>OX421314.1:30478021-31103021 GCA_949125395.1 Diaphora mendica
AGGAGAAAAGTTATTGCAAAAATATATGTTGATCCCTAGACACTTTTGATGTGTGTATCATTAACCAAAACAAAACAAACAAAATGTTGTACCTCTATTATTTATACTTCTTTTATTAAATTCTACGGTAATTGGAATAATCTCGTTCCATTCTCTGTAAAAGAGAACGAGGATTATAAATATGACGTTAAGTAACTTGGTAATTGTAAAATTTAAGGTGTCTGTTTTAGCAATTTTGTACAGCCCTGACGTTACAGCCTTAACGATTCTATGGCTCTAGCAACTCGCATTAATCTAACTAAGTGTCAATTAAGTAGAAAATAGGGGAGGCGCAAACGCCTATAAATACGTTTATTGTGACCTCTGTAATATTACACCAATTCCTTGTCAGACAACTGTGTTTAATATGCTCTAATGAAGATTGAATATTAAACCGAAGACATCATAAATGGAACGAGTTCATGAGCCATGTCGCCTTTTAGTATCTGATGAGCATGATTCATTATAAATTCAACTGTTTAGCATAATATTTAAGTAGAAAATTGTTACTAATAAAGGATTTTAAGGAAACTTTGGACTGCAAGTTTGGCCTAGTGGTTTAACGGTCACCACGCCGTTTCCTACTTCGCCAACTGTCGTGGGTTCAAATCCCACGTAGGACAACACTTTGTGTGATCCACAAATTGTTGTTCTGAGTCTGGGTGGTATTTGAGTCCGTTTCACGTATGTTTGTAAAGTCCCCCGCGACACAGGATTTATTCCTAGTGCGGGAGTTGTCTTTTCAAAGAAAAAAAAGGTAGTAATGTGTGATCTACGTTTGGCTCATATACATAGGACCTATCGAAATGTTCAATATACAAAAAAGACGTTAATTACGCAGAATGAGTGAAATTGCTGAAGAGTCTCATACAAGAGTTGTGACTGGCTATGGTCACTGGCTGTAAGGTAAACGATCTGTTCAGTGTGTATTAGTTATCTCTAAAGTCGGTTTAGGGACGATAATTTTACGTGATAAAATTATAAGAAAACATTTATGAAAAATGCCGAACGCTTAGGCCGATCATGCATCTCTATCGCTTGTTCCGCGCTCTCGGTTCAGGCGGAACGTGACAATGAGTCATGCTTTTAAGTGAGTGCAGCCGGCGTTCATCGACTTATAAGACGTTATCACGTCAAAAAGATTTAATAGTTATTTATCGTACATACATTGTAGTGTCCGGCAGTGTCTAAAACAGACCTATGATTTCTCTGGCTATTAATTGCTTTTATTCCTAAGTTCCAAATCATCAAATACTATTATGTTTACATAGTTTTCATTACAACTTTGTTACTAACTAGATATATCCATACATGCAGGAAATATGTCGAATTTCGTACCCTTCCTTATGCCCTTCCTTAATAATCAAAGTGCCTTCATATCACATTTCATTGAAATAATTTCAGCGGTTTAGCCGTAAATGCGTAACAGATAGACAGAGACTCTTTTTTTTAAAAATGACCGAAATGACTCTACTCTGCCTGATGGAAAACAAGCAGAATCCAAGATTGATGGTCACCATACTCATTGCGAATGCAACAATGCAGCATGGTTACCCACACTATGGCGGCCTATTGAGATGCTTCTGCATCATTGGGCCTCCGGTCTCACCACCGAAACACGACAGCACGAATACTGTCATTTCTGTCTGTTTCTTGCGAAATAACAACATTAGTATGGATTTAATTAGTAAGATTACCATTTTTATTAACAGAGAAAATATGATATAAGAGAAATCACATCGCATTGCGAAAGGTGTTTGTAAAAAGGACTCATGGTTTATTTACCATGAATTATTAATAGCTTCTGTTTTAAACGTATAAACCTCCTAACGCCCTAAGATCAAAACAAGATGACGTAACAGCATGGTGGCGTAAACATGTTTTCCTTCCCTAAATAAGATTTATAATATTGTACTTTGGTAATACTGAGCGCGTCAAACTTTGGACCATGATTGGGTTGTTGTGAGTCTTCATGATATTGTTAAAACCACAACAAAACATTTCATAACAAAGACTTTTTTGAATGATGATACTTTTTATTTCTAATATGAAATTATCACCTTCAACAAATACCTGCAACTCAAAAGTAATGATTGTTAGTTTCTCCTTTTGGAATCACGGATTGAGAGTTACGAGTATTAGGAGAAGTAAGAAGTTTCTGATCAAGGGATGGGTTGCTCACTGAATTGCTTGACACAATGTAACTCCGATTTTTTTTTGGGCTAAAGGGGAAGACAAGAAGATGTATCACCTGATGTTAAGTAACTACCGCCACCTGCAACTCAGCTGACCTCTTCACAGTTGACCTCAAAGTGGTATGCCGTTCTAAGAGTCTCTTCCCCTAGAGTCAAGAGCAGGACGTAGGAGTGGGACGATTGATCTTCAGTAAACTCACGCCTCACACAAGAGGCGCTCATATCCCAGTTGCGCTACGTGATTGGAAACAATCACCGAGGGTAAGCAACGGCGGCACGGTCAGTACCTGGATGGGTGACCGCTGGTGGCATGATACCATGAACGTCTCCGTGATTCGGAGGTCACGTTAAGCAATCGGTCCCGGTTGTAATCGTAGGATAACAGTCGTGAAGCTTGGTTGGAGGCCTTTGGGCGGCTTTAAAACATCCAACGGCAAGATTACGTAGCCACAACGTTGTCTTGCCATTCCCCAACCCGCACTCGGCCAGCGTGGGGAAGTATGCCCTTAATCCACTCCTGAGAGGACACCCGAGCCAAGCAGTGAGACATTATGGGTTGTTGATGATGAAACTCACTCAGTCAGTAAAAATCAACTAACGAAATGCTTAACAGTGGTTTTCTGTGATTCCATAGTATTACTCGGGTTGAGCCTTCATATTTGTGTCAAAGCATGTCTTTCCCTTTCAATTTATTTTCTACCTATTGCCATTTATTTTGTGGAAGTCTACCGGCTGAACTGATGGTGTTGACATGCTGTATATTTTTATTATGTAAAAGTGTTTGTGAATCTTATTTAACCTACAGAAAAAAAATCTTTGGTTTTTTGACTTAGACTGAAACAAATAAATAAAAAGTAATAATGGTTTAAGCTCTAAGGGAATAACTTCAGAACTGCTTTCACAAACTTGAAGAGGTAAAGGAAAAAAAATATAAAAATTTAATTTTCTTCAAAGTAAAAATATTATCGTTATGAAGTTGTGTTCAGTTTCAATTTTTCAGAAGGTCTGTTGAAGGTCTCGTGGGAAATCAAGACGGGGTCTCAGTACTGTCTCGTTTAATGCTTGTTATTCATTAACTGAGACGGGAAAGTGAAATAAGTCATGCTAATTATAATGAATTGCTTTTAGATAAGGTTTCGAAAAAAATGTTTTTTGATAGACGTCATATTTTTAATAAAGCGGGTAAATTAGCAGAATAGTCGACTAAACAAACGAGAGAAAAGAGAGAGAGAAAGTCAAGAGATGAAATGAAATGAAATGAAATGAAATGAAATGAAATCATTTATTCTGCAATTAGGTTACATGAACACTTTTGCAAGTTAAACTTTTTTTGAGCAGATGAGTTCGGCCTTTCCTAACTGGACTAGCCCTGAGAAGAAAGGACGAAACAAACTCAGGGATCACCGTCTCTTTTAAAGTCCAGACAATATGCAAAAGACATTATTTCAATAAAATAAATGCGATAATTACAATTTGAGTCACAATTACAATAATCAGTAAAGATAATAATTTTAAAAAAAATGACAACAATAGCAATAATTTAAAATGAATTTGTTTCAAACTATAAATTATCGTCACAACAAAATAAATTTAAACATTAAAAATAAACAGCATGTGCAGAATGGGCAGCTCAATCCCAGGCGGTTTTATCATCAAGATATTCTGCTATGGTGTAATACCCCTTTGCGGATAACTTAGATTTTATGGTATTCTTAAATTTCTTTAATGGCAAATTCCTAATATCAATAGGGAGTTTATTGTAAAAGCGTATACATTGACCCATGAACGAGTTGCCTACTCTGTGGAGACGAGTGACGTGAACACTAAGATTATGTTTGTTTCTGGTATTTACCGAATGAACATCACTGATTTTAGTAAACTTTGATATATTTTTTTGAACATAAACTAAATTTTCGTATATATATTGTGAAGATACAGTCAGAATATTTATCTCTTTAAATTTGGAACGAAGAGAAACTCGAGGGCCTAATTTATAAATGGCTCGTACGGCGCGTTTTTGTAAAACAAATATGGCATTAATATCTGCACAGTTACCCCAGAGTAGGATACCGTAACTCATTATGCTATGAAAGTAACTGAAGTAAACTATTCTAGCTGTATCAACATCAGTTAAATGTCGAATCTTTTTTACAGCAAAAGCCGCTGAGCTTAGCCTACCGGATAGTTTTTCTATTTGGGGACCCCATTGTAACTTAGCGTCAATAGTAATACCTAAAAATACAGTTGATTCTACAGGATCTAACTCTAGTCCATTCAATCGAACATTGGTTGTAACATGCCTAACGTTTGGTGTAGAGAATTTAATGAATTTAGTTTTCTTCTCATTAAGGAGAAGGTTATTTGTATTAAACCAATGTACCACTTTCAAGAGTGCACTGTTGACTTCAGTAAAACTGTCAAGTTGGCGCCTAACTTTAAAAATTAACGATGTGTCATCCGCGAACAATACAATCTCATGATTGTCACTTACATAATAAGCTAAATCATTTATATATATGAGAAACAGAAATGGCCCTAGAATAGAACCCTGTGGGACGCCCATTGTTACCGGGGATCCCGAAGATGTTTTACCATTAATATCAACTTTTTGAACTCGCTTATTCAAATACGACGTTAGAATATTTAGAGCATTATTCATTATTCCGTAGTGCTGTAGCTTCCTGATGAGTGTGGGATGATGGACACAATCGAAAGCCTTAGACAAGTCACAGAAAATACCAAACGCATCCTGTGAATCCTCCCAGGCGCCATATATGTGTTTAAGCAATTCCACGCCCGCGTCCGTAGTTGAACGACCTTTAGTAAAACCAAATTGCTTTTGATGAAGCAAGTTGTGCTTAATAAAATGTTGTAACATTTGGTTTAAAAGTAATTTTTCAAAAATTTTACTTAATGTTGGAAGTATTGAGATAGGTCGGAAGTTAGATGGATCTGAACTACTACCAGATTTGAACAATGGAATCACTTTACTTTGTTTCATTAGATCAGGAAACACACCAGATGCGATACAAGAATTGAAAACAGTTGCTAAATATGGAGCTATCATATCAATTATTGCAGATATAGTATGTACTGAATGTCCCCATAAATCAGTTGTTTTCTTTACATTTATACTTTTAAAAGCCTTGATAACATCATTTATACTAACGGCTGAAAATTCAAAACCCGTATCACACCGGTTTACACTATTTTCTAATAAAATAAAAAAAAAAAATAAAAAAAACAAGCAGAGGAAGAGGATGACGAAAGAGTTTTGGTTGTTCGAATAGGAATGTTGGTAAAAAAATGTTCAAACTCAGTCGCAACCTCCACATCCGCTTTTATATCTACATTTTTAATTTTTAAATGGAAGTCACGATTTCGTACAGTGGACCTTCCGGTTTTGGCGTTTATAATCTCCCATGTGGTTTTTATTTTATTGCCAGATGATTTTATTTTATTATTTAAATATAGGGATTTAGCAGCATAACAGGTGCGTTTAAACGTCTTTGAATAATTTTTTACATATTCTACAAAATCTAAGTTATGATTATATGTTTTTTCATAATACAACTCATATAGCCGTTGTCGACTTTTATAGATACCTACAGTGGCCCAGTCACTGAATACTACACGATCACTAATCGTTAGTGTTTTTGATGTAAAAGTTAATTTAAATTCATTATTAATCATATTAAATAGTAAAGCGAAAGCTTGATTAGGGTCACTATCATAGGCCAATCTTAACAACTTATCCGCCATATTATTCCTGAACAGGCTCATGCGGCTCTCCGTAATCGGAACGTAACTAATACGCTTCCTTTGAACCTCTAGTTTTGTTCGAGTAAAAGTAACGAACTGCCCGCAATGATCTGAATCTAGCTCACTTACAATACACCTATTAATTGGTTTCACATTTGTAAAAATATTATCAATACAAGTGGCACTACTGGCTGTAATACGTGTGGGTTCAAAGAAAACGTTATATAGATTATATGACTTCAATAAGGCTAAAAACTTTACAGTTATATTCGACTTTTCGAGAATATTTATATTAAAGTCACCACAGACAACAACCGTCTTATTACATTGTGTAGCCCTAAATAATGCATCTTCAAGGATTTTATCAAATATATCATACAAACTACATGGGGGCCTGTACACACTCATTACAATGAACCGCTCAAATTCTACACAAGCTATTTCTATGGTTCGCTCAACAGACAGACTGACAATATCTGATCGTTCCTTTACTTTAATACTCTTTTTTGTGATTATTAATGAGCCACCACGTATAATGTTGGTTCTGTTGTACGAGCTAGTAACCTGGTGATTACTCAAATTAAACAAGAATTGATGACTACTAAGCCAATGTTCTGTTAAACATAAAATATCAATATTATTACAGATAAGATATAGCTCTAATTCTAATTCTTTACTCATCAATCCTTGAATGTATGCTGATGTACCAGGTTCAAACAATTTTTGGTACTGTTCATACAGTTTTTATGAAAAGTTTCTGAGGATACAGTGTTGCTAGAGGTACACTCTATTGTCGTAATCTTTGGTTTAAATGACTAGAAATAGATTGAGGGTTATGTACACTATAACTACTATCTCTCTGATCAATAGAAGCAGATGTCGAAGTCAAGACTATATTACTACTACAACTAGTATTATTCTGCTCAATAGGAGCAGATGTCAAAGGCAAAAATATACTACTATAACTAGTATTGTTCTGCTCAATAGAAGCAGAAGTTACAGCCAACGTATTGGCTAATTTAAAAATAAAATATGATAGCGAAGAAGCTATCTGTCGTCTAAAATATCCAGAAAGATAATAATTATCTTTTGTCATAAAATAATTACTATTAATTACAGCATTTGTGTCAATAAATTCAAATTTATCATTATAATATGTCATTGTTTGTAATTTAATATTGTATTTAAATCTAATATTATTTTCCGTCTGTGGCAAGCCCTTACAGTAAGGAAAGGCAAACAAAATTATTTTTTTTACAGTTAAATAAGAAAGTTTTTCAAAGAAAAATTTAAGTTTGTTTGTGTTTGCATTTCCCCTTCTCCCAATAACAATAATTAATGTAGTATTTGTATTATAACAATTTTGTTTTTCTATTACTTTAGATAATATTTGAGAGTAGTTCGCATTAGGACTACAGTAGTTTGTCACTGGTTGCCCCAAAGTTTCACACAAAACATGGCCCATGTTTTTACCAATTTCATCGCTAAACATGACTATATTACTATTGCTACAGTATTGATGTTGAATATTTTTATTGCTATTCTGTATACTAACTACATTATTGTTATTTGTTGTCAGTATACTGGGATCACATGTTACAGGCAAACTTTCCAAAGAACTAGTAGTTTCATTGTGGTTGTCAGAAAACAATGAATCATTCCTACAATTGCATGAATTAACTAATTTACCTATTGCCATAACTTGTTCCCTACTTTGTTTTTGAGAAATCTCATATTTACTACTGATAGTTCTCAGTTGCTCTTCAAGTTTGTCTATTTCTGTTTGAAGAGCCCGTGTGTCATCAAAATATTGTGAAGACATGTTATCTATCTCTATGGAGTACATATTAACCTGATCAATTAATTGCAGCCTCTGCTTATTTAATGCTACACTATCTATGAAGAACTTATGTTTATGAATAAGCTTTTTTGTTTTTGTAATAAATTTCTTAACACGAAGGTACTTTTTCAATTTATTCTTGCTACATTTGATAACTTTTTGAGAACAATTAACTCTGAAGGAGTCGTTGTCATTTGTAAGATCTATAATGAGAGCTGAATTATGGTTCTCAACCACCAATGGTGAATTGGGAGCTACCAGCTCCTCGTACAGACTCTGATTTGATGCAGCTACTATCCTGTCCTTGAAGTCTTCAAATGATGTTATCGTGCTGTGTGCTTCATGGAGTTGTCGTTCTAAAACCCTGATGCGTTTCAGAGCTTGCTCGTACTCATCCCTGCATGTGTCGAATGAGTCAACGAGGAGCTGTAGTCTATCCCGAGCATTGGTAATCTCAACATTTTGTAAATGCAATGAAGACAGCTGAAGTCTAAGATTATCGTTTTCATGCAAAGTATCTAAGAGTGTTTGTTCACTGTCGTTTCTTTCTTTCATCAGCTGATCACACCTCTCCTTAGTAACTTTTAATTCTTTTAACGTCATTTGGAGTTTAGCCTCCTCCTGACGTGCCAATGCTTTGCGAGTTTGAATCATTTTGTATTGTTTTATATGAATTTAATAATAATTTATTAGTTTAAAACTAGAAGAGCTGTCATCAACTACTTAATGGGAGGTAGTTTATACAGTATAAAGGTTTTATGACTATTGATATTTCTGCAAAACTATACTTGAACTGTAACTGAATAAAGTACCTATGTTTTTAAGAAAGAAAAGATAATAAATACCTTGAAAGTGGTGAAAATAAATTCACAGTGATCACTATAAACACACACTTTAGTAGTACCTACCCGTAAACTTATAATTACACTTAGGTATTATACTCTTAATAACTATGAAATTTACAATTATTCCTATAATTACTAGATTGTTTAGTGTGAAATTGGTTATTCGATGATATATTTAAGCAAATAAATATGTTTTTTAAATAAAAAATATTGGACCGAATTCTCGAAGATGGACCATTTAACCGAATTATGTTGCCACCCTTGCTCCTTCCTTCCCCACCTAGAGTTAAAAGGAATTGGATGGAGCTTCCCGTAAAAGCAACAACAGAATTGCTTAATAGCGGTGGTATCACTCCGTCAGCTAACCCATACGTGAGGCAGAACTAGAAAACTAGACACAAATTTTTAATTAATGTAATAAATACATTAAATTCATCTAAAACCAACTAAAAGCACTTAATTCACAGTAAGGTTAGAAATTCAAAGAAAACTCAGACCAGTAAAGTAAGTTGGAAAACAAGAACAAAAGTTAAATAAAGGTTTTAATGAAAATCCCGGATTAAAACTTCGACAAAAGCATGACAGAGTGTTTATGTTGGAGTCGAAATTAATAAAAGTCAGCACTGGAAATAATATACATATGAATATACATATACTTCTTCATGGGAATGCTCACACCTCTTCAGAATGTTAGTAGTATTAGTTTATGCAGCCTTCTTCTGTTTCTATTCTATGAGGCGCTTTAGTTAAATTAAAACTATACATATGCACATTGTGTGCGTGTTTCAGTTCCTTCAAAAAGATCATAGACTTTCTGCCACAGTCAATACGTAATAAATAATTTATGAACTGAGGACATCGTGGCACAAAGGAAAGTTATTACCACTTAGACTCAACTTTTACAGTTTTTTTCTTTCGCTGGCCATGATCACAATAAGTTTCAAAACCAATGCTTACTATCTTTTTTATGCAGGGCCCTGTAAAAATGACTCTACTCTGCCTGATGGAAAGCATAAGCAGAATTCAAGAAGAGTCGTCACCATTACGAATGCAGACAATGCAGCATGGTGCCCACACTATGGCGGCCTGGTGATGCATCTGCATTATTGCCTCTATATTCTCAAACCAACAATAATCAACCACTGAAGATCATGTAATCATAAGCATTCAGTATGTATTACTCTATCGTGTCTCAAAACATTCCAAAGTTAAGGTCTGATAAAACCATGAATCTGCTTTAACCTTTAAGTATGGACGTGGAGTCTCATAGGCTACTCGATGTTTTCGTTTTCTTAGTTTCACCTAATTCCCCTCACTGTCCGAGATTGAGCAGCTCAGTAGCTTTTGCTTTAGTTGTAAAAGTACCAACGAGGGAGTAGGTTGCGTCTTGCGATGAATATCACGTAAGTAATGACCATCAAAACTACTGACCGGAGCCTGCTAGGCTACACTTCAATTGTTGCCCTATGATATATTTTATAAGGGCGATAATGTTTATTTCAGATTTTGTAGTATAATATGACAAAAAACAATGGAGCCGGTTGTTCTAAATCAAAGGGACCATCTACGAGTTCTGTTTAGGGCCCAAAAACCCTTTTCGTGCAGGAGATCCGTCTTTCGAACAAGAAGTGAGTGAGTTGTTGTTAGCTTCGGGTCAGTCTGACAATGAAGAGAACATTAAAGATTCTTTATATAAAAGTTGATTATTTAAGCAGGGTATTTTATAGCTAAATCCCATAACTGTAATATCCAATCAGTTTTAAAGCGATCTTATATCAAATTCCCTAAAAAAACATGTGTGCATAATAGCAGCCTGTGAGACTCTACGTCCACAGTAGCATTAAAAAAAAATGACGTCCATACTTAAAGGTTAATTACTATGCATTTATTATCCTCAAGAAATCGAATATATTAAGTTATGTCTAATAATTCTTAACCACACACGACTCGAGTGTAGACCCACATGTACCTAATAAACATTAATTCTTCTTATAACTTTACACAGTTATAATTGTAATATATAATTGTAATTACAAAGTTATAATTGTACACAGTTATTAAACAAGATATTGCTTTTGCAATAAAACATTTATACGCAGTCTACATCGAAACTTTACCTCAAATACCAACCCATTGATGAAAATATCACGACTTTAATCTAGCGAATTACTTACTGACGTATGTTACGTAAGTACTATTATTTATTCTGTGTTACTGATCTGAAATTATCCATTAGCTACTCTGATCAGGTACTGTATATCCTTAGATCAGTAAAATGTCAAAGGTGAAGAATTCTTAGAATAATTACGAAAACAATCAAATATCTACTGAGGGTTGTAAATACTTTCCATTTGGTTTCAATACCTCTTCTGATTTTCTTCTTTTAACACTAGAAGTTCCACCATACCTGTCCAGTTCATTATTTTTAAGGATTAATCACCGTTTACGTTTAAAATTTTATTTCGTTTACAATTATAACTTTTACATAACCTGTATAAACTCATATTATCAATAAGCTCTATCCCTATAACTGGCGAATACGCAAACACACTTACTTTAAAAGCACTACAGATAACAACCGTATCCACTTAACGCCATTATTGCGGTGTGTAGCCGCCATCTTGGATTTTGACGTCACAGTACACTGTAATTGTAAAGTTTCTAATGTTAATGTTTATTCTGTTTGTTTGATCGCGTAATGGCTGTTGGTTGGCTAATTTCCTATTAAAGGATAAAGTTCGTACATATTACATTATTGTGTTAACCGCTACGTTTAAACGATACTGTACCGTATAATGAGTAACTAGAAGTTTAAATTGCTTTATTAAAGATATTCTTGTTAGAATGTGTAATATGTATTAAATACAAGATGATTTTTTTCTGTATTTGGTTTTAGGAAAATTATTTCCTAACATCAAAACTTTTTAATTACATCTTTTAAAATAATCGCAGACTGATATACGAATGACTTATTTCTAAGTCTTAACTTTTTTGAGGTAAAATATTAATTTGAAAAGGCTACATCTAGACTAGTTTAATAAAATCATAAAAAATTGGTAGTCATGAGGATTGCTAATAGAAGTGAAAACTTATAACTTAGAATGTTATTTGTAAAATTAATGTGTAAAATTAGAATTATTAGAATTTTTAAATTAAAATTTATCAACATCACACATTAGCATGTTAGTGACGCGAACCCCTAAGATTCTACCGTGGGAGAGCCACGCTTCGGCATGAATGGGCCCGCTCGATCGTAGTGATACAATGGCCTCATAAAAAAACCGGTGTGAAATAGTGTTTCACCGAGTAAGTGAAGTCACCTTTTTTTTCAACGTGGGTAGTTGTGAGTGCCACACAAGTTAAACTTTGCTCCCAGTGAATTTAATTTAAAAAATAGTAATAGTGCTTATTTTATCTATATTTATGCAATAAAACTAGTTACAAGTCACCACCTGCCAGTGTGCAAAAGTCCTTTCAACTTTCTTCCTGTGTTCACTATCTGTGTATCATTGAAAATGGAATCACTGAAGAGTACAGTAGAAAACCTAAGCAGCATGTTCCACAGCAGAATGAGCAGGTTTGAAGCTGATCTTCATAGCAACACAAGCCCCCCCACTAGCATAGCTGACCTAGCCGGAGAGTTCTCCTCATTCCGGAGCTTTGTAGTAGATGTCCTCAAGAGTCTACAGCAGCAAGTCCAGTCATTGGTGTGCAGCATGGACCAGTTAGAGATGCAAGGGCGTAAGAAAATTCTTCTAATACATGGAGTTGAGGAAGAAAAGAAAGAAGACCTTGTTTTGAAGGTCCAAAATATAGTACAGTCTAAGCTTAAAGTTGAAGATTTCACCGTGAGCGATATAAAGCGTTGTCATCGCCTTGGTAGACCTACAGCTTCGCACAGACACCGTCCCATTCTTATTAAGCTGCAAAGTGCACATATCCGAGACAATGTGTGGTTTTCTAAAACCAAACTTAAGGGCTCAGGCATCACCTTGTTTGAATTCCTTACAAAACCTCGACATGACCTGTTCCTGGCTGCCAGAGAGATGTTTGGTGTTGCTAAGTGTTGGACCAGGGAAGGAGTTATATTTGTACATGGGGCAAATGGGGAGCGTCACAAGGTAAACTCACGAGATGATTTATTAAGGCTCACTCCAGTCATTACTGCAGACACGACGAGTGTGGAGCCAACCAACCGAAAGAATGTTACTTCAAAGACCAAAAGAACGGCTACAAGAAAGTGAAATTTTTGATAAATTGTTTCTCTTATTTTACATGCCAGTAGCGGAAAGCTGACTCCACAATGTCCTATGTTCATTACCTACTCGAAATAGTCATACAATATTCATGAAGTGACCTGACTCGTCTGTAATTATTTAAGTTAACTTTAATCATCTTGTATGCACGGTATTTTTAACATCAACTGACATTGACATGACAACAGACAATCGAATGTCAAAATATACTGATATTCTCGTATTTCATTTAGCGAGATGTTAAAACCGATAAATATGTAGTTCACACCCTTGCCCACTGACATTCTCGTCACGGCACTATTAAATCGGTTCGGATATTTCTTTTCAATTTTACAACTTTCCACTGGCATAATAGTTCTTCTTTTTCTTTTTTGTAGTATTATTGTTTTTTTTTTTAACCGACTTCCAAAAGGAGGAGGTTCTCAATTTGATTGGTATGTTTTTTTATGTTCATTTTGTCTGCTTAAATGTTTGCTTTTTGTGTAATTTTATTTGTTGCTTGATTCGTTAACACCAAGAGACTGGCAGGTGGGCGATACTGTGCTGTTGCCTTTAAAATTTGTATTTTGTAACTTAAAAATATTTTTAACTTTATATCTACACACATCAAAAGTGTCTAGGGATCAACATATGTGTCTAGGGATCAACATATATTTTTGCAATAACTTTTCTCCTGATTGATATTAATTAAAATTGTCTTTAAGGATTCATCAAATAAAGTGTTTTCGTTTGTCACAGTAACGATAAACCAAGTCACCTTTGCATTAATAAAGAAATTTGCCATTTTCCTAATAAAGGGATTTTTGACATTTGAACCACTAACATTAAAGTTCGAAAAAAAGACTGAAATAACAGTTTTCTTTAAAATTTTATTAGGTAACTTAAACAATTAATAATCCGTGTTCCTACCGCGAACACTAACACAAGAAAATCGGTTTGGCATACTCAAAATGAGTTCATCCAAATCACGCTGTGGAATGGCCGCCCATGTTCGTTGCAACAACAAAAAAGGTCTTCTTGCGACTGGATACCCTCCATATTCGGCAGAGCTCTTCTCTGTAGCATATCCCATGCATGCTCAATCGGGTTCAAGTCTGGCGACTGAGCAGGCCAGGGCCAAAGCCACATCTCAATCTCAAGAAATCCGCATAAAAATGCTTGATCCCTAGACACTTTTGATGTGTGTATATATTTATTGTTTATTTATTTTTATTGTACGGGTTTTTATTAAATTTTATGTACTCTGATAGTGATGACTTTTGTTCATTAAGTAGTGATGATAATGATAGTTTCGTTAGTATTTTATCACTGGCCGATACACTGCAGCGACAATTTGCCGATGTTACACGTAATTTCAATGATATCCATATAAATGCACAAAGTATTCCGGCTCATTTCCCCGATATGCTGACAAATTTTGAGTCCAAGGATATTCACGCTATCCTTGTTTCGGAGTCATGGCTAAAGCCCTGTCTTCCTACGTCCTCGTACTCTTTGCCTGGCTTCACACTCGTGAGAAATGATCGAACAGCGGGAGGTGGTGGTGGGGTCGCGATTTATCTTCGGCATTACATACCGTACAAGGTGGTTAGTACATCTTCACAGCCACCCCCCACGAACGCTGGCGAACACTTGTTCTTAGAAGTGGAGCTGCTGCATCATGTAAAGCTGTTATTGGGGGTTTATTACTGTCCGTCTTTACGAGTCAACTTTTTTTCCTCTTTCGAGAATATCCTACAATCCTTTCTACCACTATATAGTCAAACCATTATTATGGGTGACTTTAACACTTGCCTACTAAAAAATGATTCCCGATCTTCAGCACTACTCTCCATCGTAGAATCCAATAACCTTTCCCTTCTTCCGCTAAATGCCACCCATAATTTTCCTAACTGTACCCCTTCTCTTCTTGATTTAATTCTTGTTTCGTCAGCCAATCGCGTTGCCAAGCATGGACATTGCGCGGCTGACGAATTCTCTTATCATGATCTTCTTTTCCTCTCATATAAGACTCGTCCACTGAAGGCAAAGTCGAGACTTTTGATACAGCGCAATTTCAACGGTATAGATCTTGATCTCCTTAAAAAGGATGCAGAGAAGATCGACTGGGCTCCTCTTCTATCAGCATCATCCGCTGATGAAATGATAGAAATATTTAACAACAATCTAGCAGCTCTGTATGACGTACATGCACCGGTTCGACCAATTAAGATGAGACATTTACCATCACCTTGGCTTACAGACGAAATCAAAAAAATTATTAAGCGCAAAGCAGCAGCAAAAACTAAATTTAAAGCAAGACCTACGGATTACAACAAGGAAAAATATATAAATTTGCGAAATCACTGCAACAAGGTGTGTAGGAATGCACAACGCCAATATATTCATGACTTCGTACAAAACGGTGATCCAGCTAAAGTCTGGAAATTTCTTCGGTCATTGGGGATTGGAAAACAGCGTCAAGATTTGTGTTGTAACCATCTTGATATTAATTCACTTAACCAACACTTCTCTGCTTCGTCTGAATTTGATAAGACAACCAAAATTAACACATTAAATTATCTTTCATCACTTCCAACCCCTGACTATCCTCCTCTAGTTCTTAGTCAAGTGTCTGTTTGTGATGTTGAGAGGAGTATTCGGTCCATAACATCTAATGCTACTGGCTCTGATTCTATCAGTCGCAACATGGTCCTTCTTATCCTTGATCAAGTTTTACCCATAGTCACCCATGTTCTGAATGAATCCATCATTGACGGTGAATTCCCATCCAAATGGAAAGAGGCTCAGATTATTCCTTTACCTAAGATTCGTAGCCCTGTATCCTATTCCAAATATCGACCTATCTCCATCTTGCCCTTCCTTTCAAAGGTCCTTGAACGCCTTATCCACAACCAGCTCAATTCATTCCTTTGCAAAAACAACCTTCTTAACCCTTTCCAATCTGGTTTCCGTCCCGGCCACAGCACAACTACCGCTGTTGTTAATATAACGGACGACATAAGAGCAGGAATGGAGAATGGAAAAATCACTGTGTTATGTCTATTAGACTTTAGTAACGCCTTCAATACGGTTGACTTTGACGTTCTCCTTGCCATATTACATTCTCTCAACATATCTCCATCAGCTGTTGACTGGTTTCGTAGTTACCTGTTTGGTCGCCGGCAGCGTACCCGCTTTGATGACAACTACTCCAACTGGTTGAATACATCCGCTGGTGTGCCACAGGGAGGCGTTTTATCTCCTTTGCTACTTTCAATTTTCATTAATACCATCACTGCTAAACTTTTCTCTTCCTACCACCTATACGCAGACGATTTACAAATATATGTTCACAGTTACCTTAATGAGCTACCTCTAGGTATTGAAGCCATAAATAGAGATTTGAATAACATATGTCGATGGACAAAAATGCATGGACTCAAAGTTAACCCCAGTAAGACTCAAGTAACGGTAATCGGTAGCTCTAGACTAATCGCGAGGATTGACTGGCTTACACTACCACAAGTGTCTTTCGAAGGAGCCACAATTCCAATAAGCGACACAGTTAAAAACTTAGGGATATACATCGACAAAACCCTCTCTTGGAATACTCAAATACAACATGTTAGCCGTAAAATATTTGCATCTGCTGCTTGTTTGAGAAGATTACGTAATTTTCTTCCAACTGCCACTAAAGTTGAGCTTGCGCAGTCAATTCTTCTACCCATTCTCGACTATGCCGATGTCAGCTATCTTGACCTAAACGAGGACCAACTTGATAAACTTGAGAGGCTCCAGAATTTCTGTATTAGATTCATTTTTGGATTACGCAAATATGATCATATATCCGAATTTCGTACAAAACTCAAGTGGCTCCCAATTCGTCTTCGCCGGAATTCACACATCCTCTCACTCCTATACAACGTCTTATTTAACCCTACCACACCATCCTACTTAAAGAAACGATTTACCTTTGTTCATGAAACGCATATACGACGCTTAAGGTCAGCGGAAAAACGAACCTTAGCAATACCAACACACTCCACAACTTTCACTGACAAATCGTTCACAGTGCAGGCTGCACGCTTGTGGAACTCCTTACCGGAAGCCGTAAGGCAGGCAAAGTCTTTGAATACTTTTAAGAAACTTGTTAAAGATCACTTTCTATCCCTGTAATATCTATGATCTTTATGAATAATGTACAATTATTTGTATTTATATTTATAATTATATGTATGTATGTATGTACATATGATATATTATGTATATGTATGTATATTTATATGTGTTAGTGTATATGTACGTATATTGGAAATATTAGTTTTTAAACCTAAGTGATTTGTAAATGTGCACCACAAACTACACATTACTTTATAGTACTGTCCATCTAAAGGTTGCCTGGAAGAGATCGCAGCCTGCGATAAGGCCGCCCATTGTACCACTGTTTTTATTTGTGTATATTCGACATTGTATATTTAAAACTATGGTGTGCAATAAAGAGTACCTATCTATCTATCTAAGTGAGGATACCGGAGGTCCATACCCTAAACCCCTACCCCTATCTCCCCCCATCCCCCAGAGGCCGGTAAGGCACTTGTGACGCCTCTGGTGTTACGGGTGTCTATGGGCGGTGGTAATCGCTTACCATCAGGCGATTCGTCTGCTTGTTTGCTTTCCCCTACCAAAAAGTACTCAACGCGGCCAAAGAAGTTTTCACTTCGAAAATGTCATGTCAGCATGTCGGTGACGTCAGCATGCCGGTGGACGCGAACTCATAACATTTTCTCCTACCAAAAAGTGCACACCGCGGCAAAAGAAGTTTTCAACTTAGTTCATAAATAGCGAAGATATCGCATGTAATACGTAAAGAAATATGTAAAAAAGTGAAACCCGTGTTCATGTTTATGTAAATCTACCTAGTACGATTACACGTGTTATTAGGGTGATTTACATACACACAATTATATTAGATATTTAAGTAACCTTCTAAGAGATTGAACTCTATAAGTTCAGAGAACCTTATAACTTAGACAGAAATATACCTAAGTGAGTGACTAAATTACATATTCAAGACACTAAATTCAAAATAAATATAAATAAATTTATAAAACACTCAACACATTTTCACAACTTAGTAAAATAAATACGATTTGTGATTCAATTCTTTGGCATAATATGTAGGCATGTCACGTAAATTATTTTACTTTACATTATCTTTCGAATAAAACACATTTTTTCATAAAATAAAATACAGTTAGACTAGCTTGGTTAATATAAATATTCCATTTGTATCAAAAAGATTTCACTTTATACCTATCTGATTTTATTTTTACTTTATAGAGATTGAGATTTTCATACGAGTAGATTTTGTCAACACTCCGTAAAAATATCGTAGACTAGCCTCGATGTAAGTAGTCACAGTAATCGAAACGTCCGATACAAACGGAATAAAGCTTATTACTGTGGTAACTGTATGCGACATTTGAAATTGAACAATTGCAAGTTATAAATAAGCCCAATGATGCAGAAGCATCACTAGGCCACCATGGTGGGGGTCGCCATGCTATGTTGTTGCATTGTCTGCATTCGCAATGAGTATGCCGACCACCACTCTTGGATTCTGATTATGCTTTCCATCAGGGAGAGTAGAGTCATTTTGGCCGGGCCAAACATAAAAAAAAACCTGGTGAACCGGCCCGGCATCGTTCGAAAGTTTTTGAAATTTGCGGATTCTCTCTGCTATAATATGCATGTATTACATAAATATAGGTTTTGCTCTTGAATCACTCTATCTATTTCATAAAATTGCATTAAAAGCAGCTTAAAATATCTGTGCGAACAGACAGCGGAAGCGACTTCATTTTATCTTTATTTATATAAATCTTCTGTGCGTGTGTATGTGACTTAACTCCTAAACGGCTAAACCCATTTTAATGATTTTGTGTGTCTATTCCTGAGGATTTCAGAATGGTTTAGATTTACAATTAGGTAAAAAAAAGCATAAAAAATCTATTTGTGTAGCTGAATGATTCGACCCTGCGGGTGAAGTTATACTGCGGGTAACACCGCGGGGCTCATCTAGTACTATGTAAAGAGTGATATATAAGGTTTTTGGTTCAAGGAATAAACAGAGAAATTTGTTTTTTTTTTAAACATTTTCCTCAAAAAATGTAGGTACCCTTTATAAATATACAAACTAGGATTTTGTTAATTGGATTTAAAATTTATTATCAGAAATGAATAGATTTCCTTTAAATACACTTTTACCAAACAAACAGTGATTGCGACGAAGCGGAAACTTTTGCCAACAACATCCAAATTATTTGACCGCCGGGACGGCTTCGCTCCAGTGTCGACTAAGCCCAAACTCCGCTTGCAAAAACTATTGTTACGTAATATGCACTGGGATGGAAAAGTACGAAAATAGATCAGTTGGAAAGGAAAATATTACAAGCAAACTTTGAATGCAAAATACTTGGAAATGTCAACTATGAACAGCTTCATTGGAGGGTATAATTGCTGGAAGGCTTCAAAAGAATATAACTTTTCTCGTTATGTTTCTCACTATTGTCACATGTTATGCCAATACACAATCAACAACCCATAACGTCCCACTGCTTTGTTTATGTCTCCTCTCAGGAGAGGGTTAAGGCCATACGTTCTCACGCTGTCCGAGTGCGGGTTGGAGACTGGCAAGACAACGTTGTGGCTACGTAATCTTGCCGTTGAATGTTTTTTTTTAGGCCGTCCAGAAGCCTTATCCTATGATAACAACCGGGATCGACTGCTTAACGTAACCTCCGAATAACGGAGACGCTCATGGTAATATGCCACTAGCGGTCACCCATCCAGGTACTGACAGCGCAGTCATTGCTTACCCTCGGTGTTTGTTTCTAATCACCGAGTGCAACTGAGCTATGAGCGATTAGAAAAATATATGACAAAGGATAGAATATAAGGAATTGGCTGTTGAAAATGTTTTTCCTTTTTTTATTATCATCATCTCAATCGAAAGATGTCCACTGCTGGATATAACTTCCACCAAAATTCGCTACAACAACTAATTTGTGCTTGTCCTAACCTTTTGTTCTATTTTTTTTTCACAATGCAGCTACTATCATCATTATCAGCCTATTGCAGTCCACAGCTGGACATGGGTCTCTCCTATTGTACATCATTCTAATTGATTTTGGGGTCCTCGCATCCTGTTCCTGCCAGCCATCTTTCATATTGAAAATATAGTACAGAGTAAATCGTTTTAAACAATTAATTGCCTAAGTAATTTTAACCAGTAAATTTTCTTAATTAAGAACTTTAAATAAAAGTAGATTAACATCTAACACACAACGACATCTAGTCCCAAACTAAGCAGAGCTTATACCGTGCGTGGGTACTTGGCATATGGTAAATATATTTACACATTTTTTCTTTATGAAACATGGAAAAAAACAGCCATTGTGAACGCAACAAATATTAGCAGAAGATACAAGCCCGGGAATCGAACTCAAGACTTCAAGTACTGCAGTCTCAAACACTACCACTGCACCACCAAGGCAATCAGTATGTAGAGTATGTGCTCCATTTTTTTCAGAATACGTAAAATCCATACTATTATTATAAATTCGAAAGTAACTCTGTCCCTCCGTATGTTGCGGTATCACGGCTAACCCGCAGAACTGATTCTGATGAATTTTGGTATAAGGATAGATTGAACCTTGGAGATGGACATAAGCTACCTTTCGTCGCGATAACCGACCAACACGCGGGCGGAGCTGCGGGCCAAAATCGACTGCACATTTGGCCTAGTGGTTTAACGGTCACCACGCAGTTTCATACTTCGCCAAGTGTCGTGGGTTTAAATCCCACGTAGGACAACACTTTGTGTGATCCACAAAATGTTGTTCTGAGTCTGGATGTTCTTTGTGTCCGTTTCATGTATGTTTGTAAAGTCCCCCGCGACACAGGATTTATTCTTAGTGCGGGAGTTGTCTTATTATAAAAAAAAAAATGTAATATATAAATTACTGTAAAAATACACCAACGATCTAGTAAAATAATTTTGTCCACACAGCATTTGGTCCCGACACGTCAATTAAGTGTAACTGATCATGTTCTGCTACTAATTGACAGTTTTCCCTGCGTCTGATAGATTTGATATCGGAGCCTGTAGTGTGGTTGACTTTGTCTCATAATAGATGAGATGGGAATAATTGCTATGCTTCCTTATTGCTGTTAATTACAACACAGGGACAATCTGTCTCTAAATGAGAATGGTCAGGATAGATAAAGATCACCAAATGAGTTATTTTTCTTTCTAGTTTTTGTTATTTGTAACTAGCTTACCCGCGCAACTTTGTCCGTGACTCTCAAAAATAATAAATTTACATCATTTTTGTTACATTTTCCTTTGATATTTAGGTTCTATTAACATCGTTGTAGATATAGACGTAACGCAAATGTGTAATGTGAATGACTGTGTATTTGTGTGCTTTCTGAAAATATTACGACAATGTCGCCTCACGCTTTTTTACATAAAATTAATTTCTTTTATTTATATCTTTATCCTTATTTGAATTATTAAAAAAAAAAAACTACTTTTTGGTTTCGTATATTTAAAAAAAGCTTGTATTTTTTAGATTATTATTTACTTATACAATAAGGATTAGATATACATATATATAATAAATTAAATTAAAAGGCTTTTTAAAAACAAGCTTTTACTGGAATACCTCGAGACGAATCAAACGAGTCCAAACTCAATGATGTTGCGACGTTTCTTTACAGAGTTCCTATGGCCACCTTCCAGCTCCAGCATCAGATCAGCCCCATGTCATTATAATATGGTATTGTCACGCTGTATACATGTGCTTGCAAAATTTCAGCAAAATCGGTTGAAGATATCTGCTTGAAAATTTACTTGCAAGATCCCACCCGAACATACAAGCATACATACATACATTGCAAGTTAATAAAAAGCTTGTAAAATATAGGAGGAGTATGGCATCAAAAGAGGTACATCCCTTCACAACGAACCCACCAGAACAAGAAGCCACCAAGCAAATTTTAAGTTACCTTGTTGTTATTATAGAAAGGGTGATAACGCCCTAGTTTGACTTCTTTACCAGGAGGACAGAACTTCGACTGTTCTGGCTTTATTTTATTTATTTAAAATTTAAGGTTCACAATAATAAAACCTTATTCTAAAACATAGGACCATAAAACTGTTTTAAACAGTTTGTCTGTGGACTCAGTTGACCTTGTATATGCAATATGCTTGTACGCAACACTGCACACATCTCACCCATGCATTAGATACATGATACATGCGCATGTACAGTCCTACGCACAATGCACAGTCACATTTACATATTTACGTAGGTACATACTCATAACACTATAATAAACATAAAACTTATATGTGGGTATAATATGTTTAACTACATCAATATATACATATATTTATACATATTTTTGCTATCAAACAACTTGGGCTTATTCATGGGCCCTATAGCCTAAGCTCATGGGATTCCTGAATGCCAGGAACGAAGCCCTGGTGAAACAAAAATAAAACAAAAACTACTTCATATTTAATACCAAAAAAAAGTATTTGTTCATTATGTTGGATCTCATTAGCGCAGAATATTTTATAGAATCTCATTTTACCTCTAAAATAAAAACTGTATAAATAATGTCCACTAAAATTTGAACAGCCTTTTTCATGGAAATGAAGCTACATCATTCTTTTACGATGTTTTCGTTCCTAAATAAAAATACAAATGCCTTACTCTCATAATTCATGCTTGAACACATTAAGCTAGACCACTAAGGATGCATATTCATGTTTCAAGCAGCAAATATTTACGTTCACTCAGCTTTCTTGACTGCACGTTTGGCCTAGTGGTTTAACGGTCACCACGCCGTTTCCTACTTCGCCAAGTGTTCAAGGTTCAAATCCCACGTAGTACAACACTTTGTGTGATCCACAAATTGTTGTTCTGAGTCTGGGTGTTCTTTCGGGTTTCGTGTATGTTGGTAAAGTCCCCCGCGACATAGGATTTATTCCTAGTGCGGTTGTCTTAAAAAAATAACATGAAGTGAACCACAGAATTTTACATTATCGTTAGTAATAATCTGCTGCCTCTTGTCTGAATAATATTACAATATCACTACATAGTATAAAACTTTTTATAAAAAAAAAAAAAACCGACTTCTAAAAACATCCAACGAAAACTCTCTGTATTTCTCTCTTTATTTATTTAAATAGTAGCATTATAATGGGTGCTAGGTACCTAAAATCTGTTTGAAGTCGGTGCCAAGTGACTATCGCTTAGACTTTTGAAATTGTTCGTTTGTATTCTTTTTGGCTTAGCACCGACTTCAAACAGATTTTAGGTACCTAGCACCCATTATAATACTACTATTTAAATGAATAAAGAATTAGGTATAGGCAATTTATGAAGAACCAGTTTATTTTACGCTTTTAAGTGTTTTTTGACAGAGAGTTTTCGTTGGATGTTTTTGGAAGTCGGTTTTTTTTTTTATAAAAAGTTTTTATTTTACAGTTTTTAGTGCAAACAATCGTAGGTAAGTAGTAAGTTGAATTATTTCATCAAATTTCATCATCAAGAATACAAATTAAGGTACGTGTAATATTAAAATCATCCTCTAATCCCTAACTGTTGAAGAGTTTAGTCTTCTATCATCAGCTCACCTAAATAGCTTGAAAGTATACGACTGAAGGTCTTTAGATACGTATGAAATTGAAAGAATTATTCTCCAACTCCTAACCGTTGAGGAGTTGTACCTTCCACCTTCCATCATCAGCTTACCTAAATAATTTGTAAGTATACGACTAAAGGTAACTTATATACATATGATATTTAAAGATTTATCCTCCAACTCCTAACCGTTAAGGAGTGGTACCTTACATCATCAGCTCATCATCATAAAATGATGACTACCAGACGCAAATACCGGTGTAACTTCAGAAAATATACGAAAAACATAGTATGTGCCTATAAAAAATGAGGGTTTCCCTCGATTTCCCTAGGATCTCATCATCAGATCCTGATATGCTGGCAATGGGACCACCACGGAAGCATACCCTGTCGAATACAAAAAAAATTTCAAAATCGGTCCACAACTGACGGAGTAATCAGGTAACATACATAAAAAAAAAAAAAAAAAAATACATACAGTGGAACATAGAAACTCCTCCTTTTTGGAAGTCGGTTAAAAAAAAGTCGCTTTTTCTGTCCCTATGTCCCTTTGTTTGCTTAAATCTTTAAAACTACGCCACGGATTTTGATGCGGGTTTCTTTAATAGATAGAGTGATTCAAGAGGAAGGTTTTTATGTATAATAAATGCATAATATAGTATGGAAACACTCTTAATTTTCGAGGTTTCTAATGTGATGTAGCAAATAAACACATTTTTTTGCGCTTACATTGCAAACGCTGGTTGCACCCTACGAGATAGATCAAAATAATGTACTACAGTATTGTACACCTTAAAAGTACTACAAAAAAGTCCGCGACGGTGTATGTCTATCTCTTAGGGATAACCCACAACAACCATTTTTTATTCCTTTTTTTTACGAGAAATAATGGCTTATTTACGAAGTGATTTTAAGCAATACAGAATGAATCCTTATACAATTAAGTAAATTAAATACATTGTGCATTTAATATAGATCAAAATGGCCCTTTACAGTATCTAATTTAAATGAATGTATTCGAAGATATTAGAGATTTAAAATGCACGAATCGTGTCGTCGGCAGGGGCATCTGAAGCCACCCGTGCGAAGCCGGGGCGGGTCGCTAGTTACCTATAAACCATAGCAGTTTTGCAAGTGATTTAAAAAAAATTCTGTTTCTGTGGATTACATCAATCGAGTTGTAGGTGTCCATTGGTGGCTGACGGGTCTTCTAATTTTTTCATGCTAATATTACAAATAGGTGATGTTTTCGGTCCTTTGGCCCCTATATCAATCAAATAAGGACTTCTTCGTTCTTCTAGCAGTTAGCGTATGCGGCTGCCGATCAAGAGGTCTCGGGTTCGATTCTCAGGTCGGGCCAAAGAGCGTTATTTTTATTTTATTTATATTTTATTTTTAGCGTTATTTCTGATTATAGAAATGCTTAAAAGCTGCCGGGAGTTTGAGAGTTAGGGTTTCAACCCACGTGTCTCGGAGAGCACGTTAAAACCGTCGGTCTTGCATCTGATCT
Source organism: Diaphora mendica (assembly GCA_949125395.1). Classification (NCBI taxonomy): domain Eukaryota; kingdom Metazoa; phylum Arthropoda; class Insecta; order Lepidoptera; family Erebidae; genus Diaphora; species Diaphora mendica. Next base: position 30,503,169 of record OX421314.1, read on the forward strand.
CTTCCTGGTTGTATCGGATAGCCGTTCCATCTTATTATAAGAGTGAAGGAACAGAAAGCGCACCTATGTTTGCACACACATTAATTTGTACACTATAATATCTTCGGCATTGTTTGTTTGTGTTTGTTGAGACTGGGCACCGTGGCCGAAATTGACTAGGCGTACATCATCAATAATCAAAGAAAAACAAAATAAATTTGAGTTAACACCCAAAGATCCGAAATACATGAACGATCGAGTCCACCATTACTAAAAGCTCCAGAAACACACTAACCTAACCATGAAAAGTAATCAAACTTTTTTTACTCAACGTTGCCTTAAATACCACGTATTAAAGCAGTAATAAAAGAATTAAGTTCTTTTCTCCGCGGAGTGAAACCATTACCCCGATGTTGAATTTTTTAGTGATTGTGTTCAATTCCTTTGAGTCAACTTGGCCTTTTATTCTTTCAAATTAATTAGAGATTTAACTACAGTTTAAGTAGATTTTATCTTCCACCTTTGTGAAAATGCTGGTTAGATGGAAGTTCTGAAGAGTTTTTCTTTTTAAATTATTGTCGATTACCCTTTTTGCTTTATCTGTCTGGTCCGCTCCTAGCTGTGAGTCTGAATTTTCTTATTTATGAAAATGAGTACACCTTAATTTTAGTTTTATTACTACTTTAATTCTGACGAGCCACTTAATGTTAAGTGAATATCGTGGCACACGGACCCTTACACCTCAAGAGTAAAATGTATATCGTTTTTGTACACAACGTCATCTAGTCCCAAACTAAGCAGAGCTTGTGTTATGGGTACTAGACATCTGGGTCCGGATGTGTTAATAACTGCAGTTCCCGGACTCCTCCCTTCACAGGCGCAGAGTGGTACACCGTGTGGTACACACACACCGCCCCGCCGCAAGCCCCGGTGGGGTGACGGTCCGAGGGGATTTCCACACGTTAAAAAAAATAAAAAATGGGTATTAGACATCTGATATTAATACATAAACTCCGAAACAACAATTTGCAGAACATACATACAAAGATTTGATCCGACCCGCACAGCAGTCGCGTACGCTACCACTGCCGCAACGAGGCAGTCAATTCTTCTTTGAGTCCACCTCAAGTCCGTTAAGTAGAAGTAGGTTTTGAGCTCTTTTGTAACCTCACCCGTTAGGTGAAGAGGACTGTTAGAATTGATTGACACTGGATTTTTGTGAGATCGTGGTCACACCCTGATCGAACCTGCCCATTTGTGGCAGAGAAGGTAAATTTCCAGAATAAGTCCTGAAAAAATAGATTTATGTTTGTCATTAGCATGTAACAAAAAGCTAACAAAGATATTTTACACACAAATAAAGTTTATATTGTTATTAGTATATATTTGGACATGGATAAGGATTAGTCAGTCGGTCACAAATCATGAGATTCAATGAGATTTCCACAGCAACTAAAAGGTCGTCTTAAATAGTTAAAAAGTTTGAAAAGTTTATAATTAATATTTTATTTTTTCATTTCTTTCTTCCTTAGATTCATTTATGTTGGGTGAATTGGGTGGAACACATAAAAGTTGCAGGAAACCAAATTCCCTTGTCTAATTATGGTGACTATGAGCGACAGTACTCAATTACTTAAATCCATCTGCTTGTTTGTTTTATTTATGGAATAGGCTGGCAAACGAGCAGATGTATCGCCTGACGGTAAGCGATTACCGCCGCCCATGGACACTTGCAACACCAGAGGCGTCACAAGTGCGTTGCCGGCCTTTGGGGGATGGAATAGGGGGAGAGGGGGAAGGTTTGAGGTATGGGCCTCCGGTATCCTCACTCACTCGGTGAAGCACAGCGCAAGCACTATTTCACACCGGTTTTCTGCGAGGCCGTGGTATCACTCCGGTCAAGCCGGCCCATTCATGCCGAAGCGTGGCTCTTGTTTGTCTTAATTACTAAAAAACCCGTATACCCAATTCCAAAAATCTAATTTCAATTTTATCATCTTTTGTATTTAATTTGAAACTCTTCAAAAACCAATAAACATAGACAATTGCAAACAAAAGGATATAATAACAAAGAAACATTTCTATGGTATCCTTTGGCCCAACATTTCTAAGAGCTGCTGTTAACACAAGGCGCGTAGGCGAGGACGGATAATAAGATCTATTTGTTATATCTCCGCAGATACAACACTAAACTGAGTTATGAAAACATACGGAATACAATTTTGACAAACATGTTTTAATAAAAAAAAATCCAATAAGAAAATGAAATAGCATAAGTAAAAATGGAAGATATTTTTTGATACAGGCAGCAGAATATTACAGATAATCAAAAAAATGATAATACTAATTATTGTACGTCAAGAGATTAAATAATTCTTTTATGTATCAAAACGGCACAGTAAAGTAGTAAGTACAAAAAATACATCGCAGCACTATCAATACAAATTATTTTTAAACTCACAGTTTATTGTAATGTAATGTAAAATAATTATATATATATATTTTAATAATTGTGTTGTCATCGGTCCTTCAATAAATCTCACCGTTTGAAGTGGATCAAAATAAAGTCCAAAGGAGTCGGTTTCAAACAAACATACAGGTTAAGCTAATAAAAAGCATGTAATGACAAACGATATAGTTTAAAAAAGAGTTATCAATTAAGCTTATAATTTTGCAGTAGATAAAACATTTCACAGTTTCGGAAACATGTTCGAAATAATATTCTTCCATATAAGACCTTTGACAGGTCAAAGTGTTAGCGATAAATCTGACTAACTGAATTCATGTGTCCAATATATGTTGAGGTAAAAATATGATTCAATCAAATTGGGTGATATTTTTATAGGTTTGGAAGCAAAGGAACAAACAGGTACATGGTAAATGAAACCGGACATCTGATATTAATGCATAATCACAAATTGTAACAAAAAAAAAAAACGACTTCAATCTGGACCAAATTGAAATGGAACCACACGGGAAGCACCAGCTTTCAAATAAAAAAAGAATCATCAAAATCGGTTCACCCAGTCGAAAGTTATGAGTTAACAAACATAAAAAAAACAGTTGAATTGATAACCTCCTTTTTTGAAGTCGGTTAAAAAGACACTAGTTTGTTGCTGGCCTTTCTATTTAATCACATGTGGGAGGGAGAGAGATCGGTCTACATTGAAATGCAACGAAAGACAATCAAATATCGATTTTCTGGCAGTCCACGGCATCACCACGGTCGATTTGGCCTTAGAGCAGCTATTCTTCGGTTCGTCACATATGACTAAAGGATACTACAGGTACACTGATAAGGACAAAGATTCCATAGGTGCATACTTTATAGTATTTGTATATATTAAGTTTTTTTATTAACCGACTTTCAAAAGGAGGAGGTTCTCAATTTCATCGGTTTCTTTTTTTTTTATGTATGCACACTGATTAGTCCGTCAATTGTGGACCGATTTTGAAAATTATTTTTGTATTCGAAAGGGTATGCACCCCATGTGGTCCCATTGCCACCATATCAGGATCTGATGATGGGATCCCAAGGAAATCGAAGAAAACCCTCAAATTTGTAAGGCACTTACTATGTTTTTCATATATTTTCTGAAGCCATTACAGTATTTACATTTGGTAGTCATCAGTTCATGATGATGAGCTGATGATGGAAGATAAAATTCCTTAACGGTTAGGAGTTGGAAGATAAATCTTTAAATGTCATGTGTATGTACATGTTATCTTTAGTCGTATTCTTTAAAGGTCTTTAGGTGAAATGATGATGAGAGACTTGTGAAAGACTAAAGAGCGAAAAAAAAAAATTCGTTTAAAAAACCGACTTCAAAAACTAAAAAGTATAAAATAACTTTATTTGTATGTGCTACCTACACACACTGCTTGAAGTCGATGCCAAGCCAAGATGTAATATTAGGTGCCGCACCGCATGCATACCAGTATTTATTTAGTTTGAAAATTTTAATTGATATCAGTCAAATGGAAAATCTCGCGACAAGCTTTTGTATTATTTAAATTGTGTAATGACATTATAAGTTAATAGAAAAAGTTTTCAAGGAATACTTTTTTTTAGAGCATTTCTATAAAAGCTTGTTTTTATAGCTAGATGTGTTTGATATATTATATAGATAACTGATTAATAATTATCAAGTAAGAGCGTTACGCTATCATAGATATTGAGAACCTATTCTTATACAAATTAATTGTACTAGAACAAAAAAAAAACAAAATCGTGTTTCTTGTCTCATTTTATCTTAAATCCCTTTATATTAAAATCCTTTTAATGGCAGTCTCACGCACGTCATACGACAACACCGTCTCATGGGAAATTAATAAATGTATCACAGTTTCCCTACATGTGTTGCAACCAATAAAAAAGTCTTACCCGTCTTCGAATGAAAAATGAATGGATTCACAGTAGATTTCCTTTGAAGAACTCCTTGTGCAAGTTCCGGCGCGACATATTTAAATTACGTCATGTATGATATACGAGCCGTTTCAAATCATTACATGAAATATAAATCTCTGAATATTTTCTTTGTTAACATAAGAAGAGAAAAATAAATTTGAGGAATATGTTTGCATGATAAACCTTTGAACAAAGTAATGTATTAACGAATGCGAAATAGGTTACATAATGAGCTTATTTCGGACTTTAGAACACGACAGTCTTAATGATGTTACATTACATACCTACGCGTTTCATTATATATAATTATGTTTACGGGAATAACGCACTCATCGCAGGCATTTCAATCAAGTTGCACTGGCCATCGTCACAGATCACACACGGTCACAGCTGTTGTATGTCGAGTACGACATACAACAGCTGTGTTATACATAAAGTACTCGTTTAGACGAATCAAACGAGTACAAACTCGATGGGTTTCGTCGTTTCATTACAAAGTTCCTATGGCCACCTTCAAGCTCCAGCATCAGATCAGCTCCATGTCGCCATAATATGGCATTGTCACGCTGTTTACTTAGGCCTGAAAAATTTCAGCACAATCGGTTGAAGATATCTGCTTCAAATTTAACTTCCAAGATTTGACTACAGACAAACATCGGGACAGGCGAAGCTAAATAAAAGCTTGTAATTATAACAATAATTGTGTTTATTTTGCATTTTAAATGTAATATTGTAATATCATTTCAAGACAAAAACAAGCAATTTCTAAAATTTGTTTCTGTCTGTCTGTTTGTTCCGTTTAATCTCTGGAACGGCTGATGATGTATATATAAAGAGTAAGTAAAAAATAATATTTTGTTGCAGGTAATTATACTTCAACACATATCAAATGACCGCGTTCATTATAATTTGTACTAGATATAAATTGATTGCACAATCTATGTTCTGGAGTTATCCTTACTAAATAACTAACTAATGTAACATAGTAACGCCTGGTTCCTTGAAGACGATAAAAAGTTTAAGTTCAAGAAGTGTAAGTAGCAGGCAGATGCACCTACTAACTTTTTTGTACTTAAACTTTTCTCATAGCGCTAGCAAAGAAGTTAAAATAAAATAGTTAACGTTGTACAAAAGGACATGAAATGACCTCTTAAATTTTCAATTCACCTGCGAGAAATGTGAAACAGGAGTTCTATTTTATAAAACCTAAGAAAACGTTGGATAAAAGTAAGACATAAAAATGGCCAAAAAAAAACAAGAGAAATACATCGACTTTCCTTCTAAGTCAAAATTGATAGAAGTGATAATCGGAACTTTAACCTCCCCTTCCCATGGGAGAAAAGACTCAAAAGCTGTCGTGCTTGAGATTGCGGAATCCATATCAGTAATATCCATAGCAAGTACCTTCAGGTCTACTCGTTCACCACTTACACCATAAATCTATATATATACTAATTCATACTAATATCATAAATTCTAAAGTAACTATGAGTGTCTGTCAGCTAAACCGCTGAACCAATTTAAATAAAAAAATAGCACGGCTATACTTTGATTCTTTAGATAGGAGATAGGACTATTAACCGCGGTAACCAAGATACACGTAGGCTCGGGCAAACGCTAGTAATAATAATATCACTTAAAATATGAATTTAATATTCTGTAACACATTTCCTATGTTTACCAGCAAACAATTGCCGCAAAATTGTATTTGTCATCACGTTCGCAAGTCTTGGATGGTAAAACTTCCACAGTTCCACCCTCTTTGCTCTTAGTATTCCTTCCGTTCGCACTTCATCAAATTCGATTTGAATTGTTTTTCTATCAGCTTGCGTTACTGAAACATTGATGTTTACTTTCCCTTTTTGCTTATACTCGTATGTTTTTGTTCCTGAGATATCAGGCTTGAAAATGAGGCAAAAGACAGTAAAAATAATATGCCAAAAGAGAGACAAGCAATAATATTCTCAGTGGTTGAAACTCAATATATGCTTTTTTACAAGCTTTTTACCATTATATAAAATACAAATTGAATTCAATTCAAATTCAAAATCATTTATTCAAATAAGACACCAAGTGACACTCATGGACGTCAAATTGAAACTATAGTTAAAAATCATAGATCGACACAAACAGACGCCACAGCATGTGCTGTATTGTAGAGGTAAATTAGGCGAAAACACCAAAATTATTAACTTGCAATGTATGTATGTATTCTTGTGTGGAGGAACGAGTGTCATGTCCCTCCAACACAAATGGAGGATCCTCCGACCAGGCGAGGTGATCATGCCTGGCGGGCCAACTGCCCGCCGGTTGATGTTGGGATGTTGTACATATGATTATCGGTGCGAGAACTTTCACTGCGCGATTCAGAATTGGTAGTTTCTTAGTTTCCTTCGTTACTCCATAGTTCAGTGTAACTTTGGTAGATGGCGCTGTAGTATATTTCTGTTGCGCTGTATGTGGAAGTCGCCACACTTGTATGTTCGGGTGGAATCTTGCAACTAAATTTTGAAGCAGATATCTTTAACGGATTTTGCTGAAATTTGCAAGCACATGTATACAGCGTGACAATACAACATTATAATGACATGGAGCTGATCTGATGCTGGAGCTGGAAGGTGGCCATAGAAAATCTGTAAAGAAACGTCGCAACATTATCGAGTTTGCACTCGTTTGATTCGTCTCGAGGCATTCCAGTAAAAGCTTGTTTTTAAAAAGCTTTTTAATTTAATTTATGTTTTATAGACTGTCATTGTAGGATTCGGCCCAATGAAAACTATTATGTGTTATTTTACCTTTAGCATTCCACTGCAGGACAGAAACCACTTCTTAGAAAGGACCTTTTGGCTAGGGGCTAGGTATAGTAATACCTCGGTCTCTAAACGGGTTAGTATAGGGTTTATGTCAAGTTTTTCCAGTCCTGTTGTTTTGTGTATTTTCGTAATTGCTTTGTGGTTTTTACGATACCTGCGGTGCATAGCTAAATATTCTAATTTTTCCAAGCCGATTTCACGAGTAATTAGATAACTAATTTGCCGTACATTCAATTTTAACAAAATAGTTTTATATAAAACTCCGTAAATTATTCGTTTTCATAAAATGGTTTCTAGAAATTTCAGAAATAGGAGAAAAAATTTACCTTAACTTGATAGTTTAGGTTAGTTTAAGTCTTTTCTCTCCTATTCCTGGAATTAAATGAATATTACACATTAGCATATCAAAATACAAGAACATTTTAGAAATAACAAGAAAAAGAAATAACAAAAATACTTTCTTCTATTGGTGTTAAATTCACTTTGCCAATTTGTAATACAAAGAATAAAACATTGCACGACTCGGAGTTTCGCTCCGAAGATAGAATAAAACAATCCAACAAGACAAGAACTCTGTTCCCATTCTCCGCCAAGTACTTCATGTAGCAATCACTTGGTTAAGTTGGCGACAATGTATTTGATCGATCGCACTAATTGGATTCAAGAACTTCCAAGAATTTGTAATTAAGCGCCAATGCTTGAGCAGTGTAATAGTGGTGTACATTGAGAGCTGGTTTCTGATTATCTTGCTACATCTTGTATGTGTTTGAAATCATTAAAGAGCTAATTAAGCTAGAAATGTAAATTAGTAAAACATTTATAAAGTAATTTACATGAACTGCAGTATTTTATTATGATTAGTTCTGCCGCAACTTTATTGGTATAGATATTTTAATTTTTTACGGAATTAAAGGTAAAGTACCTATGTGCTGACAAAAAAAAAAGTTTGGACGCGATTGAGCAAATTGAAAAATCAAAACGACAACATCAGATGTAGTAACCGTGACAGACCGGAGTGATACCACGGCCTCATAGAAAACCAGTGTAAAACAGAGATCGCGCTGTGTTTCACCGAGTGAGTGAGGATACCGGAGGCCCATACCCCAACCTCTCCCCCCACCCCACCCCATCCCCCAAAGGCCGGCAACGCACTTGTGACGACTCTGGAGTTGCGGGTGTCCATGGGCGGAGGTAATCGCTTACCATCAGGCGATACGTTTGCTCGTTTGGGACATATTCCATAAAAAGAAGTAAGCTGTAGTACAGGAATTATATAGCATCCCATCAACACACTAACGCCAACGTACAACGTTTTAGTAATTGGCGAGTTCCTAGTTCGATTAGATATAACACGGCTAAGCCAAAAGGAAGGATAATAGTTTTGGCTTAAACTTCTGAATAGATTTATATAATAGACATTCACACAGGTGACAAAGATTATATAAATTTTGTCAATCGTTTTTACGTAGTCAGGTTAAAGTATGAAACTTTTGTCGTTGTAAATGGATATCCAAATCCCAAGAGGATAGACATTTAGATCATACTTCAGCTAGTTTGAAATCTGCACTTAAAACTTTTTACTTACTGATATCGGGCCTCGGCCTCAGAGGAAAACAATAAGCAATGCTAAGCAACTTTTGCATTACTGTATACCGGCGTGAGTGAGCTTACGAGAGCTTCGAGTCAGTCCCAACGGGATACTCGAGAGCGTCAATGTATTTAACATTCTCTTGAGCTGCGAGTACCACTTACATCATGTGACCCATCTGGTCAATGACAATCCAACCCAACAACGGTAACGGAACTAAATCTATATCAGTTTTAATTTTAGTTTTAATTCATTATATTTCAAAGCTTTTCTCTAATCTCCTTCCTTCAACATAGATATTGCATAAAATTAATTAAGAGTAACAAAACATCTATCCGGTACGTGTCTAAACAAATAAATCACGCCACAGTGACACCTCATAATTTAAGAGACGCTCGTAAATAGACGTAAAATATAATCAACAATAGAAACGGTAACCCTTGTGTGATGTGGTTGGATCTAAGAAGATTATAATGAAAAGATACAAAGATAAGGAAAACAAATTACAAAGCATGAGGGGAAAAGGTGTTTTTTGAAGTGAAAACTTCTTTAGCGGCGTTGTGCACTTTTTTGGAATGGGTAAAAAAAATTAAACTCGCGTCAGGACACGTGACCTAATCGAATATTCGTAAGACGGAGGCGTGGCGTAGGAGACGAAGTAATATCCCCCTCTCTTCCTACCGCGCGGCGAAAATGTATGCCTGCTCCTGCTGTTTCATAAATATTTCGTTTATACAGACATAAAGTATAGTAATTTTAAGTAACTTAAGCTAAATTACGTGAAATTATTATAGTAATTTTACGCTATACATAAATTATAGTAATTTTATACTCATCTTCTTTTTCTTCTTTCTTCTTTTATACTGATAATTAAAGCAATTCGTGCAAAATTATTTCCTAACCTTTCCAAAATCTCAAAAATGTCCAACGTTAACGTTCAAGCTTTCACATCTACCGGCACTCCCGGAGTGCAACCCGTTGTTTTTTTTTTATTGTAAAGGGCAATCGAGCAGATATGTCAACTAATGGTAACTCACATTGGGCAGTAAGCTTTTCAGTTTATCAGATATCATATACAGACGTACACCCAACTACCGAGACATTCTGTGTACACCTGCATCCAAGGAGTCACAAGTACGTTGCCAGTAGTCCCTTCCGTGATCAGGTGAAGGGGGGTTTAGACCTGAAGCTTAATCTTGAGTAGAATTCAAGAGTAGTGGTTACCATATTCATTGTGATTGCAGGCAATGTAGCATGTTGACCCGCAATATTATTACATCATACATTATTGAGCCTCCGGTCAATCACTCACTAACAAAACACGACAACACGAATATTGTCATTATAGGTTGGTCTTCTGTGAGAGAGTAGTACCGCCCCAGTCGAGCCAGCCCATTCGTACTGAAATCAATGTGGCTCTACTACCTTCTTAGAAATGTAAATTACATAATTGGCTTATACTCTTCGTGTCATTTTCAAATACACACATCAAAAGTGTCTAGGGATCAAGCATTTTTATGCGGATTTCTTGAGATTGAGATGTGGCTTTGGCCCTGGCCTGCTCAGTCGCCAGACTTGAACCCGATTGAGCATGCATGGGATATGCTACAGAGAAGAGCTCTGCCGAATATGGAGGGTATCCAGTCGCAAGAAGACCTTTTTTTGTTGTTGCAACGAACATGGGCGGCCATTCCACAGCGTGATTTGGATGAACTCATTTTGAGTATGCCAAACCGATTCTTGTGTTGTTAGTGTTCGCGGTAGAAACACGGATTATTAATTGTTTAAGTTACCTAATAAAATTTTAAAGAAAACTGTTATTTCAGTCTTTTTTTCGAACTTTAATGTTAGTGGTTCAAATGTCAAAACTCCCTTTATTAGGAAAATGGCAAATTTCTTTACTAATGCAAAGGTAACTTGGTTTATCGTTACTGTGACAAACGAAAACACTTTATTTGATGAATCCTTAAAGAAAATTTTAATTAATATCAATCAGGAGAAAAGTTATTGCAAAAATATATGTTGATCCCTAGACACATATGTTGATCCCTAGACACTTTTGATGTGTGTATATGAGTCAGTATTATCAGTCAGGTCAAGAAAATTTTCTCATTTTTTGAAAATTAATATACCGCATCCATTTAGTTTTACTCTGCACAGTCTTTAGAAGCAAGCACACTCAGTAACAAAAGAGTTGTGCGTGACGAATTCCTAGAAAGATTTAATACCTTTGCGTGAAGTTGGAACAATGTGCGCACTTGATCCCCTTACAATACCAACGTCGTGGGTGATTTAATGGAACCGTATATACAGCTCGGTATTTAGTTTAAATCTGTTCGGGAGATTTTCATTTCAAGACAAGTCCAAGTTCGCTTTTCAATGCTAGTTTGCATAATAGAATTAGAAGTTTGTAGAAGTTAGTGATTGTGTTTGCGAGAGTATTCGTATTGAGCAAGACAAGAAACACAATACAACACCCGTTGCATTTCCAAGTCTGTATCCATGAATCATCCTAGAGTTATGTGTTATGCACTTTTGGAGACTTACTACATAATCATTATCGACCTTTTATTCACAATATGAGGACGGCGGTTAAAAGAAAATACCTAAATTCCTTAACAAATATTTTTAGATCTTACAAATATTTCGTCTCGGTTTCGATCTATAGTACATATAGAAGAGACCGAGACACTTGTCGCGGTCTCCGGTCGCGATCTCCTGTCTCTGTCGCAGCGCAAACCACCACGTTGCCGACACGGGCTGCAGAGCATAATTTTAGTAGTGCGGTGGTTTGTTTGCGCGTCAAAGCCGGCGGCAAAGCAACCCGCCGGCATGGTGTGTAGGGGGGCTTTAGAGTAGTAGTTAGTGACCCTGTTTTGTTTTTTTATGGAATAGGGGGCAAACGAGCAGACGTATCGCCTGATGGTAAGCGATTACCGCCTCCCATGGACACCCGCAACACCAGAGGCGTCACAAGTGCGTTGCCGGCCTTTGGGGGATGGGGAGAGGGATGTGGGAAGGGGTTAGGGTATGGGCCTCCGGTATCCTCACTCACTAGGTGAAACACAACGCAAGCGATATTTCACACTGGTTTTCTGTGAGGTCGTGGTATCACTCTGGTCGAGCCGGCCCATTCATGCCGAAGCATGGCTCTCCCACGGTAATAGTGCTCGTATGTATCGTAGTGTAAATGATTGCTGTGCCAAAGGTCGTAGTAGACGAACAGTGAATATTAAGTGTGATAATTTCTTGTATGCGAATCATAAACTGTATTATTAAAACTTCTACATATTTTAAAATGATTACCTCTAACTAATCTAAAATATTGTATGTCTGCCTTAGTTTTCAAAGATAAATTTACATCTTTTTCCAATTGAATTAAGAATTAAGAGCTTTGTGGTATGATCACTTTAATAATGTTTAAATCAAATCATATATCAAAGTCTGTATCTTATTATTACACACACACATAAATACTTTATCAAAGAATCTTTAATCATTTATGAACAAGCAGACTACGAATTTCAATTTGAAATTCGTCACAATTCTGATTTCAATTAAACAGATAAACACAAGCTTTAAGTTTGATAGGTTAACGTATGTTATCTGATAGGTTTAAACATGTATTTCGATCAATAGTAATTTGATCTATCATAAGTCAGCTAATCATGATTGATTCAAAATGCACTTTATTGAAATTCTAACTTTTGTGAGCCTCGAAGTAGAATTTGCTGATTTCTTTGTTTATGGATTGTTCGATTACCAACCAGGATAAATATCTGTGTAATGAGAACGAACATTTGTTGTGTGTCTGAGTGTTATTTTATCTATACTTATTATAAAAATGTAACAGGTCCAGTTCTGTAAATTAAAGATATTTTTAAAAAATTTTTTAGAGGGCTCTCTATAATCGATACTGCAGCCAAAACTGTATTTTTTAAATTTTTGTCTGTCTGTCTGTCTGTATCTTGGCCGCGCATCACGTCGAAACTACTGAACGGATTCAAATGAAACTTGGCATGATTTGAGTTCATACTACGAGATAGGACATAGGATACTTTTTATCCCGAAATTCACCACGGTTTCCTGGAGAGAGGGGATGAAAGTCAAAATATGTACTTAGTTGTAATTCAATACCACATAGTTCGATTCCATTCATTCTATTTTTGCTAGAAAGAACAAGAATAAAAGATAACGGGAAAAATGTTTTTTTTGTCCGCGACTGTACCCCTAAGGGGGTAAATTAGGGGATGAAAGACTGCGTGAGCGAAGCCGCGTGTAAAGCTAGTCAGCATTAAAGAATAATTGTAACATAATATTGAAAAAAATTATATCTATATATATAAAATGTATGTACGGCCATAACTTCTGATCGGCTGCACCAAATTAAATAATTCTTTTTCATGTGTCCGTTATTGTTAGGACAAGGTCTGTATACAAGAAAAATAAAAAAATAACGGGAAAAGTCATTTTCTTTTTGTCCGCGACTGCACACTGCCTGTGGGAAGCTGAGACAGATATGTAAATATGGCGGTACGAAGTTCGCCAGGTCAGCTAGTCTAAGATATGAATGTATTTACAAAACATAATTATGTTCATTAGCAGTCTGGTTCCCATTGTATAGGTTGAGTGTGAGATGTGTTACTTATTTATTAATTGAGTATTGTAAAAGAACCATAGATACTTTTTAGTACTCAAAACGGTTCAAGTATTGAACTCCATGAAATTGGAATAGAACTTTAATTGAGTTTTTTTTATGTTAGGGCATGTCAAAATGACTCTACTCTGTCTGATGGAAAGCATAAGCCGAATCCGAAAGTGGTGGTCGCCATACTCATTGCAAATGCAATGCATACAATGCAATAATGCAGCATGCTGACCCACACCATGGCGGCCTAGTGATGCTTCTGCATCATGACAGAACAGGCAAACAAGAAGATGGTTACCTGACGGAAACCGACTGGCATCGCCCATGACCGCCAGAAACTTAGGAGTTACAAGCGCGTTACTGGTATTTAAAAAAGGAGTGCGGTCTTTTTTTGAAGACTGTTCAGTCTTCTCGCCAATGCAGCGTTCACCTTGGGAAGTTTGCAATGCCTATAGGGCCCATGAGTAAGGCAATCGCTAAGCTTGTTCACTGGAGAGAGCAATAAACTTCACGGCGTTTCACGGTGTTCTTATTCTAAGCTAATGTAATATCAAGCACTTACTGGAGACGTGTGAATCCCCTGATATCGGCGTTCCAAGAGGCCTCTTGGTAGTTTCTCTGCGTCGTCACACATTCATAAACTCCTTAGTTGCTGTGGTACAGGTTCCCTAGTATTATTCGAATTATAATACACCCGTTTTAACTGTCGCGGATCGCGCCTAATTGACGTTACTACTAAGACTCGCGAGTCCAAACCAGACCAATCATAACGGTAACCAATGAAACACCGAATTGGATGGACAACCAGCTAAATTCCAATTAAACGGCACTTTTCAACCACCCTGGCTGACCGTCTTTACCAAGCTTCTCCTTAGTCTCTTGTCTTCTTCTTCTCGGCACTTCAAAACGTCAAACAAGAAAAATGACAATCAAAAATGTTGCCATTATAATGACGTTTAATTTCTAACAAAGACCATATTCAATAAATTGTGTTACGTAATTGTAGTATATAAGTTCAACAACATCAAAAACGTTAAAGTATTCGTGTTTTCAAAAATCTTTTTTAATGTTTTATATAAAAACCAATAAAAAATATAAAGAAGTACTGTCATGACAGTACTTCTATAACATATATATTTTATGAAACCCCTTTAATAATTAAATATTGAAACTAAATAGAACTAAAAAAAAATGAAAATTTATTTTAAACCAAAGAAAATAAATTTAAACCAATTTTGACATAAAACCTGAATTACATTTTACCTAAAATCTACCTCAAGTCCCACATTTTACCTTCAAAAATAAAAATCTTTCGCGTCATAACATTGTTACCATATAAGAATGAATGAATAGAATTTACTCTCAGATTTTAACGACCACGTTACTGCCTCCCATGTATAACACCTTTGGGAAATTTGCATGAAAATTCACGTCCAGATTTCCATTTGAAACGAAATTTCGGCTTTGAAACGATCCTTCACGGATTCTGGGACATATTGTTGGTTATTTCGGTATATTTCTAGTGTGAAATTTACTCGCGTATTGAATGCAATGGAGAGCCCATTCCTGCTGTGTAGTCTGATTTTATCCGAAATCAGATTTTAGGTTATACCTAGTTTAAACGTAAAATAAACCACTTAAATTTTCTAGACTTTGCTTAATATTATAGCTTTGATTGGTTAGCTTAATTACTTCTTTATTATTTGTTTAAGAAATATTAAAAGGTTCTTGATTGTGTCCTTAGCTTTGTAAGCCTAAAACTAGTTAATTTTTTATCAAACAGGTAGATTAATTTGGATGTAGTATATTATATACCTATTCCTTATTAATGTACTTTTTTTTTGTAAATCCAAACATATTATTCATAGAATACTAGGTGTATTCTATGAATAATATGTATGGACTCCGAAATAAATGTTTGCAGATTATACAAACATTTGGTCTGATTTGGAAATCGAACCCGAGGCCTTATTAATAGCAGTATCTATTCGTAAATTATTAGCATAAAAATATTTCACTATTACCATTTTATTGATTTTTTTCAGTATCTCGACTATGGTTTGTCATGCTCACTAAAATGTCATTGCTTGCGGTGTCGTCGTGGGTAGGGTCGTTTCTTTCTGATGTGGCGAAGGAAATGATGGCTGGTCCATGCGTCATACTCGTGAACGGGTGCTGCTTGGGGTGACTGGTCGGCCTAGTAAGCGATGCTTTAGACAATACTATTAAATGATTTTGGTTCGTTCAACTGCACTGTAGCCTCTTAATCCAGTCACGAATTATTTTTAACAGTAGATTTTGCAACTGAATGTAAGTAGATGTGCACCTTGAATGATTTCTATGTTCAATAGACTCAAACCTTCAACGTTATCACTGAGTGTTTTTTTTTGTTTGTGCGTTAGATTTTGGAGCATTTTAATAAAAGGAATTTCAGGTAGCAACAGCTTGCATACTGTTTTCCTTACATGTTATACCTACTAACACTAATATACCTGAAAATCACACTTTGAAAAAGAGTAGCCATGAGTTTCTTTGCCAGTATTCTTCTCATGAGACTCTACGCATTTTGGAAACTGGAAGTTATGGATCGACAAAGGCAGGCAGATTTTTGGTGTTTTCGCCTAATTTACCTCGACAATACAGCACATGCTGTGGCGTCTGTTTGTGTCGATCTATGATTTTTAACTATAGCTTCAATTTGACGTTCATGAGTGTCACTTGATGTCATAAATGAATAAATTATTTTGATTTTGAATTTGAATTGATGGGCCAAAATCGATTAGAGTGGCGTGCAATTGGAGGAGGCCTTTTGTTAGAAGTGGACTGCATAGGCTGATGATGATGTATGTGTTTATTATAATATATCTTACTTATCTATATATATAAAAGAGGAAGGTGACTGACTGACTGACATACCCAGAGATCAACGCACAGCCCAAACCGCTGAAGCTAGAATTCTGAAATTTTGCATGTAGGTTTTTTATATAACGTAAGTGAGCACTAAGAAAGGAATTTTAGAAATTCCACCCCTAAGGGGGTAAATTAGGGGATGAAAGACTGCGTGAGCGAAGCCGCGTGTAAAAGCTAGATTAAAGAATAATTGTAACATAATATTGAAAAAAAATTATATCTATATATATAAAAATGAATCGCCGAAATGTATGTACGGCCATAACTTCTGATCGGCTGCACCAAATTAAATAATTATTTTTCATGTGTCCGTTATTGTTAGGACAAGGTCTGTATACAAGAAAAATAAAAAAATAACGGGAAAAGTCATTTTCTTTTTGTCCGCGACTGTACACTGCCTGTGGGAAGCTGAGACAGATATCTAAATATGGCGGTACAAAGTTCGCCGGGTCAGCTAGTTAATAATATAAGAAGATTTAATCGAATTTTTGTAACGATATTCAGCATCACAGTAAAAAATTACACTCGTCTTTCTGCTGCGTCATATATCCACTTGGTCCTCTATCACTATTAATTTTACACTCACTTTTTAACTTCATAGGATTTTTTTGCTGTTTGCAACTTCAAAATTTCATATAGGTACATTTTCGTAAAAATTTAGTCAGCTCAGGACGATGGATGATTTAGACATTGGCAATATTAACATCAACACTTCTTTAATTTAAATAGTCACATTAGACTATTCTGTGTGTGTAGGTTGTGTCATGCTTCGTACTTATTATCTTTCTTTTTGTTTATTTCTTTAATTGTA
Organism: Diaphora mendica; assembly: GCA_949125395.1. Taxonomy (NCBI): domain Eukaryota; kingdom Metazoa; phylum Arthropoda; class Insecta; order Lepidoptera; family Erebidae; genus Diaphora; species Diaphora mendica. Next base: position 30,520,326 of record OX421314.1, read on the forward strand.
AATTCCACCTTGTTATGATTTTCTCAGAATATGTAATTTGTTTGTTGTTGTATTGGTTTTAACTATGGTCATCCTTTATTGTACTGTCATTGTCCATACTTTACTTTTATTCAATCACTTTTTTCTATAATTACTGTCTGCGTTTGGCGACATCGGTAAGTCGACCGGTCCCAGTTGAAAATCAGGGCTGAGCACTTTGTGTCAGCATATACCTGAACTGGATACCTTTTTGGCCGCAGCTTCGAGACACATAATAAGTATAATTTTAACATGTATAATAACGTTTTTTTTTTGTCTGTATAATTTATTTATGTTACTTTCTCTTTTCTGTCTCTAGTGTTAAGTTTCTTGTTTATTTTATTTTTGTAATAGTTTTTTTTATATCTCGGCGTTGGACCAAATAAACGATTATTCTATTCTATTTATTATTATTTTTCATTTGGTATTTTATAGGTAGTCAATTTCTACATTCATGACAATTTAGTGAATTTATAATTTTCTTATCAGTGTGTTGAATATCTTATATGATATACATAAAGTAGACGGATTATATGGTTACCAGAATCCTCTTATTAAATTTCGTTTTCACGCTCTGGTAATCTACACCCGAATTGGTTGAAAACACTCCATAAATTTAACCATTAATGAGTTGACATGTACTAATGAAAGTATCTACATATATAACAGTCTGTAGTCCGTTTCCCAACAACAACCCATTACCATCAACGCAAAGCCCTATTTCAGGCTCTCGAAACACAGTAACCTCAGAAGATTCATTACAACAGGTACCTTTCGTTTCCACATTAATTACGTGCGTGACTTGCTCAAAACTTAGGGGTGTCGAATGAATAATTTGTAGAAAATTATGAGGGGAGTGGGCAAAATGAGAAATGAATTTATGAAATTGAAAGTTATATAGGGCGTCGTTGGAAATCAATTATAGTCAAGTAAATGGTATCTAGGTTGTGTGAGATATAAATTGTTTTAAGCTTTTAGTACTTAAAATAAGCTTTATGTGTTTAGGTGGGCTTTAGATTATTCGATGGCTTGGTGACGAATGGATTTTTTAATCGACTTCCAAAAAGGAGGAGGTTCTATGTTCCACTGTATGTTTTTTTTTTTTTTTTTTTTTTTTTGTATGTTACCTGATTACTCCGTCAGTTGTGGACCGATTTTGAAATTTTTTTTTGTATTCGACAGGGTATGCTTCCGTGGTGGTCCCATTGCCAGCATATCAGGGTCTGATGATGGGATCCCAGGGAAATCGAGGGAAACCCTCATTTTTTATAGGCACATACTATGTTTTCGTATATTTTCTGAAGTTACACCGGTATTTGCGTCTGGTAGTCATCATTTTATGATGATGAGCTGATGATGTAAGGTACCACTCCTTAACGGTTAGGAGTTGGAGGATAAATCTTTAAATATCATATGTATATAAGTTACCTTTAGTCGTATTCTTACAAATTATTTAGGTAAGCTGATGATGGAAGGTGGAAGGTACAACTCCTCAACGGTTAGGAGTTGGAGAATAATTCTTTCAATTTCATACGTATCTAAAGACGTTCAGTCGTATACTTTCAAGCTATTTAGGTGAGCTGATGATAGAAGATTAAACTCTTCAACAGTTAGGGATTAGAGGATGATTTTAATATTACACGTACCTTAATTTCTATTCTTGATGATGAAATTTGATGAAATAATTAAACTTACTACTTACCTACGATTGTTTGCACTAAAAACTGTAAAATAAAAACTTTTTATAAAAAAAAAAAACCGACTTCCAAAAACATCCAACGAAAACTCTCTGTCAAAAAACACTTAAAAGCGTAAAATAAACTGGTTCTTCATAAATTGCCTATACCTAATTCTTTATTCATTTAAATAGTAGTATTATAATGGGTGCTAGGTACCTAAAATCTGTTTGAAGTCGGTGCTAAGCCAAAAAGAATACAAACGAACAATTACAAAAGTCTAAGCGATAGTCACTTGGCACCGACTTCAAACAGATTTTAGGTACCTAGCACCCATTATAATACTACTATTTAAATGAATAAAGAATTAGGTATAGGCAATTTATGAAAAACCAGTTTATTTTACGCTTTTAAGTGTTTTTTGACAGAGAGTTTTCGTTGGATGTTTTTGGAAGTCGGTTTTTTTTTTATAATAGTAAAACTGCTATAGTGAGTATCTTAAATGAGTAATTCAATTCACTTGTTTAATGAAAATGAATAAAGATGCAGTATTATTTATTAGAAACGACAAAAGGTTATACGATTGCATATCAATCATATTTTATTTGTGGTATTTTACTTTATTGTTTGAAAATTGTGATGGAAAATAATTTTAGGATGATTCAAAAATTAACTTCTGTGATTAAAACTTTCATAGAACATGCATGATAGTGCACAATAATTGTAGCTTTAGAAAACCGATAGCAACATAACGTGAAGCAGTTGTTATTTTAGATTTACAACATACACACATCAAAAGTGTCTAGGGATCAAGCATTTTTATGCGGATTTCTTGAGATTGAGATGTGGCTTTGGCCCTGGCCTGCTCAGTCGCCAGACTTGAACCCGATTGAGCATGCATGGGATATGCTACAGAGAAGAGCTCTGCCGAATATGGAGGGTATCCAGTCGCAAGAAGACCTTTTTTTGTTGTTGCAACGAACATGGGCGGCCATTCCACAGCGTGATTTGGATGAACTCATTTTGAGTATGCCAAACCGATGTTCTTGTGTTAGTGTTCGCGGTAGAAACACGGATTATTAATTGTTTAAGTTACCTAATAACATTTTAAAGAAAACTATTATTTCAGTCTTTTTTTCAAACTTTAATGTTAGTGGTTCAAATGTCAAAAATCATTTTATTAGTCTATGGCAAATTTCTTTATTAATGCGAAGGTGACTTGGTTTATCGTTACTGTGACAAACGAAAACACTTTATTTGATGAATCCTTAAAGAAAATTTTAATTAATATCAATCAGGAGAAAAGTTATTGCAAAAATATATGTTGATCCCTAGACACATATGTTGATCCCTAGACACTTTTGATGTGTGTAGTTGCACATAACAGTTAGTTGGAACTGTTTTTCAAAAGTAACACATTTAGAGTCTGTAAGAGTAATTATACACAAATTTATTGAAAAAAGACAATACGAGTTATTACTATAAACTGGAATGATCTACTTTAGCCTACTGCTGTCCACTGCTGAACGAAGACACTAAAAACTGCAATTTTACGTGATAATTCGACCATCTGACACAGAACGTCATTATGTCCTAAATTAAATACTGCCTTGATGGCGCAGTGGTAGCGTATGCGACTTCTATGCTTGAGGTCTCGAGTTCAATTCCCGGGTCGGACCAAATGTTTGTATGATCTGCATTTTTTTTTTTATGTTTAAGCTGCGCCAAAATGACTGCTCTGCCTGATGGAAAGCATGAGCAGATTCTAAAAGTGGTGATCACCATGTTTTGGAGTTTGGGTGTTTTCTATGTATAATATGTATGTATGTATTTACAAAAATAAGTAAATATGTATTTATGTTAGTAATGTAGTACCCATAACACAAGCTCTGCTTAGCTTGGGACTAGGCGGCATTGTGTGTTAGATGTCCGAAATATTTATTAATTAAAAAAAAAGCTAAGCAGAGCTTGTAGGTAGTTAAACATACCTACATTATTATGCACAATACTCCTATTACTTATTTTTCTTTAATATAACAGTTATTAAAAAGAACAATCAATAAGCAGACAAAACTCTCAGGAATGATGAATTTAAACGACAACATATTTGTCAAGTAAATTGAAGTGAGCATATCTATAAATGTTAAAAATGAAGAGTTGTAGTGTTATAAAAAAGCAATAATTTATTCTTAAATATTAATTTCCTGCTAAAAGTGTTCTCAAACATTAATGTATTATATAATTTAGAAAAACCTGTAGGTGTATCTGTCCACGGGTATTACCGACGGTCATACCTCCGCTAGACAGCTGTTTAGCTACAAACCTATACAAAGCACGTGCGAACAGACCACAAATAGTAAAAGGTTTGTTTTGAGCAAAGCGTTCTTCGTTATTAAAATTATTACAATAGTTATTAGGTACTTCCACGATGAGATGAAACTCTAGGAACAATGTCTCTTTAGAAATTACTGACAGTTATTTTTGTTCGGGTAATATTCCTGTCTGAAACAGTAAGTAGGTTTTAGAACAATTCGTGGTTGTGACAGTCCAGGAAATTGTATTCGAATTGATAATAAAACACATACTTGGTGTAGTTAAAATAGGTATCTAATTACCATCGACAATATCTGTCTCTCTCGGTATTACATAATTATGTTCTGTCGATTAAAAAGTAAAAAATCTGACAATTCAAAAACTTTCGCAATGAGTATGGTGACCACTGCTCTTAGAGTCTACTCATACTTTTCATCAGTCAGAGTAGAAACACTTTGGCAGGAACTATATTAAAAAGAAGTATGTTTGTGTGTCAGCTTCGCACGACTGGAGTTTACGTCACGTGGCGCCACAAGCTTGTACGTTGCACAGTTATACTGTACTATTACTTATTCTGTAGTTATACTATGTTGAACGAAACGCATAAGTACCATAAATTCATGGTGCTAAGACTATCTCTAATAACAAGCGTTCTAGCGCTGTTTATTTTAGTAGTTTCTTAGACGACATAACTAATGACAAATTTGCTGCAGCGTAGCGCCTCACTTTTAGTTGACGCTTGATTTTACTCATCATAAAATTTCATACCGCGGGCTAAATATGAATATAGTTTCCTAATAAGTAAACTCCAAAAAAAAAACCGACTTCCAAAAAACATCCAACGAAAAACAAAAACAGTACAGTGGCACATAGAACCTACTCCCTTTGGAAGTCGATTAAAAATGAGTCGATGGAGAAGTTTTTAATCACCCTTGATAATTTCAAATCCATTACAAAATAAACACGTGGCATAGTCAAAAAGGTTCGTTTGATTAGCTGTAACAGTATTTTATAAAAACTATACGAATTTAAGCTCACCCATCTGGACAGGCTGACCTGATTAGGAATGCTTAACTTTGCAACGAATTGACAATTTCTTACCGGATAGGTCACCATAATAGTGTTGGACATTACTGTTTTACAATTGTTATGATTTAATATTGAAATAAATTCTGCAGATAAAATAATAATGCATTATATTCACTAGTTCATTATTGGACAAATGAACTTTATTTAACTTATAATATTCTCAAGTGTTGAACTAACCCAGTATTGGAAATAGGTACTTATTAATGATCATTTAAAGTTCCATCTAGATCTTCAGTTTTTCCTAATCACAGGCTATAGCCGGGTGTTTTCTATAATCGATAAAAGAGGATTGTCATCTGTCAACGTCGAGACCGATCGAGGGCAGCTTATCCTGAGAAATTGCTTAGCGATGGGAATTTATACTAAACATAGATATAAGGAAATAGTTCTGCAAGCAACTTTAGTCTTTATTAATTCGTCACGTATTACTGAATTATTTGAGTAAGTTTATAAATTATTTTTACGGGAGTTAACGCGATCACTTATTAAAAGGTATTACATACCTCTGCTTTGCCTGACGTTTCGACCAGGTTGCACCGGCCATGGTAACGGGCTGACTGGCTTAGCGGCGCACGCCCTCCGTCGTCGAATCCGTGAAGAAGAAGGTTCTTCGTCCAACCGCACATTTTCGACATTATTGATAAATTTGTTTCACCATGTACCGTCACATACCACACTAACAGTGTCCCTATTCTGTAAGCAAACCGATGTGTTCCTATTCTGGTGTTTATGCGACTGCGCAGAAAAGCGAGGTGGTATGGTTTTTAACACTGGATTCCACGCTGTAGATAATTTAAAACCATCTTCCCGATTGAAAGTTTTGTGCTTTTTAATCTCAATCGCTTCACGTACTACTCTTGAGTAAAAGTGACGTTCGGTGGAGAGGACTTGCGTGCGGTGAAATTCAATCCAGTGGTTGATGCCTGCATCGAGTGCATGTTCTGCAATCGCCGATTTGTTCGTCTGTCGGTTCTTCACAGCAGCGATATGTTCTTTGACCCTTTCAGCAATAGTCCGCTTCTATTTTATTCTGCAGTCTATTTTATACACACCCGGAGTTTGTAGTGCATAGCATACATACATACATTGCAAGTTAATAAAAAGCTTGTAATAATTAAAGCGTGTTAATAATACTATGAATTAGGACCTCTTTTTCTTTAAAGTCGATTACAAAACAAGTCAGGCTACCGGAAAATTAGATTTTATTATAGCTCCAGATAAATCTTAAACGCTTATCACATACATATGTTAGAACTAACACTTCTAATCTTTTTAACCCTTTTTCTATTACGTTCGATACTTAGGAAAGAATTTACCAAAATATATATGGGGTCGGATCAGAACCTTTCATTCCAAGGTCCCTGACCATTAAATAGGGTTAGATTCAAACCCAAGAAATTCCCTGAGGGATTTCACGACCGACTCGTTACGATATGGGTGGCAGTCATGTGGAATACTTAATTTTACGACAGGTGTTTTTAGGACCGAAACCAGATATTACTGGGAACAATAATAATTACGTATGTTTCTTTATAAAGCTAAAGAAATTCACAGTGATCGTTTCTGTGAACTAATAATAAAACTGAATCAAGTTTTCTTTAATTAAAAGCACTTTTTAACCGACTTCAAAAAGGAGGATGTTCTCAATTCGACCGTATATGTTTTTTTTAAATGTGTTTTTGCGGATAACTTCGTCGTTTATGTACCGATTTTCATGATTCTTTTTTTAATGGAAAGGAGATATCCCAACGGTCGTACCATGATAAGGATACTAAGATCTGATGATGTCATCCAAGAGAAATCGAGTCGAACCTTGAAGTCGGTTTTTGTTTTTGTTAAAAAAAAAATTTAAAGTTAAATTAGTATTTTGATAGCAAGGATACAACTAAACACAAAACTCGCACTAGAAATATTCCTGTGTCGTGGGGAACTTTACTAACATGGGCACGGGCACGGGCATGTAGCGGGCACAAAGAACACCAATACGAAGTATAACAATTTGTGGATTATACAAAGTGTTGTCCCATGTGAGATTAGAATCTATAACACTCAGCGCGAGATAATCGCTTAAGCCACTACGCCATTTGCCGTCATAACTTTATACTAAAATAATTAAGAACCATAAATAGTTAAAACAATAATTAGAATCTAAATTGAACATGAACGTACCCAAAATATAAGCCAACGTCTTTTTTTCAAGCTTTTTTTTTCCTGTGCGGAAATCGTCACAGGTACCGGGAACCAGTAATCAAACCTACTTTTTTACAACTCGGTTTTCCGGCAGTCTCACACACGTTCTGCGTCTCTCCAACGGAGGGTATGGTGCAAAAAGCATTCACCGCGTAAAAATAAAAGTAGTACGGAAGAAGTCATTACACTTAGCTAAATTTTGAAGTCGTGAAAAATATACCAATTTAAGAACTCGCTTTCACATTAATAATATTGTAACAGTAATAAATAAAAATTCAAATAAATAAAACCGGCTAAGTGCGAGTCGGACTGGCGCACCGAGGGTTCCGTACAAACCTGTAGGTATGTAAGTAAAATTTATGCTTTTCGCAATTTTTCCTTTATCTGTGCTAAAGGACTTTATAGACGTTATTTCAAGATTCTGAGTTCACGGGAAGTACCCTGTAGTTTTGATTCTCTTGCTAGTGTCGAAAATTTGCAGCATAAACGACTTTACCTTTTGATTGCGTTGGTTTAGAAGTTTGATTTTTTCTCAGCTCGAAGGGAATTGAGTATTTGATATAAATTTCAGCTTGACACCTCCACGCGTTCCTGAGACAAAGGTTCTTGACAGACAAACAGACAGACGGGTAACAAAGTGATGCTATAAGGGTTCCGTTTTTTAATAAAACAAACGTGTAGGTCAAACTAATAAAACCGTTTTAAAAGTAATATTCTCACTACCAGGTACGACAAATACACAAACCTACTGAAATTAAGATTCTTAACACAGTCCAAATATTGTTCTCTAGATACAACTACCTTGAAATTCATCTAAAATCTATCCCCTCATAGCGACACAAACATTCTTAAATGACAAAGATTCTAAAAATCACATCACATCTTTCGATAACCTCACGGAATAAGTTCAAATACTTATTTACCCTTGTAACATGTGTATCTAGAAAATGATCTGGAACCTCCACATGACATAAATATCAAAGCCACAAAACTATAAAACTGTATTAACAACAACGATATATGATTTTCCTCGAACACATCCAAACTTTATCTTCACAGAATTAGAGCAAAAATTTTATGATCATCGTAAAAACTTTGATAAAGATGATATATAATATAAAACAATACTGGAGTGACAGTATCAACGGTTTAAGAAAATGGTTATTTGTTATACAAGAGTGCAAAGTTGCTTTTTAACCGCGTGCTCAATTTTAATGACCGAACAAGCAATTCTAAATAAAAAAAATCTAAAAATTAAAATCCTGAGCGTTAGCGAGGGACTCAAAAGAGTACGAGGTGAAAAATCTTTGCACTCGAGTGCAACACGTAACTTTTCATCCTACCTCAGCGAGGAAACAACTAAATGCAAAAAAATCATTTACAATCTCAAGATACTTTTATTTCAGTTTAGGTATTAATATCTATTGGGTACTACATTATGATAGGTAGTAGGGTTACAGAATAATCTTCAAATTATTTCAAATACTACTTAGCTATAATTAAGAAAATTTGAAAGTAACGTTGCTACAGTTATTTAAGTTGTTTTCAAGTTTCTTGTTTTTAATCTAAGGTTTTAACAATATGACGTGAAAAGAAAATGGCACGGGCAAAATAAATTTAAAAAAAGTACACCAAGAAGGTTCCGAGTCTGAATTTGTAACAAATTAAAAAAGGTTGTACGATAAATTCGGCACCATGGAGGTAGAAGCAAATAGGTTTAATGATCTTTTGAATTTACAAACTTAATGCTCACGATGATCTAAATTCAATTATCTTTATCCTCTCTAGCGGATAAAAACGACTTTTGCACTCAGATATCGCAGGGCAAAAATACTCTTTCCGAGATGAGGGGATGAAAATAATGTTTCCTGCTCTGAACGATTCGCATTGTACAGTATTGTAGTGAGGTTAGCTAATAATTACAAATTTAATTTATATATAATTGCCTGTGGGATTGCTCGACAGTTTATTTTTGACGATTCATTCCTTATTTTATGTCCTTATGGGCAAAAATCTCATAAATAATAAATGTTTTGCTCCTCAATTCAGGGCCGTCAATAGCATTAGTACAGTATACTGTATTTTATAAATTAACAATCCATCAATTATTGAATTATTAGGCATCGTAGTACTACATAGTACTTAAGATATTCAGTTCTTACCAACCAAACGTTTAGCATGAGTAAGGAGAGATGGAGTGCAGCCCCAAACACCGTGGTGACAAATTGTTCCACTATTTGATAAAGGGCTCCCTTTAGACCCAAAACTAAGTGCAAACATATTTAAAAGAAAGGGTTGAGGTCAGCTCAACCCTTTGTCAAAGCCTTTCTGTGTATCATCGCATTTGAAGTACTCTTGCCGCACAAACATAATCAAAATCAAAAGATTTTTATTCAAATAGGCACTTATTTTACAGGCACTTATGAATAGACAATATTTAAAAATCGAGTGATTCTAGTCGCCAGTTCCAAGTACAGCCTACCCTTCATAGAGAAGAATCTGGCAAGAAACACCATTGTTGCTCCTTTTAAAAAAAGAAATAGGGTTTACATTTTTTTACTATGATTCTTGAATGAGAACGAAGTCTACCAAAAAAAATAAAACAAAAAGTTTGGAGTAATAATGATAGTTATTTGTTATACAAAAGTGCAACGCTGCAAGTACGGCAGTTGTCATATTCATAAATAAGTTGATGATTCATAAATCTCTATTTGTTTGAGAAAAGATAGGTATGATACAGTTTTTGTATATTTGTTATAAGCAAGTTCAAACGAAATACTAAAATGCCAGTTTACCTTCGTTTTAACCAAAATAGCTGAGGCAATAATAAATAATTACAGTGGAAACTTCACTGTGAAATGTCTGTAAGTAAGCTTTCACAGCCATTGTAATTGTGAACTTTCTACTTGATTTGTAAATAGACTTGATAATTGCAAAGTACTTCACTGTGAATAATGTAAAGTTTTACCCAAAAACTTACTGGACCAAAATGTACTTGGACACTTTTGAAAGATGGCTAGGTATGTTGTTATTCTTAAATATTTAGTATTCTCCAGAAAACTTTGTGCAAGTTTAAGACGCAAAAACTTACTTGAGTCAAGATAAGTATTTCATGAACTTGATTAACGTATTATCAATGCCCAAATCCCCTCCGGCTAGACTGGCTTGCGGTTGACCATTATACTGAAACTTTGCGAGCCTCTAGACTTATCTTGGCCCTTGCTTCTTTGGAGGCTTTTAGATAACACGATTAAAATAACAATGGAGCATACACACGACAAATTGATAATTCTTGGCGTGAATAAAATCACACTAGATCATAATTATTCACAAATATTATCAAATGTATGTGAGGTTTCAGTAATTTACTTGGCACATCTTTAGAGTGAACCCCAATTTATCAATGTCCAATGTGGAATGTTTCCTTTAATCCATTATTGACGTGGCTGGCTGTTTATTGACAAATGCTTTCTCGGAATTAGGGTTTCGGCTTGAAATATTTAAACAAAACTAGTCGCAACTTATCACTACATATTATAAGACAACGTCCTCCGCCGCATCTGCCTGTCTGTTTGCGATAAACTCAAAAGCTGCTACACGGATTTCTATGCGGCTTTTACCAATAGACAGAGTGATTCTTGAGGAAGGTTTTCGTGTATAATTTGTTAAAAATTTTTAGTGTATTGGCTAAAATAATCACGATATTTGTTGAAGACCTCGGAAAAAAATTAGCCGCACATTGTCTCTGAGTAACATAGTATATTGTATTTTCTGTAAAGATTACGTGCGAAGTGGGGGCTGGTTGCTAGTTATATCTATATGAACGTAAGTCTATATGAGTCTATATGAGTATAAGGTAGTAGAGCCACGCTGATTTCAGCACGAATGGGCCGGCTCGACCGGGGCGGTACTACCCTCGCACAGAAAATCTACGTAAAATGACAGCGTCCGTGCTGTCGTGTTTCGTTGGTGAGTGCGAGACCGGAGGCCCAATGATGCAGAAGCATCACTAGCCCGCCATGGTGTGGGTCACCATGCTGCATTGTTGTATTGTCTGCATTCGCAATGAGTATGGTGACCACCACTCTTGGATTCTGCTTATGCTTTCCATCAGGCAGAGTAGAGTCATTTAAGCGGGCCATACATAAAAAAAAAAAAAATAAAAAAAAAATAACGTTTAACAAAGATTTTTTTTACGCCTATTTCAGGTAAATCACCTATTTTTAGCTTAAATGAAAAAAAAACTGTTATTGTGTAAATACTCATCGTTTTCTATACTAGTTAATTAAAAAGGAATGTCTCAAATAAAATACCAATCTTTCGAATACATTTTTGGGTACATAAAAATGATTCAACGGCCTCACAGAAAACCGAAATAAGGTATTTTTTCGTTGCACTTCATCGAGTAACTGAGATTACTAGTTTTATAACGGGGAGGAAGCTGCACACATAAGGTTAAAGAGTACTTGTGTTTTCTCAGGACAATGGTAGGCATTTGACTAGTAAGCGACTTCTCTTGCTCGTTTGTACTATGATAAATTGTTGTAATCAAATATCAACTCCAAAACCTGAGCAAAAAAGTGTTAATTCCATCGTGAGATGTAACTGGCACTCATTGTTTAAATATTCAAAGATATACTGAGTTCAAACTTTGTTCTAAATGTATAATATAAAATAGTTTTGAAACTCCACGGTTTTGCGGTAATCAAATAAGTCAGATCACTTATATATAATATAAGTCAACTTATTGTTCATTTGACAAGCCCTTCAATGTTTTGTTTGTTTAGGATTGTGTTAAAACAATCTATACACACGAGATTTGCAGAATAATGAATGAGTTTTTTAATCATGATGTAATTAAGGTTAGAGGTTTTTATATAGGACTAACTTTTACACGCTATTTACCCCCTTAGTGGGGGAATTTCAAAAATTCCTTTCTTATTGCTTACTTACGTTATATAAAGAACCTACCTGCAAAATTTCAGGATTCTAGCTTCAGCGGTTTGGGCTGTGCGTTGATCTCTGGGTATGTCAGTCAGTCAGTCAGTCACCTTCCTCTTTTATATATACAGATTAACTGACTATTTTATTAAATAAAGTTTTGTCAAGTTCGAATTATAGTTTCAACAGTAAGTAGTAGAAAATTGTCTAAGTGGGAGTGCCATAATTCCAAAAATATGGGCTAGCTTGACCGGAGTGATAAAGAATGCTTAAAACCGGGGTTAAGATTTTCTTCTTAGTTTTTATCAAATGTATGAGTTTGCTGTAGGTACAATCTGAATTATTGATTGGAGGCAATCTAAGAGGGAGGGAAGCAGCCACCACAACACGAATGAAATTTGACATGGAGAAAATTTTATTCTTGAGGAAAGTTATATTGACATTGTGCTTTGATTTTTCAAAAATCAAAGTATCTTCTAGCATAAGGGCTATTCTTTACCACGATAACCGGCAAACCAGCGGGTGTAGCCTCGGGCAAAAGCTAAATTTCTATATAAACAAAAAATATAGTGTCATGTGGTGCAAAAAATGTGTTTGAAAGCTTATAACCGTCAATAAAGTTTCATTAAACTTATACTATGTAGTTTTTAACTGGAAACTTTGCAATACTTTGACTAAATTCTAGAAAATAGAACTTCAAAACCATTTTATAAGCGAATCTTTAATTTGCTTCAACTATTTTATTTACTACTAAGCGCTAATTTCACCACTTCGTGTGAGCTTTAAGTAGAAAACTGCCATATAACACTACTTAACAGATAAAAGCTGCTGATATTTACATTTGTATATCTAACAGGTATATCTCTTTCAAAGACTATCACGAAGACTAGACGAATTATCAGCAAGTGTTGAAACCCGGAATGAAATTAACAGAATAAAATAAATAAATAAATAAATATTTTGGATATCTAACACACAACGCCATCTAGTCCCAAGCTAAGCCGAGCTTGTGTTATGGGTACTAGACAACTGATACAAATACATATATACTTTATTTTTTTGTAAATACATACATATTATACATAGAAACACCCAAACTCCGAAACAAATATTTGTAGATCATACAGACATTTGGTCCGACCCGGGAATCGAACCCGAGACCTCATGATCAGCAGTCGCACACGCCAACCGCGAGACCAACGAGGCAGTCAAAGAAGAAGACATTCTAATGAAACGTTCGTGTATTGATGGACCTACATCCCTATTGCTAAGTAATCCTCACTGCTAAGCGAGAGATTGTGGAATTTTTCCCTACCTGGGGAAATATTATGTTATGAACACGATAATTTTTTTATGTAGAGTAAAATTTAGCTATGTATATTTATTTATTTATTTTATTTATATCTTTATTGTGTACATAAAATGGGGAAAAAAAAAATAACATAACAAATAATGAGTAACAAAGATGTATACGTAACAATTGGCGGTCTTATCGCTCACGGCGATTTCTTCCAGACAACCTTAGTATGGATATTGGGTGTTTACGAATTGAAGCAGTTTATACATCAGTAACACACCATCACGTGAATATTCTAACATAAATAAATTTATATATGTATATATATATTATATAGCTAAATTTTGTTAGCTAGCTAGTCATAGTGTGAGCCACCATACCTATTGCGTATGCATTTTCTGCATACGCAATGAGTATGGTGACCTCTTGGATTCTGCTCATACTTTCCATCAGGCAGAGTAGAGTAATTTTGGTAGGCTAATCCATAAAAAAGAAACGAATTGTCCGTAATTTGAAAACCTTTAATGTTAAAGAACTAAGCGATGGTTGTTTTTAATTAGAAATGTTTTCTTATAAAAGTAAAAAAGCCTCTTACTCGTTTTATAAAGAATAAAATAACCTCTTTTGTGAAATTCTAAGTAGTTCGTAATTAGCTTGTTAAGTAATAACCGTGGTTAAAATCAAAACAAATACTTATGTTTTCAGTAAATTCATAATACGCAGTGTAAAACTTGTAAGGGACAGTATGAATACAAGAGCGGAAAAATAAGGGGTCTCCAAGATTTTTGACCGCAGTAAAATGGGAAAAAGTCTTTTGAACCTTGAAAAATGTTATATATAAATGAGCCCATTGCTTCATTTAGATTTGAATGTGAATAAGCTTAAATAAAGATATTTCTATTCAGAGATAAATATACTGGGATTATTAATTAGCAAGGATATTTAAAACACGTCGTTGTATATTGTGATGTTTTTTATTTTTAAGCTATTGCATAGCTTTATCGCAGGCTTTGAGGCCTTTGAGCCCGGCGACCGAATCAAGAAATTCCGTAACGTAACGAAAATAAAACCTGATACCCGAAGCTCGCACGGATCCAGACGAGCGGCTCCGAACGATGAATCAACAGTCAGACAGATTCGTTATCATATCTTTATAATGCCACACTCACCGCATGTGCGCCCCGTAAGTATACATGTTCTAAAGAAAAAATAATTGAATAAACAACCCGTTCAGTAACGAAGACATTTATTAGGAATAGTTTAAAATTTATATAGTACGCTGTGTAACGAAACCATATCGCTACTTTAAAAAAAATCAACGCCATCTAGTGACGATGTTGGTACTGATTTAACAGTTTAGTATTTTTCATTCACAATATTATAATAAATAAATAATTATAATTGCATAAGTTGATAAAAAATGCTATGCAATAGCTTTACCGCGACAGTCCCCGAGTGCCATACGTCTTTTTTATTCTTTATCAATTGTGACATATTAAAAATAAGAGGCCAAATAATTAGAAGGTAGAGGTGATTAGAACTACCAATTGACCTGATATTCGCAAGTGCTAAATTTTCGTGACTCCATGAACATGTGTAAGAATTGTAAAAGTCTAAATTGAAAACATAATCCTGGCAATTTAAATTCGCCTTTCATTGAACATCCCCCAATTTTCCGTTCCAAATATAACCATGAAAATTTAACGCAAAATTTATATCAGGCATAATCGTAGAGCTTAACGTTTTCGCGCATCACTGCCTACGACCAATCTCTGGAAAGTTAATCTCAAAACATCGTGCACTTGCGAGCTATGTATTTTAATTTAGCCAGTTCACACCGTGACACGTACCTCTTAATTAACTCGGAACTGAGTTTATTACCTACAACGTTTATTTTATCTGCGCCAAAAGAGAGGAAATTGTCCCTGGGGTGTATTTACTGGGCTACTAAGTGTTGTTAGGTGGTACGAATACATCGTGTGGGTTAGCAAATAGGTAACGGAGTCTGTATTGGAGACATTTCCTTGTGTGACAGTAGTAATGGTGTACAGTAAACTGGTTTCTGTTTTTACGATGTCAGTAAGATTTTATTTTGAATACGTGTCGTTTAACACTTGAAGAAACGAATACCTTTTAAATTAGTGTTTTGTACTTTATTAGGCGTGTACTAAGTACTGGTAAGTAACCACTCACGCTCTTGGACACTTGAGCCACTGAGAGTAATAAATAAATAAATATTTCGGACATCTAACACACAATGTCATCTAGTCCCAAGCTAAACAGAGCTTGTGTTATGGGTACTAGACAACTGATATAAATACATATATACTTTTTTTTTATATACATAGTACATATTCTACATAGAAAACACTCAAACTCCGAATCAAATATTTTCAGATCATACAAACATTTCTCCCGACTCGGGAATCGAACCCGAGGCCTCAAGCACAGCAGTCGCATACACTACCACTGCGCTACAGAGACAGTCCACTTTTTCAGTCCTTAGGAGGAAGAGAGCTTCAACTTCATTTGACTCACTCAATTGGTAAAAAGCTATTTAAACACTAATAGGTATCTAAACAAATTTAAGTGTTTAATGTATTTACATTACCTACTATATTTTTTGAAATAAAGTTTATTCATACTAATATTATAAATTCGAACGTAACTCTGTCGGTCTATAAATAAATAAATAATATTTAGGCTTCAAAGTGATGTTTGAAAATCTGTCAATCCTCTAGCAACATGACAGGTGTTATCTCCTTCCTATTCATAGCTACACACATCAAAAGTGTCTAGGGATCAAGCATTTTTATGTGGATTTCTTGAGATTGAGATGTGGCTTTGGCCCTGGCCTGCTCAGTCGCCAGACTTGAACCCGATTGAGCATGCATGGGATATGCTACAGAGAAGAGCTCTGCCGAATATGGAGGGTATCCAGTCGCAAGAAGACCTTTTTTTGTTGTTGCAACGAACATGGGCGGCCATTCCACAGCGTGATTTGGATGAACTCATTTTGAGTATGCCAAACCGATGTTCTTGTGTTGTTAGTGTTCGCGGTAGAAACACGGATTATTAATTGTTTAAGTTACCTAATAAAATTTTAAAGAAAACTGTTATTTCAGTCTTTTTTTCGAACTTTAATGTTAGTGGTTCAAATGTCAAAAATCCCTTTATTAGGAAAATGGCAAATTTCTTTATTAATGCAAAGGTGACTTGGTTTATCGTTACTGTGACAAACGAAAACACTTTATTAGATGAACTTAAAGAAAATTTTAATTAATATCAATCAGGAGAAAAGATATTGCAAAAATATATGTTGATCCCTAGACACATTATGTTGATCCCTAGACACTTTTTGTGTACTTACAAATTGTGTTGTTAAGACTCACAAAGTATGTGTATAAATTAGCTTATTCCATCATTTTTCTATACTAATATTAATTTTAACAAAAACTTCGTTTAAAAAAACCGACTTCAAAAACTAAAAAGTATAAAATAACTTAATTTGTATGTGCTACCTATTTATAGGTTTGAATTCGGTGCCAATCCAAATGTAATAGTAGGTACCACACTCGCTATATTTCGAGACGAACGTCAACGACGTCACTGACGGTTCGGTTGTTTTGTTCTTTCTCAAGTCTCTCATCATCATTTCACCTAAATAACTTGAAAGAATACGACTAAAGGTAACATACATACTGTATAGAATCGAAAGGACTTCAGGTAATTTTTTGTAATGAAATCTCAAATGGACTATATATTATGAAATTAAATGATGTCTACAGAATATGAAGGCATGCAGACAATTGCCTTAACTTCATTGCAGGCGCTTACGTAAATTTGAGGGTTTCCTTCGATTTCCTTGGGATCCCATCATCAGATCCTGATATGGTGGCCATGGGACCACATGGGGAGCATATCCTTTCGAATACAAAAAGAATTTTCAAAATCGGTCCAGAATTGACGGAGTAATCAATGTACATACAAAAAAAAAAAACAAAAAAAAAACCGATGAAATTGAGAACCTCCTCCTTTTGGAAGTCGGTTAAAAAGACATTAAAATTTGTAAGTTTGTACAGGTCTATCTCTAAATTTACTGAAAATATACAATCTGTGGAAACAATAGAAAGCCAGAACTTTGTGAGTGTTATAGCTCGTATAAATCCGAAAGTTTATTAAAGTTCCTTTAATATATCTAGAACTATCCCGTCTGAAGTTTCTTCAATATGTTTTACAGTACTGATAACAAACGTTCTAAATTACATGTGTTACAATAAGTAATATAAGTTTAAAACCTATATATAGTTACTATTTCAAATCTTAATATCTTCGTATGCTCCGCTTATTGTAATGAGACCATCGTTTATTAGAATTATCCTAGCCTATTTCGTTACCGGTGGCCAGTCTCAACAGAGACCAGCCACCAATGCAGAAGATATTATAGCGCGTTTGCAAATACAGGTGCACTCTTTGTTCCCTCACTCTCATAATTCGATGGGACAGTTATCCGACACGACCGGGGAGAGATCAGGCGCATACCGATGGCTTTACGTGTTGTGTGAGGTACGGTAATCTTCATAGTGTATATATTGTTCGTTAACTTACACAACTAAAGAACATTATATCATTTGTATCGAGGATATAAAACATTCAATTAGTTATAGTGAATATTAAATACCAAAAGTGTTAACAATAAAGGAAAAATCTTATTCAAAGTTTTAGATATTATTTATAATCGGAACAATATTTAATTCGTAGATAGTACTTAGATACTCTATTTTGGAACAGTAATTTTTAAGGATGTCGTAATATATTTGGATAGATTTAACATTCGTATACAACCCAAAAAAACATTGCAGTTAAAAATTGTAAGCATTGGCTTTTAAGTACTAAGTAATGAAACACTATTAAGTAGCTAATTTGGACAAACTTCAAAGTTTCCAGGTTCAAAAGTTCTGGTAGGTTTCACGCGTGATGTGTCCCGATAGAACAACTATCAATCCATTCGACTGAAGAAAATCCAACCTTGTGATCGGTAATTCAAACTGTAACGCGAAAGTGATTCACCCGCAAATAACAAATTTGTTCTTTTGGAACTGAGCAAAACTGTTTTTGCTATCTCTACAGTCAATTTTAGCTCTTAAACAATTATTTTAAGGTTCAAAGAAGTTGTCATCCATCAGATGAGTTTCTTCATGTCGATCGTTAATAAATTTTAGAAAACTTTTAATGGGCTCGCGTTCATAAAGTTTTAATTTTCGATGGTAGCAACTTTTTTGCCCTTGCTTTGTACTTTGGGAACATTTTGTGGGATGCTGTAATATTGTGCGGTAAGTACTGAGGATTCGAGTAAGTTTTAATTTAAATTTGTGACTGTGCAAGTTCTTGTGTCATTGGCTGGGTCGTTAAGGTCAATGGCGGTATCGATGATAAATTTTACGATTATTCTTTAAGAACAGTCGTAAAATTTGTTGGATAATTTCTACAAGTTTTACGATCAAACACCTCTTTTTTCTGTGTTTCGGCAATGGCTAATCCACTTATTTTATCATCTTATCCTATATCAATTACTCTATCAATTAAATTTCTTTCTGAAATCTCAAACTATAGGCTTATTTTCCTCGTCCACTTTAATAGTATTAAGTCAAGGTTGTGTTATTGACTTAATCTAAAATAAATGTAAAGGCATGTGGAGGGAACGGATGTCATGTCCCTCCAACACAAAGGGAGGACCCTCTGACTAGGAGAGGTGCCTGGAGGGCCACGGCCCGACGGTGGATGTTGTATATATTCTAATCGGCGTGAGAACTTCTATTGCGCGATTCAGGATTGGTGGTTTCTTCGTTTCCTTCGTTACTCCGTAATTCGACGTATCTTCGGTAGATAGCGCTGTATTTGCGTTGTATGTGGAAGTCGCCACATCACTCCCCTTCAAGACCGGAGGTCGGTATATAATTAATCAGCTATCTGTGCTCTATCTGTGCTTTCGCTATACCTGCTTGTGATGCGTATCTAGCTAAGTGGCAGTAAACGTCTTTAACTGTAAGTATTAAACTTTTAGTTACCACACTACCTACAAATAGACGTTTCTAGAGTGGTGACCCCGACATGAGTAGTGAAGTATAGTCATTTCCTTTAATTTATTTATTTTACTTTACATTAATCGTATAATCTATCAAAATCTCTGCTTTATCTCCTTCAAAATAATTGAACACTTGAAAACACGAGATCCACGACTGAGTACGGTCATTGATAATGTAATTATTTTGGGAAAAGTAAATTTTAATGAAGGCTGAGACTTTCAAAGTTTCATTGAAGCGATTGAAAAAGATATGGAGTAATCGTAATATTAACTAGTATATCAAGAAAGATCTTTTAATTATTTTATCTATACAAATAAATAAAATTGCAGTGTCTGTTTGTAATATTAATACAACCGCTTTTTAATAAATGCTTTAGTATTTATACACGGTACATGTACCAAAATATTATTTTGTTACATTTTTTGTCTGTCTGTCGGTCTGTCTATCTGTTTGTTCCAGGTAATCTCTGGAACGGCTGGACCGATTTCGACGGGACTTTCACTGACAGATAGCTGTTGATCTAAGGAGTAACTTAGGTTACTTTTTTTAGACTAGCTATGGGTTCAGCTAGTTTTTTGATAAATTCATAGTCTTTATAATAACACGTAAAAAATACGTTTCTAAAAAACAAAGAAAGTTTAGCTTGCATTAACTGAAATCAACCTAATGTACCTTTTGAGCTAGTGCGTTTCGTGAAATATGGTAATAGGGAAATAATAATTCCCGCGAGGGTTTATTTATTTATTTATTTCGGTGTGGAAAACCAACAGCTACATAAATGAATATAGTTAGTTTGATAAACAACATCAAGCCAATTACAGGTTTTCACGAATTGCAACATAATAATTTAACAAAAGTTCTGGAACACTGACCAATACACTACACCATCATAATAAACAACAGTAAAAAAAAAAAAAAACAATAATGTCATCATTGAAAAAACTTAAGATTTAGCATACCGCGAATAACATTAATGTTAGTGTTAATGGGATCAATACAGTACTCCTTGCACAACCTATTGAAGTCGCCGCTCGCTCTAACGATAAATGAATTTTTTCTGTAGTTGGAAGAGGAAAAGGGGACACAAATGGGTGGATTAAATCTAATTGACCTACGGGGGACATTAAATTTTAATTTTTGCAACAGGTGTGGACAATCAATCTCATTAGAAATAATTTTCAAAAGGAAACAACAATCCGCTAATTGACGTCGATTTATAAGTGGCTGGATATGAAACCTTCTGCACAGACCAATGTAATTATCTGCGCTATATGGAATATTCCACAGAACAAACGAATATACTAGAAGAGGTATCGAGCAGCAAGTGCAAGATACACTGTGTCGCCTAGACGCACACATTAACGATCAATAATAGTATACACACATAACGAAGTCTTTCCTGATTCGTCCAAAGGATGTAATGTATATAAGTTCAAAAAGCCACTTACAATGTTACTAAATACAATCTTATACCTTTCAACTAAGGTAGGGTTTCACTTGCATATTTGTGTTCGTGGACAGTTTTTTCGAAAACCTTAGGGATGTGGTGAATTTGACATTTATCTAAACTGTTATATAAAGAGGTAAAGTTTGTGTGTTTGTATATTTGTTAAATTGTAAGGTGTTATCTCGGGATCCACTGAACCGATTTTGAAAATTCTTTTACCAATAGAAGGCTACGTTATTTGGGAGTGACATAGGCTATATAATAACCCGAAAAGTGTAAATACTTTTTCGTGGTAGCTGAATTTGCAAAGTAAGTCGGAGAAAAAAATGTTTACCGTCCAACGAAGTGGGCACGGCTCAGCTAGTCGATTATAATTATGTTACAATAATCTTTAAATTAATTATTTATTTGACTGATACTCTGATATCCTTTCATTGTACTTTATAATTTTTTTGTTGCGAAACATTGCAACTCCCTTATTTACCTAAAATAAATTATATTTTTGTGTGTTTAGGCATACATATTTCAGAAACTTTAAATAAATAAAAAACGACTGCGCATTTTCGCAAGTTCTCTACAACCACCGGTTCTTTGCGTCCACATCGTACAGGAAGCCGTTGGATTAATAGCTAACTAACTTATATTACTAAAAATATGTCACGTTTATTATTTAGTCAAAAGTACTGACATACTATCTTTTTTTTAATCAAATCTGTTTTATTTGTCTGGTAGCTGTAAAATTATGATATATGAACTTGTGAAAATTATGATATATTATTTATAAACTTTTTATTAAAACATTTATTTTCAAATATTTCTCCAAAATAACTTCATATAAAAATTTTGAGAATGAACAAAATCATATATTGTTTTAAAAACCATAGTACAATATAAATCGTACTACGATACTAAACATAAAATCACTGTAAAAATCAATGTCATCGAAAAGTTTAACATTACGATATCGATTGAATTTGTCTACATCCCTATGTCAAATAATTGTAAACATTACTTTTATTAAATATTTTCGTGCCAAATGTTTTGAAATATTCCCGCAGGAAACGCAGTTCATTGCGTGCTCTCGCGGCAACTATGCAAATGATACTTAAATTTAATACGTAATGTATGATTATTTCAATAGATTAGAATATAACGGTTTTCATGTGTATTACATAATACTTTTTAGTTTTTTGTTAATATTGCTTAAAAACAAAAGTTTTGAGACTACCGATGATACGATATGTTTCCTTTGAGTAAATTGTAGTCCTTGCTTCGTTTTCAGCACTTAATTATCACACAGTTTGGCATAGCAATATTTTTTTACGCAGTTACGTTCCCGACGAAAGTTATACGTGTATAAAAGCGTTCAGTTGATGCCAGCAGACCTATTAGAGGTATCGGCGCTTAACTTCGGCGCGCCTACCCCGCCTACATAACAATTCTACTTGTTCTGTGGAATATTCAGTCGAAAACAAAGAAATTTCAAAAAACGTTTCTGAATATTCTCGATACGATCGATGTATTTGTAATAACAAGGGCTCCAAATTTGCGAGGCATATTCTAGGTGGCTCCTAACAAAGGAACAGTAGAGAATTTTAAGCGTTTTAGCCTTTACAAAGCATTTGGAGATTCTCATCACAAATCCCAATGCCTTCGAAGCCTTTGCAATAATTTGTTCGATATGCACGTCAAACAGTAGCTTTGAATCGTGGTATACGCCGAGGTCCCGCACTCCATCACATCTAGGTATTACTTGCCCTTTAAGTTCGTACGACGTCCTTTATTATTAGGGATGTTTAATCTGTTTTAACTGCTATTTTTCCAAACTTCTTCATTATATAATTTTTTTTACGCAAAAATAAGAGTTTAAAAACGAATTTAGAAGACAGGATTTGAATTTCAATAAAAGGAACTCAAAAAAACAGCATTTTGTTCGTTGGTACTACTAAAAAGTCGAATTTTCTCTATTCCGGCTATTACTCAACAGCCTTCTAAGAAATTTTTACGAATTTAAATAACGCTGAAAACATTTGGTATCACTAATACCAGTAGCCTCACTCATAGGACCCCAAAAATAGTTATCATCGGTTTGTAGAAACATCTTATTTATTGTATAAGGTATCTGTACAACAGTAACTGCATGAATTGGTCAAAGTTAATAAAACTAAAACATTAAAATTTTCACTGTTATCAGACAATTTAAATCTCGTAAAAGTAAAATTACCACTTAAAGACATACAAGTTACAATAACTTGCAATCTTCCATGACTATCATCAAAATGGGCAAAAACTCTCTATTACCTAGCTCCATTCACAAGGCATGCGTCATCTTACCAGACCCAACTGAAAACCAAACTTGAAGGCTACCTAGTAGCAATTGAAGAGCTTAGGTTTCCATCCTGGAGCACCATCATAAGATTAGTTTGAATCCAAAGAGGGGTAAACGTAAAAGAAAAACCCTTCATCTGATAAAATTAAGTTTTACTGGTTACTGTTATTCTTGTTCTAAAGTACCCAGCGTGATATTTTATCCAAGTGCTCTGCTGATTAACTGAAAATTTAAGAATAATATTTGTGTAGTAGTGTAGTACTTTAATAGAAAACTTAGACCAAATAAATTAATATATTAAAACCGTTTTAAAAACAAGCCCTTACTGGAATGCCTCGAGACGAATCGAACGAGTCCAAACTCGATGATGTTGCGACGTTTCTTTACAGAGTTCCTATGGCCACCTTTCAGCTCCAGCATCAGATCAGCTCCATGTGATTATAATATTGTATTGTTACGCTGTATACATATGCTTGCAAAATTTCAGCAAGATATCTGTTTCAAAATTGAGTTGCAAAATTCCACATGAACATACAAGCATGTATACATACATTGCAAGTTAATAAAAAGCTTGTAAAAAGATGATTGCTACAATATTTTCCTGTAAGTGAAGGTATTTTTTTGTTGATTTGATAAAATAACGCTATAAGTTCTATTGCCCAGTTTTTTTGATGTCTCAATTTCTGGGTAAAAAAAAGGGTTTCTGGTACGAAATACTAGTCTTTTTCACTTCCCTTTAGCTAACATTAAGGCGTTGGAGAATTTTTCCTTATTGCTTACGCATTGCCGTATAATAATTTCTACTTTGTGTTTTCATTGCAAAGCTAAAAGAGATTTTTTTTACTATTTCGCTAACTGTAATATAACGCTAACTGTAATAAATACACATTTTTGTAGAAATTCAGGCTGTATTTTTAACTTGATATTTGTAAAAAACTGAACTGCTTTTTCAAAACTGATAGACCGATCTCAAGGTATTCAACTTCTGACGATTGTGGGGAAAGAAAATGAATTGGAGCCTACAAAAATATCTGCACTTTTTCTGGTCCTGAAATATTGCACTTTACTAATCTTGACAGATTTTGCCCTGCCTTAGTGGCCACACCAATGAATAGATATGAGATAGAGGTCCCACCTAGCTAATGCCGTCGTAGAATTTACCATTCTCAGCTAATATTTATATCATTGACAACAATATCCAGTACTCCCCAGACAAATGCGTTTAGCAATTAATCAATTTAAGTAGAGTACGAACTAAATGTGCTGATACGTGAAGTGATACATATTCTTAGTACTTTAGCGCTCTTTGACGTTAGAACCACCATCGATACAATATTAAAAACAAGCGGCTGCGAAGCCGCAGTGTATCATAAAGTTTTATAACATTCCGTGACTATGAAGATAGTGTTTGGAAACTGCTTTAAGGAACGGAAGCTATATTTTATCGATAAGATGATTGAATACTTTATGTTGTGTTGTAAAGGGTTTTCTAAAAGGTTGTAAAATATTTGGTTATAGCATTCATTTTATGGTTTTCAGATCAAGTCTCGTACGTGCATAGCTGTTGTTTGTCAGATTGGAAGTTTCGGGGTACACTAGAGTAGTGGAATACCAGTACCCTAGTGTTGGTACAAAATTCCCTTAAAGATAGTTTTATTACTTAAGATTTTATTTACCCAAGATAATTTTATTATGATTCCAAAATGTTTTTATTTTTTAACGTGTTTACGACACAGTCACATGTCCTTAAAAAGTATTCTCGAATTTTAGTATACTTACTAATAATTTCTATTCCACTCATTGAAGAGATTATAAAACCTACTTTAAGATATTATAACTATAATTTTGGGCAAGTGATAACTATAAAAGTTTCGGTGGCCTTTGAGTAATTCTTCATCATTGCTTTTACATTTAATTACATTCACAATTCTTCAATTTGTTAAATTTTGAAATCCTATCAAAGAAACTGGTACGGAGTTATTTAAATATATGTACGGAAGAGGAATGTTGATATACAATTTTTAATAGACTTCGAAAGGAAATTCTAAACGGAATTGTCCGATGTAAACGTAACAGTGTTTCTGCCGCGGAATACACAATATCTTAAAACTATAATTTTTTTCCGAAATATGAAAGCGATTGCCATAAGACATTAAGATATTCCGATGTTTTATACTATACGATGAATGTAGATTTATAGTAGATAGATTTCTAACCAAGGTGATGTATGCAAGTAAGACTGCACTAATTACACTGGGGTTATGTAAGTGATCAATTTAAGTAACGGTGTAATCCCCGCATGATTAATTGGAACAAGTCCTCACTTATGTAGCTCTTAAGTTATCTATATTATGTGGTGGCTGGCGGTCACCACACTCATTGGGAATGCAGACAATGCAGCAACGCAGCATGGCGTCCCACACCATGACGGCCTAGTGTCTGCATCATTGGGCCTCCGGTCTAGCACTCACCAGCGAAACACAGCAGCACGCTGTCATTTTACGTTGATTTTCTGTGCGAAGGTAGTACCGCCCCGGTCGAGCCGGCCCATTCGTGCTGAAATCAGCGTGACTCTACTACCTTGTAATGTATCTACTCAACCAGCGGCAACATGCTTAAGTTTAGATTAAGATTTGTGTAATTGTATGTTTATTATTATCTGTCAGTCATTACTTCTTCTTTGATTCTTATTTTTTTTAAATTAGATAGTGCCCAGTTATTATAAAGTATCTCACCATTATAGCTAGAAAGGGTCGAATTAATAAAGTACTCAGTATTTTTCGTACCTCAACCACCACTCAATTGACCTCTGTTAAACTACTCGTAATAATGTTTCCTGACCTTTATCATCCAGTGGTTGTTTGCTCTTTTCGAGGCGGACCAATAGCAAACTGGAGTTCTTTTTTGTTGATTTTCATCTAATGACTTCACTTATCAAAGTTCCGAACCCCCTTATTCTATACTCAGACGTTGGCAAAGCACTTGTCTCCTCAATTGTGTTGTTTGTCCCCAATATCATAAACGACCCTATTAATATAGCAACATCTGCACATCAAAAAGCTAATCATAAAAGAGTATCATAATATTATCCATATTTACAAAAAAATACATTAAAAATTAACCAAAAATTAACAAATGAAACAAAAAAATATAAAAATAGGTTCATAATAATCTCCAAATGAGTTCCCAACACAAAAACTTTTTACCACAAAAGTTCAAACGCTTTACTTAATTCGCTGTCTTTTTTTTATTGTTTGAAAACTCAAAACGACAGCGGATACTTCTTTATTAACTAATTCATACTTATTACTGCTTAGGCTGTTATTGCAAATTACTTTATTTAAATTAAGCTCTAGATACCTTTTACAATAATTAAAAATGTTATAGAGATATAAACAACAGGAATCGGACAGAAAATAATGTTCAAACCCATCGAGAGGACCATGCCTCACGTCCTGTTTTTTGGGTCGTTTTTATACTACTCGTATCTCCAGTTGTATACTGAGCATATTAACTGCAGTTTTAGTGTCTCGTTTGTCTATGAGACTTAGCCCAATTCAACTTATTCCTTAGTCCTGTTAACAGATTACATTTCTAAGGAAGACACCTACAAGGCAAGATTCGGCACATAAATGAGCCGGCTTTGCACGGTCTCATAGAAAACTAGTATTAAGCTATTCCTACATTGCTTTTCACCTGCATCGTAGAAGTGAAATTACCGAAACCAAAACCCGTCCTTCAGAACTCAATGGACGGACTTTTGACTCTTGATTTGCTCTTGATATCTATATACGGTAATAGTCACTTACCCTCATGTGAACCGTCTCATAGTTTGTCCCTTTCCCCTCCTATAATAATACAAAATTTTAACAAAAAAGAACCGACTTCAAGAACATTAGAAGCACTAGCTTTCAAATATCAAAATCGGTTCACCCAGTCGAAAGTTACGAGGTAACAAACATTAAGAAAAAACGATCGAATTGAGAACCTCCTCTTTTTTTGAAGACGGTTATTAATGAAAAAAGAAGGCTAATCGTACAGAACCCGATCTCAAAATCATTAAAAAAACAAAGCAAAATATGATTAAAGTTATAGTTACCAATATAAATACAGTGAACGCTTCCAGTCATTTCCACTTCGTATCATCTTAGAGCCTTTTTCATTCAAACCGCACGGGACATACGTGGCTATTTTGTAAAAATATGAAGCGATTAAAGTAAATTTACTGCGAACGTTGAATAGTAAAACATTTGCTTGTAACCTTTTGTTGATGTTAAGCGTTAAGTTCAGCTTTTATGCTTTTTTTATCTTCGCTTCTTATGTTCACTGTATATTATTATAATATTTATTAATATTTAAGTTTTATCCTTGTTATAATATTATAATAAAACCTATTTTTGTTTTATTTTTCAGAAACAACTATTTCATCGTCAATTTTTGTGTGGACTGGAAAACACCAACAACTCGCACATCGTCTATCACCTTCGTTAAGCAGATCATCATCTTCCTGTATAGCACCATGCTACAGCGCAAAGAGTATTCTTTGCGCTGTAGCATAGTGCGACTGACAGTTGCCTGTACGACGATTCTGGTTAGTTAATTTTAATTTACTACAGTTATTAATGATTTAATATATTTTTTACTATGGAATAGGGGGCAAAAGAGCAGAAGTATCACCTGATGGTAAGCGATTACCGCCGCTCATGGACCCGCAACACACCAGAGGCGTCACAAGTGCGTTTCCGGCCTTTGGGGGATGGGGAAGGAATGGGAGGAGGGGTTGGGGTATAGACTTCCGGTATCTTCACTCACTCGGAGAAACACAGCGCCAGCGCTATTTCACACCGGTTTTCTGTGAGGCCCTGGTATCACTCCGGTCGAGCCGGCGAATTCATGCCGAAGCGTATATTGACACAACGTCATCTGGTTTTTAACTAAGCAAATCTTGTACAGTCGACCAAATTTCAAATAATATAATCGTTTATAATCCAAACTCTTTTGATTGCGGAGAATTTAAGTATTATTATTATATAAATAAATAAATAAAATTATTATAATTTTTAAAATGAAATGACATTATGTGTGAGATGTCAAGTAGTAGTCAATCTGAAAATATTAAAATAAAAATCGAAGAATATATTTATATCTATGAACGAATCGTATAATGGCCAATTTGGTAGAACAAAGAGCTCGGATTGTAGTGCTCGGTGAGCAAGGTTGCGGCGTTAGAGAAATATCACGTGAGTTAAATATAAGTCGTAACACGGTCAGAACCTGTATCAGACGGCACGCTGAAGAGGGTATCCTTGAAGACCGACGACGACATAATCATGGGGTTCGTCGAATCACAAACCAACAGAGAACGGAAATGCAACACCATTACGAAGAACATCCTTTTACTCGTACCCGCTATTTTGCAGCACGTTACGACGTTTGTCTAGAAATAATTTGCACCGCACTGGGCTGCACTACAGACATCATGCTAAGAAAGTTCGTGTAACGGATGCACACAAAACTGCGAGATTGAATTTTGCACGTAATTATTTAGATTTCGACTGGACAAACACCATCTTTACAGACGAAAAATCATTTCGTTCTTCTCAACATGGTCGCTAAACTTTGTGGCGTTACGATAACACGCGATACACAGAGGACCACGTAGTGCCTAACCAATCATCTGGCCGTATTTCAGCTAACATGTGGGCATCGATGGATGCTGGGACCATAGGCGAACTTGTTCCTATTTCTCCTCGTCATAACGCTATCAACTATGTCGACTTATTGGAAGAATCAATGTTACCGACTTTGCGAACAGTTTATCCCCGTGAAGATGTGCCAGTATTCTCCTATGTTCATGATAACTGTCGAGTGCATACTGCCAGAATTGTCTCAAATTGGTTTACGCAGCATGAAGATGAATTTACTCTCATTCCATGGCCGTCTAGGTCACCAGATCTTAACCCAATAGAAAATGTATGGGGTTTGATGGTTCAAATGTGGGATAACAGGAACGAGAGGACTAAAGAAGCAATCGAGCTGCATTGTAACGAAATCTGGGATTTCATGAGGGGAAGTGACATTTGCAGTCGTCTAATCGGGTCTATGCGTAATCGATTATTAGACGTTGGCGCTTACACTTGGTTTTAGGTTTAACCAGTAATCCTACAGACCCAAACCATTGAAACCATTATAACCCACAAATTAACTATTGAGAAGTTTTCATTTTTATTCGCTTTACGAAGTGAATGCCATTTTTTTAAATTTAATAATATTATATGAAATAAACAATAAGTCTCTAATTTTACTGTTTTATTTTATTAATATGTATGACTAGCTGTCTCGACAGACTTCGTTCTGTCAAATAAATGCTTTTCTATTTTTGTTCCACACTTACCCTACGCTACCTTTACGGCACCTCTACCCTCCTACCTCAAGTCTACCCATTATTCGAAATAAAGTCAATCCTATGTCTCAAACAAACAGACAATCAAATTTTTACTAATATACCTATAGACAAGGACGTTCACTGGCTAACAAACTTTTTCGTGCAATACTTATCATAGTCTAGTAGAATGATAACGGTTCGTTACTTATGAAATGTATGTTCAAGCTAATTTCAACCTAATGGTATAGAATAATTGTAGGAAAATTACTTTAAGGGGGTCATGATTCAATTTGGTCGATTGTACTACGAAAGCTAGATTGACTGATATAATACTTATATAAATATTTTGTAAATACAGACACATGGTACATAGGAAACACCCAAACTCCGAAACAAATATTTGTAGATCACACAAACATTTGGTCCGACACGGGAATCAAACCCGACACCTCAAGAATAGCAGTCGCATACGCTACCACTTACGCCACCGAGGCAGTCATCAATCAACATAAAAATAGTTCTGTTGTTTTAGCGCAACGGTGGAACATACAAACATACAATGGCTCTTAACATTATTACCCTTTCTTTTGGTTAACTTTAAAGTTTTACCGTATGCGATTCATTTTAAAAATATTATAAAAAAACCGAATTAACGTTATATTTTAAACTAGCTTTTACACGCGGCTTCGCTCACGCAGACTTTCATCCCCTGATTTACCCCCATTTTTTTGAAATTCCACCCCTAAGGGTGGAATTTCAAAAAATCCTTTCTTAGTGCTCACTTACGTTATGTAAAGAACCTACATGCAAAATTTCAAGATTCTAGCTTCAGCAGTTTGGGCTGTGCGTTGATCTCTGGGTATGTCAGTCAGTCAGTCAGTCAGACTGTCAGTCAGTCAGTCAGTCACCTTACTCTTTTATATATATAGATAACCTGAAGTGTCGAATAACAAAATATAAATTGTAATGTAAATAATTGTGGTAGATTATCTTTAATTGCGTTAATGACTGCCTATGTGACTGCAGTGCTTGAGGTCTCGGGTTTGATTCCCGGGTTTATTCCCGTTATTTGTTTCTGAGTTTGGGTATTTTTTATGTGTGATATGTATGTTTTTAGAAACAAAAGTATATATATTTATATTGGCTTTTGCGCGCCGCTCCTCCCGCGTGTCGGTTATCGCAGCAAAGAGTGCAGCGGTTTGGCAGTGAAAGCAGGACAGACAGAGTTACTTTCGCATTTATAATGTACATATCGATACATATGTATTTATATCAGTTTCCTAGTACCCATAATACAAGCTCTGTTTAGATTGGGACTAGGTGGCGTTGTGTGTTAGATGTCTGAAAATATTTATTCGATGTCCGAAATATTAATTCCCTTTTATTAGTAGTAAAATATTAATATTTGTGTTTTTACGATCGCAGTTTTCAAACATATGTACAAACATAATGTATGTACAATTCAGCTACCGACAATAACATCTATTTATAAGTATTGGTATATACCAGCCCTAGAACAGTATTAATACTTTACTTGATGGAGATTTGGGAATCGAAGTAATAACAGTTTGATTAAATGAACTTCGGAATTATATTGAGCAAGATTATGATCAGCCAAAAATATAAACCACATACCATTTGCCAACTCATCTCGTTGGTCTTACAAATGGAATAGGATTACATGCAATATCTGTCTATATCAGAGCTCTTTAAGAAAACACAAATCATCCAAAATTGTCCAACAACGGCTGTCATCCGGAGATTACAATTTATAATTGGCCAAGTTTTTGGTCTGGGTAAGGATCAGGGGCTAATTGGCTTGCTCTGATGACGGGCTTCAAATGGGAGTCATGATTCAAGAATTACACTTACAAACTCTCTCTACGATAGCACAGTTGGATGTAAAGTTTAGAAGTTTTTGAATGGTACAAGTAAAAAGATTTAAGAGCTTTGATAATATTTATTGATATGTTTTTTAGAAATGACGATAAGGGATTTGGAATCCCAACTTTGCAAATTTTTGGTTGTTTTTTTAAGGCTTAGCTTTAAGGTTATCAAATTGTAATTACTATATCATTAAAAAAATATTAAAACACGTCTTTAAAAAATAAGCTCAGAAAGATTTTTAACAACACCTCGGCGTACGTATGACTATGCTATCAGTAAATGTTCTGCAGTTGCAGTAAAATAAATTCGGAAATAATAAGGTTGTAACTTGCTCCAGGGATTAGATCACAGTATGATTTGAGAAATTTGGAAAGGAACGAGGATTTTGAAAGACAATAGAAGATCGCGATGTTGAACAATTTCGTTAAATACTTATTGTAGATTTTATTACTTGCTGTATAGCTATATCTTATGATATGATACTATATGGAATACGAAATAAAACTGATTTTTGTAAATGGAAAATGATAGAAATTAGTTTCATGAAATTCTGTTTTATTTAATAAAATATTTATGAATATTTAATAGTAACTATGGCGTGGCAATTAATATTTACAATACAAAGCTATTTATTTATAACTAAGAGATCTTGACGTCACACAACACTTGAAAATATATTTAACATAACAAAATGGCCATTTAATTTTAGGAACATCTATATATAATACTGATGGCTACAGAATAAACTTTTTTTTTTTTCTTTTTTTTATGGAATAGACCGGCAAACGAGCAGACGTATCGCCTGATGGTAAGCGATTACCGCCGCCTATAGACACCCACAACACCAGAGGCGTCACAAGTGCGTTACCGGCCTTTGGTGGATGGTTGGGGGGAGATAGGGGGAGGGGTTGGGGTATGGGGCCCAAATGACCACAAAGTTATTTTACCGTATATCAATATGAGGGAGTAATACATTTCTGTATTTAAATGCTTAACCTTAAAAATATTTATATAAAAGAACTGTTAAGTCCATTATTTTGTTTTATACTAGAATATCAGTTTACTCTTTTTTCAGTTCAACTCTCTTTACAGTTCCTGTGCTCGTTTCAGTATCATTCGATGAACCAGAAGTAGAATGTTCTAGTTTTACGGTATCACCCCTTTTACTCTTTGCATGTCTATTCAAAATGGAAGGTGTTCTCATACTTTTTCTTTGTTTTACTTTTACAGCCTTTTCTGGTGGTTTGTTAATGCTTTCAGTACGGTGCTGAAGTTTATTTAAACTTAGATTCGGCTTAATTTGTGCTGTTTTTTCTAAATCGCTTACGTCTGGTAACAGCAAGTTGCTTATGCACACATAGTCTCTATCATCTTTCATCTTGGATGGCATATTCCCATGATTAATCTTAACTGGTACGATTTCTAATTTTTTTTCAAAAATTGTTTCAGGTCCTTTTGAATCAAGCATATTTGTTGGTGAGTCAATGCTTCCAACTAATTCTTTGATTAATTTATTTTCAAAATCTTCAAAAGTTTCATCATCATCTTCATCGTCGTCATCATCAGAGTAAAATGAAGAAAATGATGTGAATGATCCTTGTCTTGAATGAAAGTCATCTGGTAGGCGTACCCTTGGAGCATTTATCGGTATTTCAATCTGACTAGGAGATGGAGTTATAACTATTTTTGGATCTTGTGATGAAGGAATGTCACTTGAAGCAATTATTACCCTTGGAACTCTTTCTTTTGGTATCGTGATAGTAGAGTCTGTTTTAATAAATTTATTTCTGTTGTGCATTTGATAAATATCATGGTGAGATGAAAGGTCATCTATATTTTCATAATCGTTTTGTGTAATATCTTCATTGATTTTCTTAACTTGTGAAACGTCAAAAGAAGATAATGGCTTAGTACTTTTGTAAGCAAGACGTCTTTCCAATGTTGTAGTTCTCGGTGGTGGCTGTGGTGGAACACGAGGACGATCAGTTTGACTCTCCATAGAATAACCACGAAAGGTTTGTAATGAGTTAGGCTGGAGTGACAATCTTTTTTGTGCTTTGGGTAAATCAGGTAATACTTTTGGGAAATTTCTATTTTTCATATGCTGCAATGCTTGTTCAGCAGTCATGGGGTTGTTCGAGTTTTCCTCTCTTGAGGTCACGTTAATGTCATTTCGAAACGTAACAGGTGGTAAAATATCCGCAATATTTCCATATTCCAATTTTTCCATTAATTTTTCATAGTTAATATCTGTTACAGGATCTGATGAGGAATGTTTATGAGAAATTATCAAAGGCTTTTCTTCAACGGATAAAGTAATAATATTTGTATATGTTTGATCTTCTTCCTTGTTTTTAATAACGCTCTTAAAATCATTTTCTGTAAGTTTATTTACAACACTTGAATTGGAATGTATTTGATCGCCGGCATCACAGGATTTTAGGATTTCAATTGGATCTTGATTGAGTATGGAATTAGTGCGGGCAGCGGGCGTAGCATCAATAGCTACAGAAACTTTTTTGGATTTAAGACTTTCTGTGTCTTTACTTTTAATGGAGTCAATAGATTTGCTATTTTTTTTATTTTCATTCAGAGATCGCTTAGTAGTGCTACTTATAGATGAATGTGAACCAAGAGCCGAAGTAGAAGTAGTTTTTTCTGAAGTTTTAGTTTTACTATAAGTTTTAGATGTCAAGCTTTTCGAGTTAATGCTATCATTAATTTTCGACTCATCTTTTTTTCTCTTTGATTCCGAAAGTAATTCTTCAGATCTTGTGAAGGGCTTGGCCACTGTGATGCTTTTTTCGTTCAAATCAGAATTTGATTTTCTCAGAATACCGGGGGAACATCGATGCATGACTTCATTTGCAATCCAGTCCCTTACCTTTGTATGAGCATCCAGTGTACTGGTAGATAAATGTCTCCTCAATTGAAATCTTTCTCTAAAACCCCCTGAATCATCTGATTTTGGAGTTTTACAGACTTCAGACTTCTTTTTTTGTTTCTTTGAATTGCTTTTCCCTTTATTGAAACTCATAGATTTAATTACACTGCAGCTATTCTTTAAAGTTCGTAAAGCGCTTTTATCATCTTTTGAACTTTTTTGACCAATTACATCTACTTCGCCGATTTCAGCACGAGGCTGTCGAGAAATATCAAGTGTTTGCTCACGAAGTCTAAGTTTACGTTTTTTGAAATATAAAATGGAGCAGATTCCAAAATTTATCGCTAAGAAGAGGATGCCTAATGAGACTACTAACGTAATTGTAGCACTCGATGTTTTGACTGGTATGTTGAGTTTTGGTTTCAGTGTGGTAGTCTCTACTGTAGGTTTGTCGATTAATCCTGATGGCGCAGAATGCGGCTTATCAATGGACATGATTTCTTTATATATAAAATCTGAATCCGGTCTGTGTATAGGCTGCGAATAAGGTCGCAGTCTACCGTATATAGATGATGAATAATGTGGTGTTTCTGCTACACGTGGTGAAGATATTCTATGTGTGTCATCTGCAAAAAAATATTAATCTTGTCAACATTAAAGCCTAGATATGTTTTATATTACTTAGATTAAATATAATAATTTATAATGGTATTTAGATATAATAATTTATTTATTTATTACTCTTTCACAGAGGTAAGTACAGATCAGGTAATACAATACAATGAACAAAAATGATTCCTTTGTGAGAGACTGGCGTCCATATTAGGAAAACCTGTGTTACAGATCAACGGCTCCCATCTCTTGGACCATCTTGTTTGTTGCCTTATATTACTATACATTATATACCCAATGTTCAAATGCAAATCAGAATAACAAATAAAGTAACAACAAAATTACATTTATAGTTGTGTGTGTGTATGTTTGTGTGTGTGTGTGTGTATTTATGAGTGTCTATGTATGTGTGTGTATTGTGTGTGAGTATGTGTGCATGGGTGTGACATTTTTATATTTCAGCTTAATAATGATAATAATGGTATAACGATATTCGTATAACTATCATATTCAACATGAGAATGTTGAAAATGCTAGATGAAACCTGGCAGATTTTAGATTAACAGAAAAGTATTTACCTGATGGGTTATAAGTGTTCCTGTGAAATGGTTTGGCCAGTTTTGGTCGCTGAGTGGTCTTCACTTTATGCGTGTATTCATATAATGGATCTACTATGAATTCACTCATCATTTTTGGCAAAGTATCTCCCCAAAATTTAGTGAAGTTTGACCTAAATGCTGCTTCTTGTCCCGGTGGAAGATCTGTAATAATAAAATATTTACAACTGTTTCAGTGAAATCATCAAGGTGTATAATAAAAAGGGTTTACATAATTTTTGACTAAGAATCTATATTTACACTTATATGGGATAATCGTCATAAGTCAATCGCTGAACTGAGCTGCTCACGAAACATTACTTAATTGTTCTATTATTTTATTTCGTGCCTGCATTATTAGATCATTAAGATAAATAAAACGCATGTATCACTGCAAAAAACTCAGCTTCTAGCGGAGGTGTGGCCGTCGACAATCATATCATAAGGTTTTTTTTTTTTTTTTTTTATGGAATAGGCGGGCAAACGAGCAGACGTATCGCCTGATGGTAAGCGATTACCGCCGCCCATGGACACCTGCAACACCAGAAGCGTCACAAGTGCGTTGCCGGCCTTTTGGGGATGGGGGGGGGAGATAGGGGTAGGGGATTGGGGTATGGGCCTCCGGTATCCTCACTCACTCGGTGAAACACAGCGCAAGCACTATTTCACACCGGTTTTCTGTGGTATCACTCCGGTCGAGCCGGCCCATTCATGCCGAAGCGTGGCTCTCCCACGGTGTAAGGTCTTCTCGGAGTCGCGCGCGCCGCTTCTTTTTGAGCCTATTTTTCAATATTCTTTCTTGGTGACCCTGACGTAATGGGGCGCAATGCTTATATACAAAATTAACTAATTGAGAATATATTTTGCACAAGTCTTGAGTATACGCCAACGCGTTTGATATTGAATTTGTTTTGGTGATCTGATAATGAACTCACAAAATAGATAATGGTATGGTACCATACCTTCACGATATTTTACTTTTTTGATCTAAACATGACGTGTATATATTTATATTAAAATAAAATATAAATAAATATAAATATTTTGGGCATCTAACACACAACGCCGTCTAGTCCCAAGCTAAGCAGAGCTTTATTATGGGTACTAAACAACTGATACAAATATATATATATACTTTTTTTTGTAAATACATACATATTATACATAGAAAACACCCAAACTCCGAAACAAATATTTGTGGATCATACAAACATTTCGCTCCCCCCACCGAATAATATCGTAATGTGATATAACGATACTTTGCGTTTTATTGCATATTCGTCATTTAGACATTCTTTTACACCTTGTCATTTTTTTTCAATTTTTTATCGTACGTATTTTAGAAACTAGCATTTTTATAATAACCATGGCCTTTTTATTCGGCTACAGTTTTACTATACTTATTTACGTGAATAAAATCGCTACTAATGATTACGGGTAGCACTACAAACAAAATTTTCAATAAGTGACGATAACGATATTATTCGAGTAAGAACAGCAAACTCGTCTTGTAGTAAAGTATTCTAACAATGCTATTCCTGTAGTCATTTTATTTTAAAAATATGGTAACGTTGGTTACCGTTTAATATTGATAACAATTGAGAACAATGATAACACATAATATCACATTATTAAATCCAGTGAGTCCATTTATAATTAAAACCAGCGCTAAAAATTCTCAAACAGAAATACAGCATAATGTTACGGAGACCGTACAATTGCTCGAGTATCCTTTGATTACCACTACGCAAGGCTCGGTTGCTGATACAAACCCTGAAGAAGTTTTAATTTCTAACAATAAACAAAGAACTAGGAAACGATGTTGTAATGAGCAAGAATAGTCTGACAACAAAAACAAAAGACTTACAAATAGCAGCAAATCTTATGAAGGTGCACGTTCAAAAAAACGGTATGCTGCTAAGACCATTGGCCCTTCATGCTCGTGCAAAAAGGGTTGTGGCATAACATTCTCTACGGAACAACGGCAGCAGATATTTGACACTTTTTATAGATTGAAAGATCATGAACTTCAATGGCAATATATCTTGAGACACGTTCAAGCACAACCTGTAAAACGTATTACCTTAAAAAGAAAAAATAAAAGGACATAAACAATTAAATATTATTTCAAGCAGGACCAGACTTCTATTCAAGTTTGTAAGGTTTTCTTTTTAAGTAGGTACTCTGCGAAGTTCAGAACAGGTAGTTTTTACAGCTCTAGAGAAAATGAGGCAGGACGAGAGCTTAATAGACAACAGAGGAACTCATTACAACAGGCCTCACAAGATGTCCGATGCTACAAAAACAGTATAATGACACTTATTGAACTATTTCCATCTGTTGAATCTCATTATACACGCAAAAGATCTAAGCGCCAATATTTATCTGAACAACTAAACATATCCAAAATGTATCGACTTTACACTCTATGGTTTCCAAATCAAGAATATACACAAGAACAATTAGCATCAAAACGACAATATAAATCAATATTTAATACTCATTATAATTTCTCATTTTTAAACATAGGAAAGATTTGTGCGGTACATGCTCTTTGCATGAACAAGCTGATGAAATGAAAAAAGCTACATGGGAAGAAAAATATCAACAGCATTTACTACGAAAAACTAGAGTACGCCTAATTAAAGAGGAAGAAAAAGCGACAGTAGATAAGGCTGATACGACTGTAGCTATTTTTGATTTACAGAAAGTGCTTAATGTGCCTCAATCAGAAGTCGGAATTTTTCACTACAAAAGGAAATATCCAGATTACAATTTTACCGTCTATAATGCTTTGAATAAATCCGGACATTGCTAAGTGTGGCACCTTTCTATACCTAAAAGAGGCTCTATTGAAATAGGTAGCTGCTTACTAAAGTTCATAAATACGGAAAGACAATGAGGAATCAAATACATATCATTTTATTCGGATGGTTGCGCCGGCCAGAATAAAAACCGTATTTTTTTTGCACTTTACCTATATGCTATAAAAAAAGGTTATATAGAAACTATTACCCACCGATTTTTTGAAACGGGTCACAGTCAAAACGAAGGCGATAGCACAGAATCATTAATAGTACTGTCGTAGCGATAGTATGCATTCGGTGATTGAACGAGCCATAAAAAATAAAGTTTTATATACCCCTGATCAAGTGTATGGTGTTATAATGAACGCCAAAATTACAGGGGATAAATATGTTTTAAATGAAATGGAACAAACTGATTTTTATAATAAAATACCTTATCACTGGTAAAAACGGACTGGACTACGGATACTCAAGGCAGTAAAATCGTATGGACTAAGTAAGGGTCTCAAATTCTAATCCCAATATAGTTCAGTTTAAGTATAATTATGATGATCAATACTTTGCGTTAAATACGGAAAGTTTTATCAACAGGTCAAGAAGTGGAAAAAGAACGGGTAATGTTGAAGTGACCAGTTTAAAGCAAGCATATTCTGAACCAATTTCTGTCAGCAAAGCGCTGCTAGCAGATTTACTCAGCTTATGCAGAACTGAAGCCATACCTGCTCACTATCACTTACTTTATAATTCGCTCCGAAGCTGTAATGACAATCCCCAACCAGCTTCGGATTCTGATGGGGATGACGATGATGACCGAGACTAATTCTACCACTGAGATGTTTATGACAGATGTACCTAATCTTAGTTTTAATTAGTTTTTTTTCAATACAATTGATTACTTATTTTCATTTTATTAATAAACAGTTTTCTTTAATCACAAAACCATAGTTTTATTGAGATTTGTATTCCTAATAATTTATTTTACTTTATAGGCAATCGAAAAAAAAATGATATTAAAACATTACTTTAATTTATAATATGCATTATATGGGCGAAAATTCCAGCTATAATCTATTACCGCTTATGTTGAATTGTCTTTGTTTAAAGAATAACATTGTAATATGCAATTATTGTGCACGCTACTCTTTTCTTTTTCGCGAATAATATGGTAATGTTGCTTTGCGAAATAGTGTTTTGTCTAGTGTCTCCAGTAAAATATATTTTCTTTAATAACTTGATTTTAATAAAATAAAAAATGAATAGGTTTATTAAAAATTATTCTTTAAAAAAATAGCTTTCATTTGATGTATAAATCATTCTCTTTGGTTGGACAATACTTTACATAATCTTAAAAAAACATTGTTTTATTTTTCCTGTAAAAATTGAATTTATCGATAACGATATTATTCGGTGGGAGGAGCGATTTGGTCCGGATCCGGGAAACAAACCCGAGACCTCATGATCAGCAGTCGCACACGCCAACCGCGAGACCAACGAGGCAGTGAGTAACGTGAACATTGACGTTCGAATAAAAGAGGTTTTCTGTTAGTTAAATGATTCACTCATTAATAAGTGTCAATAAAACATGATATCACATTAGTTGACTTACCGAATCTTATATAAGTTTGATGTTCAGAATCATATTCAGGCCAATAAAGATTGTAAAGACTCCATTGTCTTTTATCCAGGTTGAAGAATTTCACAGCTGATTGTATATTTGGAGACCTGTTGGAAGCAGGGAAAGTATACTATATTAAATTCATGTATGGTCATGTTCAAAAATTGTTTAAAATAACAAGAAAAATGAACATAATCACAAATTTTAACAAAAAAAAAAAGACTTCAAGATCTTGCCCAAATTGAAATGGGACCACACGGGAAGCAATAGCTTTCAAATAAAAAAAACATCTAAATCGGTCCACCCAGTCGAAAGTTATGAGGTAACGAACATTTAAAAAAAATACAGTCGAATTTGACAACCGTCTCCTTTTTTGAAGTCGGTTAAAAATATGCTACATGAAAAGTTCAATTTACATACATTTCAGTTTTGAATCAAACAATGAGATGATAATATTTCTATCCCTATACTTTAACTGTTAGCTATAACTACCTCATCTAACATATATCTTTAAAAATGAAAAAATAAATTCAATATAAAGAATACTACAGAATACATTTGTCCATATTTTGTCCCGTGGGAGAGCCACGCTTCGGCATGAATGGGCCGGCTCGACCGGAGTGATACCACGGCCTCACAGAAAATCGGTGTGAAATCGCTGTGTTTCAAGGTGTGATTGAGGACACCGGAGACCCATACCCCAATCCCCTACCCCTACCCCCCATCCCCAAAAGGCCGGCAACGCACTTGTGACGCTTCTGGTGTTGCAGGTGTCCATGGGCGGCGGTAATCGCTTACCATCAGGCGATACGTCTGCTCGTTTGCCCGCCTATTCCATAAAAAAAAACATAAATAGCGACTATTTTACATGAATGGTTTGCGTTTATATACACCACGTCATTGCAGGAAATCAAATGTGAAAAATTTGGCTGAACCCATTTATACAACGTGGCATACAACCGTAGCAAACTGAGCTGAGTAAGTAGCTGAAATCCTACCACCGTGTGACACAGCGTAACGAAATAGGTTCAGATAACAAGATTACGCTATATTTTTACTAGAACGCTCCCTTGTTTATATAAATGTTTTGTTACAGTTCGCTTTACTGCCGTGTTTATTTTTGGTAAACTTATATTTATTTCGATCGGAATAAAAACGGTTTGAGTTTTAGCAAACGAGGAAATATTAGAGACTTGATATAATATATTTTATTGTGTACCCATTTTATCAGCATACACAATACACATTATCATCATCTACAGCATTTAACGGTCTACTTCTGGACATAGGCATTTTTTTATGTTTGGTCCTGCTGCCAAAGTGACTCTACTCTGCCTGATGGAAAGCATAAGCAGAATCCAAAAGTGGTGGTCACCATGCTCATTGCGAATTAAGACACTGCAACAGTACAGCATGGTGACCCACATCATGGCGGCCTAGTGAGATGCTTCTGCATCATTGGGCCTCCGGTCTCGCACTCACCAACGAAACACGACAGCACGCATGCTGTCATTTTATTAACCGACTTCCAAAAAGGAGGAGGTTCTATGTTTCACCGGGTTTTTTTTTTTTTTTTTTTTGTATGTATGTTACCTGATTACTCCGTCAGTTGTGGACCGATTTTGAAATTTTTTTTTGTATTCGACAGGGTATGCTTCCGTGGTGGTCCCATTGCCGGCATATCAGGATCTGATCATGGGATCCCAGGGAAATCGAGGGAAACCCTCATTTTTTATAGGCACATACTATGTTTTTCGTATATTTTCTGAAGTTACACCGGTATTTGCGTCTGGTAGTCATCATTTTATGATGATGAGCTGATGATGTAAGGTACCACTCCTTAACGGTTAGGAGTTGGAGGATAAATCTTTAAATATCATATGTATATAAGTTACCTTTAGTCGTATTCTTACAAATTATTTAGGTCAGCTGATGATGGAAGGTGGAAGGTACAACTCCTCAACGGTTAGGAGTTGGAGAATAATTCTTTCAATTTCGTACGTATCTAAAGACCTTCAGTCGTATACTTTCAAGCTATTTAGGTGAGCTGATGATAGAAGATTAAACTCTTCAACAGTTAGGGATTAGAGGATGATTTTAATATTACACGTACCTTAATTTGTATTCTTGATGATGAAATTTGATGAAATAATTCAACTTACTACTTACCTACGATTGTTTGCACTAAAAACTGTAAAATAAAAACTTTTTATAAAAAAAACAAAACCGACTTCCAAAAACATCCAACGAAAACTCTCTGTCAAAAAACACTTAAAAGCGTAAAATAAACTGGTTCTTCATAAATTGCCTATACCTAATTCTTTATTCATTTAAATAGTAGTATTATAATGGGTGCTAGGTACCTAAAATCTGTTTGAAGTCGGTGCTAAGCCAAAAAGAATACAAACGAACAATTACAAAAGTCTAAGCGATAGTCACTTGGCACCGACTTCAAACAGATTTTAGGTACCTAGCACCCATTATAATACTACTATTTAAATGAATAAAGAATTAGGTATAGGCAATTTATGAAGAACCAGTTTATTTTACGCTTTTAAGTGTTTTTTGACAGAGAGTTTTCGTTGGATGTTTTTGGAAGTCGGTTTTTTTTTTTTTATAATTTTACGTTGATCTTCTGTGCGAGGGTAGTACCGCCCCGATCGAGCCGGCCTGATCGTGCCGAGATCAGCATGGCTGTACTACCTTACACAGATCATATAGCATCTGCTTAGAAAGGACATTCTGCCCTACTATGCTGCGGTTGCCAGATGGGTAAGTATAAGGTTTGTTTCAAGTGATCTTTATGGCTGTATATGTTATTTAAGTTCAACTTTATTGTTTGTGTAATAACAAGGTGAGCCGTGCGGTGCTACCAGCGGAATAACAACAACGGCGGGTAGCGCCAGGGGCCAAGCTGGTCTAAAAAAAGTAGCCGGTGTTCCTTTTTTTATGGAATAGGCGGGCAAACGAGTAGACGCATCGCCTGATGGTAAGCGACTACCGCCGCCCATGGACACCTGCAACACCAGAGGCGTTACAAATGCGTTGCCGGCTTTTGGGGGATAGGGGGGGGGGGTTGGTGGGTTGGTTGTGGGCCTCCGGTATCCTCACTCACTCGGTGAAACACAGTGCAAGCGCTGTTTTACACCGGTTCTCTGTGAGCCGTGGTATCATTACGGTCGAGCCGGCCCGAATGGGCCACGCTTCGGCATGTTCATGCCGAAGTGTGGCTCTCCCACGATAAATTTCTATAGAAGCTTTCTACAGAAAGAATACTACCTCCTTATAACTTTTCGAAGATCCCAGATCATAAAGGATTTGACTTAAAGTTATTAAGTTCTTGTCTAGGTTAAAGCAGTTTTCCTTATTGGACTGAGTTCAAGCAGAAGTTAAAGTTTTGTTGTAAATCATATCTTTTAGGTCCGCATCCAATTTTAATGATTTAGAACTTTAGATACTACCGCCGAATAATAGTTGTTTGACCTTACCCATTTTTGACAAAGTTGGTCCACATCTTCATAACAACTTCACTGAGAAGTTTTTCTTGTTGAGTGTAGTCGACACTGAAATGTGTGTTTGTAAGACCAAGTGGAACTCCGAAAACATATGGCAATTCTTCCCCTTGGACACTTTTATTGAGCTGAAATGATAACATTATTATAATGAAGCAACACGTTTTAATCCAAATGATTTTTTTTGTCGTAACATTGTTTTTTATCACTGAATTAAACTGGTTTAAAACATATTGTAATATTTTTCTTAACAACTAAGTGTGTTTATGGTCTTTTCGTTATTCTAAACGTACTTAAAACAAATTCATGCACATGCAGCAATTAAAACAGTACAAAAATCTTTATTATCAGTTTATGTCAAGATGACACGAATACGAAAAAATTGTGAACAAAATTACTTCAAAGTATAGAAGAGTCATAATGCAAACACAGCTCTAAATGCATCTAGAGCGTCAAATTTAAAATCCATTAAATTCACAATCATCATTACTTTCGACACTTGTTCCGATGGACTGGAAACTAAAAAAAGAGGTGGTACCTCAATAATTTTTTACATTCCATTGTTCAAACACTAGAACAAAAGGCATTCACGATACGTTTTACTGGTCTAGTGTTTCCAACTGAAATGCGAAAGTCGATTTGACATCAGAAAATACATTTCGTTCGTGAAATCTTTCCATTTGCTTAAAATGCACATTCTATTTGTGTTTTATTCAGGAAAATTTGTTTGATAATTTATAACTTCGTCCTGCAGTAGGATAGTTTTGAACCGATTTTGATATCAAAGATGATTTTATTAAATCTGTTTAAAGT
This sequence comes from Diaphora mendica, assembly GCA_949125395.1. Taxonomy (NCBI): domain Eukaryota; kingdom Metazoa; phylum Arthropoda; class Insecta; order Lepidoptera; family Erebidae; genus Diaphora; species Diaphora mendica. Next base: position 30,564,823 of record OX421314.1, read on the forward strand.
GCCTGTCGTGGAGACGAAACATAAGAGGTTGATCAACTACTTACCGCAGCATAATCAGAACTAACAGAGTTATGTCCAAACACATAGAAGTAGGATTGACTGTTGGCTTTCGATTGATAATCAGCAAAACGGACAACTGGAGATAATGATCGAGCATCACTAAACATATTAAGGATGACATCACGATTGGTTTCCACATTCCATCTTTGAGGATCTAGTTTTGAGGGAGAATATCTAGAAAAAATAAACTCAATATTAAAAGTAGTACCTTTAATACCAGTAACTTCAATGACTCTATGTTTTGGTCATATTCAATTATATTTTATATCGTGCTACATTTTTTGGCATCAATTTGAAAAATTAACTCATACTAGATAAATGTTCGCTCGCATTCTTCGTTGCCTAAGAGCGTTTTCACATTATCCGATCCGATATCGGTGTCGGGCGCCGATACGATATCAGAGGAAGTAAAATATATGTATTTGTCGGCTCCGATATCCGAAATCGGGCCGGACAATGTGAAAGGCAGCAGAACAATCAGCCTTTGTATCTAGTTTTTGTGGACTATGAAAAGGCCTTTGACTCTGTCGAGACCTGATCTGTTCTGGACTCCTTGCAGCGGAGCCAAGTTGATTTCCGATACATCGAAGTGTTGAAGAGCTTGTATGATGCCGCAACTATGTCCGTCCAAGTACAGAATAGTCAAACAAGACAGATTCCTTTGCATCGAGGAGTAAGACAGGGGGATGTGATATCCCCGAAACTATTTACAAATGCATTAGAGGACGTCTTCAAGACTCTAAACTGGAACGGGCGGGGCATCAATATAAACGGCGAATACATATCGCACTTAAGGTTTGCCGATGATATCGTTATCATGGCAGAATCGCTGCAGGAAGTTCAAGAGATGCTGCACAGTCTAAATGAATCCTCCCAACGAATTGGTCTCCGGATGAACCTGAGCAAGACGAAGGTCATGTACAATGACCTCGTCGCTCCGGGACAAGTAGTCATTGATGGCAAGCCTCTCGAAGTTGTCAAGGAATATATCTATCTCGTGCAACTAATGCAGTTGGGTAGATACAACTTCGAGAAGGAAGCCGATAGGAGGATCCAGTTGGGATGGGCAGCGTTTAAGAAGTTAAACAACATATTTTCGTCGGATATACCACAGAGCCTGAAGACGAAAGTCTTCAACCAGTGCGTCCTCCCAATAATGACGTACGGTGCTGAGACGTGGACATTGACCATAGGATTAATCCAGAAGCTCAAAGTCGCTCAGCGTGCCATGGAAAGAGCTATGCTTGGAGTCTCTCTGAAGGACAAAATTCGTAATGAAGTAATCCGTCAGAGAACCAAAGTGACCGACAAAGCTCTGAAAGTTGGTAGGATGAAGTGGCAATGGGCTGGTCACATATGTCGAAGGACAGACAACCGCTGAAGTAAGCGTGTTTTAGAGTGGAGACCGCGGTTTGGCAAACGTAGTGTGGGACGCCCTCTGGCCAGATGGCGGGACGACTTACGTAAGAAGGCTGGCAGCGACTGGATGCAGAAAGCAACAGACCGGGCTCTGTGGTGTTCCTTGGGAGAAGCCTATGTCCAGCAGTGGACTGCAACGGGCTGATGATGATGAATGTGAAAGGCTGATACATATTTCATACATTTTACTTCCTCCGATATCGTATCGGCGCCTGACACCGATATCTGATCGGATAATGTGAAAACGCTCTAAAGTAATAGTAATGTTATACATTCAAGCTGCCTAGAAGAACACATTGGAAAAGTAGGAGAACTTCGCACAAATTGAAATTACAGTTTCTCGTTTGTTGGCAACTCAGCATTTACCGTGTTCACTTTTGAAACTGCATGTTAGCTTGTAACAGAATATAATTGCCCTGAAGGTATACTGCTAAACAGAAAAATCTTTGTAGAAATTTTCTTAAGGACAATTTCTTGCTTTGCGATGATTTAACAATATTTCTTTCTTTACAAGGAATTTCTTTGCTTTCAAGAAATTTCTTTACAAGAATATTCTTTGCTTGCAAGACTGCAGTTTCACACAGTTTGGTATTTGCTGTAGTATTAATTTGCGGTATAGAATCCTTGTTTCTGTGCCAATTACAACGTAACAATTATGGGGAAGAATATTTTTAGAAATATTTTTATTCTTCTTTATGGTCTAGCATATTGGTTGCTTAATTATTTTTTAAGTTGCACAAGATGTGTATAAACAAATCTCGAAAGTAAATTCTTTTAGGTTTCAGTTTTTTTTTACATTTCGGATATTACCATAAAAAAAATATTCAAAGCACTACTATTTATATTCTTTTGTTCTGTGACTATTATGTTTTTATGTGATACTAGTAATTCTTAAAGAAATTATGTTAAAAACCTGCTTACTCTTTCAACATCGCCTTTAGCGCTTCATTTTCAGCACCTTCAAATATAATCTTAGCGTATTTTTTTATGAAGTCATCCCGTTGGTTCTCTAGTACTCCATGTTCCAATTCTATTACTCCAAAATCGTGGTACCGATCCAATTCTGTTACTCCGCTTAATAGTTGGTACCTAGAAGAAAAAAGTGACAAAAGTTCGTAAGCATTTTTCAAATATGTAATATTATAATATATGTAAGAACTGCATTAGATTGTATTAAAAAATAAATTAAATTAAAAAGCTTTTTAAAAACAAGCTTTTACTGGAATGCCTCGAGACGATTCAAACGAGTCCAAACTCGATGATGTTGCGACGTTTCTTAACAGACTTCCTATGGCCACCTTCCAGCTCCAGCATCAAATCAGCTCCATGTCATTATAACATTGTATTGTCACGCTGTATACATATGCTTGCTAAATTTCAGTAAAATCGGTTGAAGACATATGCTTCAAAATTGAGTTGCAAGATTCCACCCCAACATATGTACATGCATACATACATACATTGTAAGTTAATAAAAAGCTTGTAAAAATGAAATTGAATCTCTTTTTTTCAAAATACGAACTTTAAAAATAAATCAAAATGTTCTTTTTTTTGAATTTACACCAAGAAATAAGTCGGAAGATTCGAACTTTGTAGTAAAAGCCTGTTACAAATACAGGTATGCAACCCTCTCTTCAAATTTATTTTTACTTCCGCATCCCATGTCGCAGAGGACTTTACATACATGAAACGACCACAAAGTATACCCAGACTTAGAACAACAATTTATGGAACACACAAAGCGTTGTCTCATGTGGGATTTGAACCCACAACACTTGGCGAAGGCTTAATTATATTATTATATATAAAATATCACTTATACACTTCAAAGTCCTTCCGTATACTTCATATTTAGTTATATTTTCTCCTTTTTTAATCTCAAAGTACCAAGTTGACACTAATAGCAACTAGTATGAAACAAAACTACCTATGATTAGTAAAATGTAAGCGTAATATGCTACTGCCTACCTCCTTGGAAATACAGGGGCAAATGTATGATATAAGTAAAAATATTTATTAGTAAAAAAAGCGACTGCATCAACATCTGCCATCTTTTTTTATTATTATTATTTTAAATAAAACATATATATTATAGATATATTCGTAATCACCGTTAATTAATTTTAATTTTGAAACCACACTCGATGCATTTTGAAAACATTATTTTTTTTAAATTACTTTTCGGCGCCAGAAATCCAGAAAATTTTGTTTTCTTTTTTTAATTTTGATGTACCCAGTGTCACTCTCACGACTAAGACAAATCTATTGACATCACTCACATAAAAATACGACAAGCCGTTTAGGCTCTAGGGCGTGCCAAAGACATATACATACATACATACGTACCTACATACACTCGAAAAATATAACCCTCCTTCTTGCCCCCTTTGAAATAAATATTTCTTTGAATGTCACAAACATTTACACAAAAAGAACAGCATAATAGACATAATTAACTTGAACCAAAGCGTTATTTGTAATTTTCAAACCAGCGCTGAACAAAGTCACTAATTTAAATAAGGGCTTTGAGCAAAATTAACACGGATAGATGAATATCTGAACAGATAAACTTAAAAAATATATTTTCTTTGAAGATTTAATTTATTCCTTTTATATCTACATACCTTTATAAAGCGGTTAAAAATAAGTAATTTACGCTTTAGCTTTTTGATAGAAAAGTCGGATAATGTTTTGATATGTTACTGATGAAACTTTACAGTAATATAGCGTATACATCAGAATAACACATAGGCTACTATTTGCCGCGATAACCGAAATAAGTCACATTTGAATTGTTTCACATTTTGGCTAGGTTTTACGGAATACAGATACAAGCTGACTAGTATTTAAAAGAGATATTAGGATAAGACAAGCAAATATTGAACAAGAAATACTGAAACAGAATTTGTTCTAGCTTATTTTACGTTAACGATACAATCGTTGCCAAACTAGCTTTTCAATAAATATTACGAAGTAACTTATATATTACAGAGTATGTAGAACTATGAGAGTCATAACGAGCGACAGACAAACAATGACTAACAAAACTATAGCCATCAATATCTGCCGAATATAATGGAGAGATGAATTCCTCTGTACCACGCCTCTTAGCTGTATAGTAACAAATAGGCTCTACGAATATTTCATAGAAGCTTCGAGTGTGTAAAAGGATTTTTGATGAAAAATATTTTTCTTTTCGTCCTTTATAGATGGAACTTCTTTGACAATAGCCCTTCAGAAACTTTAATATTTCTCAAGACTCATATCTCAAAATATAGAACTTTACGCTCATAACTTCGGAAATCCATTACGCACCTGAGCAAGCAACGGGATGATTAAATTGAAAATCTAACGTTTAAAAGTAGTAAATAAATAGCATAATAAATATATATAATAATATTTAAAAAATTACCATTGCTTCAAAATAATAAAATAAGCTTGATTTCTTACATGTTTTAGGTAAATAAACGGTTTTAAATTTCATTAAAAAAACTATGAAATGCGATCTTTTAAACTAACAAAAGAAAGTAAATCCAAATCGGTCACACCATTTAAATACCATGATGCCGCGACAGATCGGTACAAATATCGAGATATACGCATAATATTTAAAAAAGCTTTAACACATACAAGTTAAATACGAACATATTGATGTAATTCGTCTCTTTTACCCACACACTTTCAATCCGTTAGCTCGGGGATTTCCTTTTTTTCAATAATTAAAAAAAACACTGGATGAAAGATTTCCGGAAGAGGTAATATATGTTTTAGAACCTACTTATATCACACATATACATTTAAATACTCTTGAATATGCTTGTTATCATAATTATTATCAAAAAAATGTATACCATCTTTTAAAGCTATACGAAATACGATTTTCCTTTTACTAAAATAATTTGTATCTAAATTCAATTTATCAAGAGGATTACAGATCAAACAGTACTTAAAATCGTCAGATCAATTACCTTCAGGAGTCTCCGGTCAGGAGATAATACATAATTGATTTTTATTTAATATCCCTGGCTGGGGATCAAAGGAGGCTGTAACAATTAACGATAAAGGATTTGGTAACTTTTGCTGATAAAATTTACTTTAATCTTATATTATCTGAACTCTGGAATAATTTTAGTACATTGATTATATTGGATGATATTGGATTATTTGAAGTTGAAAATAGAAATTTTGTTTTTGTAATCTACGATTCAATTTTGCCAACGGCTTCGCTTTGGTCATCTATAGTAGATTTAATTCTACCAATTTAGTTCAATCATAATTGAGTCATGAACATGTAATAAATAGGCAAGCAAATTCATTAATAGTTATGCAATAATACATTACATATTAATCGTTTTACATATTTTAAATTAAAAACTATTTTTTACGACAGAACAGAAAAGACCCTTTTTATTTTCCATCAAATTGATCTCTTGCTTGTAAATTTCGAAGCACAAAGGCATATTTCTAATACTTTTTAATCTTATCAACTGTCTAGTACCCATAACACAAGCTCTGCTTAGCTTGGGACTAGATGGCGTTGTGTGTTAATATGTCCGAAATATTTATTTTATTTATTTATTTAATGTTTGTTTGTTGAAAAAATTCAGAAAGCTTTATTTTTTTGTAATATCTGGTATTAAGTTATAAAATATACTGTACATAGTTTCTTGTAAATAGCTACAAAAAACCAAAATATCTGAAGAACCTGTATGATTATGACCCATAGCAAAAAGTATACACAATCATAGATCAAGTTATACTGGTCAAAAAATCCAGGAAATTTAAAACTAACAGACGATTCGTATAGATACTCTTTTTTTTTGGCAACAACGCTTCAAAAATACCTAACCAATAGATTGAACATTATCATTTTCGCACAACTGTAACTCCAATCGACTGTTTCAAAATTTTTGAGCGCTCCAACTTCATTTTTATTGAAGTTTATCTAAGTTCATAAGAATTTGCATAAGTTAATTCCTTAATTTTCTTATTTTTGCCTAATATCTTGAAAATATACTTGCAAAGATTTACTCACTTGCTTAAAAGGTTGGGGTACGATTCCATAGTCTTGGCTGGTTCATTAGGTATGAATGATCCGGCGACCACCGGTCCCAGTGGTGTCTCGAATTCTCTCGCCAGAATCTGTACCTTTTTTATCTCGGATAATCTGTTTACAAAAAATTATTATAGTATAGGTGGTAGAAAGAAATTAATTGTAAATTGAATGATAGACTTGAAATCTTAACATAATTGGACGTACAAACTTAATGTGAAATCTTTGTGTATAATAATAACCTCGTCCCTATAATTTAGGTCCAGATAGCGCTAGGAAATTTTACTTAAATCCTAATCTTCGAATGTGATTCTCTTCATTGAGCCGAAGTATATTTATTCAAATTTCAATTGAAAATGAGGAATCAATAAGATTATCATCCTAGAGAATGTTTTACCAGTTATACAGTTATACAATGCTGAATTCTGAGAAACCAGTAATGGAAATACGTTACAAATTCAAAAGCTAAAGTTTATTACATGAAACCTTTTGTTGGTATTAAAGCAGCCTTGAAAACACATTCATTATTTCATTATTAAAGATAGAACAAAGGTAATAAAATTTCAAATAAATTTGTATAGTTTTAGATTCACCACAGTAGGTATTCACAACTACAATTTGAAAATTAGCAATTATGAGCGTTGCTTTAATGTTTTAGGTTTGTATACCAATTACCATCCTCGCTCTTTCAGTTCTTTTGGAGATCGGCACAAAATTTAACCACGGAAAAGCCCGTGAAAGGAAAAAATAGTAAGTAGAATAAATGCAAGGCGAGATAGTTAGGGTTGAAATACTGCAAGTCTCGGATCAGGAGCTACTGAAACTAGTAGAGTTAGTACAAGAGACCAAGGTCACGTGCCCGTATGTACTCGAATGCTCTGTGATTGGAGAGACTTGCTGAAATAATGCAGGAATCTCCTTTTTTATTGTACAGGAGGAAAAGAATACTTTCAATGATAAATAATCATCACGGACACTCGCAAACCAAGAGACACTAAAGTGCAGTGCCACAAGGATGGTTGGGACTACAATAAACTCATTCTCAGTGAAAAGCTTAACTTTTTTATTAACTGGTTTTATGTGAGACCATTTCACCTCGGTCAAGCCAACCCACTTGCCAAGAATAGTTATCCCGTAGTAATATACGACGTATATAGTATTATTTTCTATTATTATAATTAAAATCGATTTGTACATAGGCTTTTATAGGTGGTAAGATTATCTAAATATCAAGTGTCTCTTTGTTTACTTATATATACCTGTATGTTTATTTACCTTTAAGATAGCTATAAACGCTTAAGTCATTTATAGCGAGTCCTAGCGTAGAAGTTTAACGATTTATTTTATTGTAGCTTCAGGTGGGTACTAAAATTCCGTTGATAACATTTTCTTGGAGAACGCTTTAGCAATATTCTTAAATTAAGTTTAAATCTATTTATGATCTAGAAATATCAGTGTTCAATTCAAGTATTTTAATATTCATCTTTCTAATGAGAGGTATATCTCCAGCAATAGATTTTTAATGGCTGTTGATGACGATGACGTTGATTCCAATATTTATTAGTTTTGCGTATAGAGATGACTGAATATTTTAATAAATGACTTTTATATAGCTTTCAGTATAACTATAAATTCTCAAAATTAAAAAAAACCCCTACGTAATAACCTGAATTCCCTTTAAAAATTAAAAAACACGTTATGCGCTTTCATTTGAGACCCCACTTGATGATATTTTTGCAGACATTCGGTTACTCTTCCTCACTTTCACCCCCATAACTTTTAAACGATTCAACCGATTTTCATGAAACATGTCTAAGAACAATCGTACGTAACTCACCTTTCATACAAAAATAAATAAATTGAAATCGCTTCATCCGTTCGCGAGCTACGTTGCCACAGACAGACAGACAGACACGTCTAACTTATAACACCCCTCTTTTTGCATCGGGGGTTAAAAAGAAACCAAGGCACAATATTTTTTTAAGAGAGATTATTAAACATGACGATAGCGACAACTGGTCTTTTATGTGTTATTGAAATAAGAATTTTTCACAGATTTTGTAAGAATTGGTCGCAAAAACACTCTGTTGCCCTTTGAGTTCTTTTCCCGAAACCAATAGGGCTATCATCAACAACACATAATGTCCCACTGCTGAGCTCGGGTTTCCTCTTCGGAGAGCACTAAGGCAATACGTCCTCACAACGTTGTGGCTACATATGGCTCTTGCCGTTAGGGGGGTAGGGCTATACTTACGGTTTTTTCTGCAAACATGTCATCATATTCTTGGAATTCGGATTGCAACCAAGACTTTGTGCTACTTGTAATGTGTAAGGTATTGGATCTTTTGTCATCGCCCAGTCAGAGAGCGCCGAGCCTGACATGAGTATTGCTCGATGAAATAGACCTGGAAAATATACAAAATTAACCCAACGCCAAAATGCCACATGACTTAGACGAGCCTGTTAATTTAGTGGTTAGCGAAAACACTCATAATACATATTGAATGACTAGCTAACCCCTGTTATTTCGGCTACGTCTTCTGTTTCTTTTATGCTCCGATTTATTGGTGTAGCGAGATATAGTGAAAGAGGAAGAATAAATAATCGAGGTTTTTTAAACAAATTTCATAAAAATGAAGAATATGTTTGTTTAAACTAGACGCGGATACTAAAAGGAAAAAAATCTTTTAGTCTCATGCTACTTATCAAGGATGAGTATGTAAATCACGTCACTACTAATACAAGCCAAGTACCAATGAAATGTTTCAAAATAGAGGGAAAAACCTTTTAATACAAACAGACGAAGTAGCACGGGTGAGCTGTTCTACAATAACACTTGACTATGACTGACTTGACTTGAACTATAAAACATATTTACCATTAGATATTGGTGACAGCATTAAAAAACTAATGCACGCAGCTCCAGTCCCATGCCCCATCAGAGTTACTGATGTTGGGTCCCCATTCATATCCTCAATATTGTCTTTGATCCATTGCAGCGCTGCCAATTGGTCTAGAAGTCCATTATTACCGTAAACGTGTTCTGTTAGACTTGGTTTCATGAAACCTGTAATATAAATACGGGCACAATATAGATAAACAAGGGTGGGCCAATCGCTCATAGCCCAGTTGCACTCGGTGATTAGAAACAATCACCGAGAGTAAGCAATTACGACGCGGTCAGTACTTGGATGGGTGACCGCTAGTGGCACTGTACCATGAGAGTCTCCGTTATTCGGAGGTCACGTTAAGCAGTCGGTCCCGGTTGTTATCGTAACAACGGCAAGATTACGTAGCCACAATGTTGTCTTGCCAGTCCCCCCCAACCCGCACTTGGCCAGCGTGGGGACGTATGACCTTAACCCTCTCCTGAGAGGAGACACGAGCCCAGTAGTTGGACGTTATGGGTTGTTGATGAAGGCCACTTACAGAGAATGAAAAATATAAGACTCACAAAGGGAATTTATAGAACGAATGTGATTCTTATTGAAAGGAACCGACAAGAAATTCCAAGCAAAACAGGTGTGTCAGAACTCAGTAAGTGGATATCACTTAACTCTGTCTGCCCCCCTGGGAAAATAAGCGTGATAAGCGTGGTTATGTATATATGAAATAAGGTTCTTGTAGAAAAAATAATGACTATAGTAGACATTTTTTTGCATGGTGAGTGGCGATGACTGTTTATAATTAAAACAAAATTATTGTCATGCTTATAATTAGAATTTGTGATAGTATCGAGTTTTTTGTTTAATTCAAAAATTTTTGTTTTATATCAAATGAAATAAAGTTTTCAATGTTACAAAAACGACGATCTATATTTATTTATGTATATAAAGGAGTAATGTGACTGACTGACATACTCAGAGATCAACGCACAGCCCAAACCGCTGATCACAGAATCCTGAAATTTTGTATATAGATTCTTTATATAACGTAAGTAAGTACTAAGACAGGAATTTTTGAAATTCCACCCTCCAAGGGGGTAAATCAGGGGATGAAAGTCTGCGTGAGCAAAGCCGCGTCTAAAAGCTAGTTTATAATATGCGTATACCGTGTAATCTTAGCTGTTACAAGTTAAGCTACGCCGCTTATCTTACTTTACGCTGCGACCCATAGAAGCTATACAGTGGTCATAAACATAACTTAATTGCGTGAAGCGAGTAACTTCTACAATTCGATGTGGCTTTCAATCCAGTTGTATCTGCTTATGTTTGGCACCTAAGAACTTCATCACTTACATCATCATTATCAACAGCCTCTAAAAAACTGCTCACTTAATCCCTTAACAATTCCCATATATTATAATACTTACCCAATATCCCAAGTCTGAAATTAACAGTAATCACCATGACATTTCCATAAGATGCCAGCATTCTGCCATCATACGGATTGCCTGAACTCCATTCAAAGGAGTCCCCATGGATAAAGACTAGTACAGGAAATTTTCGCGTCTTCTGTTCTGAAATCAATTTCAAACATAAAGGATAGTAAATGTAAGCAATGATTCCATTTTATTCGAGACTCTTATTGAAAACAGAGACAACACGATTTTAGATGAGCAAATTTTAATTTATATTACCGTGAGAAAGCCACGCTTCGGCATGAATGGGCCGGCTCAACCGGAGTGAAACAGCGTTTTCGCTGTGTTTCACCGAGTGAGTTAGGATACCGGAGGCCCATACCCCAACTCCTACCCATCCCCCAAAGGCCGGCAACGCACTTGTGACGGCCTTGGTATTGCGGGTGTCCATGGGCGGCGGTAATCGCTTACCATCAAGCGATACTTCTGCTAGATTGCCCCCTGTTCCATAAAAAAGGGAATTTTAGCATATCAAATGCTACAATTCAATATTTATTCTTATACGTATTATATAGAAACCTTAGTGGTACCTATCTTTGTTTAATAAAATAGTTACCAGGTAATTTCTACTTCCGGGTAGGAAAGTGCGATCAAAACTTGGGTGAAGACAATTTTAATACGAATTTGAGAATTATATTTTAACAAACTTTATTTTAAGATAATTTGGCATTTCCAAAATTTTCATTCAATATCTGTGTATTATTACGTGATTGGCGCTCATAGCCCAGCTGCACTTTTTGATTCGAAATAATCACCGAGGGCAAGTAACGACGACGCGTTCAGTACCTGGATGGGTGTCCGCTGGTGGCATGATACCATGAGCGTCTCCGTAATTTGGAGGTCGGGTTAAGCAGTCTGTTGGATGTCGAACGTCATTATAATGGCGACATTTTGATTGTCACTTTTTCTTGTTTGACGTTTTGACGTTTGAGGTTAAAATAGAGAGTACAAAAAAGACGCGTGTTGTGAACGGTCGACGATTGTTGTTTTGAGAACCGTAATTAATTGATATTAAGCTAATTGTACATCGACCCGGTCCCTTTAGTGATTTACCGTTTTTGTTAGGTCTGGTTGGACTCGCGAGTTTTGTAGGCGCGTTCCGCGATAGCTGAAGCGAGTGAGTTGTAATTCGAATATCCGTGATAGCTGATGCGAGTTTATTGTGATTCGAGTACCTTGAAAGGTATACAGCACTTGGAGCATGTTTGCGTGACGACGCAGAGAAGAAGCTACCCAAGAGATCTCTTGGAACGCCGAGAACACGGAAGCCACACACTCCAGTAAGTGCTTGATGAATTTAGTTTAGATTAAGAACACGGTGGAGCGCCGTGGTTTATTCTTCTTGCCAATGGACTAGTAGCGAGTTAATGCCTATACTCATGGGTCCTATAGGTATTACAAGTATCACAAAGTGATCGCTCCATTGGTGGGAGGACTAAACACAGTCGGTCCCGGTTGTTATCATATGATAACAGTCGTGAAGCTTAGTTGGAGGCCTTTAGGCGGTTTAAAAACATCCAACGGCAAGATTACGTAGCCACAACGTTGTCTTGCCAGCGTTCGCAACCCGCACTCGGCCAGCGTGGGGGCGTATGGCCATAATTCTCTCCTGAGAGGAGACCCGAGCCCAGCAGTGGAATATTATAGGTTGATGATGAATACGTGAAGCAAAAACTTTGTACCTATTCCTATTTACGAAGATTATGCAAACAGAGAAGTATGAAATTTGTCATAGTTAAAGCTTTGTATTAAGGAAGAATGCAGAAAGCTAAAAAAAAATATATATTAATACTAGCTGAGTCCCGTGGTATTACCCGCGGTTATTGTTGTACCTTTACAATCGCAAGTATCACCGCGGGGCAAAGTTAGTTTAAATAAAAGTAGCCTATGTTACTTCTTATACCATCAGCTATCTGCCAGTAAAAATCCCGTCAAAATCGGTCCAGCCGTTCCAGAGATTAGCCGGAACAAACAGACAGACAGAAAAATTGAAAAAAATGTCATTTTGGTATAATAACATGTACGTGTATACATAGGTCCATATTAGTAAAAAGCGGTTATTTTTAACCGACTTCCAAAAGGAGGAGGTTCTCAATTTCATTGGTATGTTTTATTATATTACAAACAGACAATCCAATTTTATTTATTTGTATAGATATATGTATTAATAGTCGAATTTCGAGCACTGAACGAGCTGACTATTATGTATTAATGTAAGACTGTGCAGTATGTTTACTTTGTAACGTATTATTATTAGGTAATATCTACTCCTAGGAAGGAAAATTACATCAAAAAGTTTAGTAAAGTATGTCTAAATTTACATTTGATTTCAACCTTCTGCAAGCGCATTAAGGCTTATATTTGATTGAAATAAATTTGATCAGTTAAATGTAATTGGTGGAAAGGTCAGCTTTACCTTTTCCACAAATCTATCGCTACCATTCCATTTTGAAACTAATGTTTTAAGGAAAGTTTAAGGTAGGTATTTCTGGAATGCTATTTATTAGAAAAGGTTAGTGAGTCTACGTATTTGTAAATAATTTGTTAATTTACTCATACATTCATAAATTATTATTATTACGAAATCATTTTAGGTTATTAGTTTCAATTTATAAAACAAATATAAATATTTTTATAAAAAAAAAAAAAAACCCTATTAATAGTTCAGTAAAATTGTAGGTAACTACCGACTAGGTATTTCGTTTTCCGTGTGTACTACATGTTGTGACTTTTGAATAAAAGTTAAGAAAATTGATAACTTCTTTCTTTTTTGAAGTCGGTTGAAAAGAATCAACGATTTCAATGCGACTGTTTTATGAAGAACTGTAATAATCACCTATGATTGTTGATGATGCATAATGTGTTAGTTTTCCACTCTCACAGATGGTATTTTTTCTTCAAACTTGAATGAGACAAAACAGAAAATCATATTGTAGTAAATTAAACGGTCTGGAACGGTTATAGAATTATATCGTAAATGAAAATCATCGAAAATGTCGCTAAAAGTAACTACTATAGCTTAGGATTTACATATTATAAAAATCGGTCCGCAATTGACAGAGTAATCGGTGAAAATCCATTAAAAAAAACAGTCAGTGGAGCATAGAACCTCCTCCTTTTTGGAAGTCGGTTAAAAAGTAGCTTCCGCTGTCTGGCTAGGCTACCTATATATTTACCTGCAAAATGCATACCGCGATATCCGACATACACGCAGGCAAATCCGCGGGCAAAAGCTAGTATTCTTGATTTTATAGAATGGTTCAAAGCTTTAAATTACTTAATTATTAATTTAATGGTTAAAAGCGTTATTTTTTGTAGACTGATAGTAAAATTATAACAACCTAAAATTGGAAATTTAAATAACCCCCTACGCAATACTTAATCCACAAATAATACGCCAAAAATGCCTTACATCATTTTGGAATAGAACTGACACTCTTACACTGCTGTACCGATATTAACCAAACATAGTTAAAAACCACCGCAAGGAAACTGGCTTACAAATTTAAAAAAAAACTACATCGAAATCGGTCCATCTGTTTGAGAGCTACGATGCTACAGACAGACACACACAGACAGACAGACAGACAGACATCGACATCAAACTTATAACACCCCTCTTTTTGCGTCGGGGGTTAAAAAACAATCAAAAACTCAGCTAATTTATTTATAACTTTAATTTGCCAAAATTACTAAAAAGTTGTGACTGGCAGGGCCATCTCGTAGCAAGCCTTTGAACCACTAACATTACTGAAGTGTTGAATCTACGCGTAAACTGAACTGGTTTTGAAGCTCAACGAACAACTCAGTAATGTCTCCGTTACTCAAAAGATGGCAGTATTATAAAACTATTAATTTATGATGACATTTGGCGCTGTGGAATCGACATTGCATTTTACTTAGAAAGTTTCTATTAGTTATAAGTTAGGTCTTTACCTATGAAATTGCCTTTCTTCAGTACTGGCAATTTTAAATAAAATAAATTTTGTTTTAAAACCATGACATTCTATTTACAAAATCAGTCTTTTGTTTTTTGATTAGCGTTGTATTTTCATTACATTTGAACATTTTTCGTCATAATGGATACTTTAAAAATTCGTGTCATTATGGAATATGAATTCCGTCATGGCACTAACGCAACACAAACGGCACGTAACATCAAAAACGTTTACGGAGAGAACTGTACAAACGAACGCACAACCCGTTATTGGTTTTGCCGATTTCGTTCTGGAAATTTTGACTTGAAAAATGAAGCTCGTGGTCGTCCGGAGACTTTGGTTAACAATAATGAATTAAAGGCGACTGTGGAAGCTGACGAAACTCAATCTACAGCTGAGCTAGCAGCAGCTTTTAATGTAAGCATCAAAACAATATTGATCCATTTGCGACAAATTGGCAAGGCAAAAAAGCTTGATACATGGGTGCCCCACGACCCCACGATTAAAGGATCGTTCAAACCTAAGGGTCAGCGACGCGGGACGCGGGACGCGAAGCGGGAGCGTCCACGACTTATCGTATATTACCTTATATAGCGCAGGTGTGACTTATCGTGCACACCTGCGCGACTGCGACGCGAACCGCTAACTTCATTTGCTAGTAAACAGTCACTAAAGCTGCGCGTTTTTATCTGGTACTAGCTGGGTCCCGCGGTTGTTGTCGTACCGCGGGTAACGCCGCGGGGCAAAGCTAGTTTTAAAAAAGTAGCCTAAGTTACTCCTTATATTATCAGCTACCTATCAATGAAAGTCCCGTTAAAATCGATTCAGCCGGAACAAACGGACAGACAGACTAAAATTGTAAAAAAAAATACATACAAATAAATGCATATGTATGTAACTATGTATACACGGTACATAATTATACCATACCAATAAATAAAATTGGAGTGTCTGTTTGTAATATAAAAATAACCGCTTTTTACTAAATGCATATGTATATACGGTACATATACCTATTAGTTTTTCTACTGTCTGTTTGTTCCGACTAAGCTCTGGAACGGCTAGACCGATTTTGACGGGACTTTTACTGACAGGTAGCTTATGATGTAAGGAGTAACTTGGGCACTTTTTTAGACTAGCCACGCCCCGCGGTACGTCAATAACCGCGGTACTCAGCTAGTTTAGGTATATGTATCGTGTATATACACACTCGTGTTTTAATTGCCTCTCATTATGCAACAGTCACTTAAATAACTATTATTATATTATAATAACTTACCATCCATTTGAAATTCCGGACCAATCGAATCCCATATTTTGTCTTTATTGCGTAAATTCTTGTAATTTAATCTTTATTCTTCAAATTATACATGATGGGATATCCTCTCACTTTTTCAATGAACATCTCTATAATATTATCATCTGTTGTAGTCATCGTGGAACGAACACGAAATAATACTCGTAATATGGAAGGTAACTTTCCTGCACGTACACACGTCTGACCACTACACGCGTGCGTCCGACTGCGTTCCGCTTTGTGGTCGCGTAGGTGTGCACGGCGCCACAAGAAAGCATGGGCAGCGTCCGCCGCGCGGCGGACGCTCCCGCGTCGCAGTCGCTTTGGTCGCTTAGGTTTGAACGATCCTTAACGATCGCCAGCGCAACGTACGCGTCGAGACCTGCCTCGCGCTGCTCAACAGGCAAAGAAATGAAGGAATTTTGATACAAATTGTTACGTGCAACGAAAAATGGATTTTGTTTGACAATCGGAAGCGCTCAGCAAGTTGGTTAGACCCTGGTTCAGCACCAAAGCAATGCCCTAAACCAAAAATGACCCCTAAAAAGGTGATGGTCACTGTTTGGTGGTCTAGTGCGGGTGTGATTCACCACAGCTTTTTACAAAACGCATTAATGCAGATGTGTACTGTGAAGAACTGGAGAGAATGATGGAGAAGCTTGCACATCTGCAACCAGCTTTGGTCAATCGGTCGTCCCCACTGCTCCTTCACGACAACGCGCGACCCCATACTGCGCAACAGACAGTCTCCAAGCTGCAAGAGCTGGGGTTGGAAGCTCTCCCTCATCCGCCATACTCACCAGACCTTGCACCTACCGACTATTACTTTTTCCAAAATTTAGACAACTTTTAGTGGGTAAAAAAATCAATTCCCGAGAGGCAGTACGAAATGTCTTTGAAGAGTTTGTTGCCTCCCGTCCAGCTGATTTTTACAAGAAGGGCATCAATAAACTGCCAATGCGTTGACAAAGATGCGTCGATTACATGGGTGATTACTTTGAATAACAGAAATAAAAAAGTTTGAAAAAATAAGTACTTTCACTTATTGCATACAAAACGGCAATTTTATAGGTATATTATTTAAAAGGCGCGATATTGCATGTTTTTTGAGTAGTACACAAGTATAGTTATTCTCATAGTTATCAGATTAGCTCATAATAATATTATTTTCTACCGGCTTTTGCCTGCGTCTCCACTCGCGTGTTTGTCGGTTATCGTAGTAAATAGTAACGTATGTGTTATTCTACTATATAAAACTATTGACTGTAAAGTTCCACACAAATCCGTTCAGTAGTTTTCGCGTGAAAGAGTAACAAATATTCGTACATCCACTCTCACAAACTTTCGCAGATAAATTAAAGAAAAAAAAAAACTTATTGAAAGCTTACACATAAAAGTCGGCAAGTGTTGTGGGTTCAAATCCTACACGGGACAACACTTTGTGTGATCCACAAATTGTTGTTCTGAGTTTGAGTGTTATTTGTGTCCGTTTCATGTATGTCTTTTTTTTTTTAAATTTATTTCTGTAAAGACCCCCGCGACACAGGATGTTTATTCCTAATGCGGGAGTTGTCTTAAAAAAAAGCTGTATTTAAAAAAATGATGACGACAATATTTAAAAGAGAATCTATACAACTAAAATAAATAAAATTGGAGTGTCTGTTTGTAATATTAAAGTAACCGCTTTTTACTAAATGCATAATATGTATGCATACACGGTACATATATCGAAATAACGTTATTTACAATTTTTGTCGAGGCTAATCTCTGGAATGGCTGGACCGCTTTTGACAGGACTTTCACTGGCAGATAGCTGATGTTATAAGGAGTAACTTAGGCTACTTTTTTAGACTAGTTTTGTCCCACGGCGTTACCCACGGTTGTTGTTCCGCGGGTAAGCCCGCGGAACAACAACCGTGGGTAACGCGGGTAACTCAGCTAGTCAGAATTAAATCTCTTCTTCGAAAAGTGCTCTATATATACAACTACGTATTTTATACAGATAAATAAAATTGAAGTGTCTGTTTTCACTAAATGCATTATGTAAAGTATATACGGTATGCACATCAAAAAAACAATCTCTGTAACGGCTGGACCGATTTTGACGGGACGTTCACAGGCATAAAGTTGATGATAGAAGGAGTAACTTGGGCTAATTTTATTTTGAACTAGTACTAATTAAAAGTAGGGATCAATTCGTGGTCAAATGGCGTGTCGGAAACGGCTCCAACGATTATCATGAAATTCAGTATCTATGTCCCGACTGCCGAGGTAGGCCGCCGCGGTGTTTAGCGGGTAGACCAGTCTTCCGGGTGTCCCACACACGCCCTTCGTCTCACCACGTAGAGTATGGTGCGAAAAGGAAACCGACTAAAGTTCGAATATGCTATTACGTTAAAAGTGTATGTAACTGAACTATAGTATTTAAGGTAGTAGAGTCACGCTGATTTCAGCACGAACGGGCCGACTGGACCGGTTGGACTTCTCACAGAAGACCAACCTAAAATGACAGCATTTGTGCTGTCTTGTTTCCTTGGTATGTGTGAGACCGGACGCCTAAAGCATGATTCACGCTACACCGTGTACCGACCGGGCCGAGCTCCGGCCGGAGTCCGGCCGGGACACGGTCAAACATCTATAGTATACTTTTGTATAAGGTGATTCATGCTTGACCGTGGCCCGACCATGGTACGTGGCACGGCGTCGTAATGTCGGTGGGTATTGATTTCGGGCTCCGGCTCGGTCCGGTCGTGACACGTTGTAACCTAAACGTGTGCGTCGGGCGGCCGCAGGGCGTTCCACCTCAAATCTTAGTGATGTAAACATCAAAATGAACGATGAAAAATTGATAGAATGTGTGCGCAAGTCTCCTGTAATATATGACATGTGCCATTCTAAGTATTTAGATAATAAATACAAAAATATTATTGGAAAAGACTCGGAAGACCCGGCCGTGCAAAGAATACACGCTAACAGCCCGGTGTAGAATGAATGAGTGGCCCGGCCGGCGCACGGTGGACGTGCCCCGTCCGGGGCACGGTTCGGTCACGACACGGTGTAGCGTGAATCATGATTAATGATGCAGAAACACCTCAATAGGCTACCATAGTGTGAGTCATCATGCTGCATTTTTGCATTTTCTGCATTTGCAATGAGTATGGTGGCCATCACTCGTGGATTCTGCTCATTATTTCTATCAGGCAGAGTGGAGTCACTTTGGCAGTCTACATACATAAAAAAAACAAAAAACAAAAGTATGTATGTGTCATAAATCCTTTGCATATTCTTACGTTAAGACAGAATCTTTAGGTAATACACTAACTATATAATCAGAGATATTCTCAGAGTGAACGTATCACTCTGATTCAATCTTATCGTAGCTTTCTTGTGGTATGGGTATCTGTAATATTTCTTTAAGCCTCAAGAAAAATAAAAGGTAACAAAAACCAATAGTTACTTTTACGTAAAACCTAGAATGTAATGAGGGCTTTCAACAATTCGCTCTGATACGTTTGCGTACGCTATTATTTTACGCGAACATTTTCTTCATTTGCCTTCCAAATTTTAATAATGATTATAATATTCATATTAGGCAAAGATAACGCATATTAGCAGTAGTCATGTGGCCTGTGACCGTGGTCAAAGAAATTGGCATAATTAAAACAATTCTAAGATTTGTTAGTTATAAAATATCTTGAGATATCTTGAGAATTGATTCCCGTTTGTTAACGATACGAAATTGAAACTTAAGTAAACACAGTTGCAAAAAATAGATTAAATAACTGCACTGTACAGATGGTAAAATAATATTTTATAGGAGAATAAGAAATACAACTCCCTTACTATTTTTGATTGATGTTTTTGAGACGTATTCGTCGTCCATTTCACACGTATTAATACAACACTAGCAATGGACACAAAGAACACCCACACTCAGGAGAACAATCTGCAGATCATCAACAAAGCCATTATTAATGAGTGTGTTCGTTCATTAGTATGAGGTTAATTTCAGAGTCTTTTAACGGTAGGCGATTATAGGAGTTTTTTTTCTCTTAATATTTATGTGACCACCACTCTTGGATTCTGCTTATGCTTTCCATCAGGCAGAGTCATTTTGGCGAGCCATACATAAAAAAAAGCGCTGTTTTACACCGGTTTTCGGTCGAGCCGGCCCATCCCATGCATGCCGAAGCATGGCTCTCCCACGGTAGAATTTTGCACAATTGTAATGATTTTACATTAACGAAACCGAGACCTCTTGATAGGCAGTAGTATACGTTAACTGTCTCGTTGGGCTAGCGAGCTTTTCCTACAATTAATTCTTAATTACAACAGCCCATGATATGTAAGTTTGTCGGTGTTTGAATCCTGTGCCTCGGAGATTACATTATGCCTTGGGTCCCGGTTGGCATAAACATGTATGGCAATCGTTATTGAGAAGTCGGTGTCCTCCTTCCAATTCTGTTCACCCTCGGAGGTTAGAAATCAAATTAATAAAGGCTAGCAAGAAGAAGCTATCATTTTTGCATTAATCAAAAATTCAATAAATATGTAAATTGTGAAAGTTTGAAAATATTTCCAGCGAACAATTTCGTCCTTAATAATTATTACTGTAAAATTGAACTGAACAGTCACAAACTACAAACGATTACGTAGCTATTATCCTTTCTGCAAAACTCACTAAACACTAATGTTCGTGCTTGTTAATTAAGAGTGACAAATAAATGAGCGCATGAAACAACCGTTTCCTCAAATTCCGTGCCTATCTATACCTATCCTAGTCTGACGTATTTGAGTGAAAAGGGAGGGTGATATTTTTACTAAAGTTACGTAAATCACCGGGCCCTTTTGTTGAAACCAAAGCGAGATTTTCTTTGACGAGTCAGCATTACGCCTTCAGGGTTTTGGTTTTAATGACTTAAGTATTCTAAGGTACATTGGGATTGAAGCACTTTCACTAGTTATATACGAGCTTTTTATTTAGCGAAATGTTTAAGTGCTACACAATTATATGTTTATAGTGTAAAATTTTAATCTGTTATTCACCTCATGAAATGTAAATATCTGTCATTTCGTAATGCACGTGATCACCTTATTAAATAATCATAACAATGCTTTCCCCGGCTTTAATATTTCAAGTTACAAGATCCACGTGAATTGACGTCTAACATGTTTATACAATTGATTAAATTTGAATTTTAATCCGATTACTTTATTTTGATTCGATTCTGATCTTGAATTTTTTATGAGATCAAATGTGAATATAATTCTTTGAACAATTGTGTCCTAGTTTAAACCCCGTTTTTAATCATCATCAATCATCATAACGTCCCACTGCGGGGCTCAGGTCTCCTCTCAGGAGACGGTTAAGGCCATACGTCCCTACGTTGTGGCTACGTAATCTTGCCGTTGGATGTTTTTTAAGTCGCCCAAAGGCCTCCAACTAAGCTTCACGACTGTTAACCTGTGATAACAGCCAGGACCGACTGCTTAACGTGACTTCCAAATCACGGAGACGCTCATGGTATCATGCCACCAGAGATCACCCATCCAGGTACTGACCGCGCCGTCGTTGCTTACCCTAGGTAATTGTTTTCGTTCGTTTCACGTCTTTAAAATAATATTAATACAAAAATGATACTACTATTATATATTTTTAGAAGAAACTTGGATTGCTGAACTAGTCACATTTATCTGAATGCGTTAAAGACAGCCTATGAGCCTAAATGCGGGTATAGATCCCATTACTTCTACTAAGGTACAAATCTTGACACGTTAAACGTTTTCAATATCCCTTTGTTGTCTGTCTGCCTATCTGTTTAGCTGTCAAGACCCTTTACTTGGGAATCTTTTAGGACAATAAGTTGATAATAATACTGTTATGAAATACTTATGTCTGCGGTCCTGTGAAAATGTAAAATCTATATATATAAAAGCGAAATACCACTCACTTATTAATCACGAAATCTCAGAAACTATAACACCTACAAACTTGAAATTTAGCAGGTAGGTTTCTTATAGGGTGTAGACATCCGCTAAGAACGGATTTTACGAAACTCCACCCCTAAGGAGATACAACGGGGGTTGGACGTTTGTATGAAAGTCCTATGTTTTTGAAGTAAGAGACTTGTAATTTAAAATTTATGCTCTATAGACGATGTGGAGGTGTACTAATAATGTATCATTAGTATTAGAAATCAACCCCCTTTTGGGGTTGGGGATGGTAGTTTGGACGCAAACGAGGTTGCTTGGGTCAGCTAATACAGTTATATAACCTTAAAGAAACGATGTCTAAAATGGAAGAACTGTTCACATAGAAGTAAGGAAACTCTTCATTGAATTCAAATGTAAAACCTTGTCTATGTGATACTTTCTTTATATTATCGAAATAAATAGTAGCCTATGTCCTCAAGAATCAAAGTTAAATCCTGGAACTCACTTCCAGCGCCGCCGCACTAGGCCGCCATAGTGCTGGTCACCATGCTGCATTGTCCTTATTCGCATTGAGGATGGTGACCGCCACTCTTTGAAACTGCTTGTACTTTCCATCAGGCGGGGCAGAGTCAGTTTATCAGCGCAAATATATAAAAAAAAGTAACTCCATTCAAAATTTTATTGCAGTCGGTGCAGCGGTTTAGCCGTCATAACGTAAGAGACCGACAGAGTTAGAGAGTTACCATCGAATTTATAATTTGTGTATGGATACCTCATAATATATACCTAGTCATAATTTTCGTAGCCTTTATTGTTCCCAAGATTTGGGGTCGGCTACTGGTTCAACCGGTTTTACCTGAATATCAGTTTTTACACGGAGCGACTGGCATCGGACCTCCGCAACCCTTCCAAGGTTGAACTACCTGTCAGTATATTTGAGGGCACTGAGTTCCCAATAACGATTGCCATAGAGTTCATGACAACCGGGACCGACGGCTTAACGTGCTCTCCGAGGCACGGGCGGGAAACACCGCCATCTTGATACTCCGGGCTGCTATTAAGAATTTCTTGTAAGAAAAACTCAACAGCAGTCAGACCAGGAAATCGAACCCGAGACCTCTTGATCAGCAGTCGCTTACGCTAACCATTAGACCAACGAGGCAGTCAATATATACCTAGTCATAATTATATTTTCTAGTCTGATGTATGTGGCATTTTAAAAGGATGCTATTTATTGAAGAATTTAATACTAAAGCGTAGGTAGCTATTGACCTTTCTTCAAACTTTTTACTTTATGTTCGAATGAAGAATATAAATATTCAGGCGTGGGGGTATGTAAAATATATTATGAGTATTTATTTACGTTAGTAAAATAAGGATAATATATTCGCATTAACCGTATTTTATTTGAACGTAACGTAAATTCAAAGAAAAAATGTGACCCTTATGTGATCATAACTTTATGACTGCCTCTGTGGCGCAGTGGGGGCGTATGCGACTGCTGTGCTTGAAGTATCGGATTCGATTCCCAAGCCGTACCAAATGTTTGTATGATCTGCAAATATTTGTTTCGGGATTTGGGTG
The DNA here is from genome assembly GCA_949125395.1 of Diaphora mendica. Lineage (NCBI taxonomy): Eukaryota > Metazoa > Arthropoda > Insecta > Lepidoptera > Erebidae > Diaphora > Diaphora mendica. The sequence continues at coordinate 30,588,468 of OX421314.1, forward strand.
TTTACTCTGTATAATATGTATGTATTTAAAAAAAAATAATTATATATGTATTTATATCAGTTGTCTAGTACTCATAACACAAGCTCTGCTAAGCTTGGGACTAGATGGCGTTGTGTGTAAGATGTCCGAAATATTTATTAATTATTATTTATTTAGTATTAAAAATGTCACCTAGGTTATTGTTAAAAATCTATTAACATCTCATTTATTTAAACTGGTTCAAACATAGAAACATACATACACTCCCAAAACTATCACCCTTCCTTTTGCCTCACCATAGTGGGGTTATTAAGAGGGCTTAGAAGCTTAATCACAATGTTCAAGCGAGCGTGTCAAACTACCAACACATCATATTTCAAAGCAGCGCTAAATCCGCAAACGCCGTGACACATTGGGCGCTAGATAATTACTTAATGTTTTTTGGACATTTAAAAATAACATTAAACAATGGTGTTGAACCCTTGCAGCCAACACGTCCATTCATTGTTCAACGTCCTTTGTTCTAAAATCTTTTGTTTGTAGGAAAATTACGTGAAAATTTCACTTGTGGCAATATGCAGAACAATGAAGGTAGTTCAGTTGGAAATTGTTTCAAACTGTGTTCGTATGTTGTTTTTTGTCCTATAGTGGCCAAAGAGTGTTAGAAGCCTGCCGCTTCCCATGGAAATCTTCAAATGAAGGGATACTAGTGCGCTACCGCCTGTTTTGTTCCCTCCCAAATTTCTCATTAAAGCGGGTGTGAGGGGCCTCCAGGGACGTCACAGATATAGTGAAAAGTAATGAAAACTTGGTTAAAATCGGTTGCCTGTGAGACCGTAAAATCACCACCGTCTAGTTAGCTCATATAAGCCAAGTCATGGCCTTTTTATACCGTTGGTATTGGAAAGAGAAGAAAATCATGGCGAATAAAAACTATAAATATTACACGAATTCTCAAATGAAAATATCAAGATATTCAAGTACACCAGAATCTCGACGTGGCATTATCTTTGTGTTTGAAGAAAACAACTACACAGCTTAGAGATGCAAAGTAAAGCCAGACTTTAAATAAATTTCTGTTAAAGTAGCTTTAGCAGATGCAATTTCAACTCAAAATCTTCAACACAAGCAGTTAGCTGAAGCACTTAAATCGCTCCTCTATTGACTTAAATAGTTATACCAATACCAGCTAATGCATGTAGATAATGCCTAACACTAATAAAGTCTAATATTGCTGAAATCTAAAGAGATATTGTTAGAAACCGTTACTATTATTAATTACTAGTTGTTGCCCGCGGCTCCGCCCGCGTATGTGTCGGTTATCGCGGCAAATACTGTAAAGTTTCATCCAAATCCTTTCAGAAGTTTTTGCGTGAAAGAGTAACAAACATCTATCCATCCATCCATCCATACTTACAAACTTTCGCGTTTATAATATTAGTAGGATGTTTTATCATTAACTAGCGACCCGCCCCGGCTTCGCACGGGTGGATTTCAGATGCCCCCGCCGACGACACGATTCGTGCATTTTAAATCTGTAATATCTTCGAATATATTCATTTAAATTAGATACTGTAAAGGGCCATTTTGATCTATATTAAATGCACAATGTATTTAATTTACCGTCGTATACCGTCGCGGACTTTTTTGTAGACCTTTTAATGGTGTACAATACTGTAGTACATTATTTTGATGTATCTCGTAATAATATATAATAAAAAATAAACACTTTTTTTGCGCTTACGTTGCAAACGCTGGTTGCAACCAATCAGCGTTTGCAACGTAAGCGCAAAAAAAGTGTTTATTTGCTACATCACATTAGAAACCTCGAAAATTAACAGTGATTCCATACTATATTATGCATTTATTATACATAAAAACCTTCCTCTTGAATTACTCTATCTATTAAAGAAACCCGCATCAAAATCCGTTGCGTAGTTTTAAATATTTAAGCACACATAGGGATATAGGGACACAGGGACAGAGGGACAGAAAAAGCGACTTTGTTTTATACTATGTTGTAGTGATGATGATGTATTAATGATACACTAGGGGTATCTATTTCAAATCCTGCTTCTTTTGATGTGCAGTTTACATAGGTTTTGTCATTAGCTTGTTTTAGAACATATTAATGTGTTAGTGAAAAATTATATGGTGATCAGCTGTTTGTCACTAGGAAATGGAAGCTCTGTTTCTTTCTTTCTACCAGTTTGCTTGACATAATCTGAAGACAAACTCAATCCGTAAACTTGAGTATTTTGAAAAGGGTTTTAGGACCACATATTTTTATTTGTGGACTACAAAAGCCCTCATCAAGGTTCCATACTTTAAAGTCACTCAAAGAATATTGTAGTCTTTGCAAATCTTGAATAAAATAACTAAGAGCCTGGCCTTTGAAATTCTAATAACATTGTTTTTGTAATAAAAAGAGCGAGAAAATAATTTTTGATACAGAGACCTTAATTTTTTCTTGATTCTATTTTGGGACCCAGTTTTATAAAGCAGTATAAAACACTAAGAAAGAAATAAGTAAATTGAACAATTCTCTTTGAAATGTCCACTTATGTGTAAACGTATGAGAACTGTGGTGTATTAGAACGAGAGTTTACAACAAAGCAAGAATGCAAACCGGACGTACTCAAGCCCCCACTCGCACAGAAAATGTTGTACAAAATTAAACTTCTTACATTTTACGTACAACTACGTTCGTTAGGTTAACGTCTGGAGTTGACGGCACTTTGATAATCTTTTACACAAAACCAAGTCTTATTCTCAACAGACTAAAATTTATAATACCTTTGCGTTTATTATTTTTAGTAATTCCACTTTTTCTATTGAAGATTTTATCGAGCTCCTTGTTACAAAGGTACGTAGATTGAGGGTGCTTATTGGTCTAGTTTTAGGTTTAACAAAAGATTGACCAAGTGATTGTATAATCTGTTGAAAGATGGGATAGATTTTTTATTAAATATTAAGTTTAATAAAGTTTTCGAACGTGATTGGTGATGGATCTGATTTGGAGAAAATTAATTGAAATTTGATAGAAACAACTTTGATTGCTCCAGTAATCATATAATTTGAGATTCTTATATCTTACTAGCTGACCCGGCAAATGTATTTTTGCCATAAAAAAATGGGGTATAAAAAATAGATGTTGGTCGATTCTCAGACCTACCCGATATGCACACCAAATTTCATAAAAATTAGTCCAGCCGTTTCAGAGGAGTATGGTAACTAACATTGTAACACGAGAATTTTACATTTAAGATTTTACCTTGGAAGAGCCACGCTACCGTACTAAGGAACTAGTTTCCTGAAACATTGAACCAGTTTCCGAAAACGAGTATTAATTCAATATTTCTTAACTTTTCAAGAGATGGCAATAAATTTGTGACTCTTAAGTAGACTTAGAGGTGTGCATGACTGGTGATAATCACTAACCATTAGGTTAGTAACCCATCTGATCATCTGTTCCCCATGAACCTAAATATAAATTAGTACACGTAATACAAAGTTACTAGACGACACAACTAGTACATACCCAGTAGTACATTAAAGACAAAACAAGATCTAATAAATAATAATAATTAACTATGTAAGTCTTTGTGAAAATAATGATGAAGCTTATTTTTTAACCGACTTTCAAAAAGGAGGAGGTTCTATGTTCCACTGTATGTATTTTTTTTTTTTTTTTTTTTTTTTTTTATGTATGTTACCTGATTACTCCGTCAGTTGTGGACCGATTTTGAATTTTTTTTTTGTATTCGACAGGGTATGCTTCCGTGGTGGTCCCATTGCCAGCATATCAGGATCTGATGATGGGATCCCAGGGAAATCGAGGGAAACCCTCATTTTTTATAGGCACATACTATGTTTTTCGTATATTTTCTGAAGTTACACCGGTATTTGCGTCTGGTAGTCATCATTTTATGATGATGAGCTGATGATGTAAGGTACCACTCCTTAACGGTTAGGAGTTGGAGGATAAATCTTTAAATATCATATGTATATAAGTTACCTTTAGTCGTATTCTTACAAATTATTTAGGTCAGCTGATGATGGAAGGTGGAAGGTACAACTCCTCAACGGTTAGGAGTTGGAGAATAATTCTTTCAATTTCATACGTATCTAAAGACCTTCAGTCGTATACTTTCAAGCTATTTAGGTGAGCTGGTGATAGAAGATTAAACTCTTCAACAGTTAGGGATTAGAGGATGATTTTAATATTACACGTACCTTAATTTGTATTCTTGATGATGAAATTTGATGAAATAATTCAACTTACTACTTACCTACGATTGTTTGCACTAAAAACTGTAAAATAAAAACTTTTTATAAAAAAAAAAAACCGACTTCCAAAAACATCCAACGAAAACTCTTTGTCAAAAAACACTTAAAAGCGTAAAATAAACTGGTTCTTCATAAATTGCCTATACCTAATTCTTTATTCATTTAAATAGTAGTATTATAATGGGTGCTAGGTACCCAAAATCTGTTTGAAGTCGGTGCTAAGCCAAAAAGAATACAAACGAACAATTACAAAAGTCTAAGCGATAATCACTTGGCACCGACTTCAAACAGATTTTGGGTACCTAGCACCCATTATAATACTACTATTTAAATGAATAAAGAATTAGGTATAGGCAATTTATGAAGAACCAGTTTATTTTACGCTTTTAAGTGTTTTTTGACAGAGAGTTTTCGTTGGATGTTTTTGGAAGTCGTTTTTTTTTTTTTTATATCTCATACTCATCTAACAAGGTTTATAGACAAAGTAAAATAGGTACGTAATTACATTAGTAGCCTTAGAACAGAGTATGTAGAATTTATAAGCTCGCACGAAACAAGAGCCTATATTTAATGTTCAGTAAATTTTCATAAATATTTATAGTGTAAGAACAATACTGTTTAACAATGTCACGAAACTTTATGGAATTGTAGACGTTTCACTGCCGATGAGATATTAGATTAAAAAATATCACCATCCACCACCATCTTAAGCTGCAGATCAATCTATTTATTAGTTGTATTTTATAATCCTTCACTACTATTAATATTTTTTATATATATGAGCCTGGCAAAGTGACTCTACCTGATGGAGAGCATGAGCAGAATACAAGAGAAGTGGTCACCGTACATATTGTGAACTCAGACAATGCAGCATGATGACCCACACTAAGATGGCCTATTAAGATGATTCTGCATTATTAAGCGTCCAGTTTTACTCACGAACGAAACACGATAGCACGAATGCTGTGATTTTAGGTTGGCCTTCTGTGAGAGAGTAATACTTCCCTGGTCGAAACGTTATTATTTGTTAAATGGAAACCAAAGCGCATGAAATAATTTAATTGTGAACTTTATAATACCGCCGATTTCACTGTCCATCAGAATTAAATCTTCAGAAATGTAGCAACCCTTGTAATAATAATAACAACAAGAGATTTCCAAAGTAAAAGCCCTTTACGTTTGAACAGAACACCTTCAAAAAATAATACGCCCGTTGTCTGTCATTTCGTTACAGGGCTGTATCTTTTGAACCGTATTCACGAGACGTCGAAATCGTCTCACAGAAAGTGTATTAGGATATTCTCTATTATAATATCTAAAGTATAGGTATAGTTAACTATACATAAAGGAATAGTTTTTATGTCCTTTTATGCCCTAGTGACTAGACTAGATGGTCATGCCCAATGTTTGACATTGAGAAGTTGTATATAATATGTTACCAGCCATCTGTATAATCCGGTATTCTCTACAATACCTAGGCAATGGATACAATACCTGAAACGTGTAGTTAATGTGTGAAATATTATTCATTTCATACCTTGCCTAGCTTTTTTATACAATGCATAATGCGCGGCCGGTGCTATCTACGGGAACACGTCAAAAGCAATCCACGCAAACTCATCTAATTCAAATGATTCAACAACAACACATTAGATCTCGAGTGATCACTGTTCTTACCTAACCTAAAACTATATAATTCAACTAATCTAAATGATTCAACAAAAACGGAGTTGATCTTTGATGATCACTGTACTGTTGGCCTAGTCGTTTAGGCGGTCGCCACGCCGCTTGCCAATTCGCCAAGTGTTGTCACGCCAAGGGTTCAAATCTTACACGGGACAACACTCATCACTTTAAAATACCTTCACTACCCTATATTTCGTTCATTTCTCTCTCCGGTCAATATGTCCATCCAAAGGTTGCCTGGAAGAGATTGCTTTTAGTAATAAGGCCGCCCATTGTACATTATCTTCTCGAAATCGTAAGTGTAATAATTTGTTTTTGCTGTACAATAAAGTATATTCTATTCTAAACAATTCTATATCTATGTGAGGTCACGGGTTTAATTCCCGGGACGGACCAAATGTTTGTATGGTCTAGAAAAGACTCAAAGGAAAAATCTCGCTCGAGAAAAATTTTTCAACCAAAAGGAATACCCAACTAAAACAGGAGTTACAGAGAGCAATGTAATCATCAGAAACTTGTAAGATATTTCAAATGCTTGCTGACAAACATGTCGATAAACACCAAGATTTAAAAAAACAACGAACATATGGCAATGCCTCGTCGTTGCCAAATGGACTTAGAGTATATATATTTTTTTTTTTTTTTTAAATACAACTCCCGCACTATGAATAAATCCTGTGTCGCGGGGGACTTTACAAACATACATGAAACGGACACAAAGAACATCCAGACTCAGAACAACAATTTGTGGATCACACAAAGTGTTGTCCTACGTGGGATTTGAACCCACGACACTTGTCTATTATATTTTACTATTATCAATATATAAATGTTCGCCGACTAGTTTTATAATGTTATAATTTTATATATACATCATGCCCTACCCCTACAATCGTACCATCATGTAAATATCGCGTCAGCTGCGTTCTATTCCCGAACTATTTTAACACTTCCGTCCCCGTTGTGTCCAAATTCCTTTACTAAAAATAAACATTTGTAACTATTACATTTGAATTAAGATATTTTAAACCGCCAAAGTTACGTTTCATATTAAGAGTAATGTATAGCAATTTTTAGATCACAATCAGAGTACTGTCATTTTAAAAATCGTAATACATAAAGTATATATATACTTTTTTTTTTGAGAATTGTATGCATAACTCGAAGAACATCTAGAACCCTTATTAAATTTTTAAATTCAATAGTAATTCCCTTTGTATGTCTCGCTTTCACGGTTAAACCGCTGCTCCGGTTTCAATGAAATATGTCATAGAGATAGGAACTCGAGGATGGACATAGGCTTTATCGCGATAACTGAGATATACGCAGGCGGAGTCGCGGGCAAAAGCAGTTTTTCTTAAATCTCTTAAATAATAGCAATTTAAGAAGTACCTAATAAAAGTATATCATCAATATATACATAAGATGAGACATCTATAAGCAATGAAGATATTACATAATGTTGATGATTCTCTTGTTGTCATCACTAAACTAAAATTCATTAAAATTTGTTGTTGGATTATATACTTTAATCTCATCTGTTTACAGTCCATTTTTCAATATCTCATATCTTAGCTTTCACTATATTTAGTTCAGTACCGACTAAAAGTTGATCAAAGGTACACGCTTTTTAGGGGGTAGGGCAAAAACGGAACCCTTATGATTCGCCATGTCCGTCTGTCTGTCCGTCTGTCTGTCCGTCGGTATGTCACAGCCACTTTTTTCCGAAACTATAAGACCTATAATCTTGAAACTTGGTAAGTAGATGTATTCTGTGAACCGCATTAAGATTTTCACACAAAAATAAAAAAAAAAACAATAAATTTTGGAGGTCCCCATAATTAGAACCGAAACTCAAAAAAATTTTTTTCATCAAACCCATCTATGGATAGGTCTTCGAAAATGATATTGAGGTTTCTATTATCATTTTTTTCTAAACTGAATAGTTTGCGCAAGAGACACTTCCAAAGTGGTAAAATGTGTGTGGGGGGGACCCTGTAACTTCTAAAATAATAGCATGATAAATCTAAAAAAAATATATGATGTACATTACCATGCAAACTTCGACCGAAAATTGGTTTGAACGAAATCTTGTAAGTAGTTTTTTTTAATACGTCATAAATCGTAAACTGCAATTTACCTTTCATTCAATCAACACAAATATGAAAATAAAATACATTATGTTACTTGCTGCTGCCTTTGCCTATGCCCTTCATGGGCGAGTCCGACTCGCACTTGGCCGCTTTTTTATTGGTAAAAAAAACTAAACTAAACTCAAAATATAAAAAATATAAGAAATAATAACGCAGATAATATAGTCGGCATGTATTTAGACGACGTCTAAGTTTAGAGCGACATGTTAAGTTTTATGTCACACGTTACACGAATAGCAAAAGAAAAATATGGTCTAAGTTGAGTAATATAACTAATTTTTGTTATGCCGAAGTAAATTTTACTTTTTCAAGTAACAAACAAGCGTGTGTTTCTGATTAATGTGTACTTAGTACAGAACTGAACACAGTGACATCTGAGATGTGAGATATCGAAAAATGGGCTGTAAGCGGATGAGATTAGAGTATATAATCCAATAAAAAGATTTAGTTAATTTTAGTTTAGTAATGACAACAAGAGAATCACCACTATTATCTGCTAAACAATTGGTATGGATTGTTTCTAGAATATAGGTTCATATGGCGGCAATTAAAAGATTAAACTGATATTAGTGACTGAGATTGAATTGTGTTTCATAGTATAGTTACATTAAACTGTATATGATTTTTTTTCTAAAGATCTTTAAAAATCAATTTAGTGATCACGACGAGCATAACTAGATATGCAACATACGTATGTATTTTGTTGTGTGTTATTTTTTTATTATACTCTAGTGATGATTGTTCTATTCTTTGTGTTAAAAATTTTAAAGTTAAAAATGTAGCGAGTGTTTGCTATATAGTATCCATCGACTCACCAGATTTAATATCATATACCTGTGTATACTAGGTGAGAATCAAATTAACAACCTCCTGCTTAGTAGTGATCATTACTAACCTTAAGACCAATAGTCCTATGAAACCGGTAAGTAAGATACTTTACTTAGAGGGTATATACATATCATTATTCCTTAGCACATCGTCGGTTGTAAGCTTATTATATAATATTGGCTCATCGATCAACAGAATCTAGAGCTTCAAAAGAGACTTCAAAGTGGCTAAAACGGTCGTATTATTGCTTCATTTCAATTCTTAGTAAATGAATGTCGACTGCACAGTTTCCGTAGTTGTCTAACCGGTCACTTCATTTCTTCGAATGTCATATCATTCGAATGTCAAATTAAGATACTAATAATAATAAATACAAGCGTCAAAAAAATCCTCCGCATCATCCTTTTGAATGCTATCGGTAGATAGCATTCAAAAGGCTGGCAGTATTGCCACGTTGAATGTCAATGCTAATTCTTTGTGCTAGAAAAAGACATGCCTCTAGTCACGAGAAGCGTCAATCAGTTACTTAGCTAGTTGTTTAAACATTTCGCAGAGGCAGAAGTAGCGCCGGCATAACCAGCTGTACTTAGAAGATGAGATGGCGTGAGGGTGTCGACGCAAGTTGCGTCCCACACCAAAGGCCTACCCATCTTCCATGGCAGTGACGACATAACATCTCTTGCCATCGACTCGTACCAGACCGGCGGTAACAAGAGCACGACGGATAATGTCGTCAATATTGGCATGACAAGATATACGGCCAGCGCTTCTGCTACAAGAAAGGCCATGATGTCCGAGACTGTCAACAGCTTCTCCACAGTGACAAAAATGTGGAGAAACACAAGCCGCTCCTATCCGGAGGCATGTGCAAAGCGAAAATAATGTAGTATCGTCTAACAAGGTGCTTATGTTTGGCGATGGAAGTGCCTGAATCCATAAACCTGACACCCACTCTTTTTTTAAGGAATAAGGGGAAAACGAACTGACGTAACGCCTGTATAGTAACGTAAAATGTAAGTGATTACCGCCACCCATCAACACCAGCAACATTAGAGGCGTTGCCGGCCTTTGGGGGATGGGGAGGGGAATGGGGGCAGAGATTAGGGTATGGGCCTCCGTTATCCTCAATCACTCGGTGAAACACAGCGCAAGCGCTGTTTCACACCGGTTTTCTGTGAGGCCGAGGTATCACTCCGTTCGAGCCGGCCCATTCGTGCCGAAGCGCGGCCCTCCCGTAGCTAACAAACAAGCGCGCAAAGACTGGTTGAAGTATCAAGAGGTCTTCTTCGCTGAGAAAAGGGATTATCAGGTAATATAATATTGGGACAAGCTATCTGCCAAATATCTATAGCAATGGCCAATTCAATTTCGGGGGATAACAGTTGTATTGTTTGATGCACGAGTCGTTGTTTTGGGTCTGGATCTTCTTTGTGTACGTATATGTATATTAGTTAAGTTCACCGCGACGCATCATACTATATTCCTGGTGTGGGAGCTATCTTTAAAAAAAGAAAAATCTTATAAATATTTTTTGTCAATTGGAGAAAGAATTATGTAGACTTCACATCCAAATTAAATAGGTATCTATACTAATATTATAAAGCTGAAGAGTTTGTTTGTTTGAACGCGCTAATCTCAAGAACCGCTGGTCTGATTTGAAAACATTTTTCAGTGTTAGATAGTACATTTATCGAGGAAAGCTATAGGCTATATACCGTCACGCTAAGACCAATAAAAGCGGAGCACCAATGAAGAATGTTACAAAAACGGGGATTTTTTTTACGCTACGAGCAATAGGAGACGTAAACGACGTTGCGTGGGTCAGCTACTTAGTAGAATTATAAATTAAAATGGATTAGAATAGATGCAGAGTGGAGTTGACGCAAGCCCTTAAACGCGACATACTCGGGCGATAAAACCAGACAGTTATTTTTGAATCGAAAAGTGACGTCAACTTGGATGATTCACTACGTGACTCAATTATGGCTTCCGAAGAATCAAGGAAATTCTATGATTAATTCAGTTTAGGAATGGCATTGTAATAATGGCTTGTATGATAGTCTAGTTAACTTAAAAGTGTCAAATAATACTTCTGTTCTAAATTTTAGTTTTTTTATACTAAATATTAATTAATTATTACTCTACATTTGAGCGTAGTTTGTGATCGGCGGATATATATATATAATTTAACAGCCACACTGTCCTATAAATTGCGTGATACGTTATCTCGGTCCTACGCTCAAAAGTTTTTTTTCCCTGCTACCCCTGTTAGCTACCACAATCGAAAATTTTTGTAAGGTGAAAGGTGAAGCCACTCACGAAAATTTTGCTTGATAGTAATAACTTGTAAAATTTGTTCCGGGGATCCCAGACTACAGTTCCTAGCAATAATGTTGTCTTGCATGATTTGCTCCCATACTACGATTAGGTACCAAAGTTAGTTAGAGTACCAGTCCCGCCCTAAAGAAATGGATTGATTGCCCTAATTCGATTTCCACAGTTAGCGAATGTCTAAACTCTATTTCTGTAGTTACGGCTAACATTAGCATGATTGACATATATTTACTCTTACGAATCTTAGTGATGGCGCCAACGTTATTTTAAACGGCGGGAATAACCTGTATTAGTTTTACGAGGAAATAGTTTTAAGATGTAAAGTTTCTTGTGCTGTATTTCTTGTGTTATTTATTTCACCTAGTAGCTAAATGTTAAAAGTTTTGTGCGTTAGTGTCGCAATTTATTTTAATAATGTTTTTTATGTTAAAGAAATTAGAAGCTTGTAGGTGTGATTGACACTTTTCAAATTCTACGTTTTTTTTATGTATGATCCGCCAAAATGACTCTACTCTGCCTGATGGAAAGCATAAGCAGAATCCCTGAGTGGTGGTCGCCATACTCACTGCGAATGCAGACAATGCAGCATGGCGACCCACACCATGGCGGCCTAGTGATGCTTCTGTATCTTTTAGTCTATTCAACAAGTATGGAACTTGTTGACTAGACTATTTGGGCCTCCGTCTCGCACTCACCAACTAAACACGACAGCACGAACGCTGTCATTTTTAAAGATTTAAAGACGATCAAGTATTATTATCACATCCGTAATTATTACGTATTAGTTATGCGCAGTAGTTTGGCTGCCAGGAGCTGGATGTGAGAAACCCCAAACTGATCAGAGTTGCGTACACTGAGAAAGGCGTATGTCCAGCAGTGTAATGCTATAGGATGATGATGATGATATGCAATAGTGTTTCTGGTGATGTACGACTATATCTCTGATGGGGTAGACAGAGGTGTCACAAACTGCCAATATTTTTTCCGACTATAATAATACCTAACTAAATAATCATGCTTAAATTTATTTTTGATTAATATATACTAGCTGTTCTGGCAAAAGTTGTTTTAGCATTAAAAAATAATTGGGGTATAAAAAATAGATGTTGGTCCATTCTCAGACCTACCCGATATGCACACCAAATTTCTTAAAAATCGATCCAGCTGTTTCAGAGGAGTATGGTAACTATCATTGTGACACGAGTATGTTATATATAAGAATATATATATGTACATATAACAGATAACTTACACCCAGCCCCAACACATAAACGTTCGTGCACCTAAAACTATATTTTTCTTAGACGAGAATCGAACTAACCAACTTCATATCACATCAACAGTCTTTAACAGTTAACTGCCGAACACAGGCTCTCTTTATCAAAAGAACTTTTGCTCTGCTGTACCTCGCTGGCTAGACGGTTTGGTATAGGGCTTATTTCAAGTTTTACTTCTCTTTTTCGGCAGAGTGGCACAGTGTGATTTTAGTTGGTCCGATTCCAACACTCCGCCCCGCCGTAAACCCCGGTGGGATGACGAACCGTAGGGGTTTTCACACGTAAAAAAAAATCGAAGTGTTCCTTCTCTTTTCATTCTCTTTAACTAAGTTTAAGTAAAAACTAATTCCAATTTGTTTTACTTTCCTGTAAATAAATAAAATAGATTTTGTGTGTCTCTATTTAAATACAATTCAGGTCGCTGAAATATCGATATAACAGTACTCCAGTGACACAGCAGATACAGCGCAGTCAACTGTAAAACGGGAACACAGCCTGCGACGCGGGCTGCACTTTCATCTGGGTAATGTTTTACAGAAATTGAATGCCAACACTGAAAGGTGAGGAATATTTCAAATGATTTTAAGGGAAGGAAGGTTTACAAAATATTTGAATCGATAGCAAGTGAGCAGATGATGACCTCATAGAAAATGTCTACAGCTGCCCCTGGACATTTGCAACTCTAGTCAGAAAGGCTTTGGTGACCTTATATTTGACTGGCTCAGTGGCGCAGTCGTATCGTATGCGGATGCTACTGCTGTGCGGAGGTCTCGGGTTCGATTCCCAGCTCGGACCGGTGTTTGTGTGACGGAACTTTATTCTAAACGTAGCCTGAGACGCACTTGGCCGGTTTTTTTAAATTTATTTATTTAGTAAAGATTCACCAACAGTCACAACAATATAATAAAAAAAAATAATTATGTAGTGAGGTCTCCTTCTAATTGTTTGACCAATTATACGTGAATTCAGCATGCTTTATGTACGGTTAAAGCGGATTCACAAATTTAGAATAACATATACCAACACAATATCAAACAACATCTCAATAAACTATCTCTCCCCTTTCACAAGAAACAGATTAAAGAAAATCAATTACATTAAATCAAATCAAATAAATTAAACGAACCCAAGAAAACAAATCAAATCCATAAAAAAATCAAATAAATCATATAAATCAAGTAAATAAATAAATCAAGCAAGTCAATTAAATAAAATAAAATTAATCAATTTTAATAAACATATATCAAAATTTTAAAATTTAATAGTAATAATAGAATATACTTAAATATTTAAAAATATTTAAGTATATTCCTAGCTCAATAAATATTCTAACTGATACCAAAGTATGAGTAGAATTCCAAGAGTAGTGGTGGTCACCATCCACAGTATCAATGCGGACAATGCAGCATGGTGGCCTAGTGAGGCCGTTTTCACGCCCCACTGAAAGGACGCTGATCGTAGCAGGAGGGAAACACGTGCGCTGGCAGTGAATTCCAGGATTGATTGGCATAGGAAGAAAGTGTCGAGCCGTTTATTTCGAATGCGTATTTCTGCCAATCTTTCTATGTATAATATGATTTATGTATGACATGTATTTACAAAATATAGTATATAAGTATTATATCGGTTAATCTAGCTTTCATAATACAAGCCCTGCTTAGTTTGCCTATGTTAGGCAACATGACATACTTTTTTTTTAACTTGTTAATCGGTTAGATAGTTTCGGAAAACGTGAATATGAATAAGATATTTCGAACATACAGACAATGCCATCTAGTCTCAAACTAAGCAGGGCTTGTATTATGAAAGCTAGATTAACCGATATAATACTTATACTGTCTTTTAACATCACGTTAACACTGTTGTGTACTGTGTCAATTATATGTGTAGGCTATACGGGAGTTAGAAAAGCACGAATGTTAGATGCCAACTGTTTATTAAAACAAACCGACATACCGAACCGCGAGTAAAAGCAAGTACAATACTTAAAAGAAAACAACAATGTTAAATTGGTTTAAATATTTGTTTAAAATCTACACTATCTATATAAAGAAGTAAAGTTTGTGAGTTTGTTACGTTGTAGGGGGTAATCCCTGGATCTACTGAACCGATACTTCTTTTACCAATAGAAGGCTACGTTATTTGGGAGTGACATAGACTATATAATGACCCGAAAAATGGAAAGACTTTTTCGTGGTAGCTGAATTTGCAAAGTAAGTCGGAGAAAAATATGTTTACCGCCCAACGAAGTGGGTACGGGACAGCTAGTCTGAAATATTTATGAATGGGTTCTAGTTGCCACCTACTTAGTACCTAACTAAAATGATATTTCAGATCAGATATATTTTGAATGTTGTTTAGTGGGAGTCTTGCCAACTACCGCCGTTCCCAATCACTACATGACTGTGGTATGGGTTCAGTATGTGTATTAGTTCTGATGTGGGTGTATTTTCTACTAGTAAATTCTACGTTTTAATAAACACTGTTCAAATTATTTTCTTGCCAAGGCAAAGTTTAGAAAACTATAACCTGACTATGAAAAAACTTATGTAAAATTTATATAGCGTATGACCCCCGGGCCATTATCTATGCATCTATACATACAAATAAATAAAATTGGAGTGTCTATTTGTAATATTGAAATAACACCGCTTTTTACTTAACGCATATGTATGTATACCTACACGGTACATATACCAAATTTTTTTTTTACAATTTTTGTCTGTCTGTCGGTCTGTCTGTTTGTTCCGGCTAATATCTATAACGGCTGGACCGATTTTGACGGGACTTTCACTGATAGGTAGCTGATGATATAAGGAGTAACTTACGTTACTTTTTTTAGACTAGCTTCGCCCCGTGGCGTTACCCGCGGTACGACAATAACCGCGGGTAAAACCGCGGGACTCAGATAGTTAGAAATATATTGACACCTTATTCATTAAAGTCGGATCAGTTGTTTAGGCGCTATGATGGTAGGACTGCTAAAATCATCACCTCATTGTATTCGCCGTAGTCGGGTAGAAAAAAAAGTGGAAAAAAAAACTTCTATATTCCTACTAAGCTGTATCTGTTAATGATAAGAAATAAATAGTAGGTTATTTTTGCTATTTGGTTTATTTATAATGGTAGTAGAGGCGCTCATAGCCCTAGCCATAGCCGTCACTACTATCATACTAGGACTATCATTGGATCTCATGACAGGGCAGGATGACATCCTATGAACTATCATAGGATAACAATCGTGAAGCTTAGTTAAAGGCCTTTGGGCGGCTTGAAAACATCCAAAGGAAAGATTACGTAGGCACAACATTTTCTTACCTCCGAAGATACTGAAGTTGGGTGGATCGAGGTTGGTCTCAGCTATCACTTACCTTTGTAACTTATCCTTTGCTTCTGGAACCTTTCCCAGTGTTTTTAAAAGAGCTGTCGTCCACCCAATATTTAAATCCGGAGACAGGGGCAGTGTCAACAACTATCGTCCTATCTCAACTCTCCCATCCCTCTCTAAGATCTTGGAAAAGGCTCTAAACAATGGTCTGGTCTCTTTCCTAAATAAATTTAACCTCTTAGCTGCCAATCAGTATGGGTTCAGGAGAGGTATCTCTACCGAGGAAGCTGTCTTGGCCCTAACTAACGAAATTGTCTCTCACCTAGATAACAAAATTAAATGTGTGGGCATTTTCTTGGATCTCTCAAAGGCCTTTGACACTGTCTCTGTCTCGATACTATTGGACAAGCTCCAGCGGATTGGTGTGCGGGGCCCAGTGCTAGAGATCTTCAGAAGCTATTTGTCTGATCGCACGCAATGTGTAAAAATAGATTCTCTTGTCAGTGACCTGGAACGGCTAACTTTCGAAGTCCCACAAGGCTCAATCTTGGGTCCGACGCTGTTCCAGGTGTATATAAACGAACTATGAACCTGAGTATTCCAAAATGCAGCTTCTACACATATGCGGATGATACTGCTCTGGTAATAAATGGTGTCACCTGGTTGGACGTGAAAGAGAATGCAGAAAGTGCCGTGGAGTCAGTAATGGGCTGGTTGCGTTCCAATAAGCTAACACTGAATACGAAAAAAACGTTTTTTGTACCATTTGCGATGAAAATGAATCTTCTCCCAGCTGACGATTTCACTATAAGAGCCCGCTCTTGTCCATCCCCCATAGTCGATTGCTCATGTGTTCCTTTACAAAGACAAAGCAACGCCAAATATCTTGGAGTCATAATTAATGAAACCTTAAACTGGGCCCCACACTTAACTAATCTAACTTCTCGTGTACGTAAATTGGTGTACCTTTTCAAGAAACTCAGAAACAGTGCAAATTTTTATACATTGAAACTGGTTTACTTTTCCTTATGCCAATCTATAATGAGTTACTGTATTTGTGTTTGGGGAGGATGTCCGAAGACCTTATTGATAAACACAGAAAGAGACAGAAACACACAACTTATAAACTGTATGCTGACACTAAGGTGCTCTCCGTAAGGAAACTTTTTGTACTCCATACTATACTAAGGAAGCACACATCTGATAACCTAAACACCAGGTTGATCGCCAGCAAACGCAAAACCACCAATGTGTTCAAAATTTACAGACACAAAACCACATTGGCAAAAAGGCACTATAATGTAATCAGCACGCACTTATACAACGCATGTAACAAACAACAAAATATATACGCGCAAACGAAACAAAAATGTAGAATTAATAGCACAAAATGGCTTATGGGTCTCAGCTATGATGAGATTGAGAATATGCTTAAGAGTTCCTAATACGCTAACAAGCACGCACGCGATTACTCACACCCACTCACATGTAAGCACACACACACACACACATACACACAAATCACACCTACTTATACCTTTGTCTCATTAATAAACTCTAAACTTAGACTAAATTATTTGCTTGTTATCAGTAACTTTGCATAGTATTGTTGTTTCTCCTTTTTTCTCTTTTTAATTGTTTTTATGGCAATACAGTTGCTATTTTTTCTGTATGTATGCTCGTAATTACGAGAGGGAATCATCATCTTGGCTTCCATATTACAAGTGTTTACTTAGTTTGTAGGCCAAGAGACACGAATATGTAATTTTTGCTGTGCCAATACAACATTTTTGATTTTGATTTTTTTACCTGTCTCCAACCCTCAGTCAGCCAGAGTGGGAACGTATGGCCTTAACTTTCTCCTGAGAGGAGACCCGAGCCCAGCAGTGGGACATTATGGGTTCTTGATGATAATGTTAGTTATTCCTTATTTTTACTAACCGACTTCCAAAAGGAAGAGGTTCTCAATTTCATCGATATTTTTTTTTTAATCTTACTACTATTAAAAATGTGAATGTATACATATATTTGTTATCCAATTACAGAAGAATAACTAAGCGGATCTAAACGTATTTTCGACATAAACATAACCAACAGTATGGATTAGCAAATAAGCATTTTTTTTCTTCTTCAGCCTGCTGCCGTTCATTGCTGAACGAAGGCCTCCCCAAAGAGCGCCCACAATCAAGTTACTTTTACCTTTTGAAAAAAAATAAAAAATCGAAGTGTCGAAGTAGAAGATCGTAGAAGTGAAGGACAGAAACTATAAGGTATGTACACAAAAGCGTTCCCAAATTTTTAAAATTTGAGTTCTGTATCTTTTTACTCTGTTATTTTCAACTTAATTTATGTTTTTAATCGCAAGGCTTACAAGAATTACGATCAACATGCGACCTATCGGCGTCATATAGTACGATACATCATAGCCACATTTATGTCATAGAATTTACCTTCAGCTAATGTTTCTCCAACATCTCAGTAACAAGTGGAAGCGACTGGAGTATTTGACTCGCCTGTCATTTAGTGTGATCAAAGGAACAGTTTGAATAATGACAGGTTGTGTCAAATCGATCCAATAGTTCGCTTTCCTGCACTGGTAGACACCAGATGCATAATTTAAGCGTAAATGCTAGTTGTTGATTGAGTTATTAAGGATTTAGATAAGTTTAAATATGTATCATGCATTGCAGGTTAAGAATGAAATTAAACATAAATAATAAATATTTCGGACGTACTACTACTAACATACAACGCCATTCAGTCCCAATCTCCGAAACAAATATTTGCAGATCATACAAACATTTAGTTCAACCCAGGAATCAAACCCGAAACAGCAGTCGCATACCCTACCACTGCGCCGCCGAGGAAGTTAATATATTATGTTGGTTATTATTTTGTTTGGTAGGGAAACTAGTAGCAAGATCGCCTTATGGTAAGTAGCTGCCGCCTCCCAAGAATGAAAGCAACTCTAAAGTTATAAGTGCGTTGTTTTTATCTGAGTTTTATCTTTCCCGAAACAAGGGATGGGGTTTAGACTCCGGGAACTTCATTTAATCTTATGTTACGCAAACATTCATGATAGGCAATAGTTACACAAATAACACGTAAGTAGACGACTAAGATACTTCATTGTTAACCATTCGTCGCCCAGTAGTCAAAATCTGACCATAATTTATATATTTTTTACCCGACTACGGCAAAGCCAAAGTAGGGTTATTTAGCTTTCTGTACACCTTCTCCATACCAAATTTCATACGATTATATAATTTTCGAACACAGAGGTATAAAGTTTTTTCTTCACGTATTAATGGTACCTGGATGACCGGTATTTTGTCATGATAAATTTTCTAAAAATGAATCCTAGCCATATCGACGTATCGCCCTGAAAACCTCTGCGTACTAAATTTCATGAAAATCGTTGGAGCCGTTTCACAAATTCATGTCCTATATATACAAGAATTGCTCATTACGTACGACGTATACGTATACGACGAATTAGATAGATCTACACCAACAGTATAAACGCGAAAGTTTGTAAGTATGGATGGATGGATGGATGGATGTTTGTTACTCTTTCACGCAAATACTACTGAACGGATCTGGATGAAACTTTACAGTAATATAGCTTATACATCAGAATAATACATAGGCTACTATTTACCGCGATAACCGACATATATGCGGGCAGAGCCACGGGTAACTACTAGTTTTATTATAGATACTTATCATTACAGAATCAAAAGGTATTTTCCAGATAACCAAAACACGAGAAGAAAGAAAATTGAAGCAAAAGAACCTTGAAGTATTTAAGCAGCGATTATATTTTTGACGGATATGATACGATTAAGTATACTTGAAAATTTTCGACGCTCATTTCTGGAGCTAAATAGGCAATTCAACTTTTTGATGAGCGCGCCATCTATTAGACCCTATTTGCTCTACGGTGGGTGAAAAATTTTAGAGATGCTTTTTTAAACATCGTAATTTGACTAGACAGTTTAAATATTAATTTTGTAATACGTTTTAATTGTACAAAACTTTTTGTTTATTTTTACCCGACTGCGAAAGAAGGAGGGTTATGTTTTTTTTCGAGTGCATGTATGTATGTATATTTCTTTCGCACGCCCTAGATCCTAAACGGCTTGTCGTAGGTGTCAATAGATTCGTCTTAGTCGCGAGAGTGACACTGGGTACATCTAAATTAAAAAAAATAATTAAAAACTTGAATTTATTAAAGATGGCAGATATTGACGCAATCAGATTTTTTTTTCTTATAAATAATTTGTCGTGGCATTTTATAAAGTTTTTCGTTTGAATTTTAAAATAGGGTTATTACGCCGTACGCCGGCAAGCGTCCAGTTAGCTGTTAGCTGAGCTGCCCATTTAGCCTGCCTCATAGATTTAGTGAAAATTGGGTAACAAAAGCTTCAGTTTATAACCACTTCCACTATTTTAATATGAAATATTTATACTTATTAATAGTTTTTGTGTTAAATTATTATTAATTGATATCTATTTCAAAACACCTAAAATTTATTTTTCGTTTATATTTCTTGTAGAAATATATTATTATGACTTAAAGGAGCTTAGTTCATCAAGTGGTCACTGAGTTTGGTCGCAAACCGACGTAATTATGTTAATGTTAATATGAAATGCTTGAAATATTTAATAAAGATTTCCAAAATTATACAAAATTATAAGCAGAAATCATACATTTAAAGTATGTTTTGGTGCCTCTATAATATTAATTTCTTTGCAAAGTATATTTTAAATAGGTACCATATAAATATCACAATCATCTAATAAATACGTACAAAATCACGAGATAATGCTCATAATTGAAATGTACAAGTAACGCCCTTTCGAATGATACCAAACACGGCATATTTATCTCAAATTATTTTTTTAATACAGTACTTTATGTCGGCTAGAGGACGCCACATTAGATTCAGTGACACGTCATATAGCCTATAACCAGCGGACGATCAACACGCTTCTAACGATACCTCATTTGTGTAGTTCTAATAAGTAATTAAGGAGCTATGAGGGAACAGATGAACATACATACATAGCCTGTCAAAATCATACTTTGGCTTTGCCGTAGTTGGGTGATTACAATAATAAAAGAGATTTAATGACTTATCCTTTGCAGATTATAAATACCTAGTAGCGCATAAAACCTGCTATACAACAAATTCCAGCTACAATAATTTCTACTAAGTATTAAAGGACATTAAAACTTGGTAGATTACAATAACAAAATTGAGCATTTAATTACGTACTACTTACTTAGCCTCAGGATTTATAATCGTCATTTAAACTGCTAGCAGTGCTTCTTGTGTTTTAGTACTTCCATATCAAATCAATCCTATTTTTAAAAATTTTAAGTAATTTTTTAATCGACTTCAAAAAAAGGAGGAGGTTCTCAATTCGACTGTATCTTTTCTTATGTTTGTTACCTCGTAACTTTCGACTGGGTAAACCGATTTTGATTATTTTTTATTTGAAAGCTGGTGCTTCCCAAATGGTCCCATTCAAATTTGGTTCAGATTGAAGTCGGTTTTTTTTTATTTGTAATTATACTTTATGTGCAAACGGATTTACATACTTCTATTAAAACCTTTTAACCTGTAATGTAGTTCTAGTTTTTGACACCAGGGCCAAACCTCATTGCTAAGCAGAGGCCTATGTCCAACAGTAGACTCTTCAAAACTTTGTTGTTGCCTTAAAAAGTGGGTGAATCAGGGCAAACAAAGCATGGTAAGGGAGCTAGAGTAAGAGATATCAAAGCAACTAGACTGTGCTGCAGTTAAGGCCTGTATTCACTTTGTTTAGTCCAAGTGCAGGTCCTTAGGTTACGGGTGATCGGTGATTGGTGGAAAGTGCGTGTGGACAACGAATCTGCGGTCCACACGTATTTTCTACCAATCGTTAATCGCCTGCACTTCACACCTGCACTCGCACTAATCAAAGTGAATACGGAAAGTGAATCGAAGTCAAGCGTACTTTATATTTTTTTCTGCTATTTCAAAAATGGAAGAGTCATCTTTGAGCCCTAATGGGTTATCACGAACGGATTGACCAAGTATACCATGGCCTCATAGAACATCGACGTTAAGTAATTCATCGATAAGGGCGGAACGTCACAAACTTAGGAGGGAAAGGGGGACGCACTTAAAACGCGATAAGATACTTATATCTCTTGATTTGAAGTTGTCTATTAATGGCACTAATAACACATTTAAGAGAATACTAGTGTGCCTTTTATATATAAAAGAAACCTATAGCAAACTTGAGTCGTTTTTAACTGTGTTATAAATAAATATAAAATATGTTTTACAGCAGTATTCAGAAAGTGTGTTTCAACAAATTCCCATGGTTATTTATGTGGCATAGGGTAATTGTAATGTGACTGTGACTCATATGAGGTATCTTAAAAATTTTACACATCTGCCAATTTATTTGCTAATGCTATTATTTTGATGGAGAAGAAAAATATGAAAAAAACTTGAAAATACATAGTTATGTACATATATATTATTACTATTCGCCGCGAAAGTGTTTATTAGATGTTACAGTTACTTCAGGACTAAAGTTTCTTGGTCGAATTCCTTGTGACTAGTTTCTAGATGTTGTCCAAAGTAATAATTAAGTCCGATACAAAAAACACCCCAAACAATATGGAGTTTCTCATGAAAGTTTAAGTATGATAACACTAATGAAATGCTATACAGACATAGTTTACGGAGTTTTATATAACCCTTTTAGAAAACATTTTAGCTCAGAAAATAGTTTTTTTTTTTGGTTTTCTAGATTAAGTACCTCGTAGACCGGTTTGTCCCTATGCCATAAACAAATAGGAAATATTACAATCATCATCTTTAAAAACATTACAACGGATCAGTATATAGCACATCTGACTCTGCATCGCCCTTAGATTGATCATTGGTAACAAATGTTTGCTGCATTACGTTCACCTTTACTACATGTGCAATTTGAACAAAATATATTCAGTCAATTATTGGTAAAAAACGTGTTTTGGTATAAGTTGTTGGTGTAATTATTTTATGGCTATAATTCAAAACAAAACTCGTCAACAAAGGAGATAAACAAAGCGCTGAACTAGTTTTTAATAGTCAATTTATATGATCGGATTAATAATTCAGGTTAAAATTTAAATTGTTTTTTTTTTAACTTTGGAATGTCTGATAGTAATAGAAAATTTGAGAAAATTTCCGTTATTGTATTCAACAAAATGTTTTTAAATCCAATTTTAAGTAAAAAACCAGTACCATCCGTAGCTATGCTACTTCAAACGCTTCTAAAACTAGTTATTCAGAAAATAACCAACTGTTCTCGAGATGTGATTCATATTGAAATGTTATAAATGTTTGTTCTTTTGCCAATTTATTTCATAGCACACATAAAACACAAATTTAAAAATATAAAACTCTCTCTAAACAATACATTTTGTGCCACATTCATTCTAAACTACGCTTACACTTCGATTTGCAGCGCGTAGCCTTTAATCCTGCACTCCAGAACTTAACAAATGAGCTAAAAGCTGGTCATTATTCAGCTGATTCGTTGTAAGACATGGCACTTTTTCTCTAAGTAAACTCGTATTAGAGAAATTCGAAGATACGTTGTAATTTAATCAGGTTTATTGGTTTCTGGAATGTGTAGAAAAACGTCTGGAAGTTTAGCATCTGGTTTTATTCAGCCCTCGTTTGAGTTGTTCCTTTTTCTTATTTACTATAACGATTAAATGTGGACTCAGCTTATTTTATTTAAAGAATTATAATTTAGCTTGTAATATAAACAAAAGTCTAAAAAAACTCTTAGAACCAGTGACACTAAAAGTAAAATAATTAGTCACTTGTTTAGGAATTTTTACATTTTAATGCTGACTGCCTCGTTGGTCTCGCGGTTGGCGTGTGCGACTGCTGATCATGAGGTCTTGGGTTCGATTCCCGGGTCGGACCAAATGTTTGTATGATCTACAAATATTTGTTTCGGAGTTTGGGTGTTTTCTATGTATAATATGTATGTATTTACGAAAAAAAAAGTATATAATATGTATTTGTATCAGTTATCTAGTACCCATAACACAAGCTCTGCTTAGCTTGGGACTAGATGGCGTTGTGCGTTGTGTGTAAGATGTCCAAAATACTTTTAAAAAAAAACTTAAAAATTAGTCACTTGTTTAGGAATTTTTACATTTTAATTTACTTAAGGCGGGCAAACGAGCAGACTTTTCGCCTGATGGTAAGCGATTACCGCTGCCCATGGACACCTGCAACACCGACTGCTTAAACCACTAAGTGAAAAGTCGTGTATCATTAGTAATCATAAACAGCTATAATAGATTTACTTAATTTGAACATACTAAATTACTTACAGCAAAATGGTAGTGACTATTCATTAAAAATAACAGTAAAAAAAACACACGCAAAGATATTTTAATGTAAAAATGCGTGGGGTGCTTTGTGAAAATATTTTAATAATGTCGCCCCACGCTTTTACATTAAAATAATTTTAAATTATTTTCTACTTTTTAGTTTGGTTTATTTATAAAAACCAACGCTTTTATAGATAAACCGAACTGATTTTTAAAACTTTTTTTTTTCAAATTATTGTATTGTCATCTTCGATCAATAATTGATCGAAGATTGTCATCGCTCCTTGATAAGTCTAAAATAAAATGTGACAGTTAGAAGTGGGTTAAAATCAAGTCCAAAGGAGTTGGTTACGAACATACAGGTGAGGCTAATAAAAAGCGTGTAAAAAGACTGATGATATCGTTTTTATAGATTGTCAGAAGTACACTGTTGTTTATAATGAAATTAATCTTGAGTGTCGTGTACAAGGCAAGCCATGCACGACTAAATATTACTATGAAGAATTATAAGCACTCAACTCGTAAAGCACGTTAACCGTTTACTGCTGTTTGCCTTTCAAAAGAAAGGTTGTTAATGAGTGCATTCTTAGCGCTCAGCACTGAAATTAATTAAGCATTTTGCTTCTGTCGATTGCGTTTGGGACTATTCAATGTCGTACGTTCAAAAAGTGTTTGTATTTTTAATTTACTTATTTTTTTTTTTAAAAGACAACTCCCGCATTAGGAATAAACATCCTGTATTGCGGGGGACTTTACAGACATACATGAAACGGACATATTAAACACCCAAACTCAGAACAACAATTTGTGGATCACACAAAGTGTTGTCCCGTGTAGAATTTGAACCCACAACACTTGGCGAATTGGCAAGAGGCGTGGCGACCGCCTAAACCACTAGGCCAACCGTGCAGTACCTATTAATAATTAAACCAATATGAAAGTAATCGGGTTTATGCAGTATGCCACAGCACGCAAAATAAATTTAGTACATAACAGTGAATTAAAAAAAAAAAACATAAAGTAACAATAATAACATCAACTTAGCAAAACTAAATTTGTATAATTTTTTTGCGTGATCAGCTTTATCAGCAATTTATCAACAACATAAAAAAAAACACCAAAGTTTAAATATGTTGCTCAAAATATTTAGCCGGAAGAATTTCAACAGCTGTTTTTCACACTTTATTTTCGGGATCGCGAGTAAAATTCTAATTTAAAAATACACAAATTACTACAGAGAAAATAGTACGCACTATCTTTTAAAAGATCTAATCTAATCGTTTCATATCAAAACAGAATTAGAGTTTAAATAAATACACTTGTTTAATGCAGACGACCTTGTGACGTAGTATGTCTGAGAATCGCCAATTATTTCTTCCATTTCAACGAAATTGTATGACTGTAATTTTGTTATTATTATGTTCAGTTACACAGTAATCCGTAATTGTAAGCTTATTATATGTTTACCTTTAGTAGGGTCGCCAAATGAATAAGGGCCAATTTCACCGCTTGCTGATACTATTTATAGACTATTTGAGACGTATCTGCCAGTAAGTTAAGATTTCCCTTTCACAAGTCTCGAAATATTAGCAACATTGATCTGTTAAACAGTGGTATATGATAAATAACTATTCGAAATTTAATCAGAAACTGGTGCAACTATCAGTTATGAGTTAGGTGTCTTGTCTAACTCACTTAATAGCTAACTAAGGAGTAGACAAACAGATGGTTCCTATTTTTTATTTTTAAATGTTTTAGCTGCGCCAAAATGACTCTACTCTGCCTGATGGAAAGCATGAGCAGATTCCAAGAGTGGTGATCACCATCCTCAATGCGAATAAGGACATTGCAGCATGGTGACACACACTATGGTCGCCTAGTGAGATGCTTTTTACGCCCCGCTTAAAGGACCTGGGATCATAGTGGGAGGGAAACACGTGCGCTGGAAGTGAGTTCCAGTTTTGACCGCTCGGCACATGATAATTACACCACATGCAAGATCAATGTGTCATTGCTTTTTGGAAGTTCTCTTAGGATTAGGGAAGGGTCCGGAAGTCTTCGGCAACGTAAAGGGTCTGCTAGGCTTTCTGGTAGAACTGGGTTGGCATGAATAATGCCGACACACCACGCAAAAAAGCCGCATTACAATCGTAAAGTTGCAGAAACTCAGCCCGCGAGTTCAAGATTAAGATAGGGGAGGGTTGGTTCTCTGGTAGTATCACTCCCTCATTCAAAATTAAAGGAGAAATTGCATGACACCGGCTTTATGTGGCATTGGTATATCAATACAGCATTTTCCTTTATATTTCGTTCGTTTATTTTCTATATTTCTTAACGCTTTACATGTTAATAAATTAAATTTAAAAGCTTTTTAAAAACAAGCTTTTACTGGAATGCCTCGAGACGAATCAAACGAGTCAAAACTCGATGTTGTTGCGACGTTTCTTTACAGAGTTCCTATGGCCACCTTCCAGCTCCAGCATCAGATCAGCTCCATGTCATTATAATATTGTATTGTCACGCCGTATACATGTGCTTGCAAAATTTCAGCAAAATCGGTTAAAGATATCTGCTTCAAAATTGAGTTGCAAGATTCCACCCGAACATACAAGCATACATACATTGCAAGTCAATAAAAAGCTTGTAAAAATGAGTTTAATTATTCTTAAAACGTTTTTTTGTTTCATTTTTCATTTAAATACTTTAAACTATAACTAGAGAACTCATCGTTCTTTAATTTATTTCCCTTAACACAAAAAAAAAACAACTTTAATAGTAGCAAAAGCTTATATTAAGTACTTTACTACTCATAAATTATGATGATACGCACGAGTATGACTTAGTTTAAGGTAATTCATTATTATCGCTTGTAATTTTGTGTATCATAGAGAGTATGTATAGAGATTAGACGTAGAGAGAGGGGGGCGTGACGTGTGATATCTTAAAAGGATTAATTAATAAGGCTTGTATATATTATTATGATACATTATTTGATTTTATAGCTCGCGTAATTACAATATTACATTACGTTTTGATTACAGACAGAGTACCGTGAGATGTGAGATATACAAATTATTGTATATTATTACATTCTACTTATATGTATAGTATATGTGTATATTTAATTGAGAATATGAAAAAAATAGGTTTAATATTAAATAGTATATCTGTAATCAGTTTTTCCGCACTAGTTTTTAGTGTGGAGAGGCATGCTTCCTCACATGTGAGCTGAGCACAACCGAAGCCAAAATATCAAGCCAAGGGATGACACAAAGCCGGTGTTAAGCAGTTCTGTTGTTGCTTTTAGCCAAAATAATGAGGTTACCGGAATTTAAATTCTATAATATAAAAGTGTGTGAGGTGAAGTAGGCAGGGCAAAAATGATGGGGAAAAAGAGACATGGACGAAGATTATAATTATAAGGCCGCGTTTTCGAACTCAGCGGGCAGCGGAGCGGGAGCGGAGCGGCAGCGGGAGCGGAGCGGGGCCGCTAACCCGTTTTCGAAACCAGCGGGCTAGGAGCGGGCGCTAGAGCGGTTTAGTGATGTGTTATAAGAAACAATACCTCGTAAAATTAACTTGATACGGATGACAGATTTCACAAAAAAAAATGATTAGTGATTTTAAATAATTAGTAAAAACGATTAATGTTTGATAATATTTTATATAATCATAATATCTACATATGTAATAGCGTCATAAATTAGTATATTAAATTTATTTTTCTAAAATCGTACAACCCAAGCCTGATAACTTTAAAAAAATCTTGATTAGTCGTTATTGTAAACACAATAATTTACATTGACAAGTTAGAGGGGTATTAGGTTACTATACTCGATCATTATAGAAAATAACAGGGGGTACAATGAAAAAAAAATAACATCAAAAAAGCGAACAAATTAACAAGTTATAAAGATGATTAAAATGTTTTAATAACAACAAATAAATAAAATATAAAATATTAATAATTAAATGAACTTGCAAAAATCACAACATTGACAAAATTAAAATTATTAATCACGGGTGATTGCTATTTTATTACATCCCTATATGACACCGCTCCATTCGTGCCTTAGACAAAGTATTATGTAGACTTGACATAATATGCGTACACCCGTAAGGAATAGAAACCAAGTACATCAAATATTAACGTTGCCAGGTGAAAGCCCATTCTCCCTTATTAATGTTCCAAACCTTCAACAAACCTGGTTACAATTTCGTCGGTTAATTACAAAATTGTGTCAAGTCTATGTAATACTTTGTCTAAGATTGATGCGCCCGCTCGTATGCCGCTCGTCACACGCTCGTCGCTCGCTCGTCAAATAAAAATATAAATATTTTCGGACATCTAACACACAACGCCATCTAGTCCCAAGCTAAGCAGAGCTTGTGTTATGGGTACTAGATAACTAATATAAATATATAAATACTTTTTTTTTGTAAATACATACATATTATACATAGAATTTAAATATATATTTTGTAATATTTGCGTTCCTATCAAAATAAAATTAAAGACAAAAAAAAACAACCATTCGAACAATATTGCAAGTAATAAAGATGGATAAAATGTTTATATAATTAACTATTAAAATTGTTATTTTAATAAGTAAATAAATTTGGAAAAATCACAAACTTGACAAAATTAAAAATCAATAATCACAGGTGATTGCTATTTTATTCCATCCCTAGCTGACACCGCGACACTGGTGCGCACCGCCATAGAGATATTATAGATAGAGCAGAGGAGCCGTGCGAGTCATAATATATGTTCGATGAATGGAAAGTCGTCTGAACGTTACTTCGAATACTTTTTACCGATAAGCTCTTCTTCTACTGAACGATTTATCGAATATTTTTGAATCGAATTAATGCTTTTCCGAATAAGTTTAAAATGAAAATAAAAGTATAAAGAAAACATGTGTGGTGTATTATTTCATACATAATCGAGGAAGTCTAATAACTTTGAGATATCATACGTTCCTTCCGTACTTTAAAATTTAGAAGAATGAAACATTTCAATATCACTTTATTTAACCTACTAATTAAATATTATAAATTATAATGAGTATAATATAATATTATCATATAGTTAAATAACTGAAATAAAAATGTAAAGAAAAATGGGGCGTGCGAACAGTTTTAAAAAAAAACCTACGTTCCTCCCGTTCTAAACTTTAGTGTACTGAACATTAAAATTTAGAAACATGAAATTTGGCTATAACACTTTTTTGATTGCATTTAGTATTTCTGCTTATGAAAAGCCTGCCTACGGCAATCTAAATGCAAACATAATATTTATCTAGCGTTGACAAGTAACCTAGGTGCTTCTCATTATTATATTTTACTAGCAGGTTATTGTCAAATTTCATGTTTTTAAATTTTAATGTACGGAAGGAACGTATGATATCTAAAAGTTATTAGATTTTCTTGATTTTGTATGAAAGAATACACCACACATGTTTTCTTTATACTTTTATTTTCATTTTAAACTTATTCGAAAAAACATTAATTCGATTCAAAAATATTCGATAAATCATCGTTCAGTAGAAGAAGAGTTTATTGGTAAAAAGTATTCGAAGTAACGTTCAGACGACTTTCCATTCATCGAACATGTGACTTTCGCAGTAAAATTACGGACCCAGGGAAGGGAACCAGGCCTCCAGCTGTTCCTCGGTTAGAAAGAGAGAGACGATCGCGGTACCTACCTGTCTGTGTGTACCTATATTTTATTACTTCAAACAACTTTATAAGGTACTAGCTTTTACACACGGCTTCGCTCACGCAGACTTTCATCCCCTGATTTACCCCCTTAGGAGTGGAATTTAAAAAAATCCTTTCTTATTGCTCACTTATGTTGCATTAAGAACCTACACGCAAAATTTCAGGATTCTAGGTTCAGCGGTTTGAGCTGTGCGTTGATCTCTCTCTATATCAGTCACCTTCCTCTTTTATATATTTAGAAGATTTTCGAGTTAATTTTATTTTATTATTCGAGGTTATCATAATAACAAGCAGTCCTTTACTGCGCATGAGTCAGTAGAGAAAGACAGATGGGGTACCGCGATCTTCTCTCTCTTTCTAATCGTCGGACGTTTCCGCTTACCGGCAGTCATATGTCTTCCCTACTCTATCTATAATACCTCTATACGCACCGCTCGTCCGCCGCTCGTCACCCGCTCGTCGCCCGCTCCCGCTCCGCTGCCGCTCCGCTGTTTTCGAAAACACTCCCATATAAATCCATACATTTGAACGTGCCGCTGCCGCTCCGCTCCCGCTCCGCTCCCGCGCCCGCCCCGCTCCCGCTGAGTTCGTGTACGCGGCCTAATGGAGTGGTACACCAAAGACTGATGCAAAATATTCCATCTTTGTAGTTAAATTTCTTTACTTTGTGGGTTGTTTATGATTCAAGGGGCAAACAAGCTAGTGTCATCTACGACTTAAGACACAGTTTGAGGTGTATTGCCCACCTTTTGAGTGCCTTTTGTAGTAATAGAAGTAAAGGAAGGCAGACTAATACTGGGAAGACGATATTAAACAAGTGGCTAGTCCAACATGGTGCCGACTAACCAAGTATCGGTCAATGTAGAAGAGGCGTATATCGCAAGACAAGCTGTTAACCAGTAATTCAGACCCGTTACCGATTATAACAAAAACTTTATGAAAACTTAGAGTTACGTTAATTTGATTTAAGTTATAATCTTATTATTAAGAACTAGCTGACCCGGCGAACTTCGTACCGCCATATTTACATATCTGTCTCAACTTCCCACAGGCAGTGTACAGTCGCGGTGAAAAAAAAAAAGACTTTTCCCGTTATCTTTTATTTTTTTCTTTCTAGCAAAACATGAATGAATGAAATCGGACTATGTGTTATTGAATTACAACTAAGTACATATTTTGACTTTCACCCCCTCTCTCCAGGAAACCGTGCTGAATTTCCGGATAAAAAGTATCCTATGTCCTACCTCGTAGTATGAACTCAAATCCTGCCAAGTTTCATTTGAATCCTTTCAGTAGTTTAGGCCTGATGCGCGGCCAAGGTACAGACAGACAGACGGACAGACAGACAAAAATGAAAAAAAATACAGTATCGATTATATAAAGCTCTCCAAAAACAATTTTCAAAATATCTTTAATGTACAGAATTGGACCTGTTACATTTTTATTATAAGTATATAGAAGTATAGATGTAGCAAACAGCAATAAATATTTATTTTATTTATTTTCTTCGAGTTTTTTCTAGGTCTATTATTTACGTGAAGTAACTGTTATTAGACCTTAACAACCCAAGTACTAGACGGTGTCAAATCTCTGTAGAGAGACCTTTGTCGTAATTATTTAGTGTTCCTCCCAGAAAAAATATGATTCACATAATAACCCACTAAACAGAATATGCAGGAACTGTAAAACCGTGGGCTCACCGTTGGATATCTTTCACGAAATCCTCAATGCTTTCAAATCATCTCTCCTCCGTTATAGCAGACTTTAATTCCTATAATAAATAAATTAATATTTCGGACATCTAACACAACGCCATTTAGTCCCAAGCTAAGCAGAGCTTGTGTTATGGGTACTAGACAACTGATACAAATACATATACTTTTTTTTTGTTAATACGTACATATTATACATAGAAAACACCCAAACTCCGAAACAAATATTTGTAGATCATACAAACATTTGGTCCGACCCGGGAATCGAACCCAAGACCTCATGATCAGCAGTCGTACACGCCAACCGCGAGACCAACGGGGCAGTTGAATATATATTTATTTAGTTGTAACTATATATATTTAGTTTGTAACTGTGTATCTAATTAAGTTTTTTTTTTGGTTTTTCTCATAATTTTAAACATATGCCAAAACAAAGCACTGTCTACTGTTAAAGTTGTGTACAGTTGTGACTGGATGGCAGGTTTACTATAATGTACTGTCAAGACTGTATGTTGTATTTTTTCAATCTGTTATCTGTACCTACCTATTGGCAATCCGTTCTCCGAGGCACGGAGGGGTCTCAATGAATATGATTGGTCAGCATTCATAGATTAAGCTAGCTACCACTGAACTACGAGCTTTAAAAATTCGTATCATTTATTTATATTTCTTACTGTTTAATATTTTTTACTTTTACCTAGACATGAAACATCACAATTATTTACCGAGCGTCATGCGTGAACATACACACACTTTGTTTATTTATAATACGTTTCCAAATTACTGAATTTCAATGAGTCTATCGTTCCATTCAGATCAAAGAGAACATTTGAATAAAACCGTACAATTTCTTGGAGGGGATAAGTTCTAACGAAATTGGCGTATTATATACGTAATTTGTTTATTTTTACCCGACTACGGCAAAGCCAAAGGAGGGTTATGATTTTGACAGGCTATGTATATATGTATGTATGTATGTTCATTTGTTCCCTCATAGCTCCTTAACTACTTATTAGAACTGGACAAATGAGGTATCGTTAGAAGCGTCTTGATCGTCCGCTGGTTATAGGCTATATGAAGTTTCACTAATGTGGCGCCCTCTAGTCGACATAAAGTACTGTATTAAAAAATAAACTTGAGTTAAATATGCCGTTTTTGGTATCATTGGAAAGGGCGTTACTAGTACATTCCAAATATGTAAATATTATATGTAAATAACGGCAACAAAACATTTTAAATAAAAAAAAAAGTAAAAACTAAAACCCAACTACGACGTGTGACTATGGCTTTTCAAACTTGTTTTATACTTTTTCAGCGTCGTTTTTTGTCGTAGTTGGGTTTTAGTTTTTACTTTTTTTTTATTGCTTTTTATGTTTGTCTTTCATAGGTATATGTGTAATATGATAATTATACCAAAATTATTAATTACTAGCTGACCCACGCAACGTCGTTTGCGTCTCCTATTGCCCGTAGCGTGATAATTTCCCCCCGTTTTTGAAACATTCTTCATTGGTGCTCCGCCTCTATTGGTCTTAGCGTGATGATATATAGCCTATAGCCTTCCTCGATAATTGGGCTATCTAACACTGAAATAATTTTTAAAATTGGACCAGTAGCTTGTGAGATTAGCGCGTTCAAACAATCAAACTCTTCAGCTTTATATATTAGTATAGATGTATTAATTATACTCTTCTAAGATCTAATACTCATAATCAACAACACATTTATTTGGATAAGGATTAATATTAGGTATTATGTTGATAAAAACTCTTTGGCAAATAACTCATTATTAGGTACCAACTCTTAGCGTCTTATACTCATGATAACTTCTAAACGAAATGTCTGATTGGGATGAAACTAAAAGTATTTTACTTCTACTTAAATACCCTTGATATCATAATGCTTAATTTGGATAAGGATTAATATTACGATACACATTTAACGTAGTTTCTTTCTTCAGACGATTTAATAATTTTTTCGAACACAAAAGCGGTTATTGTGACTAAACCATAATAGTTAGATATTATGCTCTCGCGGACTTTTTTGTAGATCTTAATTGGCCCTACAAACCCGTAATACATTATTTTGTTCTATTGTCAATAGTCTTTGCAGCGCACGCAAAAATAGGTTTTCGATTTCACACCTTGGGTTACAAAATAGCAATTTTCTTACGGATCCCTAATTTTTTGGAAAATAAAATATAGCCTATAGCCTTCCTCGATAAATGGACTATCCAACACTGAAAGAATTTTTCAAATCGGATCAGTAGTTCCTGAGATTAGCGCGTTCAAACAAATAAACAAACAAACTCTGCAGCTTTATATATTAGTATAGATAGTATAGATTTATCACATGTCAATAGATTTGTTATAATGGGCCGGTTGATATAGGCTATATACATTTTTATTAAAAGTTTTTAGTTTTTTTATATACAATTGTGGGCAAACAAGCAGACTTATCGCCTGATGGTAAGCGATTACCGCCGCCCATGAACACCTGCAACACCAGAGGCGTCACAAGTGCGTTGCCGGCCTTTGGGGGATAGGGAAGGGGATGGGGGGAGCTGTTGGGGTATGGATGGGCCTCCGTTATCCTCGCTCACTCGTTGAAACACAGCGCAAGCGCTGTTTCACAGCAGTTTTCTGTGAGGTATCACTCCGGTCGAGCCGGTCCTTGCATGCTGAAGCGTGGCTGTCCCACGGTAGCCTTATTTAGGTAGTTCTTTTACAGTATTTAAACATTTTATTGTTTTAAATTTTTTGCAATGTACACTATTTCTTTATTTATTAAATTTGTACACTCTTGTACACTGGTGAATTTAATGCACTAGGCATTCTCTTCCAGGCTACATTCGAGTCAACGCCCTAAAACTAAACATTATTGCGATATCTGTTTTTAGTACATTATAACGAAGCAATAGATGTAGGACGCTTGCATTCCTCTGTCCTGCAATAACGCAAGTAACGCAACTGCCCCCCTAGCCAAGTTGCAAGCGGACTTCCTGTCATTGGCTAATCGAAGACAAAGTAATCTTAGACAAAGTATTAGCCAATGACACACGATAATGTAGGCGTTAAAGATTTCAGAATGAAGAAGGCTTGCAAATTGTCTAGGAGTGGTGTATATTAGCAGAGTCACAAAACTGTTCTTGTGTTGAAAAAAACATAAAGAAACCAAATTAACTTAAACTGCTACATTTTTAACCCCCTACCAAAAAGAGGGGTGTTATAAGTTTCACGTGTCTGTCTGTCTGTGGCACCGTAGCTCCCGAACGGATGAAGCGATTTCAATTTAGTTTTTTTTGTATGAAAGGTGAGTTACGTGCGAGTGTTCTTAGACATGTCTCATGAAAATCGGTTGAGCCGTTTAAAAGTTATGGGGGTGAAAGTGTGTATGGGTAGAGTAACCGAACGTCTGCAAAAATATCATCGAGTGGGGTCTCAAATGAAAGCGCATAACATGTTTTTTACTTTTTAAAGGGAACTCAGGTTATCATGTCGGGGGTTTTTGTAAATTTTGAGAATTTATAGTTATAAATTACTAAGTTTATTAAACTCACCTCTGTAAGGAACGTAAATGTTCAGATACAAACAATCTTCAGATTCATTCGTCAAAAACGTCTTCAGTTTACTCATGTACATCTGCCGACCTTTTGAAGGCGGGTTCTCCTTTTTTATGGTGGGAAAAGATTGTGGACACACTGGAGCGAAACGGGTAGCCATTTTGGTACCGGGCCACGGTGGGGCACTAACTGTAACAAAGTAAGAAAAGTTATACTTACATTAAACCACACATTGGATTAGGAACCCAAAAACAAATGAAAGAGATAAATAATATGTTACAAAAAGTTGATAAAAAATCAGAATCTATACTTGTAATAAAAATGTAACAGGTCCAATTCTGTACATTAAAGATATTTTGAAAATTTTCTTTGGAGGGCTCCCTATAATCGATACTGAAGCCAAAACTGTTTTATTTTTGTCTGTCTTTCTGTATCTTGGCCGCGCATTACGCTGAAACTGCTGAATGGATTCAAATGAAACTGCGCATGATTTGAGTTCATACTCGTAGGACATAAGATACTTTTTATCCCGAAGCTCAGCACGGTTTCCTGGAGAGAGGGGATGAAAGTCAAAGTATGTACTTAGTTGTAATTCAATAATACATAGTCCGATTTCATTCAGTCTTTTTCTTGTCCGCGACTGTACACTGCCTGTGGGAAGCTAAAACAGATATGTAAATATGGCAGTACGAAGTTCGCCGGGACAGCTATATTTAAATATAATGGATGTGCGATGAGCATGGTGTGGGTCAACATGCCTCATAGTTGCATTGTCTGCGTTCGCAATGAGTATGGTAACCACCAATCTTGGATTCTGTTTATGCTTTCCATCAGGCAGAGTAGAGTGACTTTGGCAGGGCCAGACACAAAATAATTACCTACAAATTTAAAAAAAAAACCGACTTCAATCTGGACCAAATTTAAATGGGGCCATTCGGGAAGCACCAGCTTTTAAATAAAAAAAAGAATTATTAATCGGTTCACCCAGTCAATAGTTATGAGGTAACAAACATAAAAAAAAAAAAACAGTCGAATTGGGAACCTCCTCCTTTTTTTGAAGTCGGTTAAAAAAGAAAAAGACCGATTAATTTGTTCTGTGTGTGGGTGTTTTATTTATCTTAAATCTGATTATTTATATATTTGCAGTATTTGAGTGCACGGTTGGTCTAGTGATTTAAGCGGTCGCCACGCCACTTTCTACTGGGCCATGTTTTGCGTGATCTAAAAACTGTTGTTATGAGTCTGGGTGTTTTTTGTATCCGTTTTATGTATAGTAAAGTCTCCCGCGACACAAGTTATATATTCCTAATGCCACAGTTGTCTTTAAAAAAACCCATAAAGAGATAAATGAAAGTGTTTTTCAGTAGTCTGGCTGCCAGAATACGGTCTCTGCCTAGTCTAAAATGAATGGTTGTGTAATTACGAACAAACCTCGCCTTATTTAAGGATATTTGTCAAAATAGAAAAGTTACTGTTAAGAATGTACTATTTAAAGTGGGGATAAGATTACACTGATATTATCTATTACAGCTTATATTCATAAGTTTAAAATTTAAAAAAAACCCCTACGCAGCATCAGGTCGAAGTTATCAATAAATTGTCATTTAACGATTATACTGGCACGCGTGAAGCACTTAATCGACTAATCATGAGCCAAAACTGCCTTACATCATTTTGGAAAAGAGCTGATAGTCTAACACTGCTTGACTGATATTAACCAAACTTAGCTAAGAACCACCGCAAGGAAACTGGCTTTCAAATGAAAAAACCAGCATCGAACTTGGTCCATCCGTTTGAGAGCTACGATGCCACAGACAGACACACACGCAGACAGACAGAAAGACATCGACGTCAGACTTATAACAACCCTATTTTTGCGTCATGGGTTAAACAGAAGTGAAATCATTATACCTACCAACAAAGTAAAAAAATAAGGAGAGTAAATCAAAAAATTGAGGTAAATTTACCTGTGTACCTAATGATGTGGAAAAATCTAACGATAAGCTTGGTATATAAAATAAATATTATTTTCATAACTTAATAAGTAGTCATTGCTTTTTAAACATCGATATAACTAAAATACGACAGCAAAAACTGAACTAAAAAAACGTTCATCTTAGTATATCATCAGCTATCCGCCAATGAAAATTCCTTCAAAACCGGTTCAGCCGTTCCAGAGATTAGCTAGAACAAATAGTCATACAGACAGATGTACAGGCGGACAGACAGACAAAGCAAGAAATCAGGCACAAGACATATTACAAAAATACAGTAACTTTAATATGTAAATACATTTAAGCAAATATACTCGTATTTCTAGAATGTTAATTAAACAAAATAAATTTGAGTTACAACTGTATTAAAGAAACTAAGGCAGTGCAATTAACATAAATATTAAATAAAACGGTGTGCATAGAAGAAATAACGTTTTAGGTATCAACTGTTTAACATATTATTGCTGAATGAAGTGATAAATAGGTATTGCTTCCTTTACGGCTTTAGTTGGAAAATTTATTGAATTGAGATTATAGTTAATCCAACATATATGCAGTATTCTTGTGAAGAGAAATTATTAAATGCTAATATTATTATATTTTTGAGGTTATGTACACCATCTACGAAAAGTTGTTTTTTTTAGTATCTGCAATCAACCCCTTGGCTTTTTATCAGATTTGTCGTTTCGTGATCAGTTTGAGATTCTTTACACCCTCTAGTGTGTTATCTTCTTATTTGTCAGGTTTAAACAGACGCTAGCGGCTTACTTTTTAGTCTAAAGCTAGACTCTGAGGACTCTAGTAGTACAACATGTATATGTTCTTTTTTATTTACAACATATTTTTAACTTTTTCAAATATATTGAAGTAAGTTTTGACATGCAGAATATTTTGAAATATCAAAATTATACGAGATCTAAAAAAGTAATATCTTATTTTTGATCATTTTTATTGGGTAAAAATATAAGTATCAAACTCGGGGCGTAGTACTTTGTTCATTATCTTCATGAACACATTTGAATATCGATTCTAGGAACAGTATCTATAGTTAAATCAACCTACATGTTTGTTATTAATCCAAACATAACTATTCTTCCAATGTTCTACGAATAAAATAGCTTATAAATACACATCTACCTTTGTTAATGGAATATAACACAACACAGAAATATTTTTGGAAATCGGTCTGTTAGCTACCAAAATAAGCGATTTCGAGTTAAAATAAAAATACAGGTGTTTTCTTTAGTATGATTGGTTTCTATATTTTTATGAAAAAATTGCAAATATAAATTCAGTTAAACGTATTGAAAATATATTTAATTTGACAACATAGATCGATCAATTATTGAGAAAATTTAGCAAGAGATAATTAAATATACGATTCATAAATTAAAGTAGATGTTATTTTGATAGGTAACTAAAAAAAACATCCTTAGCATCCTGATTGAGATGGGAAAACTATTTAGTATCTAGATTTCAATCCTTCCACTAAGAAAGCCATATTCTTATAGACATGGTTGGGTTCGATAGGAATGGTACCAAAATCTCACAGAAAATCATGATATTCCCAACGGCCACCACTAGAACTACCACTACTAGTGGTCGTTGGGATAAAATTGTACATTTATTCCCTACCACCACCCCTAAGTGGCATTTGGAATTTACGAGCGGAGCAAGTTGGTTGCTCTGCGATGCCAGCACTGCTCTTCATGAGGTCCCATAAGCACTCGCGCAACAACCGAAGTACAAAAATATGTTTGGTTTAATTTGGCGCCCTACGCTTCGCTTAATGAAACCCATGTCACACTACTCGCGCTTTTTTGCTGAGTGGTTGCGCAGATGCCCGAGGCCACGGAACCAGTAAGGCCCCTCGGTGGTTCCTCGACAATTGAGAACAGATGTAAAATTTTCCAACGGTCACTATTTTAACTGCCACTACTGGCACACTAAACACTAATAAGCCCAGAAAATTGATAGCAATCAATTTTTCGTAGCTTTTCAATAAGTGAGAGCGTTAATAGGAGTCCAAACCCTCCTCCTTCAGATATTTTGGAGAAGTATAAAGAGGGTGGTGACACACTTGTGCCTCTTGAGTTGTAAATGTCTATGAGTGGCAGTAATCACATCATTAGCAAAGTCTAAATCGAACTTAACAGTCAGGCTTATGCTCAATTCTAGGGTGTTGATCGGCATTTTCAGGTAAATATTATAAAGGTCAGGGTCCAATGCATTGATCGTTTTCTAAACGTCTGATATTATACTTCTCTTAAACTAACTAATCATTATTCTCTTCCTATTATTTATGGTCCGATGAATATTCAGCAATACATAGTTTTGGGTTGCTTTTTTATAGCTGACCGTGTGCCTGAGCCAATCATCTTAGAGAATTTAGAAATTGGATTAAAGAAAACAAATAAAGGAATGAAGCTACGATAAGGGATATTGCAAGTCTCAAATAGGAATCGGAGGTCAGGATTGCATAGCCATTCTATGATTGGAGAAAGACAGGAACAGATTCGTTATCCTAGAATTTATCACTTAAATAAAGTTCGTCCCGAAATATTCATTTGAATTAGAACCCCCTTCTGATATTGACCAATAATTGCTATATCAAAGAAACGTTTTCCCAATATTATGTTCTTATCTAAATACATTAATTGAATGTTAATGATTACGATTGCTGGAATCAAAACTGAATATGACCCTATTTTAATGATTAAATGCATAGTTGGTAAACCAACTAAACAAATATAAGTGTTGGGTTTTTATTTATTACGTGATCTTTATTACCTGGTGGCATAAATCTCAGGTGACCCGTAGGAGGAGCTGCATAAGGAATACCCAGAAACATCTCCACATATTGCAAGTCATATTGTCTACTAGGCTTCACTATAAGGCCTCTTAAAGCGCCTTGTCTTAGGTGGTATTCCTTTGTCAATCGCTTTCCATCGTCTTTCGGGAAAGCTCGAGAATCAACGTAAACATTCGAAGCTCCTTCGTTCGCCATCGGCAATAAGAGTGAGATGAAAGTACAAATAAACATATTGAGATTTATAAACGAAGTCGCGTGCCGGTTAGTGGCCATTTTGTTTATGACCATCGGTTTGCTCGTTTTATGCTCGCCGTGCTCAAAATAGTTGCAGTTTTATAGTTTGTTTGCACTCAGGTTTTATTATGCACTATACACTGTTCTGTGATCTTAATCTTAATACATTTTTAACAATAGAAATATAATTTTAAAGTTTTAAACCGCACTTTATAAAAAATTATAACTGTCAACAATATTCTAATTTAAATTTGGAACACTTATTTTACAATTTTGGAAAAAAAACAATAATGTAATAATATTAAAGTTTAAATTGCACTGATTAAAAAAGTGTCACAGTCTATTTGTGTTTCGTATTTTTTACGACCGATAAGCGGCGTTTGCGCGTTCGCGGCGCGTGATCCCAACTGGATAGCGTCCAAAGTTGTCCCCGAGACTCTAATACCAAAATACTACGGCATCTGAAGCAGAGGGGATGTACATCGCTAAGATTGTTTCTAAAGACGCAAACATTCCTATGCGATAGGTTTCCTTTTGTGTCAATCTGGATTTAGTCGAGAAACAATTGCATTGAGTGCTTGAGTGTTTTATAGTGAAAGCATTTTACTCTGTCATTAACATAATTCTCGTTGTTTCAATCTCTTTGTACTCGAATACCATGAAATTTCAACAATCGATTTTGAAATTTAACAATACAATTATTAGTAAATTAATGTTTAGCATAAACATCTCATTAAAAATGTTTCCGCATTTGTAATAAATTGCCAATATAGAATTTAAACATCATACTAATATTAGAAATATGAATGTAAGTTTGTTTGTTACGCTTTTACATGAAAATGATTTGACCGATCATATTGAAACATTGTACACAATTTTTTGGAGGTATTAGAAGTAACATAGGATACTTTTTATTAAATGTGAGCCGAAGCCGCGGGCGAAAGCTAGTACGATATCTTCTTTCAAAATCTTCCATGTTTTATAAGCATGCTTTATTTTAAGATTACTCATTTCATGATGATAGGTGAACTGATTTACTTACATACAAAGGTATTTTCATAGATTTTTCTTAAACAGTTTGCTTTTATTGTTGTCAGAGAATTAATAGTACAATAGTACTTAAAGTAAATGCAAGGGGCACTTTTAAGTACGATATCAATTTTATTTCTATTTTACTTCGCTCTTACTAAATGTTTTATTACGTTGCTAAATGCGGAAATTTTGAAAACTAACTTCTACGAAAACTAATATTTATCACACATTACCCTTTAACAGTTCCCTGCTCGACAAAAGTATCTTCTCTAGAAGAGATGTATATAGAAATAGACTGGATCTTGGAGATGGACTGGCTACTTTTTGTCGTGATAACCGACAAACTCGCGGGGAACCGCGAACAAAGCTAGTTAAATATATTCTCCGATTTTCTTAATATTGACTATCAGTGTTCAGTTTTATCAATTTCCTTCTCAGGATATAATATTATTATGGAGTTTTTGAAAGACTTTCAAGACGTTGTTTTATTGGGTCGATGTCATGCGAGCTATGTTAAAGAGCTGAGTCACTTTGCGTGCCCTAAGAGATTTGTTTATTAATAGTAACTTGGGACGAGATCAGGTTGAAGTCTGTGCTCTTTGGCTTATGACTTGTTGAAACTTCAGAAACTGTTATTTGAAAAATGAAAAGTATTTGTTTAAAACTCCCAATATGGACAAACAGTCAACTGGTTGGTATTTAATAATAAAAGCTACATATTTCGTTTGGTTATACAGTTACAGGATGAGCTACAATTAAATACAAATAAATGTTTTGTGCTTCAGGTACTAAGCTATCTCGATCTCACCGAAGACCAACTAAATAAACTTGAGCGACTCCAAAACCTTTGCATTAGATTCATATTTGGGTTACGCAAATATGATCATATCTCAGAGTTTCGTTCTAAACTCAAGTGGCTCCCAATACGCTTTCGCCGGAATATTCATATTCTTTCTCTTCTATACAGTATTCTGTTTTATTCTCACAATCCCTCTTATCTTAAAAAAACGTTTTCAGTTTTTACACAAAACTCATTGCAGGGACCTGAGATCATCAGAGAACTTGAAACGCCAAAACATTCCACCCGGTTTACAGATAAATCCTTTACTGTGCAAGCAGTAAGACTCTGGAACGATTTGCCTGAAACAATGCGTCGCGGCAAAACCTGACTGTATTTAAAAATCTAGTGAAGGATTATTATCTATCATTATAATTACTTGTTATTTATAGTATGTATATATTTTAGTTTGAATATAATATGTATATGTATGTTTATATGTGTAATATAAGTAGATGTTTAAGTACTTATGTAAAAAGTTGATATTTTGAATTTGGTGATTGTTTTTATAATTTACATAATAAATTTATGATTTGTGCGCCCTACTACTGCTACCCTAATTAATGTCACTTACGATAATATCCGTACAAAGGTTGTCTGTAAGAGATCGCCATGAGCGATAAGACCGCCAATTGTCACATTTTATATATTGTAACTCTTTTTTTCTTTCTGTTATGTGTACAATAAAGATAAATAAATAAAAATTAATACTGTCT
This sequence comes from Diaphora mendica, assembly GCA_949125395.1. Classification (NCBI taxonomy): domain Eukaryota; kingdom Metazoa; phylum Arthropoda; class Insecta; order Lepidoptera; family Erebidae; genus Diaphora; species Diaphora mendica. The sequence continues at coordinate 30,631,368 of OX421314.1, forward strand.
CCCAAACTAAGCGAATGCTTATATTTTGGGTAGCAGTGTTCAGTCATGTAAATGACTCTAAATTACAATTAGGTACATTTTTATGCACACAAGTAGTCGTTGACAAGGTATACGAGATAAATTATTATAATAGTAATAAATAAGACGTGGGAAAAACTATGGTTATCTAGGACATCGCTTCGATGTCCTAGATATTCCTAGATAGTCCTGTCCTGTCCTGTCCTAGATAGTCCTATTCCAGAGGTTCCATTCCACCGTGTCAAGAGTTGCTTAACTCTTGACACGGTGGAATGGAACCTCTGGAATCTCCTACTAAAAACTATTGCGTCCAATTTTATTCCTGTGTACGGTAGGGAATGTTATTCGATTTTTTCTTATGTAAACCAATAGAAGAAAAAATATATTAAGCACTGTAAACTTTAGATTTGGATTAGAAGGAAACTTTAATAAAGCGTGATTGTCTGTTCATTGAATTTTAGCACTTACTGAATCGTAACTAAATTTTGTGTTCACTTTGCCAGTGATATGAAAAAAAATACGCGAGCAAAACCGCAGCTAATAAATAACTAGTTGTAAATAAAATTATCTAAAGACACGTCCCCACAACGCATCTCCCTTCCACCCGAAATATCGTCGTCGCAGGCGCATCATTATAACCGTTGGACTAACGTTCGGTTATTTATGTCGCAACACGTGCCATCTGCTAATGACCGGCCAGGAAGGAAACAACCCTTGAATCCGGATGTTTTGTTGATTTTGGGAAATACTTTTAAATCAGTGGAATTATGTGATTAAATTAAATCCTATATTTATTTTGACTGACAAGGAATACACTACACGTGTCTATATTAGTATAAAGATAAGAACAAGTGTTAATGCAATCAATCATGCTAAATATTAGCTTATATTTAGCTAACAAACTTGACGACCAATATCAAAATTCACACTATCAAACCCGTATTCCGGTTTTTAATCAGCGTCACTAACCACTAACCTAAAAGACCAATCATTCTGATTACTGATTTGAGCATTCTGTGATATGATAATCACTGCAGATATATAACTTATACTATCTCGCATACGTATAAATAACAGAAAAATTATCAAGAGGCCGAAGGCGTATAAAAAGATATCGAAATGATCTTTATATTTTGTCGGACATCTAACACACAACGCCATCTAGTCCCAAGCTAAGCAGAGCTTGTGTTATGGGTACTAGACAACTGGCACAAATACATATATACTTTTTTTTGTAAATATATACATAGGAAACACTCAAACTCCGAAACAAATATTTGTAGATCATACAAACATTCGGTCCGACCCGGGAATCGAACCCGAGACCTCATGACCAGCAGTCACACACGCCAACCGCGAGACTAACGAGGCAGTCAAAGACAGTAGAAAAAACACAGCAAAATAAATACAGAAATATTTCAGGTTCGCATGAATTAAACGATTCTAAAACGTTGAGCAATAACATTTCTCCGATTTCATTTCGCCTTTTCACCTTGTTTTCAATTTTGCATTTAAATGGAAAATTTTCATTAACGATGATTTCATTACCTGATGTCGGATTCACTAGAGTGTGAAATTAAATAATTTCTCTTGCGTATTTGTTTGTTGACGAAATTGACTTGGTGTAAATGTTGACCTGACGCTGATAAGGAGCTTTTAGAAAAAATTGAAAAAGAGTATTCTGTTACTATTCTGACTGCTTCAGTGGCCCAGTGGTAGCGTATGCGACTGCTGTGCTTGAGGTCTCGGTGCCGATTCCCGGGTCCAATTAAATGTTTGTATGATCTGCAAATATTTGTTTCGGAGTTTGAGTGTTTGTTATGTAAAATATGAATGTTAAAAAAACAATATCAGTATTCTATCAATTTAGCTATATAATACAAGCTCTGCTCAGTTTGAAGCTAGATGGCATTGTTTTGAATGTCTGATTTTTTATTATTTATTTAGGCAACAGGGAGAACAGTTAAGCAAGAAGATGGGTCACCTGACGGCAAGTAACGATGTCCATGGTCATCCGCAACTCAAAAGTTTTAGCCTCTGACCTCGTAGCGGCAGCTTCCTATGTTAGACAGGTTCCTCTGGCATCATAATAAGAAGGCTTGATTAATGAAAGAATACATGGTATACAGTCTGTGATAACTAATGTCCTTAGGTCATATTGAAATCTAAAGGAAAGTAGTCTTCACTTTTGTTGTAATAAACATCTAGACTAGGCGTTTCACGTTCTGTATTATTCCTAACTAGTTGTTGCCCGCGGCTCCACCCACGTATATGTCGGTTATCGCGGCAAATAGTAGCATGTGTTATTCTGGCGTATAAGCTATATTACTGTAAAGTTTCATCTAAATCCGTTAAGTAGTTTTTGCGTGAAAGAGTAACAAATATCCATCCATCCATCCATCCGCACTTACAAACTTTCGCGTTTATAATATTAGTAGGATAAATATTTTAGGTATACAAAGTACTACATTGTAAAATTGTCAGAGGTAAGGTTTTTCCAGGGTATGAGGGGAAACGAGTCAAAGGGTCACCTGATGGTTAAAAATTATATCCTCTCATGAAGATAGAGGCCCAATGATGCAAAAGCATCACTAGGCCTCCATGGTTTGGGTCACCATGCTGCATTGTTGCATTGTCTGCATTCACAGTGAGAATGCAAATACAAATATTTTAGTTTTACTGCGTTTTCGTTAATTACTATTACTGGATTAAGCCCGTTATAACTAAACTACAATAAATAAATAAATAGTCATGTCCAGTCTACATAATTAAAAACTTAATCTATGTGATGTATGCCATGTTCGGTCGTATAAAACAGATTTCCATGAAAACAGAAGATGGATCGCCGTATTACTGTTTATTTTAAGCATTGTGGTGATTCATATGGAGAATTATGTAGAAATATATCAACGCTTCCTTTAGGTGCAATTTACTTGTCAAGATAGGGCACATGTTGGGCTCCGTGAGGGTATTAAAGTACATTTATATGGTAAAAGATTTTAAGCGTTCTTTGCGATTGAAAATTTTATAGACTTTTATTTTACGTAAAAAAGTACCTATTCAGAAAATATGCTAAACAAATGTATACTAATATTATAAACGCGAAAGTTTGTAAGTATGGATGGATGGATGGATGTTTGTTACTCTTTCACGCAAAAACTACTGAACGAATTTGGATGAAACTTTACAGTAATATAGCTTTTACATCAGAATAACACATAGGCTACTATTTGCCGCGATAACCGACAAATACGCGGGCGGAGCCGCGGGCAACAACTAGTTATACTATAAAGTAAACGTACCTCATAAATAGTAACCATAAGTGAAATATACTAATATTTTTTTATAATAATCTATACAAATAAATATTATGAAAGGGTCTGTTTTTCATATCAGATACAACAGCTTTTTAACATTTTTGTCTGTATGTCGGTCTGATTGCTCTGGCTAATCTCTAGTGCAGCTCGGCCAATTTTGACGGAACTATCATTGAGAGATAGCTGAAAATATAAGGAGTAATTTAGGCTACTTTTGTTTTAGACTGGCTTCATCCCGCGGTGTTACACATATTTGTTGTTTTTAAATGCACAGCTGGTACAGTAATAAAGCTTTGTCGTCCTTTTACATAAATTCTAATACGGAAGCTAGGAAAATGTGCTTTTGTAAATAATGTACACTGACATTTCTAATATTAACAATTTAGAAGTGTTAAGTACTTTGCTTTGCATTCGTTTCATATAAACAAAGCGAATAGAAATACTTTATGTTGAAAAACATTTACAGAAACAACTTAACTGTTTGTCACAAGACAAATTGTTTAAAAAATAAAATAAATGAAAGTATTTGACCAGGTGCGACATCTGAAGTACAGAAATAGTCGTCAACGAAGCATTCCAAGTTTAGCAATTCGCGCATATGGTAACGGTTCCAACTGTTTTATTTTTAAACTATTTTATTATTCATAGTATTATATACGTATTTATGAGTTTAGGTTTTAATATTCTACTGAAAATAGAATGTCAATAAAGACACTGACTGAAAACTGTTCGGTAACTCTTTCATTTCATTGCGTTTTACCAAATGAATTCAATGACCAGAGTCCCAATACTTTTAAGTGACTGTGCTTGATGAAAAGAATAGATTAGTGGTCACCATTCTCATTGACAATGCAAAAATGCAGCATGGTGACTCAGGTTATAGCGGCAATATAGATGCTTTTGCTACTAAACACGACAGCGACACGACGAATGGTGTCATTTTAAATTGGTCTCCTGTGATAGCGCAGTAATGCCCCGGTCGAGACGGCTCCTTCGTGCTGAAATCAGCGTGGCTCAAGGTAATATTGAAAGTACGTAAAGGATGGCAATACACTTCGACTTGCTGGTTGCAGATGTTGAGTTCTGATGAAATGAGTTCTTCTAGAATCAAAATTTTGGAATTAGATTTACAACACATCGAAAGTAATTAAAGATCAGTGTGTAATAGAACGTTTAAAAATTATATATTAAAAGAAAAAATAATTTGAATAAATTAAAGAAAGTTAGTTACAAAAAGTATTGTAATATAATATCATAGTACCTTTGAGGTAAATTCTAAGTCTTTACTTCGTTACCATACTCCTCTGAAACGGTTGGACCGATTTTTATGAAATTTGGTGTGCATATCGGGTAGGTATGAGAGAAGATCAACATCTTTTTTATACCCCATTTTTTTTTAACGGCAAAACAACGTTTGCTGTATCAGTTAGTAAACAAATATATTTACGACAACACTTTAAAATTAAAAACAGGTTTCTTCACCTTCTAAACAAAAACTATTTCTTAAAAATGATATAAACTATTTTCTAAAACGGACCGTATTGGACTTGAATGTTGACAGCTAGTCACCTGTCAACCTCCTTTCACGTGTCACCACTTTAATAAGCTAGGGCAGTGCTCGCGACCGATTTAGACTTGTGTACTATGCCTAAAATATCACTTACTAGGAGCCACGTATACATATGCTGTAACTAGTTAGTTTAAGATGTGAAAATAGTTTTGTATGATGTTAAATAATTGGTGCGTTCACCCTGCGGGCATGATGCGTAGCAGAGCTGTTTATACTCTACTCTGCTGCCAATTGTTGATATATACTAATAGATACTAGCAATCCAGTGCTACTTTTTAACCGACTTCCAAAAAGGAGGAGGCTCTATGTTCCACTATATGTTTTTTTTTTTCTGCACATATCATTGTGTTGGTACAATAAGTGATTGAGAAAATAAAATACAAAATATATAGCCATGTAATGAACATTTGAAATACTTGTGTATTATGTGAAGTGACGTGGCAAATTGTGGTAGCATTGATGAAATATGAAGTTCAAATGTTTAGAGAAAAATATTTAAAAACCATCATAGAAGCGTGTTATAGGTACATACTTCATATCGAGCTCATCAGATTAAGAGTCTCCTTTCAGCCTTTTGAGTTTCGAAAAACAATTTCTAATTTTACAAGCTTTTTTGCTCTTGCAATGTATGTATGTATGCTTGTATGTTCGGGTGGAATCTTGCAACTCAATTTTGAAGCAGATATCTTCAACCGATTGTGCTGAAATTTTGCAAGCATAATATGTATACAGCGTGACAACAATACTATAATGACTTGGAGCTGATCTGATGCTGGAGCCGGAAGGTGGCCACAGGAACTCTGTAAAGAAACGTCGCAACATCATCGAGTTTGGACTCGTTTGATTCGTCACGAGGCATTCCAATAAAAACTTGTTTTTTAAAAAAGCTTTTTAATTCAATTTATTAAATTTCAAGAAGTCTGTAATAAAATTTTTATGAAAAAAGTATTTTAGAGCATTCCATAAAACGTATCAAGGGAATAGATAGCTTATTTCATCAATAATTACCACATACACCCGTGTATCTTTGCCTGCAATATGGCACTATATCACTACAACATAGTATAAAACAAAGTCGCTTTCTCTGTCCCTATGTCCCTTTGTTTGCTTAAATCTTCAAAACTACGCAACGGATTTTGATGCGGGTTTCTTTAATAGATAGAATGATTCAAGAGGAAGGTTTTTATGTATAATAAATGCATAATATAGTATGGAAACACTGTTAATTTTCGAGGTTTCTAATGTGATGTAGCAAAAAAACAAATTTTTTTGCGCTAACATTGCAAACGCTGGTTGCACCCTAAGAGATAGATGAAAATAATGTACTACATTATTATACACCTTAAAAAGTACTACAAAAAAGTCCGCGACGGTATATGTCTATCTCTTAGGGATAACCCACAACAACCATTTTTTATTCCTTTATTTTTACGAGAAATAATGGCTTATTTACGAAGTGATTTTAAGCAATACAGAATGAATCCTTATACAATTAAATAAATTAAATACATGGTGCATTTAATATAGATCAAAGTGGCCCTTTACAGTATCTAATTTGAATGAATATATTCGAAGATATTACAGATTTAAAATGCACGAATCGTGTCGTCGGCGGGGGCATCTGAAATCCACCCGTGCGAAGCCGGGGCGGGTCGCTAGTACAGTAATAATACTCGTAGTGTCACACGGTATCTGCATGTCACTTCAGAAATCCGTTCGGTAGCGCTCAACGAAAATATCCTGGACATAAGGGTACACGAACAAAAAGTTCTCCGCGGCCGGCACAGCTGCTCCGTTCCAGAGATATCGATTGCAAAAAGTACAAACAAACAGACAACCTAACGGTTTGTACACAAAGGATCTTGTTTCATGTGATTTTCGCTTCAGATTTTCTTCGTTTATCACAATTTGGGATCGTTTCTTGGTGGCCAATCAGTTGGGACTCAACTGGAGTTGTCTGTTGTAATTGTATCGTATCGAAGGAGAATAATAAATTCTATATTCAACATTTTTATGTCATTCTCAGGTTGATGAAATTATATGTCTTAATATCATATCTATCATAAAGATACGTAATATATGACATGACATGTGACACCTTACGAATGATATCACAGGAGAATAAAAGTTCAATAAGTGCATGTTTCGGGAATATAAGCTACTAGCTGACCCACACAACCTCGTCTACTATTGCCCGTAGCGAAATAATTTTCCCCCGTTTTTGTAACATTCTTCATTGGTGCTCAGGTGCTCATGCCTTCCTTCATAAATGTACTATCCAACACTGAAAGAAATTTTGAAATCGGACCAGCGGTTCCAGAGATAAGCGAGTTCAAACAAACAAACTCTTCAGCTTTATAATATTAGTAAAGATATTTATTGTGTTGCCCTCATTACGCTCACTCACATAGAAATTTTTTAGATAAATGAATTTGAGCTGAATTAATACGATTTATCCATGAAATAGATTATTTATTTATTTTATCCCAACATACGAAATAATCCGCAATTAATAATTCTCACTGATATTGTACCTACTGTGTTTTACGCGCTTATTTAACCGTTCTATAGTAGAACAAGAGTGAATCTACATCGGGTCGAGGTGGATTTTGGATTTTAAAGGTTAAGCCTATTTCATAAGAAGTTTCTGAAAGCTCTTGAATTTATCTGAAATGTAAATATAACTCTGTTGATTAGATGCCCTTCTAAATACTTCTGAAGTATCGTGAAAAAAGTGATTTTGTAATCATTCCAACGAGGGACTGGTGTCTTTACGCCGTCGTCCTACCTAAAGAGAAGAAAAAAAGTACACAAGTACACAACCCTTAAGGGTGAAGTTTAAAGAATCTGGGAACAATAAAAAATATATATTGTCCCCATAGTATTGATCCCCATATGATTTAATGTTTTAATCATTCATCACTATTCACTAACAAATAACTGTAAATCTATACAAATATTATAAACGCGAAAGTTTGTAAGTATGGATGGATGGATGGATGTTTGTTACTCTTTCACGCAAAAACTACAGAACGGATTTGGATGAAACTTTACTGTAATATAGCTTATACATCAGAATAACACATAGGCTACTTTTACCGCGATAACCGACATATACGCGGGCGGAGCAGCGGGCAACAACTAGTATAATAATATGTCCAAAAAACTTATCTTATTCCCGACAATGCAATATCAGCTTATAACCAAATACGTTTTTGCTATCTTTCCCAAATTGTACGCACCCTAATAGGAGGTATAATAAATATTTGCGCGCAGATTAGAACAGATGCGTCGTGGGCGTTCTTATTTCTTAGCCATGATATGAAACAAGACTCAAAAGAAATTCTTGTTTCTGTAACGGATTTATTCGCAACATGATTTATGAGAATTCACTTTTTTGAGAGGTAATGTTTTTAGCAGAAGATATGGTCGATGGGACTGAGAGTCTTCGGAGTGGTAATCACGAACTAGACAAGTGCAGCATATGATGTCCGTTATGAAGGAAGACAAATGACCTTGGATAGGATTTCAGATCGATGGTGAATTCAAGACGCCTTCAATGAGTCTATTGAAAAGTCATGGAGCCCTGTGCCCAGAATAAAACCTCCTATTCTGGAGATGAGTATAATAATGATGAAATAAATTAATTTAAAAAGCTTATTAAAAACAAGCTTTTACTGGAATGCCTCGAGACGAATCAAACGAGTCCAAACTCGATGATGTTGCGACGTTTCTTTACAGAGTTCCTATGGCCACCTTCCAGCTCCAGCATCAGATCAGCTCCATGTCATTATAGTATTGTATTGTCACGCTGTATACATATGCTTGCAAAATTTCAGCAAAATCGGTTCAAGATATCTGCTTCAAAATTGAGTTGCAAGATTCCACCCGAACATACAAGCATACACTAACTTTTAAACTTTCGCGTTCCATGATATAATAATTATTATTTTTACGGGAATTAACGCGATCACTATTTCAAGGTACTACATACCTCTGTTTTGCCTGACGTTTCGACCAGGTTGCACTGGCCTTGGTCACAGGCTGACTCGTACCTTGAAATAGTGATCGCGTTAATTCCCGTAAAAATAATTATTATTATACAAGCATACATATATACATTGCAAGTTAATAGAAAGCTTGTAATTATACAAACTTATTACGTAAAAGATTTATCTAATGAAGCCAAAAAAGTAATTTTTAATCCTAATTAATTGATTCGGGACCTTCTGGCGGCGTGTAATGTACATTTAAAAGGCAAATTCTGCTATTTATTTAATAAGTCTGCTTCTATCGTAAACCTCCTTCCTAAAAGACTGAATGATGTTGACGACTGTATCGTCTACAAATAATTTGTGAGGGATTTAGGTTTTCTTTGATATTAGATAAATAAAACTGACAAAACAGCGTCTACTTTCATCATCGATCATGGAGCATTATTATGTCATCACGCTTATTACATCATCGTGATCCCGGTCCCTAGAATTCCTCCTAATCTATATATATAGAAGAGCAAGGTGACTGACTGACTGACATACCCAGAGATCAACGCACAGCCCAAACCGCTGAACCTAGAATCCTGAAATTTTGCACGTAGGTTCTTTATATAACGCAAGTGAGCACTAATAAGTATTTTTTGAGCTTGAAATTCTGATTACAAAACGATGTTCTCAATTTAGACCGGTTTAAGATAGTGACAAACTTTGAAATCTCTTAAAATAAAACACGAAACTGTGCAACAAAGTTCAAAACATTCGATAAAACCTATTAAATTTGGCCATTCATACCAAGAACCTGAGAAAATTTAATAGAAATTCCTGCAACCGTTACGATTCTCTCATTTATAATACAATTTCTCGATACCAGCAAATAAAAATGTCCGTGAAATTTCAGAAACCATTAAGTACAAACAAAAACGGCATTATATCATCTTGTAATTGTTAATTAGGAATTTTTATAAAAATTAAGGGAAGAAACGACAACAAAGAGATTTCTTTTTACTAAAGTTAGTTATTATCTTTGAGGCATATTATTTTATTATTCGATTTCAAATACATTTCTTCGCATTGTATTGGTTCTACGTAAATTAACCTTCGTAATGTTTAATAAATAAAATACGTTTGCTTTTTGTGCTAAGCTATTAATGTTTACTGTTTTATACATGACTAGCTGACCTACGCAACCTCGTTTGCGTCCAAACTACCATCCCCAGTTTTAACCCCAAAAGGGGGTTGATTTCTAAAGATACATTATTAGTACACCTCCACACCATCTATAGAACAAGCATTTTAAATTTCAAGTCTCTTACTTCAAAAACATAGAACTTTCATACAAACTTCCAACCCCCGTTTTACCCTCTTAGGGGTGAAGTTTCGTAAAATCCGTTCTTAGCGGATGTCTACACCCTATAAAAAACCTACCTGCTAAATTTCAAGTTTGTGGGTATTATAGTTTCTGAGATTTCGTGATTAATAAGTGAGTGGTATTTCGCTTTTATATATATAGATATATGATATGTAAAGAAGTTATTAAAGCTTACAAACATGTTTAAAATAGGATCAAAGCTGCTATAGACAAGTTCGAGGATCTAAGACGGAAATCAGAAGTGAGTAGGCGTATTTAGCAAGATCAGGAATATAAAATCTGTAAAGTACTAATTTTATAAGTGTGGGAGTTAAGATTGAATTAAGTATTTATAAAATTGTTAGAAAGTTTATTAAAATTAAATGTATAGGTACATATTTGGCAACGGGTATAAAAAATTCAATGTACCTTACTTTAATTTACGAAGTTTATCTTTTCTCTTTCCTTGATAAGAAATAAGATAAAAGAAAAGATGGGTTACCTGACTATGACTAGGCACCGTCTTAACATAGCTCTGGAACTAAAATATATGTTAACGCATTTCAATATAATTATTATTAATTATTCAATTATAATTAAATGCAAATGCAGAAATTAAGTTAGGGTGCAGAGGGCCGAACGTCTGGGACGTCATGTATACATCAGTCATATTTGATGTCATTTCTACTTGTAAGTATATAATTCCGTACTATTTATTTGTTACTGAAAAACATCACAAAAATATTTTATTTTGGCATGGATCAAAAACTCAAGTTGGACAGCATCCCTTCGTTGGATAAGTAAGTATGGACAAGAAATCTCTATATAGCTCTCAACAAAATGGAAGGCCTTTCACACTTGCAATTTTTTGGACCACCACGGCAAATAATGCAACTGCATCGATCTGCTTTCTTTCTGATCTGCTGCTTATTTGTCCTTTCTAATTTTAAGTACATTAAACCGCAAATATTACGAAAATCAAAATCTTTAAGTCATTTACATGACTGCCAAAAAAATTCACACCAAACAATAAAAATTTCTTTACCGGGAAAAAAATAAAACGGCGTCCAACAGTCGCCATAAAAAAGCAATTAATTTGAATAAATACAACTGCCAAAAAATACAGTTCCTTTAATGGGACATTTGAAATTCTGTCCTTGTTTTATCAGAAGCCACCATCATTAATGGGTGCTTAATATCTGTAGAACACTTACCACCTCCTGGTTCTGGCATCTTATCATTCTCCCCGAATACTATTTGAATAACAAGTAACCTGTTTAGTGTCATATATTTTCTTGATATGATCTTAGTGAGTGTGAATTTTCATCCTAAAAATATACGACCGTGATTCTCTGTAAAGAAGAAAAAAATCGACCTGAGAAGTTTCCGAAACAATAACATGTTTATTTTTGAGTTGATATTAAAAATCTTTTTCCAGTTATTGTTCCAATATATATTCTTTCTGTGTCTGTTCTGTTCTACTCTATCATTTAACATTTCCAAGTTTCATTAAGCTTTATACTCAGTGCTTTAGTCGTTTTAGCTGCTACATGTGCCAGTCTTGTACTTGTGTTCATTGAGCTTTTTACAGAATCTCTATGACTAAAATAATTTTAGGTAGGAAAAACATTTATACTCTCGATTGTCGGCACTGGATGGAATTCGTTGTACCTTTAAAGTTGAGTAACCTTTGAGGATGCCATAAGGTGAAACCGGTCAGGTGTAAGTTTAATTAAAATAGTGGAATAAGTACAAGTGTGTTTGATTCTAAAATGTATAAAAAACATTAATAATAGAACACGAGATGATTATTGAATATCAAAGACATCAAAAAACTTAAATATTTTTGACAAATTAGTGTCTGTCATAATAGTGTACAAGTAATCAACAATAAATAGAGCATATTTTTGACGTCAGCTATTAGTTAAAACAGTCAATTCATATTACTTATTTGAAGTTAAGTCTGAAAATGACAGCCAAGTGACAGTCGATTTATTATAATTTGAATGATAATTTCTTTATCTGACATAAGATTTATAGAACTGTCAAGTATTCCTTACTTATAATAAATTGTACCGCTTCTTTGACACAATTAAAAGAGAATAATAAAAGCGTAATAAACAGTATCAAACGACAAAACTGAATGACCTATTTCTTATGCTCATCTGCGTTAGTAAACCATTGTGATAGTAAACACATAAATCTCGGACATGCTTTTATGTTTAGTTCAAGAGATAGTATTCAGCATATCTTTAATAGAAATATTAAGCATGTTTATCAGTAGTTTACCAGAGAATAGGTACTACCGCTGCCTGTCGTGGGATCAGTTACATTAAAAAAAAATCAGTAGAATATAACTTTTATCTAATGTTTATTATATAATTTGTTCTCCATTACCAACTCTATTTTTTATTTCTCCCTAGCCTTTAGTAAACCCAGGGTTATTTGGGGTTGGCTTTTACGGTGTCCCTTGCATATTACGTATTTTTTAAAAGTTTTGAAAATTGAATATACAGCTAGCATAGAACAAATACAGTTATGATTTACCATTTTTAATTTTTTCTTATCTTATAAACCAAAAATTCTGAACGTGATTGAAGATTATTTTCGCCTTCAAACTTTGTTTCTTGTTAACTTTCGATGTGGGATTTGTCGGGTCGGATTCGTTGATAGGGCCGAAATGACACGATAAGACTGGCCTTATCTTCAGCTGATTTAATATTATTCCACTTCTTTCCAAGGGTCTGATGGACATTGTCTTTATCAGATAATGGAATTTTTGTTTTAGCTATATTTTTGAAGTGTATTTGAGAAGTTTGAAGTAGCTATATATTTTACTTGCGGTTAAATTACTAATTATATTCATACTGAAATTCGAAACGCTTTGATTAATATTAAATATGTAATTACTTTAATAGAAGTAAAGCTTAAAGATATCCTACATTTTGAATTAAAACCACTTGTACATAATCCACCATTTCATTTTTGTTTACACCTGACCGGTTTCGCCTTATGGCATTATCAAAGGTTACTGAGCCATAAGGCGAAACCGGTCAGGTGTAAACAAAAATAAAATAGTGGAATAAGTACAAGTGATTTTAATTCTAGAATGTATTATAACAAGTTCTATGAAGTGCCGACAATCGAGAGTATACATTACATAAAGATATCCTCTTTACTACAATTAGGATCAACAAGGACAGTGTTCTGCACTTATAGTTCCTCATAGTATTAATAGCTTTGATACTCAATAGTCGATCCCATCGAAATGAATCAGGACTATGTACGACAATTCCCCAAGCGTTAAGCAACAAACGAAATAGAACTAATCTAAATCTCGACCTTGGTGGTACTACCCTCTCACAGAAGACAAACCTAAAATGACACAGCATTCGTGCTGTTTTGTAGATGAGTGCGAGACCGGAGAGGCCCAATAATGTAGAAGCATCTCAATAGGCCGCCATAACGTCGGTCACCATACAGTATTGTTACATTTTCTGCATTCGCAATGAGCATGGTGACCACAACTCTGGTATTGCGAATGCAGAAAATGCTCATGTTTTCCATCAAGCAGATTAGAATCACTTTGGCACACATATATAAAAAATAATACTACTACACATGCCTTACATTTTGGTGTAAGTAATTAAAATGTATTAACTAGTTGTAATCTCCTTCTTTTTAAGAAATCATATTCTCCATTTCTACAGTCCTTTTCCTTTTTAGGTAAACAAGCTATAGAAGTTATAAATAAAGAATTCAAACCATCCTATTTACCATTTTCAACAGGGACTAGTTAAATATATGTAATGAAATTCCTTCAGATCACAGTGACCATGGTAATGATTTAAGAATCACACTTAAATAAGGAACGGAAAAATTAAATAAATCCTATTATGTTAGGTCATGTTTTCAAAAGATCCGTTGTTTTTCATTTTTATTAATTTTCACGAACTTATTATTCCGTCACTGAAAATTCTGTTAAATAATATATTAATTTAGAAAAAAATAACGATCAATTGATTGTCTGTTTGTATTAAATACTAGTTTTTGCTCGCGGCTCCGCCCGCGTGTATGTTGGGTTATTCTTATGTATAAGCTATATTACTGTAAAGTTTCATCGAAATCCATTCAGTAATTTTTGCGTGAAAGAGTAACAAACATCCACCCATCCATCCATCCATACTTACAAACTTTCGCGTTTATAATATTAGTAGGATTTTGACTGGTGGCCTTCTGGTTCTGGTGATACTGACTGCTAAGATTGGGTGTTCTTCGTGTACGTTCCATGTATGTTTGTAAAAGATGATTATTTCTAATGCGGGAGTCGTTAAAAAAAAACTCTGGTTACTAATTATACAAGCCTAAATTAAACGGCCATACGCGAGTTGCGTGAAATTATTGTTGTTTTTAACAAATTTACAAAATGTAGCGCTCTTAGTTTGTTATTTCTCTACTGACTATACTCTTAGCGCTGTAGCATGGTGCGGGTGTTATTTGTAGACAAGAACAATTTGGTTGGTTTAATTTAATTTACTACAGTTATTAATGCTTTAATATATTGCGAATGTGGTACAGCTGAAATACTAAGTCATAATTTGTAAATCGCGGCAACTTTCAAGAGTCAAACGAAATGTTACTGAAACTCACCCGCACCATGCTACAGCGCAAAGAGTATAGTCGAAAGAAGACCTTTATTCATCTAAAAGTTTTCTAAAAAAAATCAAACAAACTTAATTGTCCGAAATGTGATTAAATTGAAATTTTCAAGTCAACAAAATCTTATCTTCTGTCTAGCACATTTTTTTTTATGAAACGTGATAGTTCTATAATTAGTATTCGCTCATTATCAATCCATTGCAGTCCTTAACCGAACATAGGCTTCACTCAAGGCACGCCGAAAAGTCTTACATATAAAGTTTTTCAATCACAAAACAGTTACGCGTTTACAAGAAAATAAAGGTTTATTTGGCAGCTTGAACATAAAATAAAAAAGAAAAATACCTGTAACGAAGGTGTCAACAACACTGATTGAGTTTCGTGAAGATTCAAGATTATCTTGTAAAATTTTATAAAATTAAATAGAAAAGCTATTAGATGCCTGTATTGCTTAGGACGGGTTGAACACATGTTTTTGATGCCTCAATATTCGTTGAGAAATGATGGCTGTGTCCCTCTTAAGTTTTCTTTGTTCCCTCTTGTCCTCTTCCTTGTTCCTCTTACTAAAAGGATCCAACGATACATGATAGTTTGTATTGAGTGATATAGGATTAGTAGCCGACCCATTCATGCCGAAGCTTTCTTGTACGAAAAACCCAACAGCAGTTCGACCCGGGCATCAAACCCGAGACTTTTTGATCTCCGGTCGCTTACGCTGACCACTAGACCAACGATGCAATCTTAACGTCCCAAGTGATTTGGTCGATATGAATATCAAAAGGTTATACGTGGACGGGTTATAGTTTGATGAACTTTTGTTGAAGACTTACATCTTTGAATAATGTAAACCCTGACTACTATAGCGCAGATTTTACTATTTGTTCGATTGATTTATTATGATGTGACCAAGAGCATTGTTCTCCGGTGTTGATTCTGTTAGAGTTTTTCAAGTCTATAAGTAAGAAGCACTAAGCAGTCTTCCTCACCACTGTTCCATAAGAGGAACTTTTTCATAACTTGGACCATTAAAATTTTTTAAGTCTCTAAAGTAAGCTCTCAGAGTTTTGTCGGCGGATTAAGATAATTAAAATACTTGAAGCCAAAGTTACGCTAAGCCTGCCGAGATTAACGAAAACGTGTATTTTTTATCATCTCCTATTAAAATATGAGTGGGTAATATTTTTTTAAAGTAAAATATAACGTTTATGGTAAGAATTTCTTGGTTGTTTTGTAATGAAATTCTGTTTTAAAATAAATTTTCATAGGTTTTAGAAAATAAATCAATTTACTCGTAATAAAAAACCTTTCAAACAATACATTTTTGCTTAAAAATCCATACTAACATTATAAATTCGAATGTAACCCTGTCTGTCTATATGGCTGTCTGTCTGTTATGCTTTACAGCTAAACCGCTGAACGAATTTGAATGAATTTCGGTATAGACATAGATTGGGCCTTGAAGAAGAACAAAGGGTAATTTTTGCAGTTGCAATGAAATTTGACATGGAAATACTTTAAATCTTGAGGAAGGACATAGGCTACTTTTTATTGTGATAACTGATATACACGTAGGCGGAGCCGCGGGCAAAAGCTAGTCTAATATATTGAAAGTTATGTCAGTAAACGAGTAGGTGGTAAGTACAATTAGGTTTATTACAATATAATTTAAACTGTAACTTACTATAACTGCGAATTAACGTGGGTGTGTTCCGTGATAAAAACATGTTCCTCAGTTTAGTTGCGTTACTAAAATAATTAGTTACTGCATTTAATTTGTTTTAAAACACAGCCCACATGAAAGTTTACTTTTAAGAAAGAACAGTTTGTACATAATTATATTTTACTAGTTGTTGCCCGCGGCTCCGCCCGCGTGTATGTTGGTTATCGCGGCAAATAGTAGCCTATGTGTTATTCTGATGTGTAAGCTATATTACTGTAAAGTTTCATCCAAATCCGTTCTGTGGTTTTTGCGTGAAAGAGTAACAAACATCCATCCATCCATCTATACTAATTAACTTTCGCGTTTATAATAGTTTAATAGTTTATTGATTCATAAATAATTACAATGTTAACTTAATTATAATGGTCAACTGAACATTGGGATCATGCTAGGACGTTAACGAGTCAAACCAGGTGTCGCAACCAAAGCCCTTGCTAAGTAATAAGATACCTTGTATTAAGGGCCCGGTCCACGCCCCGGACAAAACTTAGGTAACATTAAAATTAACGTTAAAGCTCATATTAACAAATATTTAGTTAAAGTACGAACTGGTGTTTAATCTTACAGTGGAAATTTGTCTGGTTTTGTGTGCGTGTGCGTGTGTGTGTGTAAGTGCGCGTGTGTGTGTGTGTGTATGTGTGCGCGCGTGTGTGTTTGTGCGTGTGTGTGTGTGATGTGTGCATGCGTTCATGTGTGTGGGAGTGTGTACCTGTTGGGATTAAGATGGATTGTTTTCAGAATGAAGGAGTCGTTCTGTGTCTTCGTAGTTCTTAGTCAAAAGCCAATTTGCCAGAGTTTTCTTAAGAGTTAAGAGTTCTTAATAATGTTAGTAGGATATTTTTTTTTTGCTGCTATTTTCAGTTATGTTTTTTCTTACGGTAGATAAGAGGAAGACTTGACCACCCTCATGGACAACTGCATTTTTTTGTTAAAAAGGTCAAAATGCAGCAGAAGAAATCAATTTTACATTAAATATTTGTGACGGAGCTAGGTTTCACCCAACGCAAAGTATTTGTACGAACTACCAGTCCATAACACTATTTAAGTTTGTTCACATACATGGCAGTAGAGCAACGTTGATCTCAGCAACAATGGGCCTGCTTTACCAGGGTGGTACTACCATTTCACAGAGGACCAACCTAAAAAGAAAACAGTCGTGTAATCGTGTTTCGTTGGTGACCTCTGGCCCAATGATGCAGAAGCATCTAAATAGGCCACCATAGCGAGGGTCACCATGCATTATCTGCATTCGCAATGAGTATGGTGAACACTACCACAGAATTTTGCTCATGCCTTTCATTGGGGAGAGTAGAGTCACTTTGGCAGACTCATATTTAAAAATAAACGTATTTAAATAAGACGTCTATTCATGATTTAGCATTACCTCTAAATAACAAGATAATAAATACATACAAACAAATGAAAACGAAATAAAAGGGTTAGTGCTAGAATGTAGATACATAGTGACGTAATGAATACCGTCCCTTCTAAGTGGGAGGTGGCGAGACAAGGGTCCCGAAGGTCCGAGTGACCTTAACACGTTTGAAAACAAGGGTTCAACTGACGTCACTGAAATAGATTTGTTATTGACGTTGAGGTCGTTTGATAGTTTCGCTTGTTTTGAACTAACACGAGTTTGTTTTGTACATTGTTTTGGCGTGAATTCCTGATTTTCCCATCTCAATCATATAGTACCCGATTGACAGCAATATTCTTGCTGCCTACAGTGTAAGTGTGATTAAAGTTATAACCAGATTGATGTGGGCATTCAATACGCAACTGCTTACGCCTCTTTGTTATAGGTGTAATCGTTTATATATTATGATTGTATTCTGGCGTTGCTTCTCATAAGTGTGCAAAGGTCCTTTGGAGCGCTTATCGAGTTGCGTTTTGGCATATTGCTATAGACGATTTTTTAGGCGCAAGGAACTAATTAGTTATTGCCTATTTTAAACTGAATTAAATAATATTTTCCGCCTAAGAAGAACTTATCCATTTGTCTGTTCCATTCTGATTACGTAACAAACATCCACATACGCTTAATTTTTCAACGGTAGTACGAAAACCAACCAAACAGTAAACCATCCTTAGAAAATACCTAAATTTATAAACAAAGAATTTACAAGGAACTATAAAATAGCTATTAAGACATATCTTGCGAACTCTAGGCCTCCTATCGAGTTCCTAGTTTCAAGTGAGATAGGTAACCAGAACCTAGCTCACTTGAAACTTGCGAAAAATCAGAGTAGTTCAAAAAAGGCACTCTCGATCATCATTGATGACATCTCAAAGTAAAAGATTCTATTTAGGGCCGGCGATATCAAGTTGGTTGGCTGATCTCTAATATTAAGGATTCTACTGTTAGATTTGAATCCTCTAAAAGAAAATAATGATACCACAAGAAAAAGTTCAAATACGATACGTAGTCGAGTTCTTTGAAATTTGAAAAATGATAATATATTAGTTAAGTCACTTGAGCATTTATAACGAATCCATTAACACCACATTCATTAAAATCGGTTCAGTAGACTGAAGACTAGACATGTAGACTGCCAAAACTGTTTGCCTTTTTTTGGCTTTCTTCATCTATCTATTTACTTCAACAGCTTAATTTCTGACCTGAATATTATCTTTAAACTGACTTATTTTAGAACATTCTAGAGAATTTTGGTATGAAGTTGCTTCCTGAAATTGACCGTTACCAATAAAGCGAACAATGCTTTTCTTTCTTATTCGCTCATTTTTTTTCGGATTTATTCTTGACATTGTTATGTCATTTCTTCAAATACTTCTACCCAACAAGGAACCAAAAACAGGTAGATACTTCAAAAAGCTTCTTTAAATAAACAGAACTTGGGGTACCCGTTTTAAGTTTTATAGCTCTTTGCATAATAACACGGAATAAATTAATTATTACCTGTTCGCTTGCATAATTTCATGGCTTGGGGTTTATTTAGGACTTACGGGACGTTTTTACCGCATTAGATACACAACTGTTTGACATTTAACGTTGTTTAACTTGCTCCGAATACTGGTGGAGCCGTTGTTGACAAGAAAATGTTTGTAACGCATTTAGTTTGTATGAAGAACGCTTTGAAAATATTTTAGTTTGTCATGTTTTTTTTGTTGGTCCATCAAAAGTGAAAAATGTTTTCAACATCTGATTGTTATTACACATTGAACATAAATAAATAAATAAATATTTCGGGCTTCTAACACACAACGCCATCTAGTCCCAAGCTAAGAAGAGCTTGTGTTATGAGTATTAGACAACTGATACAAATACATATAATACTTTTTTTTTGTAAATACTTACCTACATATTATACATAGAAAACACCCAAGCTCCGAAACAAATATTTGTAGATCACACAAACATTTGGTCCGAGCCGGGAATCGAACCCGAGACCTCATGATCAGCAGTCGCACACGCCAACCGTGAGACCAACGAGGCAGTCGAACATGGTTAATATGATCCGTTGAACATGAAATTCATGTGTTTGAGACATTTTCTTCATTTTCGTAATAGAAGTTAAATTTTGGATAGTCAAATTGGAATTTACCTTGTGTCTTGGGTGATACTGGTTGATGTCGATCTGGTTAATTGCAGTTAAACAATCACAGTACACGTATTCAAATGATTATTGTTAAAAACTTTGGCGATATTAGTGTCTTACAGTGACGTAAGTGGCGAACATGCACATAAAATGCTTCTATTCGGTAATAAACAAGCGCCGTACAGTTCATTTGTCAGTGGTGCTGCGGCATCAGTTTGCAAATGGTCTAATTTAAAAGAAT
Organism: Diaphora mendica; assembly: GCA_949125395.1. Taxonomy (NCBI): domain Eukaryota; kingdom Metazoa; phylum Arthropoda; class Insecta; order Lepidoptera; family Erebidae; genus Diaphora; species Diaphora mendica. The sequence goes on from OX421314.1 coordinate 30,651,793, forward strand.
TTGCGAATTAAAAGTAATTAATACAAAACCGACTACTTAGGTACACATTAAAGATAATTTGACGGTTTAAATAGGTATGTTTAAATGGCATAGTAAATACATGGCATAATAGTGGGAGAGCCATGCTTTGGCATGAATGGGCCGGCTCGACCGGAGTGATACCACGGCCTCACAGAAAACCGGTGTGAAATAGTGCTTGCGCTGTGTTTCACCGAGTGAGTGAGGATACCGGAGGCCCATACCCCAACCCCTCCCCCTACCACCCGCCCCCATCCCCCAAAGGCCGGTAACGCACTTGTGATGCCTCTGGTGTTGCGGGTGTCCATGGGCGGCGGTAATCGCTTACCATCAGGCGATACGTCTGCTCGTTTGCCGGTCTATTCCAAGAAAAAAAAAACATGGACAGTTTATAGTGATTGTGACAGAGGGGACAAGATTTATAAAATGAAAACATAGGAGTATTATTATCTTCACGCATTTATTGGTAGACTAGCTGACCCACGCAACCTCGTTTGCGTCTCCTATTACCCGTAGCGTGATAATTTTCCCCCGTTTTTTAAACATTCCTTATTGGTGCTCCGCTTCTATTAGTCTTAGCGTGATGATATCTAGCTTATAGCCTTCCTCGATAAATGGGCTATCTATCAATGAAATAATTTTTCCAATCGAACTAGCGGTTCCTGAGATTAGCGCGTTCGAACAAACAAACTCTTCAGCTTTATAATTTACTAGCCGACCCACGCAACCTCGTTTGCGTCTCCTATTGCCCGTAGTGTGATAATTTTCCCACGTTTCTGAAACATTTTTCATTGGTGCTCCGCTCCTATTGGTCGTAGCGTGATGATATATAGCCTATAGCCTTCATCGATAAATTTACTAACTAACACTGAAATAATTTTTCAAATCGGACCAGCGGTTCCTGAGATGTGCGCGTTCAAACAAACAAACGAACAAACTCTTCAGCTTCATAATATTAAGATTGGTAGATAGTGTCCAAAATCCGTGTGGTCTCGGACTAGGAATACGGAGTGAAATATCATGTGTTGTAAGAGCCGACTAAGAAAGCAAACTACGCATTGTGACAGTACTGTAAACAGAAAAACACTTGTAACAAAACTTACAACAAACTGTCTGGCCAGCATGGTATTGCAGATCAAAACATCCATTCCAAGAAATGTCTATGTGGAGGAACGGGTGTGATGTCCCTCCAACACAGAGGATCCTCTGACCAAGCCAGGTGATCATGTCTGGCGGGCCAACTGCCCAACGGTTGAAGTTGGGATGTTGTATATATGATAATCGGCGCGAGAACTTCTATTGCGCGATTCAGGATTAGTAATGTTGTGTTGTACGTTACTCCGTAGTTCAGTGTATCTTCGGAAGATGGCGCTGTCATATGTTTTCTTGTTGCGCTGTATGTGGATGTCGCCACATCCTATATCTAGAAGTGGACTACTAGAAGCTATTGCTGCCCTTGAAGTTACACTTTATATTTTTTAATACGCAGGAGACAAGCAATCAGACGGGTCTTAAAGTGGTAAGTGATATTCCCAACCCATGAACATATGTTGCTCAAGCATCCGTAAAATGTAAACTAAAAGACTAACTTAACTAACTATCAAACTAAGAAAGCTTTCATTTTAAGTGTAACCTAACTCTTGAACACATCTTTTGTAACTTATACCATCAAATAAACACAACGGTGCGGTCTCGGTCGCGTATGTGCAAATTACACACACGAATTTATTAGAACATTTCGTTTGAAAATTATTGTTGCTGTTTTTGGTTTCAGTGATGTTAAAAGTCAGAAATCCGACGCTAATTTCTGGTTGAAAGTTAATTCAAAATTAAAGGGGACTTAGGTACACTGCTAGTAATTTTGTTGGGAATAATTAATAGTTGAAAATGGTATCAAAGGTTTGTAGAGCGATTTTGTAAATTGTAACCAATTGTTTTGTTTCGTTGGACTTGTCAATATAATATACTAGCTGACCTACGCAACCTCGTTTGCGTCCAAACTACCATCCCCCGTTTTAACCCCAAAAGGGGGTTGATTTCTAAAGAAACATTATTAGTACACCTCCACACCATCTATAGAGCATACATTTTAAATTTCAAGTCTCTTACTTCAAAAGCATAGGACTTTCATACAAACTTCCAACCCCCGTTTTACCCCCTTAGAGGTGTAGTTTCGTAAAATCCGTTCTTAGCAGATGTCTACAGACTACAGCCTATAAGGAACCTACCTGCTAAATTTCAAGTTTGTAGGTGTTATAGTTTCTGAGATTTCGTGATTAATAAGTGAGTGGTATTTCGCTTTTATACGAATAGATTAGGCTAAATGATATTATATCAAACAGCTTACCCATGCATGTAACCGTTATTGATTATATTTACTTATTGTGTGCAAGTGATGTGAGCAATTAATGCTAAATTGTGTAAAAGGCAAAGATTTTAGCATCTAAAACGATGCTATAATCATTGCATTTTTGGGTTACTATTCATACAAACTACTAATGTTAGTATTTAATTAATTATTCTGTTACGCTTTCATGGCTAAACCGAAATACCGATTTAAAAAAATGTTGGCATGGAGATAATTTCATATCTATACTTCTATACTTAATATATAAAGCTGCAGAGTTTATTTGTTCGTTTGTTTGAACGCGCTAATCTCAGGAACCGCTGATTTAAAAAAAATATTTTAGTGTTGGATAGTACATTCATCAAGGAAGGCTATATATCATCACGCTACGACTAATAGAAGCGGAGCACCGATGAAAAATGTTTAAAAAACGAGGGATAATTATCACGCTACGGGCAATAGGAGACGCAAACGAGGTTGCGTGGGTCCGCTAGTAATTTATAATAAATAAATGTTCTTATTTATTACTTCAAAAGATGGCATTTGTCGCGACAGTCACCACAATGAAAACACATTCATTGTGTAAATTTTAATTATTAAAAAAACATTATATATAGTGACTACACAGTAAGTATCTCAGGAATGTTAAATATTTTTATTCGAAGTATAAACTTACAAGGAGTACGGCTTAATCTAGAATTAATTACTAAGCATTTGTGTTTAGTACAAACGCAATTAAGAAGGCTGCGTGCGCCGCATAATTGCGGATGTAGTGATGTGTTCTAATTAAAGAACTGATATTGAATATTTAGGTAGTAGAACCTCTACTTATCTAAATAATCAGTTCTTAAAATGGTTAAAATTCTTTATCGGAATTTAATACGCACTAAAGTAGTTATCCAACTAAACCATATGCTTGCACTTTCATTTTACTTTAAAGGAAAGCGAATTTCACAAATTAAAATTTCGGTCGAATTTACATGAATACAAGTATTTCAAAAGAAAATAAAGTATACGTCGTGCTGTCGTGTTTCGTTGGTGAGTGCGAGACCGAAGGCCCAAATAGTCTATTCAACAAGTTCCATACTTGTTGAATAGACTAAAAGATGCAGAAGCATCACCAGGCCGCCGTAGTGTGGGTCGCCATGCTGCATTGTCTGCATTTGCAGTGGTATGGTGATCACCACTCTTGGATTCTGCTTATGCTTTCCATCAGGCAGAGTAGAGTCATTTTGGCGGGTCATACTAAAAAATAAATAAAAAAAATATACTCTAAATTTCATCCAGAACGTTCCAACTGTTTAGGCCCCTTCTTAAATGGCAAAAACTTACAGAAAAATTATATATAACAATATAAAATATTTATTTCTTGTACTATTCAAGGTACTTTTTTTTTGTAATAGATGTATAACTTTAATACTGTTTTAGAACAGATAGATATCGAAAAACCTACAGCTTCTATTGAAAGTATAACAAGATTAAATTCAAATAGTCGATTAATATCACTCAGCTTAACCACCTATGAAAGGGAAACAAAGTTTTTTCACCCGGATATTAAAATTCCGCGGATATTAAATTGTGTCACATCACTACCCGGCAATGAATATCCGGTAGATCCTGTTTGCGCTTTTATTGTTTTTTTTTTTTAGTTTGGACCAAATTAAAATGTAACCATGCAAATATTGTGAATTCGAAATAACCTCTGTATGTTACGCTTTCACGGTTAAAGCACTGCACCTGATGCTGATTTCAATGAAACTGAAGAGGGATACTGGCTACTCTTTACCGCGATAATCGACATACATGCGAGCGCAGCCAGGGGCAAAAGCTAGTTATTGCAAAATTACCATAGATTCATTGACCAGCAGTAGACTATTAAAAGCTATAAGATGATGATGATCATTATCTTTATCTTAAAGCATGAATGAGTAAAATTATGGAGTTTAAAGCATCCGGGGAGATTTCTGCATAGGAAAAAAAAAAGCGGCCAAGTGCGAGTCGGACTCGCCTATGAAGGGTTCCGCAGCAGCAAGTAACATGATATAATTTTTGTTTTATTTTTATATTTGTGTTGATTGAATAAAAGGTAAAATGCAGTATACGATTTATGACGTATTAAAAAAAAACTACTTACTAGATTTCGTGCAAACCAATTTTCGGTGGAAGTTTGCATGGTAATGTACATCATATATATTTTTTTAATTTATCATTCTCTTATTTTAGAAGTTACAGGGGGGGACACACATTTTACCACTTTGGAAGTGTCTCTCGCGCAAAATATTTAGTTTAGAAAAAAATAATGTTAGAAATCTCAATATCATTTTTGAAGACCTATCTATAGATACCCCACACGTATGGGTTGGATGAAAAAAATTTTTTTGACTTTCAGTTCTAAGTATGGGGACCCCCAAAATTAATTGTTTTTTTTCTATTTTTGTGTGAAAATCTTAATGCGGTTCACAGAATACATCTACCTACCAAGTTTCAACATTATGGGTCTTATAGGTTCGGAATAAAGTGGCTGTGACATACGGACGGACAGACAGACGGACAGACAGACAGACAGACATGACGAATCTATAAGGGTTCCGTTTTTTGCTTGGCACGGAACCCTAAAAAGGGGAAGGAAAAATTTCGTAACCTCTTTTAGTCAATTCAACAAGAGAATTGGTTTATTTCAGTCTTCTGTGAGGGTATATTTTCTTTACTGAATTTTTTTCTTTCAAAACGACAGTATACTAAAAATAAAATTGTATCATACAAACATAATAATAATATGTCAACCACCTATAGCCACGTCACATGTACGTATACTACTCACATTATTGAACTAATACAATGTATTGATCATGGCATCTCCGCGTTATTTCTCACGGGAACAAATGTATGATTTTAGTGCAGCTGCATTGCGTCAGCAATAATATTGTAATATGAGTTTTGGACCTGATTTTATGAGGTTCATATTGATTAAAAATTCAGTGAGTAAGTCAATCATGTTTTAAATTATGAAATGTGTTGTTTAATAGAGGAAACTGAGGGCAAATATGTCCTGTATTAGAGGCAAATTCTGTATCCATATGCAGAACGTACCATGACAGTTTTTGCCTGTATACTATTTTAAGATTTTCCATGGAGGGTTGCACCTATTCTCTAAGATTTAAAAAAGGAATTACTTTTAAAAATGACAACGTCCATCTGTAGGTGAGCTATGTCGGCGCGATCGGAGTCTCACAGAAATCCGGCAATAAGTAATGCTTTCGTTGCCTACCGCCGGTTATGGGAACCCACAAATCCTGATTCTGTGCATTTTTGTTTTTTACCGCATTAAGTCACTTGTTTATTTCTTTAACCGCCTATAAAAATAATAAATGTGGCTTCAAAATAGTCGTAAAGATATCTTCCAACGTTGGTATTCCACTCACGTGTTCGTAGCAAGTTCTTATCTTCAACTTTACTCATGAGATGCCTTTACAAGTTTACATTGAAACTTGCAACAAACTGGGCGAAGAACGACGCTGTTAATGCTGTTTATTAAATTTAAAATACTTATTTTTTTTGTCAAATATATTTATCAAAAAAGTTGTTTTTCTTTTAACATCGAGTTTTTTATACAAAAAAAGCATATTTTGCACGCACAAATCATTAATCAGAGTCTAGGTTTTCCCAGTGTCCTTTTCATGTTTGTCCCTATCTTTTTAAACAAAAAAATATTTCAACATGTGGTGAAACTTAAGACATGAAAAATAGCTATGTCTTTGAAATATAAAAATGATTTCGATAGTATTTCGAATTTAACAGAACTAAAGACAAAAAACGGTTGGGGAATAAATAAAAAAACAATAAGGTTACTGAAGCAGCGGAAAAGTTTGATTTCTCTGGAGACTGGCAGTTGAAAAATATGACGCTTAAATATCCGCGGCGGTGGCACTTGTAACAATATTTATTGAAATGGTAATAGATACGACTTCAGACTGTTTATATATGTTTAACGTTGTAAAAATATATAGAAAATGGTTTGATTCGTATCAAATCGATTCGTTGATTAGAACAGAAGATTTTTTTTTGGTGAAGAGATGAAGTACCTACTGAAAGGTAAGGATTGGAAAGTAAATACGAGTCAACACTTTTTAATAGATGCTATGTACGCACCAATCAACGCACGTGTAAATGACGTGATATGTGTTCCGCCAATGAGAGACGTTTGGACTGAGTGACCATTTTTATGAATTGTTTTTTTTTTTTTTTTTTTTTTTATGTTTGGTCTGCCAAAATGACTCTACTCTGGCTGATGGAAAGCATAAGAAGAATCCACGAGTGGTGGCCACCATACTCATTGCGAATACAACAATGCAGTATGACGACCCACACCATGGCGGCCTAGTGATGCTGCTGCATCTTTTAGTCTAGTCAACAAATATGGAACTTGTTGACTAGACTATTTGGGCCTCCGGTCTCGCACTCACCAACGAAACACGACAGCACGAACGCTGTCATTTTACGTTGATTTTCTGTGCGAGGGTAGTACCGCCCCGGTCGAGCCGGCCCGTTCGTGCCGTTATGTACCGCCCTTTTTTTGACTTGCTTTCTAGCAACCGCACTTGAAACATGTTTGCAATGTACTTTTATATTTTAAATTAATTATACGAGTTCACGATATAAAGTCTTACTTCTATTTCACCTACGCACCCAATGCAACAAGATATCGTACGATCAGATGCAGTAATAGAAAATAAAAAAGTATAACTGACTTACACAATATTACTTAAATTTCACCTTTTATGAGTAGTTTTTTTAACTAAAACTTTTAAAATAATAAAATAAGTCCCCAAAGCTGTAGTGCGTAGTTCTGGGGTAACAAACACAAAAACGGGTTTTTTAAGTTTGTGACTTTAAACATAAAATTAATAAAAATAATTGTTAATAAAAAAAACACTTGTCTTATGAAATTCAAATAAATCTTATTTACGTACTTCTTATGCGGCTATTACTAGCCAAGAATCTAAAGTAAATCAAAAAAACAATCGTGATACCAAAACCGCAATAGAACAAATAAAACAAACAATCTCAATGGACCATAAATTATTCAAATGCTTGTTAACAGAGCGAAGCAGCGCTGGAAACAATTTAACTAACTGGTTACAAATTCGTTCAATAGAACTGCAGCCACGCCCTGACTGTGTAACTTTTTAACAGTTAGTTGTCTGAAAGTTTGACTGTGACGCTGGAGAATAACATTTAACTGCAATGTTTTAGTATTGTTTGGAGCGTGACTCGATTTAACGATAAGAATAATACATTGTTTTTATTATAACAGTGGCCACAAACGTAAAGCTACTGTATTTTTAGTAGTACGGTGAAGTTAGTACATTAAGTTCACTGATGTACATATTTGTGCATCAAGTTGTAAAATAAATAACTTTTTCGATGAATGGCGGCTTACCACAATATATAGTATGGAGCCTAAGGAATAATAGATGATGATTTTACTAGATTTCTTTCTGTCGTTATCACTTCTATCAAATGACTGACACACACACGAAAAAAATATTCATACTAGGCTGACGCTGTTTTATGGAACTTGCACATGAAGCATATATTTAAATTACTAAATAGATGTATTTTACAGACAAATTACATGAAAGCTTGGAAGAAATAATTATATTATCATAAAATATTTGTCTAGAGAAGGGACTGAAGTCATAACTTCGAGCTTGGAAGTTAGGATCCATCAGCCCATAGAAACCATCAATATGATATAAACATCCCCTTGACGGCCATCAGACTTCGTAATGTATCATAGTTCCCTATCTTGAATGGTCAAAGTAGAAACCAGGCCTTTCACAACCATTTTACGAAAAGACTTGTTAAAAGAATTCAAGTGATGTAAAAGAAAAACTCATTCCCTGTTTGCTCTGTTATCCCGAATAGAATCTTAGCTTACGTAAGTTTCGAACTAAGGAGACTTACTTTTAGGCTAAAGTTGTAACACAAAACCCTTTTATCCAATGCACTTTGACGAAACCCTACCTAAGGAAACACTAATGGCCCGAAGCGGAACCCTATTGGATCGATTGACTAAAATTTATCGAGTAATTTATTCTCAGACTATCTAACATCTTACGTGGCACTATTTTATAGCCAGAGCCTCTAGTTTATTAAGGAAAGCCTTAAACAAAGAAAGTGCTATCAAATATCTCACTGCCGAAGATAATCCAACTTCACTTAGGTGTATTTCCTTGGGGGCAAACTGCAGCGCTTTTTTCCTACATGTCAGTCATGAATCGTTGAATGATTGTTTTCTTTGAGTGATTGGTAATGATATACTTGAAATATGTTTACAGTAGAAAATACGTAAGAAAGAAAATCAAAGGCATGTATTTCAATATACACTATCGCTAAATTAGTACGCAGAGGCTTATTAAATACACATATTGGCGACTTTAGGTTTAGATTCACATTTGGATGGGAAACAAACTCTCAGTTCGATATTGAGAATTGGAACAAAATATTATTCTCGTTCAATATAGAAGAATTAATAAACGGATGATACTCCTCAAAATCGTTTACAACACTTCTCTTTGAGACAACTTTGAAATGTTACTTAGAATTTGCTGTACGCAATACACCAATAAAAAATACCATTGTTTTTGGTTAAGCCTAAGTATAAATACATTTACGAAAGAATAAAATTTAACTTATATTATCATAAACTATATCTAACCACTCTCACCCCACCACTTACGCTAACCCATACTTTTAATAAACGACCGTGGTCTGTGATAAAATATATTATAACGCCTTTACACAGAGCATAGAGCACTGCACGAGTTTCATCCATTAATCATGTTAGTTCGCCAACAAATACCAGCTGGGTTGAAGTTGGCGTGACTATTCAATATTGGTACACATACCTTACACGTATCACAGAGTAAAATCAATTCGAACTTATGTAACGATCACTGATTGATTTCAAAACAAGAATGTTAAATTCTCGACATACTGTGACCTAGACTGTTTGAACCAAATGATCGCGTTTTAGGCCCTAACTAAGTTAGAAGTTTCCCCGATTGTAACAAACATTCTCGAGCAAGTTTAACGTGATGGATTGTGACATTTACTGTATAATATTTCATTTATTATTTTGTTCATTTGCTCATTCTATGTCTAATTGTGCTAACGGTTGCGTGACTGAACCACTATGAGATTAAAACAATCAGTGTTGCCATTATAAAAGCAGTACACAATTAATATATAAATTAAAGACTTTTTGGAGCAGAATAACGTTCAACCAGTAAGTTTACGGTTGAAGATTTATTGCGACTGAATCTGTATGCGTGTATAATTTCCTTACGTGAGCAGAATTTCTGCTGGTTTAAAATAATTGTTTTGATACTGCTTCAAGCCACGTATGGGAGAAAATATTTATGTCGCAATTTGACTTAAAGCATTTTGTGTTTTTGTTAATTTATGATGTTAAATTGAATAATAATAATATAGTAAATATTAAATATTTTGGACATCTAACACACAACGCCATCTAGTCCCAAGCTAAGCAGAGCTTGTGTTATGGGTACTAGACAACTGATATAAATGCTTATATACTTTTTTTTTTGTAAATACATACATATTATACATAGAAAACACCCAAACTCCGAAACAAATATTTGCAGATCATACAAACATTTGGTCCGATCCAGGAATCGAATCCGAGACCTCAAGCACAATAGTCACATACGCTACCACTGCGCCACAGAGGCAGTCAATAAATAAATTTTAAATGTTTTAGTGTTTTGATATCTATAGAAATAAAATATTGTATCTATATAGGTTACAACGTTGTCACTTTCATTCCTTTGCTACTTGTAACTACTTAACAACTTGTAAACACTATGTGATTTCAGTAAAATTGATGTCGCTTAATATTGTCAATGTCAGAACTTTACAACAAAATCTTTCTAGTGAATCTCTCTAGTCTCTAGAAATCTCCAGTTAGGTGACATATAATTTAATTACAAAATAACATACGGCTACATATTTATTAGATATGTTTTAACATTACCAGATTTTGGTTAATACTACTGAAATAACTCGAAGAGTGATTCAAAGAAACAATTGAAAACAGATTGTTTTCATAATAGTTTTATTCAATTTATCTTTATCAGTTCAATGTAAAATATGCTTTATTATCCAATTTTGTTCCATTCCATAATATTCTCATTAGTTGCGATATTAACTAAGGTTTTCATTGTGTATTTTAATCATTGTGTTTTTTTTAAAGAATAGGGGGCAAACGAGCAGATGTATCGCCTGATGGTAAGCTATTACCACCCATGGACACCCGCAACACCAGAGGCGTCACAAGTGCGTTGCCGGCCTTTGGTGGATGGAGAAGGGGTTGGGGGGAGGGGTTGTGGTATGGGCCTCCTGTATCCTCACTCACTCGCTGAAACACAGCACAAGGGCTGTATGTATTTTTTTTATTTTTTTTCATGTATGTTCACCGATAACTCCGTCAGTTGTGGACCGATTTTGAAATTTTCTTTTGTATTCGAAAGGGTATGCTTCCGAGGTAGTCCCATTGCCTGCATATCAGGATCTGATGATGGGATCCCAGGGAAATCGGGGGAAACCCTCATTTTTATAGGCACATACTATGTTTTTCGTATATTTTCTGAAGTTACACCGGTATTTGCGTCTGGTAGTTATCATTTTATGATGATGAGCTGATGATGTAAGGTACAACTCCTTAACGGTTAGGAGTTGGAGGATAAATCTTTAAATATCCAATGTACATATATTACCTTTAGTCGCATTCTTTCAAATTATTTAGGTAAGCTGATGATGGAAGGTGGAAGGTATAACTCCTCAACGGTTAGGAGTTGGAGGATAATTCTTTCAATTTCATATGTATCTAAAGACCTTCAGTCGTATACTTTCAAGTTATTTAGGTGAGCTGATGATAGAAGGTTAAACTCTTCAACAGTTAGGGATTAGAGCATGAATTTAATATTACACGTACGTATAGACCTTAATTTGTATTCTTGATGATGAAATTTGATGAAATAGTTCAAATTACTAATTACTTACGATTGTTTGCACTAAAAACTGAAAAATAAAAACTTTTTATAAATAAAAAAAAACCGACTTCCAAAAAACATCCAACGAAAACTCTCTGCCTAAAAAAATACTTAAAAGCGTAAAATAATCTGGTTCTTCATAAATTGCTTTTACCTAATTCTTGATTCATTTAAATAGTAGTATTATAATATGTGCTAGGTACCTAAAATCTGTTTAAAGTCGGTGCTAAGCCAAAAAGAATACAAACGAACAATTACAAAAGTCTAAGCGATAGTCACTAGGCACCGACTTCAAACAGATTCTAGGTACCTAGCACACATTATAATACTACTATTTAAATGAATAAAGAATTAGGTATAGGCAATTTATGAAGAACTAGGTTATTTTACGCTTTTAAGTGTTTTTTAGGCAGAGAGTTTTCGTTGGATGTTTTTTGGAAGTCGGTTTTTTTTTTTATTTATAAAAACTTTTTTACAAGCTTTTTATTAACTTGCAGTGTATGTATGTATGTATGTTCGGGTCAAATCTTACAACTCAATTTTGAAGCAGATAACTTCAGCGGATTTTGCTGAAATTTTGCAAGCAGATGTATACAGCGCGACAATACAATATTATAATGACATGCAGCTGATCTGATGCTGGAGCTGGAAGTTGGCCATAGAAACTCTGTAACGAAACGTCGCAACATCATCCAGTTTGGACTCGTTTGATTCGTCTCGAGGCATTCCAGTAAAAGCTTGTTTTTAAAAAGCTTTTTAATTAAATTTATTTCAAAATTATCCCACTCATAACTTCGGTTATACATATCAACATTTAGCTATATTAAATCCTACTTCTATGGCTATAAAGTTTTAAATTGCACTTAAGTTTATACTTGTAAAACTCTTTCAGAACAATTTCTCCTACATTATCTAAGTAAAACCATAGTATGTGATCATCAAATTGATTGCTCGCTGAAGCACAACATAAAAATAAAGTAAAATCAGCCCTAAACCAAAGAGGTTTTAGGATTATTTTATGTTTAGTGCTGTTTTAATACTATGAGTCTATTAAAGTCGAGGTTTACTGAGTACTTAGTAACATTTAAACCTACGTATGTAATTTATAGTACTTATGACAGGTAATTGGTTTTGTTTCATAGTATCGTCAATAGCTTTTAAGTGTCTTCTGTTGAACTTAGGTCTTGATGTAAAAGGAAAGCTTTGAACTGCTATAGAACTCTCGCCATATGGTGAAAAGGACAACAGCACTGCAAAGGAACACAGTCTTTCAATTCTTTCTTCCCCTTTCCTCTACAGGACAACACGTGCCGGCCTTCGCAGTCACCCTTTTAGAGTGGAAGACATACGCTCTCGAACGCAACGTTTCGGTTCTTTCTTCTTATGTCGAGCGATCAAATCATGGAACTCACTACCACCACATGTGTTCCCTTCCCATTATGATCCCAGGTCCTTTAAGCGGGGCGTGAAAAGCATCTCACTAGGCCACCATAGTGTGGGTCACTATGCTGCTCTGTCCACGTTCACATTGAGTATAGTGTTCAGTCCTCTCGCCAATGCAACGTTCACCTTGGGAAGTTTATAATGCTAGTAGGGCCCATTTGTACAGGCATTAAATCGCTAACCTAATTCACTAGCGAGAGCAATGAACCACGGTGTTCCACCGTGTTCCTATTCTAAACTAATGTAATCAAGCACTTACCGGAGATGTGTGAATTCCTTGATATCGGCGTTCCAAGAGATCTCCTGGGTAGTTTCCTCTCTGCGTCGTCACACATACATCCTCCTAAAAAGCTTGCGGGCTCCCTAAATCTCGTAATTACAAGACACCCGATTCAGCTATCACGGATCGCGCCTATTTGAACGTGACTACAAAAACTCGCGAGTCCAAATCAGACCAATCATAACGGTAAACCACTAAAGGGATCGAGTTGAATTGACAATTAGCTAAATTACAATTCAATTATCTTAAAACCGGCAGTCAATTACGAAGCTCTTGCTCGACCGATCCAAGCGTCTTCAACGTACTATCTGTCCTAACCTCAAACGTCAAAAACGTCAAACAAGAAAAATGACAATCAAAAATGTTGCCATTACTATGACGTTAAATTTCTAACATATAGTGACCACCACTGTTGGATTCTACTTATGCTTTCCATCAGGTAGAGTAGAGTTATTTTAGTTGTTGTTTTTATGGTAGCTTGAACATTAAAAAAAAGGAAAACTTTGTCTTTGCAGTGCTGTTGTCTTCTTGCAGTTTTAACCCTCAGTCTTCTTTTTACGAAATTCATGGGATGGATAGGGATGTTGACACTCTGTATTAGTAGTACGTCACCACACATCATTCGAAATATGTGGGAGAGCCCGCTTCGGCATGAATGGGCCGGCTCGACCGGAGTGATACCACGGCCTCGCATAACATCGATGTAAAACAGCGCTTGCGCTATGTTTCACCGAGTAAGTGAGGATACCGGTGGCCCCAACCCTCCCCCTTCTCCCTCCCCGTCCCGCATCGCCCTCCCTATCCCTCTTCCCATTCCCCAAAAGCTGGCAACGCACTTGTGAGGCCTCTGGTGTTGCGGGTGTCCATGGGCGGCGGTAATAGCTTACCATCAGGCGATATGTCTGCTCGTTTGCCCCCGATTCCATAAAAAAACATAGTTTTTGTTTCGTAGTTAGGAACTGTCTTAAGTGATCATTGCTTTATACTGAGAATCTATCTTTTTAGTCTTTAATTAAAAAGTTTAGCTTCGCCTATAGCTGTACTCAACTAGAGTCAGATACCCTAGTCTTATTAACTTCTAATTTTAGAGAATCCATGGGTGACGGTAATTATTGACCATCAGATGAGCCGAATTAATGTACTCGAATTTCCCTCGAACATGTTAAACGCCTATGTTTTAAAATATCTTGTTTGTAAAGAACAAAAAATCGTAATTTGGATGACGAATGATTCATGAAGACTTACAGAAATCAGTATTTATTTTAGCAAAAACGAACGAAATCAGTATTTATTTTTACTTTGAATATTTTATTGCGTACCTTTAAATGTAAGTTCAGTAAAACATTACCTAAACAGGTAATGGACCAAGAGCTACTGAACCTTTCGACCAACGGTGTGTCTGTAAGGCTAGAAACTCTTGTAGTGATGTGTCATAACGTGCTGAGTACGTTACCATCGCCTGGCAGGCCTCAGCCCTGCACATCATCATCTTTCATGGTTTTGAAAGTGTTAAAAATGATTAAAGAGAAACTTGTTCCTGTAAGGCTGAAATTTTTATAGGATTTAGTTCATTCATTAAGAAGTTCAAAAACAAAATGACAGGCGATTCCGATGAGCACTAGTACCTGCCAGGCGAACAAAAAGCCACACATTTCTTCAATTACATCATCAATGTAAATAAATTTTATTCTGTAAAGTTGTAATTCATATATATGTTTGTCTGAGCGATTTAAAGAAAGTAGGAACAATGACGGGCGGTGCTGGCTAGCATATTTCCTTGACAGGTGAGGAGAAAGATAGCACTGGATTGCAAGTAAAAATGTGTCTGAGAACACTTGGTCGGTCCTAACACGACAAACTTCTCATTAGTCATAACTAACATTAAATCGTCGGAAGCATCTAAATCAATGCAATAATTTCAACTAATCGATATATACGATTTTTTATGAACAAAAATAAAGCATTGCCCACGCTTTCTATTAAGCCTAGTAATTCCTTCTCACTATCATTCCTTTCCGCCATCACCTGGTCACACAACTGCTGAGACTCTTTCAATTTGCTTAAAGCCTGTTTGAGCTTGGACTCCTATAAATCCTATAAAAAATTCAGCCTTACAGGAACAAGTATTTTTTTCTCATTTTTTTACACTTTCAAAACCATGAAAGATGATGATGTGCAGGGCTGAGGCCTGCCAGGCGATGCTTACGTACTTAGCACGTAATGACACATCACTACAAGAGTTTCTAGCCTTACAGACACACCGTTGGTCGAAAGGTTCAGTAGCTCTCTTACTATAATACAAACATTTCAAGATAAATACTATGTCTAATTATTATTATTTTTACGGGAATTAACGCGATCACTATTTCAAGGTACTACATACCTCTGTTTTGCCTGACGTTTCGACCAGGTTGCACTGGCCGTGGTCACAGGCTGACTGGCTCAGCGGCGCACGCCCTCCGTCGTCGAATCCGTGAAGTCGAAGGTTCTTCATCCACCCGCACATTTTCGATATTATTGATATTTTTGTTTCGCCATGTACCGTCACATACCACACTAACAGGGTCCCTATTCTGTAAGCAAACCGATGTGTTCCTATTCTGGTGTTTATCCGACTGCGCAGAAAAGCGAGGTGGTATGTTTTTTAACACTGGATTCCACGCTGTTGATAATTTAAAACCATTTTCCCGATTGAAAGTTTTATGCTTTTTAATCTCAATCGCTTCACGTACAACTCTTGAATAAAAGTGACGTTCGGTGGAGAGGACTTGCGTGCGGTGAAATTCAATCCAGTGGTTGATGCCTGCATCGAGTGCATGTTCTGCAATCGCCGATTTGCTCGTCTGTCGGTCCGACAGACGCAACGCACCGCACGCAAGTCCTCTCCACCGAACGTCACTTTTATTCAAGAGTTGTACGTGAAGCGATTGAGATTAAAAAGCATAAAACTTTCAATCGGGAAGATGGTTTTAAATTATCTACAGCGTGGAATCCAGTGTTAAAAAACATACCACCTCGCTTTTCTGCGCAGTCGGATAAACACCAGAATAGGAACACATCGGTTTGCTTACAGAATAGGGACCCTGTTAGTGTGGTATGTGACGGTACATGGCGAAACAAAAATATCGAAACGAAAATGTGCGGGTGGATGAAGAACCTTCGACTTCACGGATTCGACGACGGAGGGCGTGCGCCGCTGAGCCAGTCAGCCTGTGACCACGGCCAGTGCAACCTGGTCGAAACGTCAGGCAAAACAGAGGTATGTAGTACCTTGAAATAGTGATCGCGTTAATTCCCGTAAAAATAATAATAATTATATCATGGAACGCGAAAGTTTAAAAGTTAGTAAATACTATGTCATTTTTAACCTACAGAAAATATGGCCAGGATAAGGAAATAATTCGAAATTAGACTGTTTTAAATGAAAACTAATCGATATTCCCTACTAATAGTTACTCAAAAACATAATTCAGATCAAAATATCATTCAACTTTCGATAACCCAGAATGTACATTCAAAGAGAAAAACGCCTCAGCTGAATGTGGCACGATAAGTCAATCATGGAGCTAATCCGAATCGCAATGAAGCCAAAAATACGTAAGAGCTGAGAATCACGAGCAAAAGAAATAAGTTCCAATAAAAACGGAGCACGTCGTAATTCACGACACATTTGCCACTGCCGCGAATCCGTATGAACTTACGGCGAACGTGAAACTTGTAAAAAGTCACGTATCTCTAGCGACAAAGCATTTTTATACATTTAAAAAGTCTGAAATAAAATTTGAATGAGTTGCACACTGTTTCAGAGAGCTGCAAATTTCGTGCCGCTCATGTTTTGAATTTCATTTGACTCTGTTTCATTTTTATCTTACGCTTATTTAAGTTAGTGGACAATTTTAGTGTAACCGTCTCTAATTTTGTTACTAAATTCAGATTTGTTCATTTTTTCAATCGTATACTTTCGTTTTTTAACAAAATTGTTGAAATTGTTG
This sequence comes from Diaphora mendica, assembly GCA_949125395.1. Classification (NCBI taxonomy): domain Eukaryota; kingdom Metazoa; phylum Arthropoda; class Insecta; order Lepidoptera; family Erebidae; genus Diaphora; species Diaphora mendica. The sequence continues at coordinate 30,668,950 of OX421314.1, forward strand.
ACTCATCCAGTTTTTGACTTCAACTAAAGTCAGGCATTCAGTTCCCGCTTGATATCAAGGAATGTACTCATATACATAGTTTGGGTATTTCTACGTACAATTGACATGATTCTGTAATGGTATCTAATTATGTTTATTAATGTACATACTACATACACGTACGTGATAGGAGTATCAGCTTGCTGTTCTAGTGATTAGCTATAGTTGGCTGGAACTTTTCGAGTGACTAGTATGAATTTAATTATCAATAACCGCATTATTTGTGCTATGTTTACTAGAAAAAAAAATATATATTATCAATCTTATTACCATACTTTGTATAGTTTAGGATCAGGAAACCGTGTTTCAGGTGTCTAAAGTATACTTGAAGTTGTTGAGGGACGGGTGTCATGTCCCTCCAACACAAAGGAAGGATCCTCCGACCAGGCGAGGTGATTATGCCTGGTGGGGCCATTAATAATAATAATAAATAAATATTTCGGACATCTAACACACAACGCCGTCTAGTCCCAAGCTAAGCAGAGCTTGTGTTATGGGTACTAGACAACTGATACAAATACATATATATTTTTTTTTTTTTTGTAAATACATACATATTATACATAGAAAATATCTTTTATAGAGACTCTCATAGCTCAACCGTTGATGTTGGGAAGTTGTATATTATGCTAATCGGCGCGAGAACTTCTATTGCGAGATTCAGGATTGGTAGTTTCTTGATTTCCTTCATTACTCCGTAGTTCAACGAATCTTCGGTAGATGGCCTTGTAGTATGTTATGTTGTAGTTGCGCTGTATGTGGAGGTCGCCACAAACTAAAACGTAGTAATACGTAAAGCCTTTGTACCCCTTTTTACGAAAATTATGTGACGGAGTACGAAATTTTGCCCAGTTAAAGTTTATATGGAGGATAAGTGCAGAGAGCTCAAAAACAGTTAAATGAATTTGGCTGAGCGATCACTAGTTATTAATAAATTGTCATGTCAAAATGTATGGTTCCCCAAGAGCTGTACTACTTGTTATTCAAGTTCGTATCTATAATGCTGCCTCCGATATCAGTATCAGGTAGCGAGATACATACATTATACGCAATCACAGTCCTGATATATTGGGTGAGAGAATGAGGCGCGCGTGACGACTACGGTTCACTCACACACGGGAGAATATATTTCTATTTCTTTGGTAGATTCAGAAATGGTCCTCTGCGTGTCCTGGTAAAGAAGGACTACTCGTACTTACTATAAATATCATATTTGTGAAATAAAGATCGACAATTGATATTGGCAACACAGTTACACAGTTATACGCCTATACTCATAATTTACACCTACCTTCAAATGAATACATAAGTCAGTAAAACAAAAAAAAAACAAATGACAAAGTCTCGGGAAATCTCAACCTGAGTGATATTCCAAATAATCACAAATTTTAACAAAAAAGAATCGACTTCAATCTGGATCAAATTTAAATGGGACCACACGGGAAGCACCAGCTTTCAAATAAAAAAAGAATCATCAAAATCGGTTCAGTCAAAAGTTATGAGGTAAAAAGCATAAAAAAATTACAGTCGAATTGAGAACCTCCTCCTGTTTTGAAGTTGGTTAAAAACAAAATTCAGATACTAAATATGTTGACTATTAAAAACTATAAAAGTGGAGATTTCATAACAGGGTATCAATATTTGCTTCTAAATGTGAATATAATGAAATAAATGCAATGAATATGTGAAATATGTGGCAAGATATTGCTCCGTATTTTCCACATGCAGGCAAACACGCTCCAAGTGACGGGCCCAAATTTGAAACGACGTTGTGCTGATAAAGACGCCATAAATTATGGTGGAAAGAATTTAGCTTTAACCCTTAATTCGATAGTGTGCAATATACTGAACATCAACTTTGAAAAAATATTGCAGCATTTTTTATTATATTTTTTTATTTATTTTAATTCCAATAGTTTACTTGTAAACTAACGTTATGTACATAAAATTACGAACAAGATGCGCCACTTCTTAGCTGGTTGGTAGTCGCCGAAATGTCGGGGAGGAAAAGTTTGCCGCGACCGCTCTTGGTAAGTTCCTATTTATTTGTAATTTTATTTTGAAATTATTACTCATTACTTCTCAATATATTTTATAAAACCTGTCAATATGTATACACAAATTAAAATTATTACAGCTATTATAGATTTTTCGTAATATTCAATGAAATTCGCGTGTCTAGTATATTACCCATTGCCAAGTACCTACTATGTTAGTGAGATTTTGTGATGTGTATTATATTGGACATTGCCAATTAGATAGAAAAATAAGGGTTTATATAATTTTATGTATATATATCGTAGATGTATTTTTTTCCTAACCATATGTAATATTATTTGCAGGTCTTTAGAAAAACATCACGTTAGTCAAAATTATTGGCATTAGTACCACCGACTAAGGCTACATCAGACATAGAAAGTCAAACTACTTCGGATGAAAAGGATATAATAAACATAAACCGCCAAGAAATAGAGGAGTTTTCGTCTGACGTACCATCTATACCGTCGTCACTAGAAAACATGAATCTTTTCGACAGTGATGTAGAGAGGAATAATTCATTTGATGATGAGATACCCAATAGCGAGCCAGAAGACCAAGAACTTGCAGTGCCTCTAAAACCGATTATCAGAAGTGATACCGTCGATCAGCCAGGTAAATTTCGATAATATTCCAACTTTGAGGTTCATTGAATCTATACCGTATGTCCAAGACATATCACCACTACCTAATGCTGTGAATACCAGGTCTAAGCGAAAGTGAAATGTAAATACGCATATTCGTGTTCATAACGTCAGGCCCAAGAGACGGAAAATCACGAACTATAAGTGGAAAAAAGGCAAATTCCGACATAAGGCTGAAATATCTAATTGTGAATTGAATAAAATACAGTATTTCACACCTATTTATTACTTTTGTCAATATTTTTCTTTAGAAATTTTACAAGATATATTATAGTACACAACACCAATCTTTACTCATTTCAAATTACTGGGCGATCCATCAATATCTCTGAGGATGAAATGAAGGATTCTTATTTTATTACTTATGGGTATTGTAAATTTGCCTATGCAGATTATTGGTCAAAAAAATTACGCTATCCAGCTATTGCCGAAACCGTGTCACTAAAAAGGTTTGAAGCTATACGTAGATACATCCATTTTGCTGGTAATTTGTGTCCAGATTCGAATCGCTACTTCAAAGTAAGACCTTTTGTAGAAAAGGTGAGAAGGAACTGCTTTGCCAAGGAAGAGGAAACGAGATATAGCATTGACGAAATGACCATACCATTATAAAGGTAAAAAGGCGGGTAATAGGAGACAATACAATCCCATGAAAACCAATAAATGGGGTTTCACAACCTTTGTCCGAGCAGGCATGTCCAGCATTGTATATGACTTCCTGCTTTATGGAGGCGAAGATACATTTAGATACATCCAGTTTTCACAAGATGAAGAAACCTTAACCTTAAGAGCCAAAGTAGTCGTTGTTTTATGCAAAACTTAATCCTACTAATATTATAAACGCGAAAGTTTGTAAGTATGGATGGATGTTTGTTACTCTTTCACGCAATAACCACTGAACGGATTTGGATGAAACTTTACAGTAATATAGCTTATATATCAGAATAACATATAGGCTACTATTTACCGCGATAACCGACATATACGCGGGCGGAGACGTGGGCTACAACTAGTGTGTTATAAGTAAGAATTATGTAAAATGTTCCTAATTACCTGTTATTACATTCATAAATAAAGACTTCCTAAGACAATCTATAAAAAAAATTATTATTTTATTACAAAGAGTAAAAATAAATTATTTTCTTGCGTTTTTATTATTACTCCCGTAAAATAGAAATAAGTCCTAGAAAGAAATAATTCGGCAATGTGCACTACACTGCACATGAAAATTATTAACACTTTTATAGCGAACCTGACAAGGTCCAACATACTGAACATGCATTTTCAGAAAATGTGGATATACCAGATTTTTTTTATTATTATTTATTGTTCTAACAACTTCTAATGAAGCCCAAAATACAAAAAGAAACATAATTTTTCACATTTTTTTCTCTTGCCAGATTAAGGGTTAATCCTACCACTTGGGTATTATTTGTTAGGATGGGAATGTAATATTTGCACGAATTGAATAAATAAATGCATAGAATTTACATATTAATAATGTGAAGACTAATTTAAAGAACTTTTTTCTTTTTATTTAAATCAGAAAAAAATACTAGGGCGCGATGAACTTTACAAACATACATGAAATGCACACAAAGAGTACCCAGACTGAGAACAACAATTTGTGAATTACACAAAGTGTTGTCCCATGTGGGGTTTAAACTCACAATATTCAACGCAGTAGAAAACAGCATGGCCACCACTTATAGCACTGCGCCATCCATGTGACTACATGGCAAATATGTGCCATAAAAACATATTAATTATGGAATTTTAATTATTATAATGTCATACTTTTTCATCTCTATCGTTTTTTTTTCAGATGTAATATTTTGCATGAGGTTTCGAGTAATCTGTGAAAGTGATTTTTGTAGCAAAAACTGATATTAAATATGAATGTGATAAATATGAATCAAAAATAAAAAACTATCATTCTCGAAAAAATAAAGTTTAAATATTTAATCTCACAATCTGCTTACGCGTTTGAAACATAGATGTTTCTTATTCCCACGATTATACTTCCACAAACATTTTAAATTTCAGTTTAACTTTAAACTTAGCTGCCTGCCAAAGTTTCACGTTCATTTCACGTCTGCCGAAACAAGTTGTAAGTTTTGGAAGAAATATGCACCGTCGCTCGTTTGAATGCGAGATACCAACATACGACTTTGACTTTTATGTTTTAAATTTGTAGAAGTGACATTGGGCTTTTTTATGACATAAGGGGCAAGAGAGTTGCCGAGTCACTTCATAGTTAATGTTTATGAACACCTGCAAGTTAAAAACAAATATCATATTGTAACATCACCTTAAGGTTGACTGGTAGAGAAAGCCTCATGGCATTTAGTCCGCCTTTCTACAAAATGTGCATCAAGTTTAAATAAATAAATAAGAACGCTTTATAACGACGTTTTCACATTTTAAGATAAACCAGCGAAAGGTGAGGTTAATTTACTGCGTAAAGAGAAGATTTAATCATTATATTTAAACAATTTAAGTACGGATTCGGGCATCTGCCCGGTCTTCTGTTTTGAATTGTAAACGGATTGTGGTGTGTGTGTTATGATCTGCGTAGTTATCGACAAGGGGCATGCAAGGATGACATTAGCTTATATCTATGGGCCGTATGGCTAGCAAGGTTTTCACAATACCGAAGCATGGATATGCCACGGTGGTTCTTGTCATGGAAAATAATATTATATCATTGAAAATGTTACTTAAATGAGTAATTTTAGACGTACTGAAACCATACTATTCTATAGTGACAATACATAAAAATGCTCGACTTTACAAAAGCTGAAAATGCAATCTCTGAGTAACTAAAAAGTTTTCAAGAAAACAATCGTAGCATCGGTCACAAGTGACGTAGTGCTGTAACCAATGACGAACATGCAGTTGGAAATTTATTTCTATATCTATCGAAAAATTCTATATGCAAAAAGAAATTGTTCTCTAGACGCTTTAAAATGAGGTACAAAAAAGATCATTGCAATTAGTAGCGATGTCAGTTTCATGTTAACAACACAGTAAATAAGTATAAAGTTTCAAAAATATACATAAATGAAACTTTTGACATCGATTTCCAATTTTGATCTAGAATTTCTATAGAATATGGATTCTGAACTGTAACATAGGTACGTGAACTTTTAGTAGGTACTGTATTTTTTTTCATTTTCTACTTTTTTTATTGTTGTCCTGCTGATGTTTAGATAAGCTGGTTATATTATTATACAACAAAAGTAGACACTCAAATTTTCTAGCTTTCGACATACATACATTAATCTGATTTGAACTGCTATCCAAATTGGATATATCAAAATTTATTAAACTAATCTATGTGGCTTTTCTAAAGTGACCATGCGATGAACAACGTAAATTTTTTTTTAGAATCCATACCCTTTCAAACCAATTCTATACAAGTTATTAAATTGGAAAAGCACATAAAAATCGCTGAATCATCATAATTTATCACAGAGGAGTTGGTAAGCTAAAATGCTCAAATGTAATTAACTCATCTGTTTACCTGTTGCTTTAAAACTTTATTTAACTTAATCTAGAGTTAAGACATTATCAACTGGCTGTTGTTCGCCGTTTACGTGATTAATTATTTTTTTTGTATTGTTTATTTTGAAAATGACGTACTTTTATATAATCACAAATTTTAACAAAAAAACCGACTTCCAGAAGTGGACCAAATTTGAAATGGGACCACACGGGAAGCACTAGCTTTCAAAAAAAAAAAAAAAAGAATAACCAAATTCGGTTCACCCAGTCGAAAGTTATGAGGTAACAAACATTTTAAAAAAAGCATTCGAATTGATAATCTCCTCCTTTTTTGAAGTCGGTTAAAAATATATATGATAAAAATGGTAAAATTAACACAAATCCTTTCTTGGAGGTTGCTTCCAAAATTTATTTATTTATTTAAAAAATCTGCAGTGTCTTTACATAACCATTATCCCAAAACGACATAAAATAAAATGGTGACAAATATTTTATAACGAAATATCATTCGCTTTACATAAAAGTATCAGCTGTCAAATTAAAAGGTTCTACTTTAATGAATCAGTCAGTCCGGTTAAAAAACGTTATACTTATATGTATGGATATAACACTAGTAATAAACAACGTTTTTTAAAAATATATTTACTTCAAAAGAGCCCCGTTGGTTTCAAGTTAACCTTTTACGTTGAATTTATCAAGAGTTTTTGTTCTAAAAGCCCATGTGTCATATGTAAAGTCGACCCACCGATGTTTACAGAAGACTTTGAGAGAAAAGCTTTCACATTGCCTTCTAACCTTTTTGTTTGCCACCTCTAGATTTGTGTTGTACTCTATGTCAAAGTCTGGGAGTGTAGTCAGAATATTTTACAAAAAAAAGTGGCGTGAAAATAACAATTTCAAAAAAATCGCAGGACCAGGTCTATATTATTCATTAACCATCATCACATTATTATGAATATACATAATTATGTCTGTGTAATCTTCTTCAGCGAACACCCCTAAATTTTATATGCTCGATATTCTTCCACAGTCCCTGCATTGTCCGTTGGTTTCCACAGCTCCTGGACAGTGTAGTTTGTGGGATACAGTGGACAAAAAAAAGTATTATAAAAAAAAAAACCGACTTTCAAAAAAACATCCAACGAAAACTCTCTGCCAAAAAGACACTTAAAAGCGTAAAATAAACTGGTTCTTCATAAATTGCGGTGCCAAGCGACTATCGCTTAGACTTTTGTAATTGTTCGTTTGTATTATTTTTGGCTTAGCACCGACTTCAAACAGATTTTAGGTACCTAGCACACATTATAATACTACTATTGAAATGAATAAAGAATAAGGTATAGGCAATTTATGAAGAACCAGTTTATTTTACGCTTTTAAGTGTCTTTTTGGCAGAGAGTTTTCGTTGGATTTTTTTTGGAAGTCGGTTTTTTTTTATAAAAAGTTTTTATTTATCAGTTTTTAGTGCAATCAATCGTAGGTAAGTAGTAAGTTGAACTATTTCATCAAATTTCATCGTCAAGAATACAAATTAAGGTCTATACGTACGTGTAATATTAAAATCATCCTCTAATCCCTAACTGTTGAAGAGTTTAACCTTCTATCATCAGCTCACCTAAATAACTTGAAAGTATACGACTGAAGGTCTTTAGATACGTATGAAATTGAAAGAATTATCCTCCAACTCCTAACCGTTGAGGAGTTGTACCTTCCACCTTCCATCATCAGCTTACCTAAATAATTTGAAAGAATACGACTAAAGGTTACATATATACATATGATATTTAAAGATTTATCCTCCAACTCCTAACCGTTAAGGAGTTGTACCTTACATCATCAGCTCATCATCATAAAATGATGACTACCAGACGCAAATACCGGTGTAACTTCAGAAAATATACGAAAAACATAGTATGTGCCTATAAAAAATGAGGGTTTCCCTCGATTTCCCTGGGATCCCATCATCAGATCCTGATATACTGGCAATGGGACCACCTCGGAAGCATAACCATTCGAATACAAAAAAAAAAATTCAAAATCGGTCCACAACTGACGGAGTAATCGGTGAACATATATAAAAAAAAAAAAAAAAATACCATATAACCTCCTCCTTTTTGTAAGTCGGTTAAAAAACTAAAACCCAACTACGACAAAAAACGCCGCTGAAAAAGTATAAAACAAGTTTGAAAAGCCGTAGTCACACGTTGTTAAAGTGTTATGGTGCGTTTCTATGTAACGTGTGACCAAACACGGCATCTTTATCTCAAATTATTTTTTTAATACAGTACCTTATGTCGGCTAGAGGGCGCCACATTAGATTCAGTGACACGTTATATAGCTTATAACCAGCGGACGATCAAGACGCTTCTAACAATACCTCATTTGTTCAGTTCTAATTAGTAGTTAATGAGCTATGAGGGAACAAATGAACATACATACATAGCCTGTCAAAATCATAACCCTCCTTTGGTTTTGCCGTAGTCGGGTAAAAAGCAAATGCGGCACAGTTTGCAATGGCACATTAGGAAAATAATGCATAAATGAGCTTCCCCGCAGCGCATCTAGATTAAAGCTAGTCAGGATAACGCAGTATCTAAGCTGACTAATCCTCGCACCACAATGCTTCGAATTGTGTAATTTTGCGATGACATAACCCTTAATATTAATGTTTGTATAAAAATGATCTGATCAAAATGTTATCATCTTGTTAGCATATAAAACAAAAACGACACCCCAAGGAATTGAGTACCATTTTTAACCGACTTCCAAAAATTACTCCGTCAGTTGTGGACCGATTTTGAAATTTTTTTTTGTATTCGACAGGGTATGCTTTCGTGGTGGTCCCATTGCCAGCATATCAGGATCTGATGATGGGATCCCAGGGAAATCGAGGGAAACCCTCATTTTTTATAGGCACATACTATGTTTTTCGTATATTTTCTGAAGTTACACCGGTATTTGCGTCTAGTAGTCAACATTTTATGATGATGAGCTGATGATGTAAGGTACCACTCCTTAACGGTTAGGAGTTGGAGGATAAATCTTTAAATATCATATGTATATAAGTTACCTTTAGTCGTATTCTTACAAATTATTTAGGTAAGCTGATGATGGAAGGTGGAAGGTACAACTCCTCAACGGTTAGGAGTTGGAGAATAATTCTTTCAATTTCATACGTATCTAAAGACTTTCAGTCGTATACTTTCAAGCTGTTTAGGTGAGCTGATGATAGAAGATTAAACTCTTCAACAGTTAGGGATTAGAGGATGATTTTAATATTACACGTACCTTAATTTGTATTCTTGATGATGAAATTTGATGAAATAATTCAACTTACTACTTACCTACGATTGTTTGCACTAAAAACTGTAAAATAATAACTTTTTATAAAAAAAAAAACCGACTTCCAAAAACATCCAACGAATACTCTCTGTCAAAAAACACTTAAAAGCGTAAAATAAACTGGTTCTTCATAAATTGCCTATACCTAATTCTTTATTCATTTAAATAGTAGTATTATAATGGGTGCTAGGTACCTAAAATCTGTTTGAAGTCGGTGCTAAGCCAAAAAGAATACAAACGAAAATTACAAAAGTCTAAGCGATAGTCACTTGGCACCGACTTCAAACAGATTTTAGGTACCTAGCACCCATTATAATACTACTATTTAAATGAATAAAGAATTAGGTATAGGCAATTTATGAAGAACCAGTTTATTTTACGCTTTTAAGTGTTTTTTGACAGAGAGTTTTCGTTGGATGTTTTTGGAAGTCGGTTTTTTTTTTTTTATAAAAAGTTATTATTATACCAATAAATCCTGCAAAAAATGTATATAACAGACGATTTAATATCCTATAACATTGTGTTCTGTTCGAACCGTAATAAGTATTTAACTAACATTTACCAACTAAATTTTAAGAATAAATTAACAATTTAGACAAGGAATAATATAACACTTTAATGGTGAATAGTACAAACTTTACAAAAACCAAAGGTACAATTATTAATTCACGACGCATCCATTGTCATAAAGTATGCAGAACTGGGGATGCGGTTATCTCGGTTAATCCGTTTAATATCTAACAGTTTGGACCGGTTAATGAAGCTAAAGCCAAAGGGTACACATTCTCATGTTGGAAGTTAGATGGGAATATCTTTGCATATTTAAAAACACTGGTATCTAAGGCTTATAAATCAGTATTTCCTTTTTTAAACGTGCAAGAAATATATTTTAGTACCTAGGCTACGACTATTAAACCTTGTAGGCGTAGATATTCTAATACAACATGAATAAAGCTATCGCATTCTACTCACACAAAATATCGCTTTAATATTGAACAACGTAATATGTATTGCGGTTAGCGTATGCGACTGCCGATGAAGAGGTTTTAGATTCCATTCCCGGGTCGGTTCAAAACCGTTAATGGGTTTTTCATACAAGACATTCCTAATAATAGCCTGGAGACGAAAGATGGTAGTAATTCACGATCCTGGCACGGAAGAGCACGTCGGTCGGTCCCGGTTGTCATGAACGTCTGAGGCAATCATTATTGGAAAGTCTGGCATTTGGGGGCACCAAATATACTGACAATCCGATGTCAGTTGCTCCCTGGAAAAACTGACATACAGGCAAAACCAGTTGAATTAGTAGCCGACACCAAATAATCTAGGGAATAATAAAGGCTAGGAAAAATATAGTAGGTATGTACCTAAGTAAATAAGGCACATACATTCCAAATAGGTAAGATGAACTTAATTGTCAATGATCTAATCTAACTCGGGAATGCTCTTATTAACTTTGTGTCAAAAATTTCTTAGAGCCAACAAAAGTTTTCGACTAGTGGACCAATGATTACAAGTCAAAATACTTAATTAGCTAGCTCAGAGTATTTCAGTGAGCTCTAGATAAGCTTAAATGTACTTGGTGTTCCTAGGTCATTTTGAAACTAATTAGGGGGTTTTATTATTGAAATGCTGATCATAGTGTAATTTAATTTAATTGGCTCTGCCAAAATGACTCTACTCTGCCTGATGGAAAGCATAAGCAGAATCCAAGAGTGGTGGTCACCATACTCGTTGCGAATGCAGACAATGCAACAATGCAGCATGGTGACCCACACTATGGTGGTCTAGTAATGCTTCTGCATCATTGAGTTCCGGTCTCGCACTCACCAACGAAACACGACAGCACGAACACTGTCATTTTGCGTTGGTCTTCTGTGTAAGGGTAGTACCGCCCCGGTCGAGCCGGCCCGTTCGTGCTGAAATCAGCGTGGCTGTACTACCTACTGCTTTGTTGCATATTAATTAAAAAGACTGAAATTATATTATGGCGTTTTTGTAATTTTTATTCATTTAAACCTATTTTTAAACTTTATGCGTCATATGGTTAGAATGAACTTGCCTGTGGTAGCGCCCTCATGTATGTATGTCATTAATCACGGCAAAGAATAGTCTATTTCATTCCTGGAGAATCAAGGTATATAAATAAAAAATCTCATTGAAATCCGTTTAGCAGTTTAGCCATAAAAACGTAAGAGACCGATAGAGTCACTTTCTAATTTATAATATTGTAATATGGATTAATAAACGTGCTTGAATTGATGAACACAGTTTACGTTAAATGAATGCTTGTAAAATTTATATTACGAGTATTTCTTAGGAGCATATTACTGCTTCGATACCGTCTGTCGTGTTCATTTAGCGCCCGGGATTTGAGGGTGGAAAACTAATAAGCCTTGCAGCGGATCGAATTATTCTTAATATAATATACTCTTATATAAATGTGGGAGATAAGAAAGAAGTGAATAAAGGTAATCGTCATGTCTCTCAGTAAAAGTGTTTTCACTTGTAAGATCTTTTACAAATATTTATTCATTTTATTCTAACATTATCTTTAAAGAAAAATGATCTACGCTTTGATCTTTAAAGTTATTTTAATCTTTTAATAATAACAGACCTATCGATAAATTGTTGTATTTTTCTGTAGGACATTATAATTCAATAAAACTCTCAAAAGCCTACAGAAGCATCTTGAAACCCTTTTCTAATAAAGCAGTAGCTTGTTATGTATTGACAGTTAACCTCAAGTGTTCATTAATTCTTGTTAGGTACTCCGAGTAACTTGCCTCTTCTATTGACCGCTAGGGGTCTGACCGTTGAGTTGCGGTCGCTCTTCTAGCTACAAGCCGTGAATGAGTTTTGTGGAATTTAATATTGTTGGTAAACGGAGAAAGTTAATTAAAAGTTGAATTGTTTTAATTTTCCTTGTTTATTTGTTTTCCTTTAAACTGACACTTAAAAGCTTTCTAACATTTATTTGATGTGATAATTACGTGTGGAATGTGTACCTAATACTTAATTTGATTGTAATATAATACTGAAGTGTAAAGCTTGGTAGTGAATCTTCATATAATTTGGATGAGATTTTAATATTTAATCTATATTTATACTAATATTATAAACACGAAAGTTTGTAAGTATGGATGGATGGATGGATGTTTGTTACTCATTCACGCAAAAACTACTGAACGGATTTGGATGAAATTTTACAGCAATATAGCTTATACACCAGAATAACACATAGGCTACTATTTGCCGCGATAACCGACATATGCGCGGGTGGAGCCGCGGGCAACCACTAGTTTCATTCAGAAACATTTAAAAGTAGTGTCACTGACATTTGAAATTGCATCTATCACTGCAACTAAACAAAGTGTTAGTGAATTTATTTTTCAAACCCATTCAAGACAAAAAAATCTCAGACTAATAATAACTCATAATCCTGAAGAATATTATTCAACGCACCATTTAAATTATTTAAATCTCTTTAGCCACCATACTCTTGTTAAGTTGAACGACATGTTTTATTAAGTTTTTATTTTCACCTCGTAAGTCGTCTTTCATTCTTTTCTAGTAAATTTATTTCTTACTTTATCTAAAATTGAAATCATGTTTGCATTGTATGAGAATGAATAGTGACCGAATAAAATAGTCTAACACGCAAAGTTCATTTTTTATGACCTAAGCTATCACGATTTTTTGTACCTCGTTTAATTTATTTCATTTTATAAAATAAGTATCACAGATGGTAGAACTTTCCAAATACACTGACAATAATATTGATACATGATTTGTACTACAGTAGGCTTTAAATATTGTCTGGTACAAATTGCTTTCAACGATAAAACCTTCCATTGTACTATTTCCGTAGTCCACAGTAAAGGTTTTTAACGATCGTCGAGTATAAAATGCGAAAAGCAGTAGCGCCATACGAACATCAGCTACATATAAAAACAATATTAATGGAAGGATTGCAAGACAACAGTATAGCGAATTTCCTAACTTTCCAGAAACTGGAGTTGACAGACTGCTTTACCATCGCTGTCATCATGTTTGCTATGAGTTCAATACGTTTCGATCCAATTATGAATTCAACCCGACACTAGTTTCAAATATTGAGCAGCTGTGGAATATTGAAATACATAAGTTGATAATAATATCACAGAACAAACACTAAGAAGTTAAACTAAATTATCTGATTTCAAGATGAAACTGATTATTACTTGGTGGCATGTGGAATTACGGTTTAGAAAGGTTTCAGTTTTATGTAGCTGACGATATTCCAGAAGTATCCTTCACTTTCATTTATTACTTAATACCAAGGAACTCAATATTTCACAAAGAATTTTATACTATTTTATTTTTATTAGGGATAGGTAATTTGATCCTATACCTTTGTTTGGCGTCCACTAGTTTTTTTTTAAATTGAGCTGTCATTGTTAATTTTTTGTGCAATAGGCGCGCAAACGAGCAGATGTATCGCCTGATGGTAAGCGATTACCGCTGCCCTTGGACACCTGCAACACAGGCGTCACAAGTGCGTTGCCGGCCTTTGAGGGGCCCGCCGGGGAGAGAATAGGGTGAGGGTTGGGAATTGGGCCTCCGGTATCCTCTCACTCACTCGGTGAAACGTAGCGCAAGCACTTTTTCACACCGGTTTTCTGTGAGGCCATGGTATAGTTAAGCTGTTAGATTAATTTGAGTTCGTAGTGGTATTTGCATGAAAAGTTAAACGTTTTTTGTTTTTAACGCATATAGATTTAATTTGTGTTACAGGGAGCTCTTAATTAAGTTTATTTTTAAAATAAAATGACTCTATATCTCATTTTCAGCAAGCAAAGAACGCAAGTATTCGAGCTAAATAAAACAGCTAAACTAAGTATTTTAACTAAGTTATAAATAAGAGCAACTATTTGTTGAAATCATCATTTTGCATATAGCTATGACTTTTTTTAAGATTAAGTGTTGTGGACCTACTATAAATCTGAAAGCAAAAGAAAAACTTATTATCTCTTAACATGTAATAACTTAGATTTTGAAAACATTAACATAGGCCAGCTTTTTAGATGAATTTCAACAGTAATAATTATTAGTATTTGTTGACGAACAGGTGTTATGTTCATTTTACATAAATGACCAGGCTACACGATCATACCTGACGAATCATCTGTTATATTTATACATAATTGCATCGGTGGCATAGTGGTAGCGTATGCGATTGCTGTGCTTGAGGTCTCGGGTTCGATTCCCGGGTCGGACCCAATGTTTGTATGATCTGCAAATATTTGTTTAAGAGTTTGGGTGTTTTCTATATATAATATGTATGTATTAAAAAAATAAAAGTATATATGTATTTATATCAGTTGTCTAGTATCCATAACACAAGCTCTGCTTAGCTTGGGACTAGATGGCCTTAATTATCAAATTACAGGGTAAGTACTCTATAGTTTGATTGTTTTCCGTTATATCTAGCAATCTCATAACTCAATTAGTCGGTAAATATGGCATGACTCCGGCTTAAGAGTTTAACGCTGAAAAGATTACAGGTAAGTAAATCAAGAATACCTAAAGAGGAAATGACATAAAATTAATTTTCAATACCTTAAAATAAAAAAACGCCTAAATCTAACACATGCAGAGTTTTACACGCTTGATACTTTATTGGGTCGACAAAGTTATAGCAAATTTACGAGAACACTGTGTGACAGAGTGGCTCTAAAGCACCTATTTGTTTGGTTTAGTGTCCATAATTTACTTGCGCAATGTATGTGGGTCATGGGAGAATTTAAAAAATTTCGAAAGTTTTTACTGGTTTCTGAAACAGAACAGTTCTATGTTTATTAGCCTTAATAAAGACAGTCGTTCCATGTTTAATTTTCAATGACGAATCATTAAATGTTTGGTATTATTTGGTACCAATACTACCGTAACAGAAGGTTTATCGATTTTAGTGGTAACTTCCAACGTGTTTTTTGGTATTCTGGTTTTGTTTATTGATAATTGATATTGGTTTCCTCAATTATCATTCAATCTGCCTTTCAATCAATTAGTATTTGTATTTGTATTTATTCTTTATTGTACACAATAAACACATAAATAGGAAAAATAATACAAGAAAGTTTCATGTACAAAGGCATGCTTAACCCAAAATTGAGTTTTCTGCCAGCAAACCCTGAGTGAATAGAGGATAGCAGAGAAATGTAAGGGCATAGTCATGCGTACTTAGGAATCAGAGAAACAATCATATTAATTTATACAGTAGAAAGAATATATTATACATACATATTACAAGTTACACATATACGATATTTATGCGTAGATACATACAGGTATAGGTACATATATACATATTGTCTTGCTATTGTAGGGACCACAGAACTACTAGAAAAGCCTTTGACGTAATTTCGTAAGTAATCTTTTGTCGCCGGGACGCACACATAAACGATTAATAATATTATACACACATAACTAAGTCTATTCTAATTCGTCCAAGGGATTTAATGAATATAATATTAAACTACAACCTTATGCACTTGGCATTAAGTAGAGTTTTACGTGCAATTTTGTGTTTAGAGGTGGATCTTCGTCTTTATGACCCACCCACCGTAGAGATGTGGTCCTGTCGATTATAATAATTAAATTTGCTTAATTTCTATAAGAAATAGTTCTTACTTTTAAATATCGCTATGCTATTTTTTATATGAAATTCACTGTCTTAGATATGGATTGAGTGAAATTGTACTAGTTTCTTGTGTTAATATAAAAATAAGACATTTGTTTTGTCAAAACATAAGTACATATTATACATCTAAAGTTGGAATTTGACTTTTCATACTTATCAACACGACACAACTTTCTATAGACGTAACACACATAATCTTAATAATTTTTCTGTAGAACCCTGTAATCAACAGTAAGAGGTTATTTTTATATCCTCACAAGATGTACATTTTCATATCTAAATTTAAATGCAAAAAACAATGTATAGACGTCGGACGGCCCGAAAATGTTAATCTTCAAAATATGTTTTAAGTTTTAAAAGAAATATTTCTATCATTCCTATTCCATTTCATCAAAAAGCTTTCCAAAAAAAATTCATATTAAAAATTATTTTGCAGTCGGTTAAAAATCATAATACACGACTAGTTTTTAATTACCAGAGAAAAAAAAATCTGGTATTCGGTATTCGATACTGAGCACATCCATGTAATTAAAACAAAAAAAAAACAATATGTTAATTTTATCCTTAAAACCACCAAATATTTGTTCATAACGTATGATATAATTCAATACGGTCAATGTCCTTGCTGCGGGGCTGCGGGATGCGGGGGGTTCGCGATCGCCGGCGCAGCGGCCGGGCACATGAATGAAAACACCGCCCGCGCGGGTGGAAGAGGTCCCGAATAAAATTGCAGTTTTGATTTTGACGTCGTTAAGTACATTTCTGTGATACCGACACGTCGTACACGACGACGTTTATTTACAAGGATAGGACTGTTCAACCATCACAACGAACATTGGTGGTCAATGAGGAATCCTTACTTTATCCTTACTCCCAGAATCTAACACAGGTTTAGTGTAAACAGTCTCCCGATTAACTCCTGTGGACTTTTAGGTACTTGTGGAGTGAAGTGAAAGTTTAAAAAGTTTAAAAGTGAATTTAATAGTGTGTTTGTGTTTGCAACAATTAAAGCATTTGTAGTGGTATGTATGAAATACTTAAGTACTGTAGTACCTAGCTGTCAGTTGATTACTTAAAATTAAAGCTAAGTAATAATAAAACAGTATCGGATAAAACATTGGTAGGTACGTAGGGATTTTGTGTATGCACATTTTAAAGGCTGGCTTCTCGGGTGTATCGAACATAAAATTGAGTGATTGATTGAGAAACTTTGTTAAGTAGGTAGATACCTACTTTACTAGGTACTCAATTCAACCAAACTTGCTTAAATACTCTGATTTTACTACCATTACGATCAAACTAGTATAATGAGGGATTTTAACTATTTAACCATAAACCTAGAACAGTTGTATTTGAAGTCGCTGCAATGCAATAATAATATTAAACTTATCGTCGCCCGGGCCCGCTGTGAGCGCGAAAGAATAAAAATATTCATTGACCGATATGTTAGGTACACTACGTGCGTAATTATTACATGGTGTCCAAAAATTATGGACGTATTTTGTGATTTTAAAAACGTTAATAACTTTGTTGTTTTCTTTGTTTGGCATTTCTGTTATGGTGTTTTATGTAAGTACATACATTCTGTATCTGCCCCTATTTTTTCTCTGGTAATTAAAAACTAATGGTGTATAAAACAAATCAACTCTTTCTACTTGAGAAAAACACAAACCAATATCATCGACATCCACAATTTTGCGGTATCGATTGCATTATAAATATTTGGGCACACCCCTATGCCTTACACTAAATCTTTTCGGGTGAAATATATCGAAATATTCACGCAGGAAATGCAGTTCATTGCGTACTCTTGTGGAAACAGTGTAGTTAGTAATCGAATTTAATACGCAATGTATGATTGTTTTATTGTTTTTTCCCGTTGAAAGTAAAATGCGAATGCGACCGTTCAGTTAATGCCAGCAGACAAAATAGAGGTATTTGGACTTATTTCGCGGCGCGCCTGCCCCGCCTACATAACATTTCTACCTATATTTTTTGTTCTGTGGTAGGGACAGATAATAATCCCTGGTTTTCTCCCTGAACACACTCAGAGAAGGACTGGCGCGTATCGCACGCGGCAAGGAATTCCATAGCCGAACAGCTGCAACACTAAAGGAGTTATTGTAACAGCTCGAAGTATGAGAAGGAGTTCGAAGAAGGAGAGAAGAGGAAGAGCGACAGGGTTGGCTTCTGGGAATAAAGTGCTCGAAGCGGTCGCGAAGATATGAAGGAGAATTGGGATTGTAAATAGTTGAATACAATAAGGAAAGTATGTGTAGATCTCGACGCTGACGAATAGGTAACCACTTTAGTTGTTTCCGGAATTCCGAAACGTGGTCGAACTTTTTCAAACCAAATATGAAGCGGATACAAAGATTTTGTAGTCGTTCTAGCTTACTCCAAAGTTCTTCGGTAGCGTCAAGAAAAGAAACATCGGCATAATCAAGAAGTGGAAGGAGAAGGGACTGAGAAAGAAGGATTTTAGTCGAAAAAGGGAGAAAATTTTGAAGGCGTTTGAGAGAATGATATGTGCCGAAAACCTTCCTACTCACCTCTGTAATGTGTGTGCTCCATGACAAGTTGCAGTCCATAAAAATCCCAAGATTTTTAACTTGTGTCAAATACGGTATGATAGTATTGTTATAGGACACTGTAGGTAGTGAAGTCAGATCGAGACTATTATACATGTACCTGCCACCAATAATGATAGCTTGAGACTTTGCGGGATTGACAAGCAGCCCGAACGATTTTGCCCATGTATAGATGTTCTGGAGATCATTATTGATGGCAGTGACAGCGTCCGTTAGCTCATTAACCTTAAAATGACGGTAAAGCTGCAAATCGTCTGCGTAAAGATGATAACGAGAAGAGATGACTTTAGTGATAGCATTTATGAAAATAGAGAAGAGTAGAGGAGACAGTACGCCACCCTGGGGAACACCCGCATTAAGATTACACCAGTCAGAGGACGACTCTTCCGAGCGAACCACCTGCGAGCGACCCCGAAGGTAAGAACTGAACCAAGCAATTACAGATCTAGAAACATTCAGAGACGATAGAGTGCCTAAGAGGATGTCAAAATCAACAGAATTAAAAGCGCTGCTGAAGTCCAGTAGAACCAATATTGACAGTTGTTTATTTTCCATAGCCAATCTAATATCGTCTGTTATTTTAACTAGTGCGGTCACAGTGCTATGACCAGTACGAAAACCAGATTGGTATGGACTCAACAGGCCATTAGAGGAGAGAAAATTGTTCAGTTGAAATCGGACTATCCTCTCAAGCACTTTGGAAAGAATCGGGAGAATGGATATGGGACGAAACTGGGATACTGATGATGGGTTAGCAGTTTTAGGGAGAGGGATAATATGGGCTTTTTTCCAGTGTGATGGAAACACTTTCTCTTTCAGAGAAAAATTTATTATGTGAGTCAACGTTGGAAGGAGGTCACTTACAATTGGCCGTAACATTTGTTGTTGAATTCCATCGTCACCTATTGCTTTTGTGGAGATGGATAGGATATGTCTCTTTACGTCACAACCTGTAACCGGGTTAAAAGAAAATGAGGTACATTCAGGCAAAGGAAGACTAGATAGATAATTAAGAGTGGATGCTTTTTCTGCAACATCTATACAGACTGGTGAAGTGGTAAAATGACTATTCAGCACATTAAGATCAATGCTAATTGAAGTATGATCAGCCGCTTTACCAATACCAAGAGATTTAAGAAATCGCCATACCTGTGGTGTGTTGAAATCTTTGATAGAATCGTAAATGTGGCGTCTTTTAGCATCCCGACACAGACGGCTGCAGCGATTCCGGAGCACCTTATAGATCGACCAATTCTCATCTGATGAGTGTTTTTTGTATTTTATCATGGCTCTATTTCGCTTCGACATTAATTGCTTAATGTTTTCGGAGAGCCAAGGCGCAGGAAGATTCCTAACTCTTACTTTTTTTAATGGCGCGTGTTTATCGTAGAGATCCAAGATAATTTTATTGAATTTTTCAATTTTTGTATCAATGTCGCCACAACTGTATATCGGAGACCAATCTATATTTTCGACATCTTCTCTCAAATCGACCTCATCAATATTTTTAAAGCTGCGTAAGAGGATGTATTTAGGCTTAGGTTTAGGAGAGATAATTTTGTAAGAAAGGAAAATCAAATCATGGTATGAGAAAGGAGCGCAAAGTTGGCCATGTGCAGCAACTTTACTAGAATCGGAAACAAGAATTAGGTCTAAGAGAGAGGGGGTGGAATGGGGAGCGTGATGAGTTGCATTTAAAGGAAGAATATGCATGTTAAGTGAGGAGACAAGGGATCGGAGTTTTCGGCTTCGAACGTCATTCCTGAGCAGGCACGTGTTGAAATCCCCAAGAATAATAGTGTCACTGTACAAGGGGGATAAATTTTCCAGCTTGGTTTCGAGAGACGAAAAATAATCTATTTGACAGGAAGGACTATAGTAAACACCCATAAGGAGTTTAGTGTGGTGGAAGTCGATTTCTAAGAAGAGGTGTTCTGCAAACCCCAAGTCATTGCTAGGCGACTGATCAATCACTCTAAAAGTAATATCAGACCGTAGATAAATGGCAACTCCACCGTAGCCCTTGCCAGTTCTGTCATTTCGTATAAGTCGATACCCCGATATTGCATATTGAGTGGAAGGTAGCGTAGGTTTAAGGAAAGTTTCGGAGATAAGGATGGCATGAATAATGTTGGGATTAAAAGAAGATAGAATATCAGGATAGTGAGCGTGCACACTTTGGGCATTTATATGTACTATATTGAGATAATTGTGAAATGAGCCGAGTTTATCAAAAAGGTTTTTGTTTAAATTAGTGGACTCCGCCTCACTATCACTAAGTGCACTGGCGTAGTCATCATTCGAAGCACTAGAAGATGAACAAGATAAAAAACCGTCATCATAACAGCCAGACATATATAAAATAATTTAAACAAAGTAACAATTAATTATACTAATAAATAAATAATACTAATAATAAAAATATAATTAACTAATTTCTCACCCAATATCCTCGATGCACTAAAGGTTTTACAAAATTTCTATAAAAAGTTCAACAAGTAGAAACTAAACGCACCGACGATTGACAAGATTTCTGATTGGCCAGCTATGCGTCAAAGTCAAAAGTTTATGTGTCAAATTTGTCATCGAGTGAAAGTAAACATTATGAGTGACCAAATTAATAAGACTAAAAAAAAAAAACAATGTGAAAACATAAGAAAGAGATAGAGGAAAGAAATATAGAACTGACCTCAACCAGTGGTTAAAATTAAATAACTACAAATTTTGAAGAATGAAATGACATTAAACCATATTTACATCACAGGACCTTTAGTTTGCTTACGAGATCGCTTTTCACCAACAGAAGCAGTCGTTTTGTGAGAAGCAGATCTTGCAGGTTCGTCGGGAGGTGATCGCGACGCTGGGTATTCTAAGCTAAGTTTGCGCAGCTCGACGATGCATTCTAGTTTACGTCGCAGATTGTTAGGGAGTTGGACCACAATCTTACCATCGGAAGTCCAGCAGTTCCTAATGCCGAAATGTTTACGAGCCTCCATGAACATGTCGTGTCGAGGCTTTGTGAGGAACTCCGATAATGTTAACCCTGAACCTTTGAGCTTAGTCTTGGTGCTCCAAACTTCATTTCTCAGACGATAACTATTGAAGCGTATCAGCAGAGGACGGGGCTTTTTAGTGTTGCTTCCGAGGCGATGACACGATTCAATATCGTTGGTCGAGATGTTAGGCAACTTCAATTTGTCAGATAATAATGCCACTGCCCGGGACGCATGTGCATCATCATTCTCCTCCCTTACACCGTGCAGCAGTAGGACCTTTCGCCGTGACGCCATCTCATGCCTGTCCAGGCCAAGTAGCAGTAGCTCCATTTGTGACTTGAGCATGGCCATTGTTTTCCAAATGAGGGACTTAAACTCTGCAAAGTCACGTGACAGACTCGCTATATTTTTGTGAGTTGCATCTGGGCCTGCCGCATCCTTCAGGTCAACCTCGTATTGGATCATCCGAGCTTCAAAGGTGGAGGAGAGCTCCTCCATGCACATTGATAGTTTGGTGTAAAGGTCCATAATGACAAGTTGGTGATGTTGTCAATGCAAGTGAAAGTGTATATAGATAAATAGGTAATTTAATGCACTAGAGGATAATGGTTAGTTTTAAAACTTTTGTAACATTAAAATTGATTGTTGTTTATTTTTAATTATAAAAGAATTACAGAGCACAAGTTTTTTATGTTGACACACTGACTACCCTCCACAATTAGCTTATAGTAGTCCATTACTGCTGGGGAAGGTATGCCCATTTTTTTTGTTTATTTAATCGAAGAGAACATTAATGAAGAGGCCTGATGGTAAGTGACTACCGCCGCTCATTAACAGCCTGAGAGAAACAGTGTTGCCACCTTGCGTGCGAAGGGTGCATACGTCGCTAGTAGTCTTGGCAATAATCAAGGCTAGCAAGATGATGGTTTATATATTTTACATGATTATACCTACACTAGTTTACCCACGCAACGTCGTTTACGTATCCTATTGCACGTAGTTTAAAAATTTTGCCCCGTTTTTGTAACATTCTTCATTGGTGCTACGCTCCTATTGGTCTTAGCGAAATGATATGTGGCGTGTGTGTGTGTCGATAAATGTACTATCCAACACTGAAAGAATTTTTCAAATCGGACCAGCGGTTCTTGAGATTAGCGCGTTCAAACAAACAAACACTTAAGTTTTATAATATTATTATAATATAGATTTATATATACTTCCAGTTTCGCCTACTTATCGAGTAGTGGTCAGTTACCACGGCAAATAGTAGCCTATGACCTTTCTCAGGGATCAAAGTATCTCCATGTCAAATTTCATTGAAATTGGTGCAGCGGTTTAGCCGGGAAAGCGTAACAGATTGACAGATAGACAGACAGAACGACAGATTTATTTTCGAATTTATATTTTTTTTATATAAAAGACGACTCCCGGATTAGGAATAAACATCCTGTGTAGCGGGGGACTTTACAAACATACATGAAACGGACACAAAGAACACCCAGACTCGGAATAATAATTTGTGGGTCACACAAAGTTTTGTACCGCGTGGGATTTCAACCCATGACACTTGGCGCAGTAGCAGTCTGTTTATTACCAATATTAGTACCAATACCAACATTAGTATCCATGGATGACCAAAAGACGATGAATATGTAGTCTTATAAATAAATTTTATAATCAATCAATTAGCCAAAGCAAGCGTTTGCCGTACAAAGGATTTTCCCGATTAATGCCAAAGCGTCCAATCCTCTCAGCTTTCTGCATTCAATCAATTCGGAATACCTCCTTCAATCACCATGCCTTTCAATCAATTCGAAATGACTGAACAAAGCATTAAAGTGCTAAGAAAGCGTGTTGCTATAATGTGCTAAGTCCATTTGATCTAGGATGGGCTTTACGGAAAATATGTTCAAAGATGAGAATGGTGAATCACTTTTAAAAATACTAGTATTTTCCCGCGGCTCCGCCCGCATATACGTCGGTTATCGCGGCAAGCCTATGGTAGCCTATGTGTTATTCTGATATATAAGCTATATTACTGTATAGTTTCATCCAAATCCGTTCAGTAGTTATTGCGTGAAAGAGTAACAAACATCCATCCATCCATCCATACTTACAAACTTTCACATTTATAATATTAGTATAGATTTCCAATATTATTTTCCCTCAAAAGAAAATTCCTTGTCTCAACCTAGTTTGTACGATAGTTTTTATCTTGAAGCTTATTACAAGAAAATAAATGAAACGCAGCGAAATAAAAAATAGACTGGGGTTAACAGTTGAAATAACATAAAAATGACCTTGAGATATTGTTGATTCAAAAAAATCACATTAGCACATACTGTCGAAAATGTCTACTCATCACACATTTATTCCTTAAACTAGCGAAACATGCTAAATCCACCAACATAGTGGTCACATCAACAATTATTATTATAGTACTAGCTTTCTAGTAGCTTCAAAGTACCCACATGCCGAAATTTATTGAAATCGATGCATACAATCGTGGAGACATAACAGAGAGACAGAGTTATTATGAAATTCGTAATATTAGTATGGGTTTATTTTTAATAGAAATCTAATCCACTCACAATTTACTACTAATCACTGAACCGGTAGGCCATTCAAAATTAGATCCCAAAATTCCATCCTGTATATTGTGAGTGAGAGAGCCACGCTTCCGCATGCATCGACCGGAGAGATACTACGACCTCAAAGAAAACCGATGTGAACAGCGCCTGCGCTGTGTTTCACCGAGTGAGTGAGGATACCGGAGGCCCATAACCCAACCCCTCCTCCTACCCTCCCCACCCTCAAAGGCCGGCAACACACTTGTGACGCCTCTGCTGTAGCGGGTGTCCATGGGCGGCGGTAAAAAAAATTTTGAAAGTAAACTAAAATAAGCATTTGAAAATATTCCCGGTTCCTAAAAGTACATTGAAATCAAAGCGGTCTCTCAATAAAAATACATTCAAAGCTTCCGTAACTTACCAAGAGATGTTAATGAAATGAATTATGGTAGCAGCCGTGACCGCTCTAATTAATGCAGTTCCTCTTAGTCTAACCACGCAATGAGAATAATTTAGATGCCGAAGTTAGGCCCGTTACATGCAAATTAAATTTTAATATTTTAGCCTCAAGCTCCCAAGGGCGAAGGTGTAATGAGATTTGTTGCTAACAGAGACACGCTGAAGCACCTAGAATGTGGAAAAATTGTAGTACCTCTAAATTAATGAGTTGCTAATTAATTTGGAAGTTCAGCATTAGCGGGATTATATTTGCGAAGGTTATTATCATTTGCTACTTATAAATGATATCTGTTATTTAGAGAATTGTTATGTACAAAGCCTGTTATACTTTGCTTTCATTAGTAATTATTTCTCCTTTGTTAATCTTTAGTATGTGTTATGTGTGTACAATTTATTCAATCGTAAATAAGGAGGAAAACTTACCGTAGCGTCATCAGTTTATGTCGCCAATAGATTTTTGATTATTATTAGTACCGTTCTTTTTAATATGTATTTGTACTGTGGTATAAATTAATTCTTTAATTTTTTATTTATCATTAGTTTTATTTTTAGGGGGAGATGAGTTCCAGCGTATTTTTCACGAGAAAAGTGACCATCGCAAATTACTTCTGGAGGGATTCAGAAGATGTTCTTGAGTTCTAAATTCGGCAGTGTTATTAGCATCGGGTAACCGTTCGCTTGGTTGCCAGAATAATATTGTAAATAATTGATTTAAGAAGGGTGGAAGTTGAAATAGATGAAAAAAATAATATTGCAAAAGTGAATAAATATTTAATGCAAAAAGTTTATAAAAAAGTGCTACAATTTCTTTATTAATGTGACCACTACCAAGTATTTTATATTCATAGTCAAAACACCACGGAAGAAATAAATAGTCAAATATCATCTGAAAAATTTCCAAACAGAATGTTCGGGGAGCATCGATTTCAAAGTTTATACCGGCAATATAAAAGTTTCTGACTATCTATCGTAAACTGAACAAATATTCAAGCAATATGAGATAAACGCCGGGGGCAAACCTATGACTCTGGTTTATTGGTCCCAATTTTAGTTTCCTTTGACTATAAAATATTCAACACTAAAGGTGGTCACATATGGCCGATTCAAGTTTTGTTTTCGATAAAGACTGAACTCATGTTGTTTGAAATAAGAGCTAAAAATTTGTTTAATTACGTCAACTTTTTATGTGAAAAGCTTTGTATGCTTATTTTCTTGTTGAAATTTAGTAAATATTTATAAATTGCAAAAACCCTATTCAAGAATATAATATATGAATTTATATGTTAAGCTTTCACGTGTTAACCGTAAATCTAATCTAATGAAATTTTGCAAACATGTTTTTAGAGGTACAAAAAGAAATTTACCTATACCTATATTAATTTAACCTGGGTAGGTAAAACGTAATATAACGAGATACTAAAGTATCTGTTCGTGATTTAGATCTCGTAAAATGTGGATTAAAAACGTATATCTCGTATGTTTATCAATGGTTTATTAGCTTCATTGTCGTTTTTGTTTACGACTCTATTTCTTCATTTAGATATATATATTTTTTTATATTTTCGGACATCTACCACACAACGCCATCTAGTCCCAAGCTGAGCAGAGCTTGTGTTATGGGTACTAGACAACTGATATAAATACATATATACTTTTTTTTTTGTAAATACATACATATTATACATAGAAAACACCCAAACTCCGAAACAAATATTTGCAGATCATACAAACATTTGGTCCGACCCGGGAATCGAACCCGAGACCTCAAATACAGCAGTCGTATACGCTACCACTACACCATAAATCTTCAGATAGCCAGATATCTCGTTAAATCTTCAGACTAAAGAATGTTTATCTTAATGATTTAATTGACTATTACAATCTAGTCTCTATCTTATACCTTTCAACGAGCAGTTCTTGTATAATATAATCTATATCCGGCTCCAACAATTTTATGAAATTTAGTATGCAGGGGGTTTTGAGAAGGATAAATTGAGCTAGCTATTTCATTTTGGGATAATTGACCAAAAAAATAACTCGGTCATCGAAATACATAGATCTAATCCGAGCAAGAGGAAAGAAATTAGAAATGAGATTATACACGTGCAATACGATCAGTCTCAGCGATGCATTTTACTCTTCGAAGTTTTGATATGTGTTATTAATAATCTGTTTTACTTATATGGGTAT
Source organism: Diaphora mendica (assembly GCA_949125395.1). Taxonomy (NCBI): domain Eukaryota; kingdom Metazoa; phylum Arthropoda; class Insecta; order Lepidoptera; family Erebidae; genus Diaphora; species Diaphora mendica. The sequence continues at coordinate 30,696,007 of OX421314.1, forward strand.
TTCGGCCACCCTCGACTATTTTCATCTCTAGTAGAATGGCTTTAAAATCGGACAGCAGGACCCTTTCTCCTCTAAAAAAATCTTTTTTTATTTATCCAAATAAAAAAAGGAAAAACTGACCTTTATTTCTTTCATCATTATCATCATCATCAGCCTATCGCAGTCTACTGCTGCACTTAGGTCTCTCCAATTGCACGTCACTTGGTTCGATCCTTGGTTATTAATTTCATTTTTTTTATTGATTCCATAATCCTTTGAAAACACAGTTAAACATGCAAATACGCAAAATAGTTTCACAAACAAACATGATCTGTGAATCGCAAACATTGGTGCAAATATTTGTAATCTGTTAGCAAAGCAAAGCGTTGTGATTTGTGATAGTTTCAAATAATCCCTACGTTCATATTTGTGGTTTTATTACAAATATGAAGAGATATGTTGCCTGTTAGAGATCTTTGCTTAAAATGGTTTCGGGCTTTTTACTTATATTCAATGAACATAAATGTGACTACCCAATATAAAAGTGACAAAAAGGAACCATGTTAAGTGAACGAATTTCTATACTATTAAACTATATATATTATAAGCTACCTCCCCTCAGAGTCGTTGATCTACCTTTAAATTTTATATAAAAGAAGGTGTAACGCAATGTGAGATCGATTAGCTGGTGAGCGGTCGAGCTCCCCTTGTCTCCTATTTCTAATGTATTTATGCAGTGTGTAAATTGTGATTAATAACTTACGGTTATTTTGTTGTGAAACTTATTAAGTGTTCTTTAATGCAATCGTGCATATTTTAAAGATATTTCTACTTGCAAACCTAACAATATTATATGATGTTGCTGGTCATAAATTAGAAATCTATCACTTTACACATCCCTTCAGATTTCAATCTAGCCAGAGCTTGTACTGCGGTAACTGCTGTAAATGTGTAAATTGTAACTAGTTGCCCGCGGCTCCGCCCGCGTATGTGTCGGTTATCGCGGCAAAGTAAAGTTTTTTCCATTAATTACTGGAAAAAACCTATACTTTGAACAAGTAACATACCGTGGGAGAGCCACACTTCGGCATGAATGGGCCGACTCGACTGGAGTGATACCACGGCCTCACAGAAAACCGGTGTGAAATAGTGCTTGCGCTGTGTTTCACCGAGTGAGTGAGGATACCGGACTCCTATACCCCAATTCTCTACCTCCCCCCCATCCCCAAAAGGCCTTCAATGCACTTATGACGCTCCTGGTGTTGCAGGTGTCCATGGGCGGCGGTAATCGCTTACCATTAGGTGATACGTCTGCTCGTTTGCCCGCCTATTCCATTAAAAAAAAAATGTAATCCAAATTTAGCATACGTATCCAAATTCATTCCTGGAAATCGACATATTGACCTAACAAAAGGCAGAATATTCCACGTTGGATTTAAAATAAGTCTCGAAAGGGATCTAATCTGTCTAATGATTGGCTTCAGTCTCGGACTGGTTTCATTATATGAGCTGCTAGGCTTTACCTTTATGTAAGACCAATTTTCGGGGAACATTATGTTTATTTACGTTATGAAAGGAGATATAGGTTGAAATATGAGGATATTGTTACCGTTAGGATCAATATCGTTATAGTATTATTAATTTTTAGAAAGGTGTAGTTAAGTGATAGTTGGTAGGGAAAGTAAAAAAATATTGAAATGTATTTGTGAATAGAAATATAAATATCTATGCATTACATATTGTTAGGATCATGACAGAGATTTATTAATAAGAAAGAACAACTTAACAATTCACGTCTTACTGATTATCATTTCAGCGTTCCGAATCCAATGAGCGAATCCCTGACATTAAACCAACCACGCTTTTTATAGCATTGCGGCGGGTAATTGTAATAATTCTAACATTTTCGGCTAACAATATAACATATATTCAGCGGAAACAGATTGCGGTTGCAGCTATCTGCATTTTATTTGATATAGATTTGAATTATACAGTTCGGACAAAAAATAACTACCTAAATACGGTAAATATCTATATATAGTTGTTTTTGTTTTTTTAAAGCAAACTCCCGCACAAGGAATAGATCCTGTGTCGTGGGGGACTTTAAAAACATACGTGAAACGGACACAAATAACACCCAGACTGAGAACAACAATTTGTGGATCACACAAAGTATTGTCCTACGTGGGATTTGAACCCACGACACTTGGCGAAGTAGGAAACGGCGTGGTGACCGTTAAACCACTAGGCCAAACGTGCAGTCAAATTTTTGAAAGATTGTGTCAACGGTTTCCTTGAACGGCTTATCCATAAGTTTAGGCTACATTTTTAACAAAATTTAACAATAGTACACATTTTTTCGCAAACGATTTAGCTTCCTTTTCGACTGTAAAATGGGACTTAATCGCAATCGAATTGCACCGATCGTGGTCACTACGATCGGTGCAATTCGGTCGAAACCTCGAGCTACCAAAAAAGGTATTGTACTTTGTAGATATTATCGCGATTAAGTCCCGATTTACAGTCGAATAATATGTATAGTCACGAAAGTTTAAAAACAATTTAGCTTCTATTTTAAAAGATGTAGGTAATAAATCAAAATAATTATAAGCATTTAACAAGGTTCAGTCAGGTCATTTGACAAAAACTGAGCTTTGGCAAAGAGATGGTATTGCATTTTTATGTTACTCTACTAAGTAAAAGTAAAAGTATCGTAAAAATTTGAAAAGAAAAATGAAAAAGTATAACAATCTCTAGAATGTAAGTAAATTATTTAGTATAATACCATAAATAAAGCCTTATTTCACTCGAAACCAAGCCTACAATATGTAGTCTACATAAATCTTGAGTTAACAGCTATCGGCAAGAACACCTCTGATATTAAGTTTAGATAGTACGCCGCTTATTATTATAGGAAACGGTGTAAGTAATAGGCGTAGGCCTAGGCATGACAGAAAGGCGTATTAACGTATCAAGGGGCAATTCTAATGCAGTCAACACATGCATTTCCAAATAACGCTGTGTTTCACTGAGTGAGTGAGGATACCGGAGGCCCATTTTTTTTTTTTTTTTTAACGTGTGGAAATTCCCTCGGACCTTCACCCGCGCCGGGGCTTGCGGCGGGGCGGTGTGTCGGACTCGAACCGACTAAAACCACACGGTGTGCCACTCTGCGCCTGTGAAGGGAGGAATCCGGGAACTGCAGTTATTAACACGTCCGGACCCCTCCCAGCGCTTGCCCGCACTGAAGCGGGCACTGTCTGCTGTTAGAACTCTCTATTTAGGCCACGTACGGCACACACGTACGTCGCCCCCTCCCGGGTGGCCACTAGAGCGGATGGAGGGGAAAGCCCGTCCCGACCATCCGCGGCCACATTCAGGGCGGCATGAGGCGCTGATAGGCGCGCCTCCGCCGCCCGGTTCGCCGGCGGCGGATTGGGTCCGAGTGGATATCATCCTCCCGGGCCTTCTCCGCCACCTCCTTCTGCGAGATGACTTCTTCGCAGAAGGTTGCGACCGCGGTAAAACTGCTATCGCTAACGGCCATGGAGCGTATGACGGCCGGTAGCGAGAGATCTCCTCCGATGACTGCAGTGAGGGCCCGGCGCTGCGACGCCCATGCAGGGCAGATCGCCAGCGTATGCTGGGCCGAGTCCTCACTGCAGTCGCAGTGGTGGCAGGCGGGACTCAATTCCCTCCTAGCGACCGAGTGCAGGTACTTCCCGAAGCAACCGTGCCCGGAAAGGACCTGCGTCAGTCGGAAGGAAAGGGTCCCGTGCTGCTGCCCTGCCCACTCGAGGATGACCGGCTGGAGAGCCTCCACGGCGGCAAAGCCAGCACGTGGAGTCTCCAGCCGGAACGACCATCTAGCCATAGTGGCTCGACGGGCGGCTTCACGCCACTCGCGTACCTCTTCGGGCGGAGGGCGATAGCCATACTCCGCCCGATATTCAGCCACCCGTCCATAAACTTCGGCGAGCACTTCCGCCTCCAAATCCCACGGGGGTGTTCCGGCCAAGGCGCACGCCGCCTCGGTCGACACCGTGCGGTATCCGCGTATGGCTCTGACTGCCAATACCCTCTGAGGCCGCCCAGGATACCGGAGGCCCAGTGAAATTCTCGTCAAAATCGGTCCAGCCGTTCCGGAGATTAGCCGAAACAAACAGACAGACAAACAGATTGACAAAACTTGCAAAAAAAAAATATTTTGGTATTTGTACCTTGTATACGCGGTTATTTTAATATTACACACAGACACTCTAATTTTATTTATTTGTATAGATAATGTTGTATATTAATACTATACATTTATACATAATACTAGCTGATGCGGCAAACGTTGTTTTGCCATAAAAAAATGGGGTATAAAAAATGGATGTTGGTCGATTCTCAGACCTACCCGATATGCACGCCGAATTTCACAAAAATCGGTCCAGCCGTTTCAGAAGAGTATGGTAACTAACATTGTGACACGAGAATTTTATATATATAAGACTCTTTTCTCCTTATTCGCTATTGCCCATGCCTTAGCTCCTTTGTCCGTTCCAGCCATCACATTACCGTGTATTTGACATAGCGGACCCTTGGGAAATTTATACACCCCAAACCCGAAAATTGAATTCTAAAGTAACCTGTTATCATATCATAGTTAATTTTTTATGAGCTCAAAATAAGGTGCTATCTAGTTGTCTAGCGTGGAAAGGATTGTGTGGAATTGGTTTTGAGTAAGTCGTGAAATTATATAGCTTGCTTCATTCACGATTACACCTGAGGTTCATCGTTAACTGTTAATAGTTTTTGTATTGCATTACAAACATCTTGAATCCGAAATTCATATCCAATCACACTGTATCTGGTAGATTTCATCAGCTAAGAACTTTTTTTTATATAGTCACAGGACCGCATTCATCCCGGATGAAATAATTTTTTTTTTTTTTTTTTTTTTTTTTTTTTTTTTATGTTTGGCCCGCCAAAATGACTCTACTCTGCCTGATGGAAAGCATAAGCAGAATCCAAGAGTGGTGGCCACCATGCTCACTGCGAATGCAGACAATGCAGCATGGCGACCCACACCATGGCGGCCTAGTGATGCTACTGCATCTATTAGTCTAGTCAACAAGTATGGAACTTGTTGACTAGACTAAGTGGGCCTCCGGTCTCGCACTCACCAACGAAACACGACAGCATGCTGTCATTTTACGTTGATTTTCTGTGCGAGGGTAGTACCGCCCCGGTCGAGCCGGCCCGTTCGTGCTGATAACAGCGTGGCTCTACTACTACTACTAATCGGTTAATAATAATAATCGGTATTACACGTAATATTTACCGCAGATTATTTTTGATAATATTTCTCAGTTTTGTAGAAATAATAATAATGAGCTGACACGTCTCACATTGATAATATATTTAAAAACTAGCCTATAGAAAATGTACTAGACTCAGACAGAAACATGTTGGTCTCAAAATTATTTGTACTGGGTAGGATTTGAACTGTGACTCGATCTCTGGCTTAGCAATCAGAGTCACTAACTACTAGATAGATGCCCATCGTTATGTATTATCTACTTTATGCTTACCCATTGGTTATCATTTTTTGACATCTGCTAGAAACAATTTGAATCTTCAGAAAATCTACTTTTGCTTCAGTTCTTATGACTCATATAAAATAGTGCTGCACTCGAAAAGTTTATTCGCTCCTGCTGCCAGTCATATTTAGTAGATCATGAAACTTGGCGGATTAATACTAAACTTTACGTACACCGTTTTCAATAGATATTTTATACGCGACACAAAATATTACAGCAGTAAAATATGAGCTATAAATTGAAGATGTGGATATATCGAGTATCAAGGCCACTTGTATAAGTTCAGATATCAAAAGTTTATTCAAAGCTAGTCATTCTCAAAGAGATAATTTTGATGAACGTAGGGAAAGTTATTCCACACTACATAAAACGATGGTAAAAGAGACTTCAAGGCTGGCGACAAACTTTCTCCTAATGTGTTTATATGGAAGTTGACTGTCGTTTCGATCAGGAATGTATGTTTTCTAATATTAACTAATAAATTTAATGAACTGAATCTATTTCTCTTCTTTTTAATTAATTATATCTTCAACTCCATCAGTAGCATCGTTAGAATAGTCACGAAACATTCCACAGTAATTCAGTATATTGTGGACACCTGCAACTTGAGCATCTCAAATGTGTAGCCACCATTAAAGGACCCCTCCCCCAGAATCACGAGCAGGGTGTGTAGGGGAGCTCAAATATTTGTTTAAAAGTAACAAAGAATTTCAAATCATCTCGAGGTCGAAATATCTCATAATTAAACTCTTCAACAGACTCACGAATTTTAGAAATCAGATTTAATGTGCCTTAATTTATTTCCAACTAGCCACGCCCCGCGGTGTTAACCATTTTCGTTGTTGTATAACACTGCAGGGTAAAGCTAGTCTTAAATAAAAGTAGCCTAAGTTACTCCTTATAATATCAGCTACCTGCCAATGATAGTCCCGTTAATATCTGTCAATCCGTTCCAGAGATTAGAGAGATTAAAAGCTGTTAATTTGAAATTGCAATCAGGCCCTTCAATAATATTTATTTGTATAGATAGCGATGTAAAAAATAAATATAGGTATTATAAGACTCAAATTTATGTTTCTTCTCAGATAAATGCAATGATATAATACATAAATGTAATAAATTCTGGTCGTTTATACCCTGTACCTTGCAATTAAGGTGAACATTAACTTAATTAAAGTATAACATTTAAACAGGTGTGCTCGGCTGTTATTTTAAATTAATTAATCATATGTTTGGAAGCTACAGTAAGTTCCCTTACTCAGTTTTTGAAATTGTTAAGTTTTAGTATTGAAAACTAGTTTATGCCACGAGCAGTGACTTAGCCGAACACCTGATATTTGATCAAATGTTACCTTTATTTGGAATTGCCTTATTTGGAATATTCGTGTACCTGGGGCACTGTACAAACAATGGGCACAAAGAACACCTAGATTCAGAACAACGAGTTGATCACGCAAAGGTTGCATCACAATATGTGACATTTGAACCTATAGCACTCAATACAGTAGAATGCGACGAAGTTTACTTCTTAAACGAGTACGCCATCCGTGCAGTCAAATTTATAGTTTACTAATACTTCCACGGATCACTGAAGTTTTTGCGATGACGATGCTTTCGGTGTTATTTGATTGAAATAATAAATCAGGTAGTAGAGCCACGCTGATTTCAGCATGAACGGTCCGGCTCGACCGGGCTGGTTCTCTTACAGTAGACCAACCTAAAATGATAGTGCGAGACCGGAGGCCTATTGGCAACCATAGCGTGGGTCACCATGGTGCATTGTTGCATTATCTGCATTCCTAATGAGTATGGTGACCATTAGTCTTGGATTCTGTCCATCAGGTAGAGTAGAGTCACTTTGACAAGCTCCAATGAAAAAAACACCAGTTTATTTGTTGTGATAATTCACAGTATTTCGGCAAATATAGAACAGTACAATAAGCCCTAGTAATCAACTATCGACTATTTACCGAATATAAATAGTATCTACTAAAAAAAATCTGTAAATGATACTTTGACGTAACGGCGAATTCGCAATTTGACTGCAACTTAAAATATCTCAGCTGTTATAATAGGACTACGTTCATTGATCTGGGTTTTCACTGTCCTAACAAGGGATCTTTATAATCTTACTGTGTAGGTCTATCTGTCCGTTTGACCTTCAGCAGCTTAGCTGAGAAAGCTGAATTTTCGCATTGACATAAATGTAAATTTTACTATCCTGTAAACGTCCTAAAATAAAATCAAGAAATAATCTTTTAAGGTATCTTTATATTCTTACCCAAAGAGGGGATGGATTTTTATTTTCGTTTATCCTGTAGTATGGGGCATCGTTAAATAAAGTTATAAATATTGTCATCAATAACCCATAGCGTTCCACTGCTGGGCTCGGGTCTCCACTCAGGAGAGGGCTAAGGCCATAAGTCCCCACGCTGCCCGAGTGCGGGTTGGGGACTGGTAAGACAACATTGTGGCTACGTAATCTTGCCGTTGGATGTTTTTAAGCCGCCCAAAGGTCTCCAACTAAGCTTCACAACTGTTATCATATGATAACAACCGGGACTGACTGCTTAACGTGACCTCCAAATTACGGAGACGCTTATGGTAACATGACACAAGCGGTCACCCATCCAGGTACTGACCGCGCCGTCGTTGCTTACCCTCGGTGATTGTTTCTAATCACCGAGTGCAACTGGGTTAAGAGCGCCTATAAATATTGTGGATACCAATAATTAATAGGTATAAATAAGGGTTTTGGAGTCTTTTTAGCAGAAGTAAATGAAATTTGTGATTTGGGGATTGTTATCGATAAGAGACCAGAATATTGCATGTTGATAAAAATCTAACAAAAGCAGCAGAAATAAATCAGATAAAAAACTAGAGACCAAATTACTTCTGTGTTCTTGTTCGCAAGTATGCTCTTCATTCCCAAAAAAATAAAAGCATAAACGAGCCTTAAACTTTTTTTAAATAATTTTTGCCAAAATGACTACTCTGCCTGATGGAAAGCATAAGCAGAATCGAAGAGTGGTGGTCACCATACTCACTGCAGACAATGGAACAATGCAGCATGGTGAGCAACACTATGGCGGCCTAGTGATGCTTCTGCATTATTGGGCCTCCTCTTACTATTGCAGTGGTTTTCTCATAGGAATCGCAAACGCTTTTTAGAAATTTGTTTTCTTCATAACTTAATTTATAATTGCTTACTGTGTTTTTTTTTTAATGAAAAAGGCACGACAAACGAGCAGATGTATCGCCTGATGGTAAGCGATTACCGCCGCCCATAGACACCCGCAACACCAGAGGCGTCACGAGTGCGTTGCCAGCCTTTGGGGGATGGAGAGGGGGATGGGGGTAGAGGTTGGGGTATAGGCCTCCGGTATCCTCACTCACTCGGTGAAACATAGCGCAAGCGCTATTCCACACTGGTTTTCAGTGAGGCTGTGGTATCACTCTGGTCGAGCCAGCCCATGCATGCCGAAACGTGGCTTTCCCACGGTAAAGTCATCATCTATTAGAAAAAATATCTTAAAATATTCCCCACTTTTACCTCAGACATAACCGTACGCTCGTTCAGCTCCCTTATTCCATAAAAAAACATTTAATGATCACAACATCAAATCGTTACTTAATATGTTTCTCATGCTGTTATTAATATATATGGTTCATTAATATCAAACCCTTCGTCTCAAATATGAGATACGCCAAAAATATCAGGAGCCAAGTAAAGAAGCTCGGGGCAATTTAAGTTAGTCACAAACTGTCTCAGGACGAATTTATGTCGGTGTCTCACACGAGCCTCGGGTAGAGGCCGGGTTACTCTGCCATGATTTATTTTGTTACATTTTAATTTCGCCGTGCTATCTCATCACCAGCCCGTTTCCGAGTAAGGGGAATTTATAACCTTACTGAAATCGTTTTAGGGTGAACGTACAAGCGCGACTAAGTAGTTTTGTATCCAATTTGTAAAGTTAAAAAAAGAAACATGGACTTTAATAGGATTACTCGGTCATGAAACTATCTTTGTAGTTGAGGGAAAAAATCCCATAAGATTTTCAATTGTTTTTTTTTTAAAGACAACTCCCTCATTAGGAGTAAACATCCTGTGTCGCGGGGGACTTTACAGACATACATGAAACGGACACAATTAACACCCAAACTCAGAAAAACAATTTGTGGATCACACAAAGGTCACATCACACAACACTTGGCGAATTGGCAAGCGGCGTGGCGACCGCCTAAACCACTAGGCCAACCGTGCAGTCGAATTAATATTACATAGGGGCCTCAAGAACCGCGTGCTCTTGCTTGCGTGTTAATATTTACTATTTTTTACATTAAGGTATCAAAGAACCGTACGAACTTCATGTTAGAAAATTTATCTGAATTGTGGAATAGCTGTGCTTTAGTACATATAAACCAGGTAGAACCCAAGTGATTTCACAACCTGAAACAAAATCGGTGTTAAAAGAGTTCTGTCACTACTTTTAACCAAGTTAGTGTCATTACCTAATTCCAACCAGTCTTCCTGATTCTGGAAGAAGGCACCAAAAAGATTGAAATTTAGGTTACACTTGAGATGTAAGGTGATTAGGATAATGCATGTGTCCAGTAGCGGCGTTAGTCACCAGTTGCTCGTTTGTTCGTTTGCTCTACTATACCCTGTGGCGACTTCCGCATACCTACAGCTACAACAAAAAACATATGACAGCGCCATCTACCGAAGATACACTGAACTACGAAGTAACGCACAGCACGGAGTAACGACCAATCCTGAATCGCGCAATAGAAGTTCTCGCGCCGATTATCATATATACAATATCCCAACATCAACCGTTGGGCAGTGGCCCACCAGGCATGATCACCTCGCCTGGTAGGAGGATCCTCCCTTTGAGTTGGAGGGACATAGAACCCGTTCCTCCACATACCCCAAAAAAAAGATAGGCAATAAAAATCTGTTGTGAAATTCGTATTTGTTTCGATAATTTCTATATAAAAAAATAATAATACAGGAGCTAATTCTAACGTCGATTCTCTGATTTTAGTATTAATAAAATTAAAGTGAATAGTTACACAGAAAACATAACTAAGAAGTGAAAACAATCACTATTTTCCAGCACTAGTATAATTCCTTTAGAACTACCGATAGTTTAATAAAATCACTTCAGTGTCTAGACAGTACCTAAATTCTAAGTAGTGTAACGATATAAATCTTCTATACTCACTGCGTAGCCATTAGTTTTAATAATGATACAAAAAAGTCAGTATCTATCTCGTTAACTTGAAAACTTTCTAGAAATATATTTCCAAAAGTTGTCCAAACGTTTTTAAAGAATAATTTTGCCAATAAATCTTATGCAAGCCCAGACCTCGGAGCTTAGTCTACTTTTTGTATGAAAGATAGACGAAATATATAAAAATTTATAAGACATGTAATTTCATCGTATATATTACGATAATTAATATAAATATACAATATGTATAAACAGATAAAAAAAAAATATTTACTGTTATAATGTTTCCAAAAGTAGAATTATATCTATTGAACATTAGTACAAAAAATATACAACTGTTTAAATGAGCGGAGTCTGGGTCTTGTATATTTAACCGGACGGTCGTATGCGAATTAACTTATCACTTTCCGGTAACGTCAGTCACTCGGTCAAAAGCAATAAAATCAATGTTTATTATTAAGTGCCAAAAGGAAAATTAGTGATAAAAAATTGCAAACCTTCTTCAGCTATCTGTAATACACTTCCGTCCCTTTTCATGAAACCACTTCTACAGATTGCAGAAAAGAGAAAATAAATCTGTTACGTATCAAAAAATGTCTTTATAATTAACGGGAATATGATCGTTGATATAATTTTCATCTAATGTCATACTGGGAGTAACAATTTCGATCTAATGTTAATAATCGCAAGAAACATATTGCTGAATTTTAATAATACCATATAATGATAATCAGTAGCGTGTAGCCGGCCTTATATAAGATTCTAATAATAATATCCTGAGATCCGCAGTGGAATTTTAATACATTTAGGTTACTATAAACGCTTGATGGCAGCCGATTAAATCAGAAATCGCTTTAATGTTTTATTCGATTTTACGCCTTTTACCTCAAAGGTCTCTTATTACATTGTAACAGATACCACTCCAATTTATTTGTATTTGATTTAAGTAAAGTATGACTTATATTTTAAATGAAAGGTTTTTAGTGTGAAAAATATTAAAGGATCAAATATATCTAGTCTATCAATACTAGTTTGCGACCGCGAATCTGCCTTTGTATATTATGTTGGTTATCGCTACAAATCTATGGTCCTTTTCCAAGCTCCAGTCTATCTATATACCGAAATTTATCGAAATCGGTTTATCGGCTCAGCCGTGAAAACGATATATAAAAGACAGACAGACACAGTTACTTTCGAATTTATAACATTAGTAGGGATATGTTATTATTACTCATCGTGGGCTGGGTAATCGATAGTTTTGAAGTAAAAAGGTATAAAAATATCTCATGAAATATTTACACAGCAGATAGACTTAGTTACTATCGAATTGACTTGACTGATTGCACGGTTGGCCTAGTGGTTTAGGCGGTCGCCACGCCGCTTGCCAATTCGCCAAGTGTTGTGGGTTCAAATCCTACACGGAACAACACTTTGTGTGATCCACAAATTGTTGTTCTGAGTCTGGGTGTTAATTGTGTCCGTTTCATGTATGTCTGTAAAGTCCCCCGCGATACAGGATGTTTATTCTTAATGCGGGAGATGTCCTTAAAAAAAAAATACATATATATAATATACGTGTAGGCGAATACCCAAGAAGAAGTCAAAAAAATACTAAAATATTTTACAAGTTAGCTTGTGAAAAGTAATACAAAAACATTTAAAGAATTAATCAACCTATGACCACAGCCAAAGTAAACATCAGGCACTTGATATACAATGTACTTAATATATAGTTATGTTAATTACCTTAAAAAGTACATAAGTAAAAAAAACTTTCAACTGCCAGAAATAGTAGGTACTCATAAAATTTACTAACTTAATCATATTTTGTTTCTTGTGTTGCATTTCTCGTTCAAAATTACAATTAAAAAGCGGCCAAGTGCGAGTCGGACTCGCCCATGAAGGGTTCCGCAGCAGCAAGTAACATAATATAATATTTATTTAATTTTTATATTTGTGTTGATTGATTCATTCAATTGCAGTTTACGATTTATGACGTATTTAAAAAAAAAAATACTTACTAGATTTCGTTCAAACCAATTTTCAGTGGAGGTTTGCATGATAATGTACATCATATATTTTTTTTAGTTTTATCGTTCTTTTGTTTTGTTTTTTTTTTTTTTTGTTTTGTTTTTTTTTTCTTTTTTTTTTTAAAGACAACTCCCGCATTAGGAATATACATCCTGTGTCGCGGGGGACTTTTACAAACATACATGAAACGGACACAAAGAACACCCAGACTCAGAACAACAATTTGTGGATCACACAAAGTGCTGTCCCATGTGGGATTTGAACCCACAACACTTGGCGCAGTAGGAAGCCACGTGGCGACCGCTTAAACCACTAGGCCAACCGTGCAGTCACAGTGCCAGTACCGTGCAGTTTATTTTAGAAGTTACAGGGGCGGGGGAGGGACTCATTTTACCACTTTGGAAGTGTCTCTCGCGCAAACTATTCAGTTTAGAAAAAAATGATATTAGAAACCTGAATATCATTTTTGAAGACCTATCCTCAAATACCCATATATGTACTATAGTTCTAAGTATGGGGACCCCCAAAATTTTTTGTTTTTTTATTTTTATTTTTGTGTGAAAATGTTAATGAGGTTCACAGAATACATCTACTTACCAAGTTTCAACATTATAGTTCTTATAGTTTCGGAATAAAGGTACTGTGACATACGGACGGATAGACAGACAGACGTACAGACAGACAAACATGACGAATCTATAAGGGTTCAGTTTTTTGCCTTTGGCACGGAACCCTAAAAATGTGATCCATACTAGTATTATACATTTGAAAGTTACTGTGTCTGTCTGTTACGATTTCACAGCTAAACCGCCTGTACCGATTTCAATGATATTTGACACAAAGATGTTTTTGTATATGAGTCTAAAATGTGTATGAAATGTGTATGTGTTAAGGTTCCCCCCTCTCCTCCCAAAATGATAGACTGTTTTGTATCGAAAAACTCTAGAGTTATTCCCGTCCGTTCGATGCCCCATGTTGCTTATGGGCACAGGCCTTACACCTAAATTGCACGTCATTTTAATCATTTCTTCGCTTCTCCATTCAATTCCTGTCATTGGCCTCCAGCCATCTTACGCAAATCATCACACTGCCAACTCCTCTCATTCTGTATATTAAAGTAGCGCACTCAATTTTATTTTTATTTTTTATTTATTACGTTCTTAGAACGTCTCAGTTCTGTCTCGTCTAAATAAACGAAGAAGCCTCATTTCCCACCTGTACAGTCATTTACAACAATGTCCGACGTTCTACAAGGTGGGCCAAAAGAAGTCATTCGATGTTGTTTGGCTCTCATTTTTTTTCTAAATGAAAAACTTCGATTCTCTTTTTTGATTATGTTTATTTGAACCTTTAGAATTTTATTAGTTAAGTCAAGAAGATGATATCGGCCAAATGGGCGGCGTCACAATTGATTGCTATACGGGCTCGTTTTATGGCATTTTTCATCACTTCGGCGAGAACTTCGGGCGACAGATTCGACTTTGAGCGGGTGTAATGGCTCCTCGTGCATCACTCGTGGATTTTCGGTGCACCAGAAGCGATAGTTTTGCTTGTTCACGTACCAGCTGAGGTGGAAAAGAGCCTCATCGCTCATTATGATTTTGGTCGAAAAATCATCCACTTCGTCCTTGAGATTGAGGATGGCTTGGGCGTAGGTTACACGCCTTTGGCGGTCGACAGGCAGCAGCTGATGCACGGACTGGATTTTGTACGGGAACATGCGCAGGTCTTTGACCAAAATTCGCCTTAGGGATGACCGGCTGATGGCTAATTGCGAGGCACGGTGTCTGGTCCATGTTTCTGGCGACAGCTCGACATCCTCGGCAACAGCGGCGATATTCTGGGCAGAACGGGTGCTCCCGGGCCGGCCACTCTTGGCAGCGTCTCGTGTGGTCCCATACTCTTCAAGGTTGTTGGCCAAACGGCGCAGTGTTTGCTCAGTCGGCGCTGGACGACCGGGGAATCGGCGACGGAATTCGCGCTGCGCCAACACCACAGACGAATAGTTACGCAAAAAATAGATACGATTATTCCGCGTTCTTGGATAGTGTATCGCTCCATGGCTTGTTCACTTGTATTCTACATCTGTCTAGTTCACAAATGTCAAAACAGATTTGACATTGGCCGCCATTTGCAAAAATAAGAGCATCTACCAATAGGGTGATTTCTTTTGGCCCACCTGGTATAAATATTAGAATTTCTACTTTAGTTCCTCTTTCGATTCATTTCCTTTCCAAAATGTTTCATAAAAGCATGTTTGTATATATTTACTTACGAAAATAATAGTAATTCTAAAAAATAGTAATGATGGAATCTTTTAAAATAATAGTAGTGATAGAATCAAAATAATAGTGCCTACATACATACCCTTGCAATTTCACACGCCTTAATAGTCACTGCTTTGTTGTTAAGGATTGTACTGTGATCTGCTATTTTTACATAATTGAATTTAAAATTATAATAGAAATTGGTCCATCAATATAAAAAATAGAAACTTATAAATCTGACCGGCAGATCTGATAATTGACGCTGTCAACTTAAAATACAGATATTTTACAAACTACTTCATTTCATATCAATTTACAAAACATTCCACTTTCCTTGACATACTACTCATTTCAAACGGAGTAGTAATACGATGTTCTTTTTGATGTCAACGCAAATATTTCATCCATAAAAGGGGTTCGTTTCGTTACCCAGTACGAAGTAGCATCGCACTTCTGACTATTAAGTCCGGTGGTAGGTGTCAATTACCCATTGACAACCTGTTAGTTTTTTCTCCTATACCATATACCAGTAGTGTAAAGAATGTTTTGGTGGTATATTTTTATTTGTTCAGAAATAAACTTTAAACTATATTCTAACACTTTTCCACTCGATTACCCATCCCTGCACTGACAAATCTAAGAAGACGGTTGCACCATAAATCAAGTTTACCGAGGGCTGCCCCACAAAGAGGTAGCACTTTATTCCTTTGAAAAACTGTAAAAGCTTCCTTGACGGTCGCATGTGGAATGAGCTCTTTTGTACCGCTGACGTTTTTGCTTGTACCCGAGGAAGTTCAATGGGGATCGAATTCAGTCCTTTTTGTCTGTCTGTTAAACAGACAGTTACGTTCACATTTGTAGTGTAACCTTTTTTTTAATAAAGGGTACTGGAAATAATTGTGTCATTTTTCTGAGGTTTGCTATTCAAAGTGTTAAGGCTTCAAGATATAAAGTTCTAGGAACTTTTTGGATGTTGCAAAGTAAATCCAAATAAATTAAATTAAAAAGCTTTTTAAAAACAAGCTTTAACTGGAATGCCTCGAGACGAATCAAACGAGTCCAAACTCGATGCTGATGCGACGTTTCTTTACAGAGTTCCTATGGCCACCTTAAAGCTCCAGAATCAGGGTCTTAGTGCTGGTTACTCAACGTTAAATATAACAAACTGATTGCCAACGTCCATACTATGTTGAATACACCGGTTCTCGTCCGATCACCGAAGTTAAGCAACATCGGGCGTGATTAGTACTTGGATGGGTGACCACCTGGGAATACCACGTGATGTTGGCTTTTTGCATTTCTTTACAGAAAATAAATTGTTTTATAGTATATTTTGTACAGTCTGATTATTTCTAAAATAATTTCAGTATTTTATGCGCGTTTTTATTAGTAGTAGCATATCTTCTATATACTTATAATATATACTTATAATAAAAATGTAACAGGTCAAATTCTGTACATTTAAGATATTTTGAAATTTTTTTTTTGGAGGGCACTCTGTTATCGATACTGAACCCAAAACTGTAATTTTTTTCATTTTTGTCTGTCTGTCTGTCTGTCTGTATCTTGGCCGCGCATCACGTCGAAACTACTGAACGGATTGAAATGAAACTTGGCATGATTTGAGTTCATACTACAAGGTAGGACATAGGATACTTTTTATCCCGAAATTCAGCACGGTATCCTGGAGAGAGGGGATGAAAGTCAAAATATGTACTTGGTTGTAATTCAATAACACATAGTCCGATTTTATTAATTCTTTTTTTGCTAGAAAGAAAAAAAATTAAAGATAAAGAGAAAAGTGTTTTTTTTTTGTCCGCGACTGTACACTGCCTGTGGGAAGCTGAGACAGATATGTAAATATGGCGGTACGAAGTTCGCCGGGTCAGCTAGTCAATATATATATATAAACTTCGTTCCATCCGGGTGTCCTTTGACACCTCTCAAGTTTTTTTTTAAATCGGCACAGTAGTATTGTTATGGTCCGTTCGTCACATACAAAAGGACAAAAAAGGCATTCAAAACAGTCGAAGATCAAGACTTAAAAACGGACTTCTGATTCCATACCAGGCAGAATATTCTATCCCACCCAAAACATTTTCATGTAAAATGTTGCCAAGACGACTGCATATGGCTTACCCTGTGAAAAAGATATCAGATCTCATGTAGAGCCTTGGCTCTGATCTGAGATTCTGAGAGATCGAGATCTGAGATCTGATATCTCTCTATATATCTCTATATGGTAGAGTTAGGGCGTGTAGATTCAGAACATTGGTTCTGAATCTACACGCCCTAACTCTACCAACCCTAACTTCACAAACTCTATATCTCAGTAAAAATGTATGGCATCGCCGTTTCGCTACCATACCATCACGAAGGGGAAACGAACGCCTTTTGTGTTTGCAAATATCTAGTTTCTGAAGTAATGTGTTATACGAATGTTTAGTTTCTGAAGTAACGAAACAGCCAAGCCATACATTTTTACTGAGATATAGAGTTTGTGAAGTTAGGGTTGGGGGAGTTAGGGCGTGTAGATTCAGAACCTTGGCTCTACATGAGATCTGATATCTTTTTCACAGGGTAAGCCATATGCAGTCGTCTTGGCAACATTTTACATGAAAATGTTTTGGGTGGGATTTCATTTCTTTTTGTAAGTTGCCTGAGGCAGTTTTTTTTTTTGGACTGTATTTTTTGTACATCTTCCTTCTTCTTTCAAAAAAGTCCGTGTACCAAAAATAAAACCTCTAGCAAAAACATTTGTGAAAGTCTCATACAATCTATCGTCAATCTCATACGGTCCAAAAACGAATTGTAGAACTGCTGTTCGAGGAGTCGATGAAGCCGGGCAGCAGCAATTCAGAGGGCCCAGCGTTTCGGGGAAGGCCGATATTGACCGACGGCTACCTGAGACTCTGGTGCGAAAACCAGCCTACGCTGGAATGGCTAAAGCGCAGCGTGGCCAGCATCACCCTTGCCACGGGGGAGAAGCTGGTAGTCAAGCGCCCGAGCGAGATGACGAAGCGGGTCCGCTGCGGCATCTTGCTCCCTGGGGTCCACGAGGACCACAGGAAGGTAGCACACATGCTGCGCTTCCAAAACCGGTGGGCAGACATCGAAAGATGGCTCCTACTGAAGATGGACAGGCAAGCGACGGATACGTTTGCTGTAGTCAGTATCCCGGAGACGGTGGTAAAACCCCTGGTCGAGCACGGGCGCCGGCTCAGCTTTATGCTGGGAACGGTGTACGTCAAGTTCCAGGGGCCCCGCGGCAAGTTTGTGGAGCATCCACCAGCCGAAGCCGACTCCAGGGATGCAGGAAACAGTGCCTGCACCCTAACGATGGACACTGCGGAAGGGGCAAAAGATGCTGTCGACATAGTCGCGGCACCTGAGTCCCAGGCTCCGACGCGGGCCGCCCCCGCCTCCGATGCGGAAGAAGAAGATCTTCTTCGCGACCGCACGGACAGTGGGGGTGAGTGCGTGGAGGAGCTACGCAGGTTGGCCATCCAAAAGGAGAGCGGAGCCGAGGACGAGGACATGGCAACGGAGGAATCTGATTCCAATGGCGCTGTCTCATTCCTCGGCGTGTAGCACCCTACAGGCTAACCTCCACCACAGCGTGACCGCGACGGCTCAGATCCGCAAGTGGTTGGAGGTCAACAAAACAGCCGTCATACTGATCCAAGAGCCGTGGGTCAGAAACGGCACTGTCTGCGGACTCCGCAACATGGGAGGTAAGCTAACAGTTTACGCGGGACCAGAGAATCCCCGCACATGCATATACACTACAGCTGACATAAACATGCAGGCCCTAACTAGTTTCTGTTCTAGAGACATATGTGCCATAAAGGTGCAGGGAGCCCAGGACACCGGCCTCGCGCAGGTGGTTATGGCATCGGTCTATATGCCTGAAGCCGATGACCCACCACCGCACGACCTATCGCGGCTGGTCCACTACTGCGAGGAGGCGGGACTCGAGCTAATCGTAGGAACCGACTCCAACGCGCACCATGCCTTGTGGGGCATGTCTACAGGAAACGACAGAGGTAGGAAGCTCGTTGAATACCTATTTACGACGAACCTTAACATAGTAAACACAGGTTCTGTACCAACATTCGTCAACAGACGAAGCAAGACAATCATTGATTTGACCCTGGCAACTGAAGAAGTAGCGAAACACATCTCAAACTGGCACGTGTCGAACGATTTATCATGTTCGGATCATAGATGGATTCGTTTCGACCTTCAGGTAAGCATACTCACGGCACCACCTAGGCGAAACCCGAAAAAAACCGATCGCGCGCAGTACTCACTGCGGATCGGCCAGGCCCTGGAACAGGGAAGTAACCCAACTAGGATCATAGGTACCGTAGAAATCGAAAAACAGGTAAAGTTCCTAACAGACACTATGATGGACTGTTACCATCATACATGCCCCCTATCCATCCCACCAGCAGGCCAAATGAAAAATAAGAGCTGGTGGGGGCCTGAGCTGGAGAGACTCAGGCGCGAGATGAGGAAGCAACTCAACAGAGCGATGAACACCGGCACAGACCAGGACTGGGATAAATACAAGGCCACCAAGTCCAGATACAAAAAACGACTCAGATGCAGAAGTACCAACTCATGGCGGAAATTCTGCACAAATATTGAGTCTACTGCACAGGCCAACAGGGTAAGGAAAGTTCTCTCCAACAACTCAGCCATATCACTGGGGTCCTTACGAAAACCAGACAACTCCTTTACTACCTCGGCGGAAGAGGCAGAACGTACTCTGGTAACAACACACTTCCCGGACTGTGAAATAATCAGTCCAGGCGGATGGCCAGATGAAGAAACCATCCCAACGGAGGAGGAATGGCAGCTGGCCCACAAGGTAATCGACCCATATAAAACGCAATGGGCAATCGACAGCTTTGACTCATTTAAATCTCCAGGCCCGGACGGGATCTTCCCAGCCCTGCTTAAATGGGGAGGGAAGACACTTACTCAACGGTTGACCTACGTCCTGGGAGCCTGTCTGGCACACAGATATGTGCCAAGACAGTGGAGAGATGTCAGAGCAATCTTCATACCAAAACCAGGTAAAACCGACTACTCGGATCCCAAATCCTTCAGACCAATAAGCCTAACCTCTTTCCTCCTAAAGACACTGGAGAGGTTATGCGAGAGGCACCTGAGGGAAACGGCGCTGACACAAGCACCACTACACCCGAACCAACATGCCTACAGTCCAGGTAAATCAACAGAGTCGGCACTTCATGCGGTCACAACCAAAATTGAGGTGGCGATCAAAAACAAGATGATGTGCTTAGGCACCTTCATAGATATAGAGGGAGCCTTCGACAAAACGAAATTCACCAGCATAACAGCAGCACTGGTAAGGCACGGAGTGCATGCAGTCATGATAGAGTGGATAAACAAGATGCTGAGCCAGAGAGTCATTAGACTCGAAGCAGACGCTACCAAACAAGCACTGGTGGCGAAGGGCTGCCCCCAAGGTGGCGTCCTCTCACCAATCCTATGGAACCTAGTGGTTAACGACCTTATCACCACTCTGAACAACAATCACCATTATACCATCGGATACGCGGATGACATAGTGATATTAACAAGCGGCATGCACGCAGGTATAGTATGCGATGTCACGCGCTCGGCACTGGCAATAGTGGAACGCTGGTGCGTGGATAACGAACTGTCAGTCAACCCAAGGAAGACTGAAATGGTAATGTTCACCAACAAACGGAACCTGGGAAACCACCGACTTCCCAAGCTGTTTAATACACAGCTCCAACTTTCGTCTGAGGTAAAGTATCTAGGGGTAATATTCGACCACAGACTAAACTGGAGTGCCCACCTCAACAACAAAATTGAAAAAGCAACAGTCGTATTCTGGCAGTGCCGCAGAATGGTAGGTAAAACTTGGGGACTAAGCCCAAAAACCACTCTGTGGCTCTACGAGGCAGTTATCCGACCAATGGTAAGTTACGGCGCGATAGTCTGGTGGCCACGGACCAAGCTATCCACAGCCGAAGCTAAACTACAACGACTCCAGAGATTGGCCTGTCTGGCGGCCACGGGCTGTATGAGGACTACACCGACTGCGGCTCTGGAAGCCATTATAGGTCTCCCACCACTCCACCTTTTTATAAGGCAGGAGGCTCTAGCTGCAGCAATGCGGCTAAAGAAACAAAATCTCTGGAGACCGCCTAGGGTACCACACACCGAAATCCTCTATGAGGCCATAGGTAAGGAACCGCTCATGGAAGCGGTAACTGACACAATACACAGGCAATTCGTCTTCGACAAAAAGTACAAGATACAACTGCACGAGGATCCCCAAGAAGGACTTAACCCAAGGGAGTTAAGAATCTTCACCGACGGATCCAAAACAAGGTCAGGCACTGGCTCAGGAGCATTCTCTGAGGACCTGAACATACACATCTCGACACCATTAGGAGCCCACAACACAGTCTTCCAGGCAGAGTGCATGGGTATAATAATGGCAGCACATGCGATCATCTCCAGAAAGGTAACGGAATACCCCATCCGCATACTTTCCGACAGCCGATCAGTCTTACAAGCTCTACAAAGTCACACGACTACCTCAGGGCTGATCTACGAATGCCACAGAGCCCTGACAGAGGTAAGTACTACAAATAGTATAACTCTCCAGTGGATCAAAGGACATAGCAACTCACGCGGAAACGACGCAGCTGATGCGCTGGCAAGGAGCGGATCGGAGACAAGGGCAGTCGGCCCAGAACCAATATTGCCCTTGCCAGCTGCTTGGCTACGACGGACACTGCAACAGAACACCAAGGTAGAACACCAGTTATATTGGTCCAACCTTTGTACCTGCAGGCAGACCAAGGAGGCCCTCCCGACGATCAACCCCGGATTGTCACGGAAGCTGAAACAACTTAAGAGGCCGCCGCTTCGACTTCTGATCGGAGCAATGACTGGTCATGCACTATTAAACAAACATCTTTTTACTCTAGGTGTAACGGACAGCCCTCTGTGCAGAGCATGCATGGAGGAGGAGGAAACAGCCGCCCATGTCATCTTGGCATGTCCTGGGGTGGCAGAATACCGGGCAAAACACCTTGGTTCGCCGAGGTCACTTCAGGAGGTCGTCGGCAACGCCAGGGGTCTGCTAGGCTTCCTGGAGGAACTGGGATGGCACCACTAGTGCTGACCCACTACGCAAAATAGGCGCATCAAAGTCGTCGAGTTGCGGAAATCCAGCCCGCGAGTTCAAGTTCAAGTTCAAGTCTCATACAAACTTCCACCCCCCAAATTTGGGGGGTGGAAGTTTGTATGAGACTTTCAGTGAATGAAACAGTAAATGAAAAAGTCCGTGTACCAAAAATAAAACCTCTAGCAAAAACATTTGTGAAAGTCTCATACAAACTTCCACCCCCCAAATTTGGGGGGTGGGGCCAAAGGTATTAGGTTTATGAATTTTTTTGTTGTTTGTATACTAAACTTAGCTTACATACCAAATTTCAGCTTTCTAGCACTTCAGGAAGTACCCTAACAGTTTTGATGATCATCAGTGTGTCAGTGACGAAATCGGTGTTTTTTAGGTATCAATAAAATCTAAAGTATCAGAGCTATGCAATTGAAACTTTGTATGTTTCATAAGTCTATTGGTAACATCATAGCCTGAGAATTTGAAGGATCTGTTATTTCGGAAACCAAAGCTATGAGGGTTCAAAAAAACGACGAAACACTTCGAGAAAAGGTAGGTAGTGCCCTTGCGCTTCGCTTGGCTCGTCTTGGCGGGGGCACGACCGTGCCCCCAGATTTTAAATAAACTACTTATGAATTGTATAATTATATTATTTAACAGACTAAAAATAAATAACAGCCACACATAAAATAAATTATAATGGTCTTCACACATATATACGTACCTAAATTTAATTTCTAAATTAAATAATGAAACCCACGTCCTTTGCTAAACAATTAAGTTCTCTAACCACTAGACCATGTCTCGTCAAACAATTATTCTTTGCCTTTTCATTTGCTTGCGTATTTATTCCTCAAATTATAAGTGACAATAAATGATTTACTTTAATATTATTAATATTTTTCAAGCTAGACCTCATTTACTTTACCGCCGCCCATGGACACCCGCAACACCAGAGGCGTTGCCAGCCTTTGAGGGATGGGGAGAGGGATGTGGGGAGGAGTTGGGGTATGGCCTCCGGTATCCTCACTCACTCGGTGAAACACAGTGCAAGCACTATTTCACACCGGTTTTCCCTGAGGCTGTGGTATCACTCCGGTCAAGCCGGCTCATTCATGCCGAAACGTGGCTCTCCCACGGTAATTTTAAAAATATTTATGTCTATCTGTTTGTCTTAAATAATCACTGGAACGGCTGCACCGATTTTAACAGGACTTTCACTGGCATAGAGCTGATAATATAAGGAGCATTATAGGCTACTTTCTTTGAATAACTTCGCTCAGCGGCGTTACCCGCGGGATAACACCGCGGGGCTCAGCTAGTTTAGAAATATATTTTAAAAAATACAAGTAGTCTGACAGTTACTAGAGTACAAGTTCTGCCTAATTGGAAATCAGACAACCGTATGTGAGATGTGTCAAGTTGTATTATATCAACAAAAAACATGCGTAGAGAATTGGATACAAAATGTTAAACAAATACATTACATAGATTTACTGATGTTATTAATAAATATATTTAGAATAATGATTAATATGCTATAATAAATATGAAAATTATATAAGACGCCATGGTTATACCCATTATATGGGTCACCATGCTGCATTGTTGCATTGTCTGCATTCGCAATGAGTTTGGTGACACTACTCTTGGATTCTGCTTATGCTTTCCTTCAGTTAGAGTAGAGTAACTTTGGCAGGCCTATACATAGAAAATAAAATAAGTATATAATTATTATAAAGCTGAATAAATTTGATGTTAGACAATGAAATTAAAATTTATATTTTGACGATGACTTTTCTTTAAGTAATATACTTAATTATTTTGCGTTTCTATAGTAATATTGCGAAATGCGTGCATTACGTCAGGACTTATCCTTATATAACATGGTGATCATATTGATATGTATATTGTTAGGTGCATTCCTACTCTAACGATAAATTATGCAGTGCGAACCTATAAAAAGACGGTACTTGGCTATGCTTGGACACTTGTTGTTTGAGCAGAGCGGTCGGTAAGACGTGTTTAACGTTATATCGTGGTAAACCTATTTCTTATCGTTATAATGTCGATCTGTTATGTATTTCGTGAATTGCTTGTAATCAAATGTCGAATTATAAGATACGTTTGTTGTGAACTGTTTAGTGTTTTAATTATAAATGAGAACTCAGGTTAGGCTACCTCCTATTTGGTTCTTTTATTTAATTCTCACTTCTAGTTTATAATAATATCATATTGTTTTTTTTTATGGAAACTACGGGGCAAACGAGCAGACGTATCACCTGATGTTAAGTGATTACCGCCGCCCATGGACACCCGCAACACCAGAGGCGTTGCCAGCCTTTTAGGGATGGGGAGAGGGATGTGGGGAGGAGTTGGGGTATGGCCTCCGGTATCCTCACTCACTCGGTGAAACACAGTGCAAGCACTATTTCACACCGGTTTTCTGTGAGGCCGTGGTATCACTCCGGTCGAGCCGGCCCATTCATGCCGAAGCGTGGCTCTCCCATGGAACGAATATGTACCTAGTTGTAACCGCTACATTGGATATATCATTTAAGAACAATGGTAGTTCAAAAAATTACTTTTCCACCTTGTAAACGTTGTAGAGAAATATGCATTTATTAAATTACCGATGAAAACCATATAAAAAGTAGTGCAGTACTTTTGGAGCTTATCACATTCAAATGGAAAGATATACCGATGCAGTGAGGATTTAATTTAATAAAATGTAAACATTTAAACCAAAGTGGTCCAAGTTATTCCAAGATGGTTGCATTTTCACTTGGAGAAGTAAACAATGAGAGCTCAGTTTTACTTACATTCGTAATCCCCAAAACGCGCAATTTCAGTAGAGTATCACATAGCATTTGATGTAAATTAGAGTTAAACCGTCTGAGAGCAAATCTTACACGTCTTATGAGTCTCATAAGGCTGTTTAGGTCACTTAAAATCACAAAATAATTTTAAGGAAAACGTTCAATGTAAGAAAACTCTTTGTATGTACGTGATAAGATAACTCATAAACTTATTCTTTTGGATTGTGACGATTTTGGAATTGTATACAGAAATACAATACCAAGGCAGTCATGTACAATGTATCTGTTTAACATTTAAAAATAACGTGCATATTTATCTTCTTGAGATGGTGAAGTTACCTAATAAATCTCCTCATAGTCTATTATTTATAGCGTACGAATATAAAATATATACTCATTTAAGTATGTGTATATTAATTTATGTCAGCTGTATATTTCTGGATAAAAAAATGACGTGTGGCACTCGGGGACTGCCGCGGTAAAGCTATTGCATAGCATTTTTTATCAACTTATACAATTATAATTATTCATTTATTTTTATTTTATTTTGCCAGTTTGTCATTTAATATTGTTCAATAAGTATTTAAATAATAGATGGAGTTAGTGTACCTCGTTGTTGCGATACAGCTCAAGAGATGGCGCTGACCGGCTTTTATTTATGCAGTATTTTTTTTATTGAACATATTGTATACTTACGGGGCGTACATGCGGTGAGTGTGGCATTATAAAGATATGATATATACCTATACACCTCTATACTTTCTCACAAACATCTGCTTAAGCCGGACATACACGTTCAAGTATACTTGCGCAAACCCAGACTGTTTTGTCGCACGCACGAAGTACGTGACGGAGACAGACAGATTTCGGAGCAGCTCGTCCCGATCCCGTGGTGCGAGCTTCGGGTGTCAGGTTTTATTTTCGTTACGGAATTTCTTTCTTTACTAATTAACGATTAAAAAATGACCTAGCAAATAATTAATGTTGAAACTGGAAAAGCAAAGAACAAAGTTAATAATTACAGCCTTTCTATTGATAACAAAGTAATTGAATCAGATTTAGAGGTTGCCACAGCTTTTGAGAATTTTTTTACGAACATACCAGTTTGAATAAAGAATCATTGAATTCATCCCCTACTATTGCAGAATCTTTGTTGAAAGAAAATATTAAAATTTGTAATACTGAGTTTAGATTTAGTTATATCACCGATATAGATATTGTTAAAGCATTCAATGCTCTTGGTGTTAAGAAAACCGCCGATCTTTGGGGTCATTCTGTACAAATTACTAAATTAATTATTGACGTAGTTGCATCACCGTTGGCTTTAATTTTCAATAAGTGCATTGAATGTGGTGTATTTCCTGACCAAATGAAACATAGTAAGATCATTCCATTATTTAAGTCAGGTAGCACGTCTGATCCAACAAATTATAGACCTATTTCAGTATTACCTACTTTCAGTAAAATTTTTGAAAAAATTATACTAAGTCAGTTACAGACTCACTTTAGTGAAAACAATATTCTACACAGGAAACAATTTGGCTTTAGAAGAGGTCGCTCAACAACTGATGCTGGTGTTGAATTATTAGAGACTGTATTTAGTGCTTGGGAAGATAAACTGGATGCATTAGGAGTTTTTTGTGATTTGTCTAAGGCATTTGATTGCGTTTTTCATGAAACATTGGTCAGGAAATTGTATCACTATGGAATTAGGAACACCGCTTTGGATCTTCTTATCTCCTATTTGGGTAACAGGGTCCATAAAGTGAAAGTTAATGGTCATAGATCCGTGGGATCTCTGGTCACTATGGGGGTTCCGCAGGGCTCGATTCTCGGCCCATTTTTGTTTCTAGTTTACATCAATGACCTGCCTAATTTGATAAAGGATAGTCAGGGGATAGTGCTATTTGCGGACGACACTTCACTTTTATTTAAACTGAAGAGACAACAATCTGTTACTGATGACGTGAATGACGCTCTCTCCAATGTCGTGAACTGGTTCAATGTTAATAACTTACTTTTAAACGAGAACAAAACTAAATGTATTAGATTTTTTACACCCAACGTTAAACAAGTAAAAACCTGTGTTCAAATAAATGGAAAGGAATTGGGCCTTGTGGACACCACCAAGTTTTTGGGTATAACTCTGGACTCAAAATTGCAGTGGGGCCCACACATTGATGGATTATCGAATAGACTCAGCTCTGCAGCATACGCGGTTTATAAAATTCGTCAATTAACCGATGTAGAAACAGCTAGATTAGTATATTTTAGTTATTTTCATAGTGTAATGTCATATGGTATTTTGTTGTGGGGGAATGCTACCGATATTCAAAGTATATTTGTGTTGCAGAAGAGGGCTATTCGTGCAATTTATAACCTTAGTTATAGGCAGTCACTGAGGAATAAATTTAAAGAAATTGGTATCATGACAGTTGCATCTCAATTCATTTATGAAAATCTAGTTTACGTTAAGAAAAATATTCATCTATACACAAAGTTTAGCGACGTTCATGATATCAATACTAGAAATAAAGATAAACTCGTGTTGCCAACCACTAGATTACAAAGAGTAAGCAAGTCTTTCCGATGTCAGAGTGTGCGATTTTACAATAAAATTCCCAGCAAATATCAAGAATTAAGTATTACCAAATTTAAGTCCTTAATAAAACAGAAGCTATGTGAAAAGGCTTATTACACAGTTTTGGATTATTTAGATGACAAATTTGCTTGGGACTGACGATGCTCACTTCAGTATTTACCTACGTAGGTATCTTGTGTGAAAGTGTTAGACATTTATATTTTTATTGTATGCTGTTTTTATACCAAGTGAATTCCTTTTGTGTATGTAAATGTGAGTATAGTCTAGGCTTGTAATATAAGTTCATATTTAGTATCTTTCTGGTGGCTTTGAGTGTTTCCCCGGCCTACCCAAATGTCCTGCTGACGGTAGTGTCGCGCTTCGGGTCGTAACACGATGGCTGGGGCTCGTATGCCGTCTGTATGGACAGGCCGACTCAAAATCATGGTCCTTTCTTCAAAAGGCCAACCCAGATCCTATACTGTACTCGCACAGATTATTTTTTGTTTTGTAATCAATGTTCTCGGACTAAAAAAAAAAAGGACATCTCTGTGGTTTGTTTCGGCATTTCTTCCCAGAGTGAGTCGTAGGAAATGCCGGTCTCTTCTAGCTGTAAAGTCCGACGTGTAAAAATATCTGAAAAGATTTACTTACAAATAAATATCATTTCAAATATTATTTCATTTCACAACATTCAAACCAGATGCTACCCAATAACATGTATGTATGTATTACTTAATTCTAAGATTGTTGTTATTGTTTAAACATTTTCTAACCAATTCTCGTATCTTACACAATAAAGACACGTGTTATAACATATTAGTTACCCTTTTTACCTAAAGTCATGTGTTCAAAAATATTTTTGTGAAATAGACTTACGTTTGAAAAGGGTTTTGCCCGCGAAACTTCAAAAACAATTTCGTTTGAACACCGTCGTTTATATGGGCGTCACATACATTGATGTAAGTGGCAGGAATACATGAATTTTCAACGCTATGGAATTTAAATACACCGATTTTTCAAGTTCTACAAGTAAAACTTTCAAACTTTTGAAAAGTGAATAAGAACTTCGTAAATAGTATGTATGTTATAGGAAATACTTTGAATTATGACGAAGGCCATAAGCTGACACCTGATAACCGAATTAAAACGACAAAAGCCAGTAATTTATAAGATACAAAATCTTGTCGCGAGACATGATTTCTCGTACTTAGTTTCTTTTGAAAAAAATAAATCAAAATAAATCAAACCTAATTATTCAATTTATTTGTTTATCTACACAGGTAAATGCCACGATAAGGTTTCTCAACGACAAGTCTTCCTTCATTCTTAAATGACTGTCTCCGTGCATCTTCTGTTTGTCTCCGTGTCAGAAGCGAAGCGAAATAATTCCATCCATATTTGTTTAGTATTGGGGCAAACGACCACCACCGCTGCAATGAGAATACTGTTACCGCCCTTTCAGTAAACCCTCGCAAAAATCAAAGAAATTGACATAAGAGTTAATGATTTTAATTACAGAATTTGAAATAAACTAAATTGTAAATATTGAAATTTCTAATGTAGTTGGTGGCCGAGATCTGTATTATAAACTGATAGTACAACATTCTACCGAACTTTGAACACACACCTTTAAACAACCACCTACGTTTCAAATTCTGTTCACGAAGCTAGTTATTTACAAGGAACAGGAAGGCATATAATTCTATGTTTGTGTCTTACATTAAGGTACGTTCTTAATAGCAAGACATGAAAGAGATAATTACTATATATATTTCAAATTCTAGGATACATCTTACTACATAAAAGAGCGAAAGTTTCGATGGATGGAAGTTTGTAACTCAATCAAGCGAGTACAACTCAATGGATCTGGACGAAATTTGCCATAGAAATAGATGGAATTGTGACTGTTTTTTTTTAGAAACATAAGTGAAGCCACTGGCGAAAACCTGTGAATAATACTGCTACCATACCATCACGAATGGAAAACGAAAGCCTTTTGTGTTTGCAAATATCTAGTTTCTGAAGTAACGAAACAGCCAAGCCATACATTTTACTGAGATGTAGAATTTATAAGGTTAGGGTTGGTAGAGTTATAGCGTGTAGATTCAGAACCTTGATTCTACATAAGATCTGATATCTTTTTCACGGGGTAAGCCATATGCAGTCGTCTTGGCAACATTTTACATGAAAATGTTTTTGGTCGGATTTCATTTCTTTTTGTAAGTTGCTTAAATCAGTTTTTTTTGGGGTTTATTTCTTGTACATCTTCTTTCTTCTTTCGAAAAAGTACGTATACCAAAAATAAAACCTCTAGCAAAAAAATTAGTGAAAGTTCCATAAAAAACTATCACCCCCCCAATTTGGGGTTTGGGGGGCAAAAGTAGTAGGTTTATGTTTTTTTTTTGTAGTTTGTATACTAAACTTAGTTTACATACCAAATTTCAGCTTTCTAGCACTTCAGGAAGTACCCTGGCAGTTTTGATGATCATCAGTGTGTCAGTGACCAAATCGGTGTTTTTTAGGTATCAATAAAATCTAAAGTGTTCTAGCTATATAAATGAAACGTTGTATGTTTCATTAATCTATTGTTTACATCATATCCTGAAAATTTGTATGAACCGGTATATCGGGAACCAAAGTTATAAGGGTTCAAAAAAACGACGAAATACTTCGAGAAAAGGTAGGTAGTGCCCTTGCGCTTCGCTTGACTCGTCTTGGCGGGGGCACGACCGTGCCCCCAGATAATCCTAGTGTTAAAAAAATAATAGAAATGAGACAGTAAATGCTGAAAGTCTCCTATGTCACGCATATAATGTTCGTCCTCTGATTGGAGCCATCAATAGAATTAGATGTCTAAATTATTTTTATCAACATTTGCACGTATCCACCACTGCAACTCCTGTACACTTAGTTCAAACAGCAATTACCATGAGCTGCGATCCATGGGATGTCTTGCAGAAAGTTGCACTGTCTTTGAATACGTAATAAAAGTAATCAGTAGTAAATTGCAGGAGTTAGAGATATAAGAAATCCAATGCTCTCTTCAGTAAAGTGGAAGACAAATGTGAACTACGGATACAATGTTCTGTAGAACGTGATAACTTTTAATTCTTATAATAATCTCGCAATGTATTGAGTGTTTTCTTCATAAACACACCCTTACCAGTACTGCACTTCCTAAGTGCACCGCTCATTGCAAATTTGTCGCCGAGCCCCGGCTCGGGAACAATTTAGACTAATTACAACGTAACAAAGACTAGTTTCAGACTTAATAATTTATGCAGTACACTTTTGTGTCTTCTTGCTTCTGAGTGATGCAGGAGTTTGTGGTTAGAAGTTTCTTACAGCTACCTAAGGAGGAATTTGTAAGATGTAAAGTTGGAGTATTCCTCGCGGTACTAGAGGCATGTAAGTTGGTTTGTATCTTTTCATAAAAAAAATATCTGCTATTACTCGAGTATATAATACGAGTAGTCTATGTAAGTTTAGGAAACTATAAATAATACTAACAATCTATATATATATATATATATATTAATACTATAATAATGACTATAGTTTCATAGAATAATTTCCTTTTATTGTTTTCAGCTACCAATTTTTATAGCTAAATTAATTCCAATTTTATTGAGTAATTTTTCTCTCAGTAACTAGTTTTTGGTAATGATAATAAAAATACGGAATAAGTTCGTTAATTGTACGAATTTAGTTAAATTTGTAAACAAATAAATCAACGGAGTTTATTTGGATTTAAATTAAAAGGTTTTCTTTAAATACATACTTGTTAGTTTAAACTACTTTTCAATTGATACTTTTCGTTTTGATAACAAAGAACAGTTGAACCATTTCAAACAAACAAACTTGATATAAGTTTTGAGGTTCTCACATAATTTTGAAAGCAAATATAAATTTAATGATAACTTTTCAAAGTATTTTTAACCTACTTCAAGAAAGGAGGAGGTTCTCAATCTGACCGTATAATATTTGTTTTTATGTGTGTTCGCGGATAACTTCGTTGTATATGAACCGATTTGATGATTCTTTTTTTTTAATGGAAAAGAGATATCCCAAAGGTGGTACCATGATAAGGACATTAAGATCTGATGATGGCATCTAAGAGAAATCGAGTCGAACCTTGAAGTCAGGTTTTGTCTTTGTTTTAATTTTACATGTATTGTTGGAATGCAATTTAAATAACCATCAAATGTATTTTATTATATTTATAAATATATGTATGTTATATATTAGCATTAATTACTATGAGAATAGCACTAATATATATTTACATAATATATCTATATCTATACTTATAATAAAAATGTAACAGGTCAAATTCTGTACATTGAAGATATTTTGAATTATTTTTTTGCGGGGCACTCTGTTATCGATACTGAAGCCAAAACTGTAATTTTTTTCATTTTTGTCTGTCTGTCTGTATCTTGGCCGCGCATCACATCGAAACTACGGAACGGATTGAAATGAAACTTGGCATGATTTGAGTTCATACTATGAGGTAGGACATGGATACTTTTTATCCCGAAATTCAGCACGGTATCCTGGAGAGAGGGGATGAAAGTCAAAAGATGTACTTGGTTGTAATTCAATAACACAATATAGTCCGATTTCATTCATTCTTTTTTTTTGCTAGAAATAAAAAATAAAAGATAACAGGAAAAGTGTTTTTTTTTGTCCGCGACCGCGACTAAATATGGCGGTACGAAGTTCGCCGGGTCAGCTAGTTATTTATATTCATGTAGAGAACAGAAATGAACAATAACAACCAGAGTTTAATTCACTTGTGAATGTACCGTGGGAGAGCCACGTTTCGTCACGCATGGGCCGGCTGCACCGGAGAGGATACCGGAAGCCCATACCCAACCCCTCTCCCATCCCCCAAAGGCCGGCAACGAACTTGTGACGCCTCTGGGTGTCCATGGGCGGTGGTAATGGCTTACCATCAGGTGATACGTCTGCTCGTTTGCCCCCTATTCCATAAATAAAAAACTTATTTCTGTAAAAGAAAACAAACCCCTATACAAACCGTCTGGTCAGCATGCTACAGTAGCCTAAAGTCTCCTTTCTAAGGAGAGCTGCACGTTTGGCCTAGTGGTTTGACGGTCGCCACGCCGTTTCCTACTTCGCCAAGTGTCGTGGGTTCGAATCCCACGTAGGACAACACTTTGTGTGATCCACAAATTGTTGTTCTGAGTTTGTGTGTTATTTGTGTCCGTTTCATGTGTGTTTGTAAAGTCCCCCGCGACACAGGACTTATTCCGGGGGAGTTGTCTTTAAAAAATAAAAAATAAAATAAAGAGCCCTATGTCCAGCAGTGGACTGTTAAAAGCTGATGATGATTAATATTTTTTGGTATAAAGGTCAGTTTAGCTTGTACTATGATCCTGTGAATATGTTAGCTAATATTTGAAACTTTTTAGTATTCTTAAATTTAAAGTAAAATAATTATGTGCCATATTTAATACTAGTGGTTGCCGACGGCTCCGCCCGCGTATATGTCGGTTATCGCGGCAGATAGTAGCCTATGTGTTATTCTGATGTATCAGCTATATTACTGTAAAGTTTCATCCAAATCCGTTCAGTAGTTTGTGCGTGAAAGAGTAACAAACATCCATCCATCCATACTTATAAACTTTTGCGTTTATAATATTAGTATAGATTAATAAAATTTATGCTTGTCCGCTAAACAAAAACAAGAAAATTGTTTAAATACTAGGTCTGATCCATGTACCTCGCCATATTGGTAAATGTGTATATTATAAATACCTTAAAACAGTTTCAACTTTATTTACTTACCCACTAACCCTTAAAAAGTTTTATAAAGAGACTCTTCACTCATATTTGTTATCTTTAGTCATTTACCCAAGTTTTACTTTAAAATAAGTCACAAAGAGCCTTAAAAGAAATCCGGTTAATGTTACATCAAGGCTTGAAAGAGAAATCCTCAGAACTTGCAAGGTACTCTTGCTACTCTGCAATAGTAAATTCACGCTTCGAAAGATGAGATAATCTCCGCTTTTACTGACAAAACTACTAAAGTTTTGATAGTAAAAAACGACTTTATGAAAGTAGAATAGTTTATTTAATGAGAGTTATTATCATTCATTTGTGCATAGAGAATAAGCAACTTTTAATTATTCTTCCCTTTTCTTAATTTACTATCAACAGCTTTTAATAGTCCACTACTGTACGTATGCCACCTGCAACCACCTTAGGCTCTCCTAAGCAAGGTTGGTTCTACATCAAATTGACGACACTTGGCGAAGTAGGAAACGGCGTGGTGACCGTTAAACCACTAGGCCAAACGTGCAGTCTATGATAGGAGGGCAAACGGCCAGATGGGACAACACACATATAACTGAAGAGATACAAGTATCGTACCGTCTTTTGAATCCCCCTTCCTCTTGAATCAGCCCTTCCACTAGCATCAGGAAGAAGATGGGTTGGTGAATGAGATAGTTTGACAAGAGTGTAATCTAATCACTAATGTGTGATCTAAATCTAACTTCCTAATGAAAAATAATGAAAAAATTACTTTATTCCGTTTTCTAATCGTGGTATTACGCCAAATTTATTGAAATAGAAAATCAAACTGACAATCACGAAGTTAAATGCATATCGCGACGCATAAACACCAATCATCGAAACAATTTTTTTACCATTTAATCAACCCACAACGGCACAGGCCATGAATATCGGCTCCACACTTCCATCATATTGCATGTACGTGAATGAAATTGTAACAGTTACTTATACTACATAATAAGCGACGGGAATAACATTTGTAATACTCGTTATGTTATATTTGATGTGCCATAAAACTTTACTGTTATATAGAATTCATTCAATGTTAAAAGGTTTGGCTCAGACTGATCATGAGGCAATTCTGCTTGTTTTTTAAGGTACAATCAAGCAAAATTGCTTCATCATAAAATACGCTTTGCGTTTTCTATGGGCATATAAAGTCACTCAATTATTATAACAAATAAGTAGGTATATATTTGGAGTGTAATAGTTTTTATTTTGCGATTCAGGTATATAATAGATATAGGTGGTACTGTGTGATGATGATTTAGCGACCATAATTACAATTGTCTGATATAAGTAGTAATGTTGAATATCTTATCGTGGCATCTGTATTAAACCTAGTACGTGTTATAAATCTATGTTAAAACTAAAACATTAATACTATTTGATTATGATTTTGATTAAATAATTTGAATAAAATTATACAAATAAACAATGATTACTGATTTCCATTAGATATAGCCTTATGTGATCAAAATTTTCACATGTGGGAAAAATTCTCATTAAATTTCGATCGACAGAAAACTGTATAAGGACGGAATTATTCATTTTCAAGAGCTGACCTCTCTACATATTTGGC
This sequence comes from Diaphora mendica, assembly GCA_949125395.1. Lineage (NCBI taxonomy): Eukaryota > Metazoa > Arthropoda > Insecta > Lepidoptera > Erebidae > Diaphora > Diaphora mendica. The sequence continues at coordinate 30,731,106 of OX421314.1, forward strand.
CTTTATGTCGTATAAAAGACAAGATCTCTGTGATATAGTTCTATTTGCTGATGATACGTCACTTATTTTTAAAGTCGATCGTAAGAAAACAGTTTTTGACGATGTGAATAGGGCACTAAATGATGTATTGAATTGGTTTACAACGAATAATCTCCTACTGAATTCAAATAAAACAAAGTGTGTGAGATTTACTATGCCAAATGTAAAACAACTAGGCACTAATCTAACTATAAATAATGAAATCATAAGTATTGTAGACTCAACAGTTTTCTTAGGAATTACATTAGATAGTAAACTTCAATGGGGAGCCCAGATAGATAGCCTTGCGGGTAGACTTAGTTCGGCAGCTTATGCAGTATGGAAGGTACGTCAGCTCACTGATACGGACACAGCTAGGTTAGTTTATTTTAGCTACTTTCATAGCGTCATGTCCTATGGTATACTACTTTGGGGCAAGGCGGCTGATATTGAAACGATTTTATTCTACAAAAACGAGCCATCCGCTCAATGTACAATTTAGGTGCTAGAGTCTCTCTTCGAGAGTTGTTTAAAGATATAGGTATTTTAACTGTTGCATCACAGTATATATTTGCTAATATTATGTTTGTTAGACACAACATTAATGACTATAAGAAAAACAGTGATGTACACAATATTAATACTAGAAACAAATCTAAACTCATTGGTACCTATCATCGATTACATAAGGTACACAACTCGTTCGAAGGTCTTGGTGTACGTTTTTATAATAAAATTCTTATACATGTAATCGACCTTCCTGTAAATAAATTCAAGCTAACTGTAAAAAATCACCTTATTAGGAATTTCAGGTGGCAACAGCTTGCATACTGTTTACCTTACAAGTAATACTAACACTATTGTACCTGAAAATCAGATTTTGAAAAAGAGTAGCTATGAGTTTCTTTGCCAGTATTCTTCTCATGAGCTCTACGCATTTTGGAAACTGGAAGTTATGGATCGACACAGGCAGGCAGTAGATTTTGGTGTTTTCGCCTAACTTACCTCGACAATACAGCACATGCTGTGGCCTCTGTTTGTATCGATCTATGATTTTTAACTATAGCTTCAATTTGACGTTCATAAGTGTCACTTGGTGTCTTAGATGAATAAATGATTTTGATTTGATTTGATTTGAAGATTTTAAATCCCCAGAGCTGGTTTTCTAAAATAAATAAAATGGCAAAGATTTCAAATATAATTACTTGTAAGTTGATGACAAATGTGCGGACGACAAACGGCATCCATCTGAAAATTAAATGATCAGCTCAAATTAATGGGTTCTGCATTAAAAACTAGTTAATTGTGACTTAAAACCTTTTAAAAATATATGAAAATAATATTTGAACATCTAGCAATATAATAATAAATTATGATTTGAATATCATGTCCCTATTTCATGAATAGGTAGGTATATTTTTATACCTGAAAAATGATGATGCGAAAATAACTCTCTCTGTTCGCCTGTAACGCTTTCACGGCTAACCTACTGAACCGATTTGGTTGGATTTCGGTATAAAGATTGATTGGGCCTTGGAGAAGGACATAGGTATTTAAGCGCCCCAGGCTAAACCTAGTACATTCATAAATTTATAAACAATACCTATTTCTGGCCTAACAGTTAGGCCAGAAAGTTAGTCAATTAGGTCAAAACAGATCCAGCTTCGTTATTCCTACTTGGAGTTTGAAGGACTCTAGTAAATTAGTTAGATGTAGTTTTTGATAGTATGATGTCATCTGCTATCAGAATAATTCGTGTCCTAATGGCATGTTTTTGTATAATAATATAGTTTTCTTTTACGTTTACAAATAAATGTTTTTTCTAACTCATGGACTGTTAGAATACCTTGTCGGTTTCTACTTCGCTTAGTTTTGTAGGTTCAAACCCCACATGGGACAGTACGTGCGATCAACAAACCGTTGTTCTGAGTCTGGATGTTCCCAGTGCGGGTATTGTCTGCTAAAGAAATGTAAGTATTCATGCATAATAACCTAATTTGAGTAATAAACAACAATACTTTTTGAAATATAAAAGCAGAAGCTTTCAAGTACACTAATTGGAGTCTTTCAAATACACACACTGCAAGCATTAACTACGAACAAGGCAAAAATCCAGCGTAAGCAATGTGCATCATTACAGAACGTTAGACGAGAGTTTTTGTTGAAATTAAAGCAGCGGCTAAGTCAACTTGAGTTTGCGATGGCTTTGTGCTGTCTCAGTAACCCTTAAGCCAAATTTATTCCTAAATCACTTGACAAAGAGTTTACTTTAGCATGTTAAAGTTACTAATTTTACTCCTTTTTGTTTTCTGCGATCTGTTTGATCTGTTGATAGGTCACGACCCCAACTTTCTCCTTTACTTGCTGTATTTTTTTTTTATGGAATAGTCGGGCAAACGAGCAGACATATCGCCTGATGGTAAGCGATTACAGCCGCCCATGGACACCTGCAATACCTGAGGCGTCACAAGTGCGTTGCCGGCCTTTGGGGGATTAGGGAGGGGGGAATGGGGTAGGGGGGGGAATGGGGAGTGGGGTTGAGGTATGGGCCTCCGGTATCCTCACTCACCCAGTGAAACATAGCGCAAGCACTATTTCACACCGGTTTTGTGTTAGGCCGTGGTATCACTCCGGTCGAGCCGGCCCATTCATGCTGAAGAATTGTTTTAAAAAGATTGTCGTGTCTTATCCAATAGCCAATCAGTCATTTATTTACATAGTTAAATTTCACTTTTATATATGCAAATAGATACAATCCTTATCCATTTAATATGAGTCTTTACATGCTGTAAGTGAGTATGTGCTTACATTGTATATGATTATAAGAACTTATACAAAGGTATTCGTTACGTCATCATGCATGTCCGAATGTCAAAACTGTACATGTCGGCGTTTTGACTTCCATGCCGTGGACAGCACGTAAAGCCTTCGGTCCTGCGGCTCATCTCTCCCCGGTCGTGTCAAATAACCGTCCCATCGGATTATGAGAGTGAGGGAACAGAGAGTGTACCTGTGTTCACGTAAACACTTGTGCGCTATATCTCTCCTGCGTAGTTGACTGATCTCCGGCTTGAGACTAGCCGACGTGGCTGAAATCGACTAAGAGAACATCATTAAACGTGGTTTGAATGGATCGTGACAAAAAACCAGCAATTTCTTATCAATACATTTGATATTAATAAGAGTTTACTGTCATCTTAGGTCAGTGATTTATAAGGGAATTTTAAATGGTCTTTTAGAAAGTGGCACTAAAACGGTCGTATTCATTGGTATCATCAGCCTAGAATGAAAATAGGAAGTAAGTATGAGTTCTCTTTGCACTTTATACTTTGATGAGCTGAGCCGTTAAATAGTAATAATAGTTGTATTTGTCTTTGAGTTATTAGCTTAATCTCTTAAAGTATGAAGACTGTAGCTAAACTGAGTCCGGGCTGTAATAACGGTTACACTTAAACGACTGAGACGAAACTTGTACAAGCGTATATGAGTTATAAAGTTGAAATTACAGCGGTACCAAAACTTGTATATATAAAAAAAAGTACCTGGATAACAGAGCTTCACTTGGTATTTTTATCTTTTTGGTAAATTTTCAAAAAATGAATAATAATAATAATAATAATCTTTATTGTCTTATAAAAAGAAAATATACATAAATTGAGGCCCTAGACCCCACACTAGGATACCCTGTTGTGGGATCTAAATCCTAAATCCTATCTAAATCCCTGTGTTCTGAATCCTAGCTAGATCGATTTATCGCCCCCGCCCTCGGATACCACCTCCTGGCGGCATGTCGGACTCGAACCGACTAAAACCACATGCCGTCTCGGGTACTAGGAGCCGGGGAACCAGGTACACCCTAGAAAGTAAAACCCTGGAACCCCGACGTACCTCGGACCACCTATGGTTTGTAGGCCACCTGTGTGAAAACCCCGTTGTTCCCGTTCCTGTCCCCAAACTACTATCCTACCCTATAAACATAATAACATTAGCGACTAATACATTTGAATGAATACAACAACTGTCTAAAATATGAAGAAATCGGCTAAGTGCAAGTCGGACTCGCGCAGGAAGGGTTACGTACCATGATCTATACATTTCAAGCGTCTATCTGTTGCCTTTATCAATATCGGGCAAAAACTGTTGTATGGGAGCCTCCTTAAATATTTATTTATATTTAGTATTTGTAAATACGTCATCTCTAAAAATTTCAACTGTCTAACTATCACGGTTCATGAGATACAGCGTGGTGACTGACGGACAGCGAAGTCTTAGTACAGAACTCTAAAATTACAAGAATATTAAATACAAGAAATAGCTGTATGTAATAATCCAGCGATTTTTATACTAGTATATTGTAGACTGAATAGTGACTCTTTAAGTAAATAATTGCACGTGAATTTTTATATTTCCATTTAGTCAAACAGTCAATTCATAATAACTATCACTAAAAACTAATTTTATTTAGATTAACATTGGATGATTTTCAAATAAGAAGGCTTCGCGTCAATTAAATAGCTATTTATAAGTCTAGGATTACATCACTTTATCTCAATAATATTACAAAAAACTTATAACAGTTTGAGAAGATCACATTTCATTGAAAAGTATTATGAAATCATTCTTATTAAATCACAATGTACAATAACGCTATCTGACCAAAATTCGAAAGAATAATCGATCTCATGTAATTACTAATCCTGCATCAAGCAATTAAAGTTCTAAAGCTTTATTAAGTATGCAATTTCTCAACATCACTTGACAAGGCTCAAAAAATTCTCTTTTTGTTGAAGGACCATTACACCCTTTTCACAAGAGCAATGATGCATCAAATTATGTGGTGTGAACTGTGTAAATGCCCTCACATTCTGAGAAAAGTTTATCCCAATAGCTCTTTTCGGATATCTTTCGTGCCAATGATTGAACCATTTGAAGCTATCATGAATTGCGTAACGGTTAAGGCAATCACCTCATCGTTTCTTATCACGCGGGACATGGTTCGAAAGATCCCCACACAACCTAAAATCAAAGCATTTGTGCTGTCGTATTTCGTCGGTGAGTGTGAAACCGGAGGCCCGATGATGCAGAAATATCTCACTAGACCACCATAGTGTGGGTCACCGTGTTGCATTGTCTGCATTCATAATGAGTATGGTGACCACCACTCTTGGATTCTGCTTATGCTTTCCATCAGGCAGAGTAGAGTCATTTTGGCAGGGCCAAACATAAAAAAGAAAAACTAGTAGTGTAGTCTTCTTCTACTACCTCTTTTTCTCCTATAAGTGTAGTAGGGTAGTTTTAAATAGGAAAGAAAGAAAAATAATTTGTTAATATAATCTTGTCACCAACAAACACGCCACAAAGTGCAATATCACAAAAATGTACACGAGGGTGCCTATGGCTTTTATTCGTTCGATCAAACTGCAGGCCGTGACCGTTTCACGCTTTGTTGCCTTTGAATAACGAGCGGTGTATACTTGTACATGTTTGTGACGCGGTGGCTTTTTACACGTGCGTTTACTCTACACATCCTCTGTAATGTGACTGGAGTGGAAAATAGCTTTGGACGTTGGGTCGAAATTAATTGTCACATCGTTTGTAAACACATTTATATTTTGATTTTTTTTCTTTTTCAGATTGAGTGAATTAATGAGAGAGAATTGCTTCGGTATAAATAAACCTGGTCAACTGGAGTAACATCACGGCTTCACTGAAAACCGGTTTAAGGTAATTATTTTGTTATATTTCAAGAAGTGAGTGATTTAAGAGGGCCCCGTATTTAGCCGACTATAAATTTTAGTTAAACTTATGTAAAAGTTTATTGCCGACAAGTAGGCAGAAAAATTATAGTTCTAATCATCACATAATATTTGATTGGATTGGAATCGATACCAGCACTAGCTTAATCTTTTTTTTTTTTTTTTTTTTTTACGTGTGGAAATCCCCTCGGACCGTCACCCGCGCCGGGGCTTGCGGCGGGGCGGTGTGTCGGACTCGAACCGACTAAAACCACACGGTGTGCCACTCTGCGCCTGAGGAGGGAGGAGTCTGGGAACTGCTGTTATTACGCCGTCCAGACCCCTCCCAGCGCTTGCCCGCACAGAAGCGGGCACCCTCTACCGGGAACCTCTCATTTTAGGCGACGTACGGCACACTCGTAACGTCGCCCCCTCGCGGGCGGCCACTAGAGCGGATGGAAGGGAAAGCCCGTCCCGACCATCCGCGGCCACACTCAGGGCGGCATGAGGCGCAGGTGAGCGCGCCTCCGCTGCCCGGTTCGCCGGCGGCGGATCGGGTCCGAGTGGAGGTCGTCCTCCCGGGCCTTCTCCGCCACCTCCTTCTGCGAGATGACATCTTCGCAGAAGGTTGCGACCGCGGTAAAACCGCTGTCGCTACCGGCCATGGAGCGTATGATGGCCGGTAGCGAGAGATCTCCTCCGATGACTGCAGTGAGGGCCCGGCGCTGCGACGCCCATGCGGGGCAGATCGCCAGCGTATGCTGGGCCGAGTCTTCACTGCAGTCGCAGTGGTGGCAGGCGGGACTCAATTCCCTCCTAGCGACCGAGTGCAGGTACTTCCCGAAGCAACCGTGCCCGGAAAGTACCTGCGTCAGTCGGAAGGTAAGGGTCCCGTGCTGCCGCCCTGCCCACTCGAGGATGACCGGCTGGAGAGCCTCCACGGCGGCAAAGCTAGCGCGTGGAGTCTCCAGTCGGAAAGACCACCGAGCCATCGTGGCTCGACGGGCGGCTTCACGCCACTCGCGTACCTCTTCGGGCGGAGGGCGAATGCCTCTCTCCACCCGATATTCAGCCACCCGTCGATAAACTTCGGCGAGCACTTCCGCCTCCAAATCCCACGGGGGTGTTCCGGCCAACAGCACTAGCTTAATCTAGCTTAACGATTGGGATCTTATTAATAGTTAGATACTGTGGGAGAGCCACGCTATGGCATTAATGGACCGGCTCGACCGGAGTGATAGCAGTGCCTCACAGACAATCGGTGTGAAATAGTGCTTGCGCTGTGTTTCATCGAGTGAGTGAGGTTTCCGGAGGCCCATACCCCAATCCCCCACCCTTACCTCCTCCCCCCATCCACAAAAGACCGGCAACGCACTTGTGAAGCTTCTGGTGTTTCAGATGTCCATGGGCGGCGGTAATCGCTTACCATCAGGTGATATGTCTGCTCGTTTGCCCGCCTATTCCATAAAATATATATATATATATATATATTTGAATTTTGCAAACCTGAAACTCACAACTCACATCAACACAATAAATAGATATAAATTCTGAAAGTTTGTTTTCCCTGATTAGATAATAATATAACTTCAGATCATACTCGTAATATTCATTTGTAAACTGTAAATTCTTTTATAAGGTTTATTTTTTCCTTAAGGTTTAGAATAAGGTTTATTTTAGAAATCACGTAAGTACGATTTCTTCTTAAAACAACAAAAAGTCGTACATGCCATCATTTATATCAACAATTAATTTTGTTTCAAAACCACCCTCACCTTTCGTTGTTATGTTAATGGGCTCCTGTTTCCGTAATTAAACTGGTTTTGGTTCATTGTGCGTATCCACCATTACGATTTGGGTAACTTAGTTCAAATATTGAATCTAATTAGTTATAGACCAGGATCCCGGGTCTATTTTTACCATTCATTACTACGAGCTTAATAAGCGAATTATTCGTGAGTAGGCTCATTTTGATGATACTTTCTTTTTAAAGTATTGCATAGCTTTTATCGCGGGCTTTGGGGCCTTTGAGCGCGGCGACCGAATCAAGAAATTCCGTAACGTAACGAAAATAAAACCTGACACCCGAAGCTCACACGGATCGAGACGAGCTGCTCCGAACGAAGAATCAACGTCAAGAATCTGTCTGTCTCAAAACCTGACAGACATTTATTAGGAATAGTTTAAACCTTTTATAGAATGCTGTGTATCGAAACCATATCGCTACTTGAAAAAAGTGATCAACGGCATCTAGGAACGATGTTGGTACTAATTTAATAGTTTAGTATTTTTCATTCACAATATTATACATACTGATTAATAAATAATTATAATTGCATAAGTTGATAAAAATGCTATGCAATAGCTGTACCGCGGCAGTCCCCGAGTGCAACACGTATTTTTATTTTATTTATTTTATAGCCTGTCAAAGTGACTCTGCTCAGCCTGATGGAAAGTAAACAAACCTAAACAAACATATTAAAATGTATGTAAAGTAACTGGCTCCTTTGGTCAAACCACACATTTTGTAGGAAAAGTTTTTTTTTAATAATCTTAATATTTTTTTAAAGATTTAATAAAACAAAACAGTTAGTAATAAGTTTTTAAGAATCGTCAAGTCAACATATTTTATCCCCACTACCTCTGCTAGCTACTACAATCGTCAATATTTAACATCAAAATTAAGTTACTCACGAAAAATTTGCTTGAATAACAATCAACGTAGTATAAATAGATCGGGGAATCCTGGTCTTTTACAGTCAATATTGAAAATCAAAAATCATTCATCTTGGACTTCAAATCTTACAAAAAGTTTACTACTTTTATTTAATAGAGTTACACCTTCAAATTTTAGAAGACAATAAAAATCAAGCTAATTTTTACCTGTATAAAATACGACGATTTTCTGCTAGAATTGTTATAACTCGATTTCGGTTAAATAATTGAAACGGTATTTGTTGAAAATTACTAATATTTCAGGCAATTTACAAAGCGGAGCAATTAGAATACCGCTACTGTTCGAATTGTATTGACTGAAATTATGGAATTGTATTGACTGAAATTATTGAATTCTATTGGCAAACAAGTGTACTATGGCGAGAACTGGGAAAGACCTATGTCTGGCAGTTGACTGCTATGGGCTAACTGATCGGCATTAATACCACACTTGGACAAAAAAAATGCGGACTAATGCACAGTCATTCTATCCTATTGTGGTCTAGATATAAGAATATTAAGATAAGCCAAAACATTCGACGCTATACTCGTAGTTTTTTTTTATATCATAGTCATTTTATTTATTCTATAGTAATGGGCTAGTAACACGAGAAATTCTATTCCACTGATCAGCTCAGTGATGGAACCGAACACTCGAAATATTGAACGGTTTATTTAAAATCAATTACATTTATTACGGTTATAGAGAAAAAGAAGCTTTTAGATATTTCACAAAATAACCTTTTCTACACAATACAAGGAACGTCCCCTGTTTTCTCAGAATCAAGACAGATTTGGAAAGCGTTTTTTGCAATAATAGTTTGCGTGCGCGTTGTCGTTTTGCTCACCTCAAAGCCAACCTTGTGCCTCAAAAGATAAAATTCATTATTATGCGGAGACTTGTTATAAATTTAATGTAGTGAACCAGGAATGTGTTCCGCTTTATTATAGGTAATGGAAAAACTCGTAAACATTTTCTGGGTGGATTTTTTTAATTATATTTTTACTACCTGCAATTTCAAATTATGCGACTGCTTTGTTTAAAAATACGTTACGTCTTACTGGAGTTTCAAAGAATTATTAAGAGATAACGTTGTTTATGCCATCCACAAAAAAATGATTAAATTAGAAAAACTCTGCTTGAAAAGCCTCTCATTGGTTAGTCTTTGTTTAGAGTATTTGTTTGAGCTCTACAAAAAGTCTTGGTTAAAGCAATATTTGAAATTCATTAGTAAATTACGAGAATGAACGAGTTTGAGTAGGTTTTAGGTACATACTTCTTAAATTGCTTGGCGTTTCGATATGTTTTTTCTTGTTTTCTGGAACGAAGTTCTTTGTGGGGCATTGCGGAGGGGTACCTTAGCCGGCAAAAAGCGTCCGTAATGTAAGTAGTGTCGCAATTGTAACGTTTGCGAATGCTGTGCTGAGGTCTTGGATTCGAATCCCGGGTCGCATCAAATGTTTGTATGATCTGCAAATATTTGTTTTTTCAGAGTTTGGATGTTTTCTATGTATATGTACATAATGTATTTACAAAAAAAAGTTTATATGTATTTATATCAGTTGTCTAGTACCCATAACACAAGTTCTGCTTAGCTCGGGACTGGATGGCGTTGTGTGTTAGATGTCCGAAATATTTATTTATTTATTTCGTGTTCGAAAAATTTAGTATGGCGCCATCTGTAAGTTGTATGTAACAAGTACGGAGTAACTCTAGACAGAACTTGTTTCAGTAGAGATTACTAGGTGGCAGCACAAGTTTTACTTTTATTTTTATCGATAAAAAATCATAATAAACAATGTATACCTGAATAGTTATTTTCTTTATACCTCGAATAGAACTTTTATATTTTTTTATAAATCATCTATACTTATAGTAAAAATGTAACAGGTCCAATTCTGTACATTAAACATATTTTGAAAAATTTTTGAGAGTGCTCTCTATAATTGACACTGAAGCCAAAACTGTATTTTTTTTTCATTTTTGTCTGTCTGTCTGTCCATCTGTCTGTCTGTCTGTATCTTGGCCGCGCATCACGCTGAAACTACTGAATGGATTCAAATGAAACTTGGCATGATTTGAGTTCATAACACGAGGTAGGACATGGAATACTTTTTATCCCGAAATTCAGCACGGTTTCTTGGAGAGAGGGGATGAAAGTCAAAATATGTACTTAGTTGTAATTCAATAACGCATAGTCCGATTTCTTTTATTCTTTTTTTGCTAGAAATAAAAAAAACAAAAGATAACGGGAAAAGTTTTTACTGTCCGCGACTGTACACTGCCTGTGGGAAGCTGAGACAGATATGAAATAAGGCGGTACGAAGTTCGCCGGGTCAGCTAGTTTTTAATAAAATAAAGGTTTTAAGACAATTTTGTGGTTTTTAAAGAGCGTGAACGAAAAATTTTGTATAGCGCCATCTGTAAGTTGTATGTAACAAGTACGGATTAACTCTAGACAGAACTTGTTTCATTAGAGATTACTAGGTGGCAGCACAAGTGACCAGTTTAGTTATTTTTATTTTTATCTATAAAAAATCATAATAACAATGTATACCTGAATAGTTACTTTCTTAATACCTTGAGTAGTTCGTTGCTATCTGGTGTCCCACGACACCAGCCGACTTTTTTTTCTTACAAACAATCAGCCTGTGACGTGATATTTGATACAAATTATTATTTGTTGTTATCGTGGATGCGATATTTCGCAATGGATTTATGAATAGTTTGTATACTCATGTAGTACATAGTTCTTTAAATCGACATCTGACCTTTTTTTATAGTCACCGCAATGTGAATCTAGTCAAATTCTAGTACTCTCTAAGTAATTCATTAACTTTCCTACGGCTTTCAAATCGAGTTAAAATTATTTATCTTCATTTGTTATTTTCATCTTTGACTTTTTCAAACCATATTAATTTATTTACTCAACTAAAGTAACATAAAATTACCTACTACATTTTCAAATAAACAGTATTTAAGAAAACTGTAGCGAGATAATAACACGTCCAAAGTCAAGACACAAAAGAAATAAAAATGAAGTACTGTCCCGACATTCTGGGCCTCAAGCCCCGTCTAGAGCGACCCAACGGACATTTAATTTTCATGCTCTTATTCGACGCTATTCTTGAGTACAATGAGGCGCTTCCATTCACGTTTTCAAACCAAAATGTTTGAAACAAGAAACTTTTAAGTAATTTTTAGCTAATATAATTGAAACTCTTAAAACAGATTTCTAAGATTAAAATGAGCGTAATGTATCTAAAGAATCATTTCAATCTACAGCTTAGATACAAAGTTTTAAAGTAATTGTCTTGATACAAAAGTTATTCATAAAGTTGTTTCTGGATTTTTTATAACAATTTCATTCCAATATTATAATTGTTAAAATAGTAGATAGGATTTGTAGTGTAAAGTCTAGGACATGGATTCGATTCCCAGAATTGTGTGACTAGCACAATCATTCAGTTTGTGTCTGGATGGAATGGATATCTACATAAGATCATGTCATGGCAGTCCGGTTATGGTAGTAACCTTACTGCACAACATAAAACAAAGATTAAAATCATTGTTTTTGGTCTTTAAAATATCATATCCTAATATATCAATAACTGATGATAGCGTAATAGACATAACGTACCAGAACTTATAGCTACAAGAAAGACAGTTGTAGAAACGATTCTTTAAAATCGATAGCATCCTTAAGAACAGAATAATTTATGTTTAAGGAGTTGGAGATGTCATTGGTGTCAAAGGTTAGACAGTGGACTGGGCAGGCATTTAGTTGGCCGCCAGCCAGAAAACTGTTTTCAAACTTTCAAGTTGTGACAAGGGCTAAAAGTAGTACCATCTTTGCTGTTATCAACCTTTTTATCCCATACACGATATACTTGTACCATTATGGTTAGTTATGGGGCGTCCGTATGTCCGCATATTTTTATCCTTAATATGGAATCGCATGACTTTTTGGCGACTTCTACACACAGCATAACAAAAACATACTACAGCGCCACCTACTGGAGATACATCGAACTACGGTGTAACTATCCTTTACCGCGATATAGAAGTTCTCGTGCCAGTTAGCAAATATGCCTCTTCCCAACATCAACTTTTGGGCCGTGCCATAATCCTTGATCTTCCTTTTGATAAGGAGGGACATGACACCCGTTCCGCCCTAACTCTTTCTTTGTACGTTCCTCCAACGTCGTTGTTTTATTTTCTAAAATGGAATGATTGATCTCACTACTGGGCTAACGAGGAAAGTCATTACGTAAACTAGTCATTACGCATTAGAAAATAAAAGTCATAGATAAAGCTGACTTGACTACTCATTCACAATTTATTTATTTATATAAAGTATGTCGGGGTGCCTAACCTACTGCGGTTGAATAAATAAAACTTCCGTTTATAATTACACTCCGTTATAATGTATAAACTACGGCTAAACACTCCGAACAATATTAATGTTCGCGATGCAAACAATTTAACTATAGCGTTATTATTATTTACTAGTTAAAATCGATTTAAAGGGATTAGCTTTTCACTGTATCTGAGGACATAGTCTAAGTAGGCAAATCGAAAATGGAACGATAGTTCATTTTCATTTGAGAATGAATCTCTGTGTATCCGCTATTTGTAAAGGCAACGTAATATTACCTATGTACAATTTACAAAGCTATTTAGACTTGAACAAAGTAAAGATTGTTTTAGGACATGGAAAAAATACTCAGATGCTAATATTTTGTACAAATACACAAGTTATATATAGAACCTCCACAAACACACGTATGTGTATTAACTAGATATCTACCTATTTATTGCAAATTAATGTAAGAGCATTTATAAGAATGGTATAGGATTGTTTAGGTCACTCAAAAATATGTTGCGTTCTTTTATATTCTATCGCTATTCTATACATTTGACAAAGTAAGAAAAACGAATTTAAATTCCATTAATTATGATCGAGTGAAAATTAATTTAAGAGTATTTCGCGAATTTAAAATGCTTTATGTTGTATGCATAAACTATAAATGTAAAAAAGAACTAAATTACATAAAACGGCTAATTAGGATATCATGCTAGGAAATCTCATGAGTAACGAATAACATTTCAAGTTATACAGCTAATGAAAAAAGTAAAAAAAATACTTTTGAACAAAAACGAAAAGAATCAAACGATATCTCGTATTCATTACTTTGAACTAGCCTATTCAAATTCACGAAGCTATATTTCAAATCAACAAAGTATTTAACAACAAAACCACGAATTGTATCCATTATCGATTGTCAACACTCCCAAAAATATTTTCCATTAAAGCCTAATTGCCCATCTTCAAACAAGTAATCTTTGTGAAAGAGCCACCAAAATAAATAGAATAAATTATGCAAAACTTTGTTTAAACGGGCACACCGATTTTAGGCCTTAAACAATAATTAATGATAATTTGTTTAGCGAAAAGCTTTAAACTGAAAACGTTTGGGGCAATGAGCCTATGTAATTTAAACTTTCTGTATGGAATAATGAATGGAAAAATAACTGAGTCCGATTTGTTCGGGAAAGTAAAATTGAAGGTACCAATTTAGACCTCCTCCACTCCAACAACCTAAAACCAATTTGTTCGTTTTACGCAGATGACGTACTAATCTTGGAAGAAATTCGCCAATGTTAAGAATGTGCAACACGAGTATTTATTTTAACGCAAACAATTTTAATAGCATAGATTTATTAACCGACTTCAAAAATGATTCCTTTTTTATTTGAAAGCTGGTGCTTCCCATGTGGTCCCATTTATATTTGGTCCAGTTCTGACATGTCATCCATGAGAAAACCATATAAGTCTTCAATTTGCATTAAGTATGTGCGCGACAAATTAACGAATAACTCAATATTCCCGTATGGTCCCACTTAAATTTGGTCCAGATTGAAGTCGGTTATTTTTTTGTTAAAATTTGTGATTATTTTGTAAAAGTGAAGCAAGTTTTAAGACTATGATAAGTAATTTTTTTAATTTTTTTTTTTATAAATTGTTATATCGCTCAAGGTAGTTAAAAGGTAATGGCAGAAGCTGTGAACACATATTATTTATGTATTTTTAGCTCAAGTCATAGTGTATTTTAGATTTTAAGATAATATTGTACGATACATTGTTGGTGTTCCATATAATATATAAATAAATTTTAAAAAATGCCGCTATTGTATGACATTGGAAGGTTTTATAATTTACCATATCACATCAACAGAGTTAAAAGTCAACTGTTGAGAATATGTTATTTCTTGAAGATTTTTGGGCTACTGCACTAGGTTTTTTTTTTATGGAATAGGCGGGCAAACGAGCAGACGTATCGCCTGATGGTAAGCGATTACCGCCACCCATGGACCCCTGCAACACCAGAGGTATCACAAGTGCGTTGCCGGCCTTTTGTTTTTATGGGATGGGGGTGGGGATTGGGGGAGGGGGATTGGGGTTTGGGCCTCCGATATCCTTACTCATACGTTGAAACACAGCGCAAGCACTATTTCACACCGGTTTTCTGTGAGGCCGTGGTATTACTCCGGTCGAGCCGGCCCATTCATGACGAAGCGTGGCTCTCCTACGTTGAACAGATTGCTTGGTATAGGTTTTGTTTCAAGCTATCCTCTTCTTTGCAGTATTGTTTTTCTTTGTAACTTGCTCTCTTAGTCGTCTCAAGACATCTATAGCATGAATACAAAGATTTATGATTATAATCATGTATAATGAACCAGTATTTACTTATTAAACTCTAGGTAATATTTTGGACATAGCAATGGCATAGAGGCAAGCCAGGACATGATTAAATTCATGTTAAGTGACTACCGCCGCCCATTATTAGTTTTACAAGAATATACTGTTAGGCTTAGGCTTATATCTGCTTATAAACATCAACGATATGACCGCGCTTTGAAGTTATCGTAGTCTCGAAGCCCTAATCTTAATTCATAATAATCACACTTGGATTAAGATTAGGACTTCGGTTTGGTTACGGTAATCTCACTAAAATTTATGAAAAAAAAAATTTGTGTCATTTCTTCTTCAATTTGGTCTCAAACAAATTTGATAATAGATGGGTTGTGACCATCTCTAAAGGCAGGAAAAGAAGAGACAATTCATACCATAGGCGACGTTCTGGAAAGGATAAGGAACTCTTAGTCTTAGTTACTACTGAAGTAATTTAGTAGTAACTAAGACTCACAGTCAAACGAGTTCCCATGTTGCTGTTGCTTTATCAAAAACAGGCCCGTCGATAAAAAACGATTATATTTAAATTTTTATTACTTATCAAAATAGATATATTGTATAATAATAAATATAAATAAATTAATATTCCGGACATCTAACACACAACGCCATCTAGTCCCAAGTTAAGCAGAGCTTGTGTTATGGGTACTAGACAACTGATATAAATACAACATACCTTTTTTTGTAAATACATACATTATGCATAGAAAACACCCAAATTCCGAAAAAAATATTTGCAGACCATACAAATATTTGGTCCGACCAGGGAACCGAACCCGAGACCTCAACCACAGCACCACTGCGCCATCGAGGCAGTCAAGGGAATACATTTTTAGGCATATCTTTGTGTATACATTGGAAGTTACCAAGACAATCATTAGATTACCAAGATAATTTAACGGTAGTAGAGCCACGCTGATCTCAGCACACACGAGTCGCTCAACCGGGGCGGTACTACCCTCGTACAGAAGATCAACGTAAAATGACAGCATACATGCTGTCGTGTTTCGTTGGTGAGTGAGAGACCGGTGGCCCAATGATGTAGAAGCATCTCACTAGACCGTCATGGTGTGGGTCACCATGCTACATTGTTGTAGTGTCT
The DNA here is from genome assembly GCA_949125395.1 of Diaphora mendica. Taxonomy (NCBI): domain Eukaryota; kingdom Metazoa; phylum Arthropoda; class Insecta; order Lepidoptera; family Erebidae; genus Diaphora; species Diaphora mendica. The sequence goes on from OX421314.1 coordinate 30,747,434, forward strand.
GCATTCGCAATGAGTATGGTGACCACTACTTTTCGATTCTGCTTATGCTTTTCATTAGGCAGAGTAGAGTCACTTTGATAGGCACATGCGTAAAAAAAAAAGTAGTTCCTTTCTTAGTAACCTGTGTTGTCAGGCGCTACACTTCACCGACACACAGTCCGCTAATGCAAGAAGCCTATTTATACAGTGATGAAGAGCTCTGTTGCTCTTTGAAATAATCGTGAATACCCAAAATAAGCACGTTAATTAATTTTGTTCATTGTACTGTGGGGGGTGCCATGTCCCACCAACACAAAGGGAGGATCCTCCGACCGGGCGAGGTGATCATGCCTGGTGGGCCATCTGACCAACGGTTGATGTTGGGATGTTATATATATGTTAATTGGCGCGAGAACTTCTCTTGCGCGATTCAGGATTGGTAGTTTCTTCGTATTGTACGTTACTCCGTAGTTCAGTGTAACTTTGGTAGATGGCGCTGTAGTGTGCTTCTGTTTGCGTTTTATATGGAAGTCGCCACAGTACCAAAAACTCCATGATCATAATAATTATTATTTTTACGGGATTTAACGCTATCACTTATTTAAAGGTATAACATACCCGTAACAATAATAATCATTATATGATGGAACGCGAAAGTTTAAAAGTTACTATCAATCTCTGATTATTTCCATACATTGACTTTTAAATTGAACAAACTAGCAACCCATACGTTATATTTCTTGCAATGGCGACTTTTCAAAATGTTTCAAGCATTGTGTTAAATATGTTTAATATTTCATTTTAGGTTGCAAAAGCCGCAACCGAACTACCTCCGTTATTCATGATTTTGAAGCCTCCTTGGCAGTGAGCGTTCGCAAGCGAGCTTAGCGAAAACATTTTAAGTAGTTGCACAATACACACATAACTTACCACTATTTGTATTTAAAACGTAGTAGCGTTAAGTACGAACGAGTCTGCGGTTGGCTGGAACCTTGGCTTCGACTGCTTTAAATTTCTATACTGTTTGAATAAACGTTTGGGTAAAACAAATATTTCTTTAAGGTTTATTAACCGCTGTTAGATAAACGACTACATCAAAAGGCTGGAACGTTAAGCCGTGTTTTATTCTACTGAGTTAGCGATATAAATACACATTTTTTTATACCTAACTAAACATTAATACGTTAATTTTTTATTAATTATTTGTTACGCCATTAACCTGACCTTGTAGATTCTATTAAGGTGGGTGTGTACTAGATAAATACCCAAATATCTATCTATAAATATAAAATGAATCGCCAAAATGTATGTACGCGCATAACTTCCGATCGGCTGCACTAAATTAAATAATTCTTTGTTTTTATTTTCGTTATTGTTAGGACAAGGTTTGAGTCCAAGAAAAAGTAAAAGAAAACGGAAAAAGTCTTTTTTGGTCCGCGACGGGAAGCTGAGACAGATATGTAAATATGGCGTTACGAAGTTCGCCGGGTCAGCTAGTACATATATTTATGACAGCTCATTATTTAGCACATATCTTACACTAGCTTTTGCAAGCGGTTCCGCCCGCGTGTCGATTATCTCGGTCAAAAGTAGTCTATGTCCGTCTTCAAGAAGCAAAGTATCTCCATAACAAATTCATTTGAAATTGGTGCAGCGGTTTAGCCATAACATAATGGACATAGAGCTACTTTCGAATTTATAATATTAGTATGGATTAATTATAATTCAATCTAGAAGTTAGCATGTATTAAAAACCCAGTAAGCGAAAGGGATTTCAAAGAATTAATTAGTACTCAGGTTATTTCCGAGAGTAACGCAGAATAATTAGGAAAAGATTGGAACAATAGCCTTCATCCACACGCCTGAAGTTTTGAAAGGGATCTCGAGTCGTGGAACCGTTGAAAGGGGATTGAAGCCGTGAAGTGAAGTGCGATTGTCGTCGAGCCGAGAATACTGGCCGAGAACTTTTAAAACTTCATTATAAAACAAAATACGATAAATTATAAGAATTAGGTGTAATTTAGTGGAATTGTTTCCATCCCTTTTCTGAGTTTCAGGTTTGTAAAATTCAAATATAAATTTTGACCAGGGGAAGTTTTTATTTCACTTCTGAACAGTATTTGTTACATACTAATTTTTCAAATTATTATTGCGATCTAGTCCGTTAAACTACTTTTAACTGTTACTTAGGAAAACGATAGAGCTATGGTAACTTATATTTTGCTTGGTTCAAACCAATGGTGTGTATGGTGATGGGTGATGGTATTCGAAACGATAGTTATAGAATGAATTAAAAACAGTTTTCTCGTCTTAATTATTTTATCTAAATTACTTAAAATATGTGTTTATGTAAATTACGTAAATTATTATGTAGTAGGTGTTTATTAGTTTTCTCATATTTTCTTCGACAGATGCAAATGATGTAAACATAAACAGGGAAAAAAGTGATGGCGTGATGAAGTCAAAACTCGATCACCCACAAGTTTTAACTATCATCAGAGCAATAGTGTTTTAGTCAGTCAAAATATGGCCGTACATTTCTCACCAGAATATCATACATCAGCCCCCTGGAAGTGCATGAGAGCAGAATACGAAATACTTGAGTAATAAAGTGGTCAATATAACCGAAATGGATTGAGGAAAGAAAGAAAAATAAGAAAAATAGATTTATTTGTTCGAATATAGTACAAAAAAATGTTATCACATATACGTTCCTTATATTCTACCATTACTGGTGTACAAATTTTAAATCTTATGAACTAATGTTAGGTCAAGACAATAGCATTGTAATTATATTTATTTTTAGGTCTAGACAGTAGCATTTGATAATACATCTTTATCACTTAAAAATTCGTTAGTAGTATAGTAACATTTGCTTAAAAGTATGTAGAATAATTTACGTTTAAACTGGTTTAAGTTAAGACATTTGAGGAAACACATACATACACTTTAATTACACGATACTTTTGCTTTAAATTCGTATCGTACGCGTCTAATGGTAGTAGTATATTATATTATTATTATGGTATACTTACTTTTATACCCTGTAGAAGTGTAATATCTTAATCATAATCTTTTTAATTTCAAATGTACCCTAATTGTAGTCTCACGTGTAGAGTCACGCTGATGTCAGTAGGAACGGGCCAGCTCGTCCGGGGTGGTACTAAGAAGACCAACGTAAAATGATAACATTCGTGCTCTCGTGTTTCGTTGGTGAATGATAGACTGTAAGCCCAATGATGCAGGAGTATCTCAATAGGCCCCCATAGTGCGGGTCACTATGCTACATCGGCTGCATTCATAATGTGTATGGTGACCACCACACCCGGCTGTATTTTTCTACTTATAATTTCTATCAGGCAGATAAGAGTGACTTTGGCGTTTAACAAAGATTACCACTTCAAATGTAATATCCCACAGTCAGATCATTGAACCGAAAAATAGTCTTTACACCCACATTGCCAAATATCTACTCAATAATACGTTATAACCTATGGAATAAATGAGAAAAAGTCATCCCCACTTTACGTCTAGGTCTGATAAGTTTACGTTTTATTAAATTTTAGTTTAATATTTAATCGAAGAGGTATTATAATACGGGTCCATGCTAAATTATAGTTTGTAATAGGTACACTAACAGTCTCTAATCTAAGCTTCAGCTTACGTTACCCTACTAAGAAGAATAAGGTACATGCGATGCGACTAGTAAAATGCAAGAGAATGTTTTTATCAATAAGTTTTGCGGCAGTGAGATACTTTGATTACAAACCCATTATTTTGTATGATTTTATTGTTAGAAAGCAACAATGGTAAAATTATGAAATATTATAGAGTAAAATGATTACGAAAAAGCATTCGCATAAAGTCTGAATATCGTGTAATCGTTACAATGAAATACTTCACCGTCGGTGTGCTTTAATCACGACAAAAATTTAAACCTCAAATTTAAAAGGTAATTTTAGTCATATCCTGAAAAAATTTGAAAAAAAGTTAACAGTATAATTACGTCATTCACTCCGTACCTCGAAACGTTCTCTTTATGAGGACATGAAAGTCAATTGCCCCCATCGTAGTGATTTGGGCTACGTAACTCGTGATATGAATGCGTTATACTGTTTCATGGTAGAGGGTGTTGCTTTCAATTTACCGTGGCCAGTTCGTGTCCATTAAAACGGTAATTTCACCCATAAATATAGCCGGGTTTGCCACTGGGCTAATCGCGCCGTCCAAAATGCGTTTTGTGGTCTTAAATATTAATAAGGATAGGATATATTACACGGTGTGGTGGTTTCATAGTTTCGCGTTCAAATGCTGGGTTTATTGTTGTTTTGAGGTTAACAGGAATTCGTTTTAGTAAATGTTTGCCTACTTAACTTAATTAATGTTGCAGTCATTGAAAGATATTATTGTACGGTTAATGAGTTGGATTTTGTACCAGTTTCTGGTTTATTAATATTTTAAGAACTATTTTATTTTGAGACAGCGCTATGTGGACAAAAAGTGTAGTTCTAGAACAGGATACATATATCATTAGTCATTTTTAAGTGCCTTTATTATGTACATACCTTATAATGATCCACAATAAAGACATATTGATTGATTGATTGATTGAAAATGTATTTCATCGACAGAAAATATTGTACATAAATTAAAACATGATACAAAAAAAAACAGTGAAATTATTACCAAATTACAGTAGTCTCTGGACTGACCCTCTATGTCGGTCCGTAGAGGTTCAGAAAATACTATTTTTTTAATTTTCTTTAAAGGCAACTCCCGCATTAGGAATAAACATCCTGTGTTGCGGAGGACTTTACAAATATACACGAAAAGGACACAAAGAACACCCAGACTCGGGACAACAATTTGTGGATCACACAAAGTTTTTTACCGCGTGGGATTTGAACCCACGACACTTGGCACAGTAGCAAGAGACGTAGCGACCGCTGAAATCACTAGGCAATCAACCGTGCAGTCGTTTTTTTATACATGTATCTAGTTATCCGTGTAAGGATTGGTATCGGACACAGATTAACAGCCAGCTCGTCTCACTCTGTCTTAGTAGCCTTTCCAATAATCTCTCTAAATTCTACTTCCTTATTCGAAACTTGAAATATTCTCAACTCTAGCTGAATACCGTTTTCCCCATCAGAAACTTGTATTACAGGTTCCAGAATAACTTGACAATTTACCTTTTTCAACCGACTTCAAAAAGGAAGAGGTTCTCAATTCGACTGTATTTTTTTTTTAATGTTGTTACCTCATAACTTTGGACTGGGTGAACCGATTTTGATGATTCTTTTTTTTTTTGAAAGCTGGTGCTTCCCGAATGGTCCCATTTAAATTTGGTCCAGATTGAAGTCGGTTTTTTTTTGTTAAAACTTGCAATTATTCTATCTGATGAAGTTAACATTTCAAATAGTTGAACTCTAGCAGATATCGAAGAAATCAACCACAGCTCCCTGCTATGTTAAGATTGTTATGACCCCAAAAGATAAAATAATACTAATAAAATACGTTATTGAAAACTAAAAGAAAAGAAACAGTAACATTATTTGCAATAATATCTGTTTTGGAGGAAATCTGCAAGAACTGAACTGAGAGACTAAAATAGTTTAAAAAATCGAAACATCTCGACTCGATTTATGCAAGTAGTAAGTTCCATTAAACGGAACGTAGCAATGATAAAACTTTAGTAGTCCTATTTATTTATTAAATGTTCTAACCAATACAAACATTTCATTCCTAAATGTAAATTTATATTTTGAATCTGTAAAACTGCAGAAAATCATAAAGCTGCAGTCATAAAGAGTTAAGTTTTATCTAAAGTTTAAATTATACATGTACTCGTATTATATTTTTTTCGAGACTCACAAAACAGTGTTTTGTTATGCAAAACATGACAATGTAAATCAGAACACACCCTCATTTTCACGTTTAAAAATTGGGTTAAAGCCATTATCCAGAAGGCTACAGACCACATCCTGTAAAATTGTTCACAAAGCTTAACACATGATCTTGAAGAGATAAATAAAATATTCTGCAGTATTTTACACTGGCATCATATAGCTATACGTAGGAGGAATGTCCTCGTTATTTACAACCCGATCAGATATCCCAGGGCTGTCGTAAATCATGGATAATGTATGACAATAAAATATGCTTCGAATGATAGTATTTTATGTTTGAATTTTAGATGGATATGTTAGCAAATACAAACTTACTGCAAATTTTTTGTTGTTATATAAACACAAATCTGGATTGTGATAATATTTTTTAGTTTTCGTTAGAAGTGGTTAAATTCAATTAGCTTCTGCATACATACATTTACTGCGCTCAAAGCGGTACTAGGTGACAGGAGCTGGTTGTAATGTACAAGTAATAAAAATAACGTATGTCATAGAATAATCGCATTTGGCCTTCACTTCATTTATTGCTATACTAGCTTCCGCCCGCGGCTTTGTTCGCATTTAATAAAAAGTATCCTATGTTACTTCTTATACCTACTAGAATATGTGTACAAAGTTTCATCATGATCGGTTAAGTCGTTTTCCCATGAAAGCATAACAAACAAACTTACATTCACATTTATAATATTAGCATGATTATTGTTTAAAAAAAGTCAATTTCCGTGTTAGGAATAAATTCTACATCGTGGGGAACTTTGCAAACACATATGAAATGGACAACAATTTGTGGCTCAGAACGTGTGATCACACAAACGAAGTGTTGTCTTATGTGGGTAGCAGATCACTTAATTCACTAGGCCACCCGTGCAGTCAAACTTCAACCGATCATACTATCTCAGAGTCTGACTTACCTACTAAACAGGCACTCACAATTTACTCGGCATTCCATACTTCTATCATAAATCATTATTTTTCTTTAAGAGCTCTTGCTGGCTCTTGATGTGAGAGTGCCCTCTCTAACCAAACTTAAAATTTTCGTAAATTATTGGAAATATACTTGTAACCAAAATTTTCGGAGGCTTAATAATATTGCAAAAATTAATAGAGGTAATATGACTAAGATTGCAAGCACGTCTATTCCCCGTACTAGCGAATTCTTTCTTAAATAAATTATCTCCTTATAATAAAATAGACAATAGTACTACTTACTACTAGATACATACTTGTAGATACAATAAGATTAAATAATTTATGAGAACACTAGCTATTTAAGATACGCGATTAAATGTTAATTAACAAATAAAGGATATCATTAAATTGCAACAAAGAGAAATAGGTTTTAAAACATCGAACATTCATATCGTCGGAGAGCCACGCTTCGGCATGAATGGGCCGGCTCGAACGGAGTGATACCACGGCCTCACAGAAAACCGGTGTGAAACAGCGCTTGCACTGTGTTTCACCGAGTGAATGAGGATACCGGAAGTCCATATCCCAACCCCTCCCTTCCCGATCCCCCAAAGGCCGGCAACGCACTCGTGACGCCTCTGGTGTTGCCGTGTTGGTGTCCATGAGCAGCGGTAGTCGCTTACCATCAAGTGATACGCCTGCTCGTTTACCGCCAATTCCATAAATTAAAGAAAGACAAAACAGTGCTATATGAAGACTCAGATACTTTTTATTTTCGTTATAATAAAAAACATGTACGTTACAAGTAGAATGTTTGCCGCAGACAATTTCACAAAAGCTTTTTAGTAAACCCGTCACTAGCAGACAATCTCCTTTTTTGTAAGCAGCAAATGCAATCTAGTTCGCACAAACGCTAAGTATTATTGTTTTTAACCCCCGACCAAAAAGAGGGGTGTTATAAGTTTGACGTGTCTGTCTGTCTGTGGCACCGTAGCTTGCGAACGGATGAAGCGATTTCAATTTAGTTTTTTTTTGTATGAAAGGTGAGTTACCTGCGAGTGTTCTTGGACATGTTTCATGAAAATCAGTTGAGTCGTTTAATAGTTACGGGGGTGAAAGTAGGGAAGAATAACCGAATGTCTGCAAAAATATCATCGAGTCTCAAATGAAAGCGCATAACGTGCACATTACAAAATAAATGTAATTGATAACTTCGACCTGATGCTGCATAGAGGGTTTTTTAAATTTTAAATTTATAGTTATTTTGGCTTGCTGAAGCTTCAAAAATAGTCTTGCACTTGTTTGAAAGAAATATTTATTTTTGTACTTATACAGATCAGAACGTAATGCAATAATCTAATTAAAAAAGTTACATTGGTTGCCAAATTTTTTTTTTTTAACAAGACTGTGCCTTATTTGCCTTTCAAATCTTTACCCTGAATAAGAGTAGTTTTTGATCTTCATCAAGATGTTATTCATCATTTGTGTGAAGCCAAGCGAAATTAGTCACATTACCTTAGTGAATTCATCCGTCTATCATTTCTAATAAGTTCACCTACTTTTACGCTGCATTGCTCAATCGTTCGACTTGCAGAGAATGCCTTAGGCATTTTTATTCATCCGAAAAATATTTATAAAAGGGTACGCACGAAACAACATCCTGGCTAATTTTGGAAGACAGGACGGCAACGTTTTAATTTCACTTGAGTTGCAGATATCCATGGGCGGTGGTTATCATTTACCATGTGATAACCAATCTGCTCGTTGAACTCTCACCAACAAAAAAATTTATATAGAACATAATTTTGTTTTTCAAACACAACTCCCGCATTAGGAATATCATCCTGTGTCGCGGGACTTTACAAACATACATGAAACGGACACTAATAACACCCAGACTCAGAACAACAATTTGTGGATCGCTATGTGATATTTGAACCCACAACACTTGCCGCAGTAAAAAACGGCGTGGTGCTTAAACCACTAGGACAACCGTGCAGTCAGTTTTGGTTTGGTTTCCAGAATTTTCTTGAAAAAAAACACAACGTTTGAAATTTCTACTTTACTTCATTAGAACACAGCTCGCTAAACTTCATAATATTGAACTTATAAAAACCCAGCGCACGGAATACACAGATTAAATACAACTGACTCAATAATTGCGTTTAGTTTCACCATTGCTCGGAAACGAACATGTTTGCAAATGTTTTTATCAGATGAATCCATTCGATTTATCATTTTTGCGGCTGTGAATTTTAATCTCAACTGTTACTGTCTACTGTTATTATGGTTTTCTATATTTTTTTATGGAATAGCGCGCAAACGACCACACGTATCGCCTGATGGTAAGCGACTACCGCCGCCCATGTACACCCACAACATCAGAGGCGTCACAAGTGTGTTGCCGGCCTTTGGGGGATTAGGTGGGGTTGGGGTACGGGCCTCCGGTATCCTCACTCACTCAGTGTTACACAACGCAAGCGCTGTTTCACACCGGTTTTCTGTGAGGCTGTGGTATCACTTCGGTCGAGCCGGCCCATGCATGCCATGGGAGCGTGACTCTCCCACGTAAAAAAAAAATATTTTAATGCAGTAGTATACATTTTTCCATGGATATTATGTCATAGTTAATTTTATAAGTTCTCATGAAATGAGGTTATATACAATTTATTTTTAGTACAGAGAGCTACTCTTTTGTAAGTAAAACATTGTTAAGATATTTTTTGCCAGAAAAACGCTGTCAAATAAAATGACGGTCTTACGCAGGTGGATTATGAATACCACGGTTCTTTTTAGCTAAAAGAATAAAAGTTTTTCAATTACTTTGCAAGAATCTTTGAAGGGAACAAAGTGGTTATACCTTAATTGCCTACAAGAAGTTAACTGTTTCGTTAGTTAATGTTGAATAAATATTATCTTATTCGTATCTAAGGAAATTAAAAGTTAGATTGTGATAAATTATAATAAAAAAACAAAGTTTTTACTTAGGTATTATATTCTAGTGCCAGGTATAAATACTTTTAAATAGAAACCTATGTACATAACCATAATTTATAAAAAAAAATAACAATATTTACATACAAGAGTCAAAAAACTCCACATCTTCGCCTACTGGTAGCGTTCCCAAAAGACTGGCAGCATTACCACATTGAATTGCAATGCTGATTCTCTGAATCTCTAGAAAAAGGCCGGCCTTCTGGGCGCGAGAAGCGTCAATGTAATGTTTCTGTAAAAAATAGAAAAATGTCTGTTAATAAAACTTCTAAATTATTCTAAAAATATTTCTCTCTACGTGTAAATACTGAAAAATTCCATAAGATATAACAATCTACCTCACAGTTTCCATGACTGCAGATGTGCACGACTGAGCCAGATAGTTTATAATTACAGTGAACCTGAGGGTCTAGTGTGAGTTAGTTGAAATCTACTGAAAAATTCACCAATCACAACGCCGAACGCGATCGTCGATCAAACGCCACGTGGGAGAGCCACGCTTCGGCATGAATGGGCCGGCTCGAACGGAGTGATACCACGGCCTCACAGAAAACCGGTGTGAAACAGCGCTTGCGCTGTGTTTCACCGAGTGAGTGAGGATACCGGAGGTCCATATCCCAACCCCTCCCTTCCCGATCCCCCAAAGGCCGGCAACGCACTCGTGACGCCTCTGGTGTTGCGGGTGTCCATGGGCGGCGGTAATCACTTACCATCAAGTGATACGCTAAAACAGTGCTATAATATGAAGACTCAGATACTTTTTAATTTCGTTATAATAAAAAACATGTACGTTACAAGTAGAATGCTTGCCGCAGATAATAGGGTATTTGACTGATTTTTGAAAATCGTTTTAAATTATTCTTTATTACGTAATAAGCACACTGCGTTAATATTTTGCGGAATTTCTACTGTATTAAGAATTAAAATTTAAGATAAAGTTCAAGTTTGACAACCGCGTCAAAAAACTACATTTCTTTAATGGCGCTGGTCACATGACACGTGTGACGTCACACGCTAGTAAACAAATTCACAAAACGCGAACAATACTCAGTCGAGGAATCTTTCGTTTACTAGCGTGTGACGTCACCAGAGTTGCAACAAATCACAAGGCGTTGATGTCGCAGACAATATTTCAAAAAATTGTTACAAATTATTTCGTGCAATCTGCGAAAAAATCACATTATTTTGTTTAATTCATAGTGAAATATGTCTTTTTAGGCTATTATCTGATAGGATGACCACAATCCATAGTTTATTTTCAATATTGTCAAATAGCCTATTTCACAAAAGCTTTTTAGTAAACCCGTCACTAGCAGACAATCTCCTTTTTTGTAAGCAGCAAATGGGATCTAGTTCGCACAAACGCTAAGTATTCTTGTTTTTAACCCCCGACCAAAAAGAGGGTGCTATAAGTTTGACGTGTCTGTGGCACCGTAGCTCGCGAACGGATGAAGCTATTTCAATTTAGTTTTTTTTGTATGAAAGGTGAGTTACGTGCGAGTGTTCTTAGACATGTTTCATGAAAATCAGTTGAGTCGTTTAAAAGTTATGGGGGTGAAAGTGGGGAAGAATATCCGAATGTCTGCAAAAATATCATCGAGTCTCAAATGAAAGCGCATAACGTTAACATTACAAAATAAATGTAATTGATAACTTTGACCTGATGCTGCATAGGGGTTTTTTAAATTTTAAATTTATAGTTATTTTGGCTTGCTGAAGCTTCAAAAATAGTCTTGCACTTGTTTGAAAAATATATTTATTTTTGTACTCATACAGATCAGAACGTAACGCAATAATCGAATTAAAAAAGTCACATTGGTTGCCAAATTTTTTTTTTAAGAAGACTGTGCCTTATTTGCCTTCCAAATCTTCACCCTGAATAACAGTAGTTTTCGATCTTCATCAAGATGTTATTCATCATTTGTGTGAAGCCAAGCGAAATGAGTCACATTACCTTAGTGAATTCATCCGTCTATCATTTCTAATAAGTTCACCTACTTTTACGCTGCATTGCTCAATCGTTCGACTTGCAGAGAATGCCTTAGGCATTTTTATTCATCCGAAAAATATTTATAAAAGGGTACGCACGAAACAACCTCCCATCCCGGCTAATTTTGGAAGACAGGACAGCAACGTTTTAATTTCACTTGAGTTGCAGATATCCATGGGCGGTGGTGATCATTTACCATTTAACAAAAAAAAAATATAGAACATAATTTTGTTTTTCAAACACAACTCCCGCATTAGGAATATCATCCTGTGTCGCGGGACTTTACAAACATACATGAAACGGACACTAATAACACCCAGACTCAGAACAACAATTTGTGGATCGCTATGTGATATTTGAACCCACAACACTTGCCGCAGTAAAAAACGGCGTGGTGCTTAAACCACTAGGACAACCGTGCAGTCAGTTTTGGTTTGGTTTCCAGAATTTTCTTGAAAAAAAAACACAACGTTTGAAATTTCTACTTTACTTCATTAGAACACAGCTCGCTAAACTTCATAATATTGAACTTATAAAAACCCTGCGCACGGAATACACAGATTAAATACAACTGACTTAATAATTGCGTTTAGTTTCACCATTGCTCGGAAACGAACATGTTTGCAAATGTTTTTACCAGATGAATCCATTCGATTTATCATTTTTGCGGCTGTGAATTTTAATCTCAACTGTTACTATCTACTGTTATTATGGTTTTCTATATTTTTTATGGAATAGCGGGCAAACGAACACACGTATCGCCTGATGGTAAGCGATTACCGCCGCCCATGTACACCTGCAACACCAGAAGCGTCACAAGTGCGTTGCCGGCCTTTTGGGGCATTGGGTGGGGTTGGGTTATGGTCCTCCGGTATCCTCACGCTTTTAAGTGTTTTTCTTTGGATGTTTTTTGGAAGTCGGTTTTTTTTTATAAAAAGTTTTTATTTTTCAGTTTTTAATGCAAACAATCGTAGGTAAGTAGTAAGTTGAACTATTTCATCAAATTTCATCATCAAGAATACAAATGAAGGTCTAAACGTACGTGTAATATTGAAATCATCCTCTAATTCCTAACTTTAAGAAGAGTTTAACCTTCTATCATCAGTTCACCTAAATAACTTGAAAGTATACGACTGAAGGTCTTTAGATACGTATGAAATTGAAAGAATTATCTTCCAACTCCTAACCGTTGAGGAGTTGTACCTTCCACCTTCCATCATCAGCTTACCTAAATAATTTGAAAGAATACGACTAAAGGTAACATATATACATCTGATATTTAAAGATTTATCCTCCAACTCCTAACCGTTAAGGAGTTGTACCTTACATCATCAGCTCATCATCATAAAATGATGACTACCAGACGCAAATACGGGTGTTACTTCAGAAAATATACGAAAAACATAGTATGTGCCTATAAAAAATGAGAGTTTCCCTCCATTTCCCTGGGATCCCATCATCAGATCCTGATATGCTGGCAATGGGACCACCTCGGAAGCATACCCTTTCGAATACAATTTTTTTTTTTTAAATTGGTCCACAACTGACGGAGTAATCGGGTAACATACATAAAAAAAAAAATACATACAGTGGAACATAGAACCTCCTCCTTTTTGGAAGTCGGTTAAAAAATAGAAAAATGTCTGTTAATAAAACTTCTAAATTATTCTAAAAATATTTCTCTCTACGTGTAAATACTGAAAAATTCCATAAGATATAACAATCTACCTCACAGTTTCCATGACTGCAGACGTGCACGACTGAGCCAGATAGTTTATAATTACAGTGGACCTGAGGGTCTAGTGTGAGTTAATTGCACATCTACTGAAATATTAACCAATCATAATACCGAACGCGATCGTCGACCAAATGAAAATTTTACATATTTTTCTTATACCTAGTTTTAGTGGCTACATGTCTTCATTTACTTTAATCACGAGTCATTACGGTGTAAACGCGTAACATGTTAGCGAATAAAGCAACCAATGATCTCAATTATCCCGCGTTTGATCAAAATGCGCGTTAGCATGTAAACAACTTGTATAAAGTACAAAGCTTTAATCACTTTCTTAGATATCGGTACACGCTAATTCCTCTGTATATTGATTTTTGTTTTAGTTTTGCATTCATTTTTGGATTTCTAATATTAACTTTGCATTTTTAAGGTACTACTATTTCGTCAACAATTGCATCGACAAACGTCCCTCCTTAGAAAGAATATTTTGGTCCTCTAAACTAGGCTGAGCAGACGAGTTAGTATAGTTTTTTTTATGGAATGGGGCAAAGGAGCGGACGGATTGCCTGATGGTAAGCGATTATCGCCACCCATGGACACCCGCAACACCAGAGGTATCACAAGTGCGTTGCCAGCCTTTGGGGGATGGGGAGAGGGATAAGGGGAGGGGTTGGGGTATGGGCCTCCGGTATCCTAACTCACTCGGTGAAACACAGCGCAAGCGCTGTTTTACAGCGGTATTCTGTGAGGCCGTCGTATCATTCCGGGCGAGCCGGCCCATTCATGCCGAAGCGTGGCTCTTCGACGATAAAAGTTTGTTGTCTTCTCTTTGCAGTCCTTTTTTCTTGCGTAGTTTACTCCCCTCAGTTTTTACGACATCCACATAGGGTGAATAGATGTGGTGATACTCAGTATTTCAAATCAGTCACCACACACATATCTATACATACAAATAAATAAAATTGGAGTATCTGTTAGCAATATTGAAATAACCACTTTTTACTAAATTCATAATATGTACACGGCACATATACCAAAATAGCATTTTTTAAAATTTTTGTCTGTCTGTCTCTCTGTTTGTTCCAACTAATCTCTGGAACGGCTAGACCAATATTGACGGGACTTTAACTGGCAGATTACTGATGATATCAGGAGTAACTTAGACTACTTTTTACAAGCTTTTTATTAACTTGCACAATATATGTATGCTTGTATGTTCGGGTGGAATCTTGCAATTCAATTTTGAAGCAGATATCTTCAACCGATTTTGCTGAAATTTTGCAAGCATGTGTATACAGCGTGACAATATAATATTATAATGACATGGAGCTGATCTGATGCTGGAGCTGGAAGGTGGCCATAGGAACTCGGTAAAGAAACGTCGCAAAATCATCGAGTTTGGACTCATTTGATTCGTCTCGAGACATTCCAGTAAAAGCTTGTTTTTTAAAAAGCTTTTTAATTAAATTTATTTCAGAATAGCTTCGCCCGTGGCGTTACCCACGATTATTGTTTTACCGCGGGAATCAGCTAGTATGTTAAATTTAGATGTAGCTAATGAATAATTTATTATGGAAGGAAAATAATATGAGAAAGCAGATATTACAGAAGTCGGACATTATCAAAATACTGGCATTTTAGGAAACAAACTATGCTAATGAGCAGATAAGCAGTTGGAAGTAATAACATGTCTGCTTTTGTTTGAGTGAAATAACTGTGTAAATCGTCAGTAAAAGTTTTACTAAGACAATATTACATTTAATCGCTGACACTGATCTGAGAAAATGGTTTAAAATCATTCTTCAGTTTCTTTTTTATGAAACAGGTGACTTTGATATGTTGTTTGGATTTAGAAATTAAAAGAGTCACATATTATTATTATTTTTTTATGTTTGGCCCGCCAAAATGACTCTACTCTGCCTGATGGAAAGCATAAGCAGAATCTAAGAGTAGTGGTCACCATGCTCACTGCGAATGCAGACAATGCAGCATGGCGACCCACACCATGGCGGCCTAGTGATGCTACTGCATCTATTAGTCTAGTCAACAAGTATGGAACTTGTTGACTAGACTAATTGGGCCTCCGGTCTCGCACTCACTAACGAAACTCGACAGCACGCTGTCATTTTACGTTAATTTTCTGTGCGCGGGTAGTACCGCCCCGGTCGAGCCGGCCCGTTCGTGCTGAAATCAGCGTGGCTCTACTACTTTCTAATTATATTCTTCACAGGGTTATTTAATTTTGAAACTTTGTTATTTATTATGGTTTTCTTTTTTATGATTAAATGAATGGTTAGTGGCTACTGTCACCCATAGATACCTGCAACTCTAAAATCGTTGGTATACTACGTTACCTTCCCTTGAATACTTATCTTCCTCCTTTATCCGAATTAGGGGGTTCGATTAACCTCACTCACTAAGTAGAACGATTGAAGTTTGAATTTGCAAGTAGTCTAATTATACCTTTACCTTCTGAATCAATTTACGAAACGTGTACTTGATCATGGCACTTGTATGCAAATGTTGTAAGCATGTTGATCATTCTCATTTGTCTATTCGTTCATAGCTTCTGGTATAATAAGCGTTTCTACAGAGCTAAGTAAAACGAAGAAAACACTAAAAGCATATCCATTTATACTTAGCTATGAAACGAGGGTGTCAAAATCATCATATCTGTACAAGTATTGCAAGAAATATCACAATTCAATATACAACACATTAAAATCTTACTACTATCAATGAATCAATCAATACAGACAATCTATAGGTACTTTACTATAATTGTATTAGCAATATAATATCTAACATCTTCATTGCTTATAAATGTCTCATCTTATGTATTAATGGTATATTTTTATTACTTCTTATACTGCTTTCATCTAAGAGATATAGGGAATACTAGCTTTTGCCCGCGGCTCTGCCCCCGTGTATTTCAACTATCGTGGTAAAGAGTAGGCATTCTTTCATTCCTTTCTATAGAATCAAAGTATTTCCGTGCCATATTTCCTTGATTACAATGCAGCGGTGTAGCCATGAAAGCGTTACAGATAGACATAATTACTTTCGAATTTAAAATATTCGTATGGATTAGTATAGATTGAAATTATTTATTATTTCAAAATAATACTTTACATAGAACAATATGTTTATATAACACTATTTCTAAACTTAGAAAAAAAAGTTTCATTCTAGCACTTATGGTCCCATATAATTAATATTTAAAGTACCAATAGTCCCACAGAGACACACATCTCATCATGTAACTTAGCATAACAGCACTTACAGAAAGATATAATTTGTTTTTATCACCATTATTATTTTATCAACATTATTTTACCGCTTACACGCACAACAAGATTACAAGAACATGGTAATAGAACATCCCTGCCGTCATCCACAGACACCTGCTGTAATAATAACCAAAAGAATTTTAGAACAAGTAAATTTTATCAAAATTAAAACCAACTTCAAGGTTCGGCTCGATTTCTCTTGGATGCCATCATCAGATCTTAGTGTCCTTGTCATGGTACCTGCGTTGGGATATCTTCTCTCCATTAAAAAATAATCATTAAAATCGTTTCATAAACGACGAAGTTATCCGCGAACACACATAAAAAAAAACATATTATATACGGTCGAATTGAGAACCTCCTCCTTTTTTGAAGTCGGTTAAAAATAATAAGTAAAAGCATTTGATTGTAAGTGGGGACGTCAATAAGAACTCACTAAGTTTTATCGGGACCAATCCAAACTTCTTAATTACCAGACCGAGAACAAACCTTATCGATTTAGATTTGACGTGAAATAATTGGAGTTTTTGTCTTAGGTGGCTTTCTTTCGAGATTGTACTTGATGTCTCTCTTTAATTACGGCCGTGTTTTAGTCAGAAATGTGCGTTCTGTTATCTTTACAAGGTATTAATTGTGAAAACTTTTTACTTTTGGGAACGAAAATTTGTATTAATCATATTACTTAGAATGAAAAAATATCTTATAAGAAGTTAAGTTAAGAACTTTTCTTTTTAACCGACTTCAAAAAAGGAGGAGGTTCTCAATTCGACTGTTTTTTTTTTATGTTTGTTACCTCATAACTTTCGACTGGGTGAACCGATTTTGATGATTCTTTTTATAATTTGAAAGCTAGGGCTTCCCATGTGGTCCCATTTCAATTTGGTCCAGTTCTGACATGTCATCCATGAGAAAACAATATAATATAAGTCTTCAATTTGCATTTACTTATTCACTTATGTGTGCGCGACAAATTGACGAATAGCTCAATATCATATGTAATTTATACTCTCGATTGTCGGCACTTGATGGAACTTGTTATAATACATTTTTGAATTAAATCACTTGTACTTATTCCACTATTTTATTTTTGTTTACACCTGACCGGTTTCGCCTTATGGCATCATCAAAGGTTACTGATTATACAAAATAAAATATTCACATCTAAAACCCACCAACTGCGGGTACATGTAAATATCAGTGTGTCCGTGTAAGGAATTTTCCCCGAAATCAGGGAAATTGTATTTGTCTCCACCTACGCTATTTGTGAAATTAGTAACTTACAGCTATACAAAGTCCCAGTTATGATATGAAATACTAATTACAAATAATATATTAATTTTAATAATTAAAATTATTAAAATCGACATTAATGCTGAAAAATTTTGAAATAAAATGATTATGTCATGTCCTCTTTATATTTAATGTCCAAAATTGTGTCATACTATATGTCTATTAAATTATATGTCAAAAATTCATAAAAGTCATTAAATGTGTTAACTATACCCGTCTAAATTATACAAACTCCCCTTACAAATATTGTAGATGACATTACTTGAAATATTTTAATAGTGGTGAATTGTTGATATCTAATTGTTGATTTAACACCTTGTCCCGATTCCCTAATAACAACCTATTGATTTCTAACGCCTCCAAAGCGGTTAATTTTCTGCCTTTGTCACATACATGTAGTGCTTTAAAGTCCAATTTAGGATTGAACGAATGTTTTTCTGACAGCAAATGTTCCGCAAAATTGGACTCCGTCTTTTTTAGCCTCCAACCCCTAGCATGTTCTGCTATTCTGGTCTGGAAAGCCCTGCCTGTTTGGCCGATGCATTTTTTGTTGCACACTGCACATGAGAGTTCGTACACCCCGCTTTTCTCTGCGATAGGAGTCTTATCTATATTGTTACCTATTATGTTTTTTAGGCTACGGGTCGTGTAAAAAGCTGGTTTTGTTATATCCAGGGATCTGGAACACCTATACGAAATTTGCCCTATGTAAGGTAAACGAGCCCACCGTTCTTTTTCTGTCACTAAAGTTGGTCTGTTAGCTTGGTATGCAACACTTAAAACAGTTTTTGATTTCTTATTTTTTTTTTTTATTTTTTAAAATTGTGTCTATTAAATTGGGCGAGTAGCCATTATTATGAGCTATTGTTTTTATTGTTTGTAACTCTTTATTGAGTTACAGTCACAAACATGCAACATTCCATGCCATGGTACACAGACTCCTTTCGATACCAATGTCTAAGAAGGAGTTCAATAAAGAGTTACAAACAATAAAAACAATAGCTCATAATAATGGCTACTCGCCCAATTTAATAGACACAATTTTAAAAAATAAGAAATCAAAAACTGTTTTAAGTGTTGCATACCAAGCTAACAGACCAACTTTAGTGACAGAAAAAGAACGGTGGGCTCGTTTACCTTACATAGGGCAAATTTCGTATAGGTGTTCCAGATCCCTGGATATAACAAAACCAGCTTTTTACACGACCCGTAGCCTAAAAAACATAATAGGTAACAATATAGATAAGACTCCTATCGCAGAGAAAAGCGGGGTGTACGAACTCTCATGTGCAGTGTGCAACAAAAAATACATCGGCCAAACAGGCAGGGCTTTCCAGACCAGAATAGCAGAACATGCTAGGGGTTGGAGGCTAAAAAAGACGGAGTCCAATTTTGCGGAACATTTGCTGTCAGAAAAACATTCGTTCAATCCTAAATTGGACTTTAAAGCACTACATGTATGTGACAAAGGCAGAAAATTAACCGCTTTGGAGGCGTTAGAAATCAATAGGTTGTTATTAGGGAATCGGGACAAGGTGTTAAATCAACAATTAGATATCAACAATTCACCACTATTAAAATATTTCAAGTAATGTCATCTACAATATTTGTAAGGGGAGTTTGTATAATTTAGACGGGTATAGTTAACACATTTAATGACTTTTATGAATTTTTGACATATAATTTAATAGACATATAGTATGACACAATTTTGGACATTAAATATAAAGAGGACATGACATAATCATTTTATTTCAAAAATTTTTCAGCATTAATGTCGATTTTAATAATTTTAATTATTAAAATTAATATATTATTTGTAATTAGTATTTCATATCATAACTGGGACTTTGTATAGCTGTAAGTTACTAATTTCACAAATAGCGTAGGTGGAGACAAATACAATTTCCCTGATTTCGGGGAAAATTCCTTACACGGACACACTGATATTTACATGTACCCGCAGTTGGTGGGTTTTAGATGTGAATATTTTATTTTGTATAATCAGTAACCTTTGATGATGCCATAAGGCGAAACCGGTCAGGTGTAAACAAAAATAAAATAGTGGAATAAGTACAAGTGATTTAATTCAAAAATGTAGCTCAATATCACGCTAACCATTTTCGATGATTCTTTTTTTACTTCAAAGCTGGTGCTTCCCGTGTGGTTCCATTTAAATTTGGTCCAGATTGAAGTCGGTTATTTTTTCGTTAAAATTTGTGATTATGTTCAATATAAACCTAGGTATTTTTTTATGGAATAGGCGGGCGAACGAGCAGACGTATCGCCTGATGGTGAACGATTACCGCCGCCCATCGACACCTGCAACACCAGAGGCGTCACAAGTGCGTTGCCGGCCTTTGGGGGGATGGGGGGAGGGGAGACAGGGGGAGGGGGGTTGGGGAATGGGTCTCCAGTATCCTCACTCACTCGGTGAAACACAGCGCAAGCACTATTTCACACCGGTTTTCTGTGAGGCCGTGGTATCACTCCGGTCAAGCCGGCCCATTCATGCTGAAGCGTGGCTCTCCCACGGTAATATTCTTAATTACGCATCTTATAGTGCATTCAGGAGGCATTCAGAAATACATTGGATAGAATATGCTATTTGGATTTGTCTACTGAAAATTAAAAACTATTGAAATAGTTCGAAAGCTGGCGTTTACTTGGTTGGTGTTTTAGACACCGTGTAAATCTGTGTCATGCCAACTTTAGCTGCATATAGATAGGATTTCGAATCTACAATGGAATCTATAATAGTTTTGGCACTTATTTCGTTTAAAGAAATACTACGAAGAGAATGATTCTGATTTGTAAAATCGTTAAAAGTTTTTCTCAAGGTTTGCTTTTAGCACTACGGGTTTTTGAAATATTATTTCAAAAACCCGTAGTGCTAAAAGCAAACCTTGAGAAAAACTTGTCGAAGGTCAACTTATAACGGTATATAGTAAAATGAAGTTTGGTTACACGCACAAAAGGACCCGAGATGACATACAGCGATTTATGCGGGTCCGCTTTACGCTCTGCTTTTGTTACAGTTTCGCTCTGGAATTCAGTGAAAAATTGGCGAATACAGATAAGAACTTTTTTTGCGTATCACACATACATTTATTTGAATGTTGCTAGGAATCGGAGAAATATACGTTGTTTTTGTACATTTCTTTTTTGAGTGGGGAAATTGACCCAGAACGTCGAATGTCTATCTCAACTCGAATAAAACCAGACGGGAATTCAGTGACAATTCCCTATAATCAGAGTTTCGAGCTTTGCCTATCCCGCAAAACTTGACAGCTCGTTGGATAGTCAATCTTGTCCATCAAGTTGATGTGGGCACATTTTTTAGGTTTTCGTTTTCGTAATTCGTAAATGACGGGTAACATATTGTTATTGCTTGTGAAAGCTGAAATGGTACACATTTTACCGATTCTAAAAATATGTAGCATCTGCATAGTATCTGCATCATTGAGCCTCCAGTTTCGCACTCAGCAACGAAACACAACACCACAAACGTTGTCTTTGTGCGAAATTTTAATTGAAAACAGCTGCTAGTAACGTTGTTATTTGTTGGTATCATATTTGTAGACACTCCTGCGTCCCGTGGGAAGAAAATTACCTGAAAAATAAAGAAAAATTTTTAATTTCTGGACTTAGAATATTTTTTAAATTTCTAAACTACCAAATTTTCGAGGTTTTGTCGAATTATTCGATAACGCTTCGCCTCAAAGTTGACATAGTTACAGATATAGATAGCCCTCATCAAGGCCTATCTAATAACACCTCTTTTATATGGGTTGGATAAATAGATAATAGAATAGATAATAGAAATGGATAAATTTTTTATTATACATAATTAGATAGAACTCGTCAAGGCCTATCTAATAACACCTCCTTTATTAAGATCTGGTTAATAAAAGTAGTAAATTTTCAACAAACAAAACTCAATTTACCGCTTTTTCGAAAATTTTCTGAGATTTTCTTTGAATAACTTGCTCCCTCATTTTTTGGGAACAATAAATTATACATACCTAGATAGCTCGCGTCACGACCTGTCTAACAACACCTCTTTTAAATAAATCTGGTAAATGTAACCTTAGAAATTCAACATTTAAATTTCAATTTTAGTCATTTTTGAGGTTTTTGTCGATTAATTCGATAGCCTTTGTTTTCCAAATTACTAATTATATATATTTAAATAGCCCTTTCAATTACCCGTCGAACGACACCACTCTCGTCCGGATCCTCCTCACGGAAAATTAAAAAATTGTCCGCCCTCCCGCCCATCTTTCACTGGGCCATATAGACATTTTGGAGTAAAGGTCACTGACCCCTCAATCCAACTTCTAGCGATCTTTATAGTCTAATTTCGCATAGTCTTAAGTCATTTGTTTTAAGTTTTTATTTGTTGACAGAGGCTATTTACACCTACTATAGTACATAGACCGGCTCCAATTAGAGCGATAAACTTTTGTTTGATTGTATTTTATTTTTAATTTAGTAACTGTGTAGATCCACGTTTACACAAATCATATTTTAATCTAGTATATAATTGACACCCCCCCCCTATACAGGGTCACATAAACACACTTGACAGTTTTCCCCGTCACACACTAAACACTTGCACACATCCTCTCACACACATTTTATTGCCTTAATTTATAAAATTTTCAACATGTTCCAAACGCCACCTACATCTATCGCGGCTCCCGGCGCCTCTACCTCGCCTTCAATAGTGCAGGACGCTGCCAAGACTTTTATCCGAAGACCCAGAACAAAGCGAAGGTCGCTCGACCAAATGGATTTGTACAAAAGGCAGCAGAACACCTACGCTGGCCAGTCGAGTGACCATCTACTCCAGGAGGTGATGAAGACCTTTGAGGAGATCCCCTCAAAGGTCCAACAATACCCTCAAATGAGGAAAGATATCAAAACCTACCTGGAGGTCCAATCTGACAAGGGTCTTCGGATACTCTTTGAGTTATGCAAGCGCGTGAAGAGCTTGGAGGAGGAGGCGTCCAAGTCTGCTGGTGCGGGTGCGGTGGCCGTGACTCCTGCAAAGGAGGATGCGTCCGCAGTAGCCGTACCCTCCGCTCAAGAGGAAAGACTGCTGGCTAAGCTTGGGGAGGACGAGGACTCGGTCTTCACGTGGATCAACGAGGCCTATTTCAAGATAAAAAAGGAGATCAAGGACCTCGACCAAAGCAACGATGACCGGGGCGCTGACGTCTTGGACAGGGTCTTCGAGAAGATAGAGGAGACCCAAGTCGACATCGACAAGTCGACTGAGGTAATGATAGTGCGTGCGCAGTCCCAAATCGAAGACCTGATTGGGACTGTCGCCAAGGACATAGTGGTCGAGACACAGACGCACATCACCTCAACCTGTAAAGGGCTAGCACCCGAGAGCGTCCCTGAATCGGCCCCCATGACCTATGCCAGCGTAGCCGCAACCAGACCCGGGCGCCGACCGGCGCTTCACTCCGTGGCGGTGACCTCAAAAGACAGTCAGGAGACTGCCGATGAGGTACTCGCCAGGGTGAAGAGGGCGGTCGACGCCAGGGGTACTGGGTTAAAAATTTGTAAGGCCAGAAAGGCCAAAGGCAGCACGGTCATCCTGGGCTGCGACACGGAGGTGGAACGGGACAGGGTGACCGAAAGGATAGGCTGCAATGATGGTGACAAGCCCACCATAGTGCCCATGAAGAACAAGGATCCACTCGTCGTCCTCAAAGACGTTTTCGTTGATGGGGACGACGAGGACATGATCGGGGCCCTATACACCCAAAACGCTGATATTTTCATGGGACTACCACAGGAGGAAATAGAAATAAAAATTAAGTTCAGGAAAAGAACCAGAAACCCCAAGACGTCTCACATCGTGCTACAGGTGAGGCCAAGAGTATGGCAAAGGATGACGGAGGCAGGAATCCTCTACCTGGACCTGCAAAGGGTCAGAGTGGAGGACCAGTCTCCGCTCATCCAGTGCACCAAGTGCCTGGCATTCGGACATGGCCGTAAGTTCTGCACCGAGAGTGTGGACAGGTGCAGCCACTGCGGAGGCCCGCACCACCGCGAGAAATGCCCCGATTACAGCACGGGAGTCGAACCGCGGTGCTGCAACTGTGCGCACTCTGGGCTGAAGAGCGTCGGCCACAACGCCTTTAGTGCCGAATGCCCAACTCGCCTTAAATGGGATTATCTAGCGAGATCCAACACCGCGTACTTATGACTTAATCACTCACGTACACACACGACACAGAAACACATACATATACACACACACTGATTTGGTAAATATATACTAAGCATATATGGACATATCAAGACACGCACACAACATTAGACACACACGTAAACAAAAAGTAAAATTTTAGACAATACACAATGAAGTTGTAGCAATTATACATATTTGAGTATATCTATATATTGTTACGAAAGACAGGAACAAAATTTTATGAATTAGGTAGAAACAAGAAACGCACATAACACCGGACATGCACACAAACAAAACACAAGTCATAAGTATCACGATCGAGCGATGTTGGGAAGCAAAGACTGGCTGAGACGTCTTGGAGGGACTAATTGGAAAGAAAATTAAGATTAAGGATAGATATTTAGAACAAAATAGGAGACAAATTTAAATGTGGGAAAATGTGTAAATAGAAACTAATGTAAGTAACGACAAAAAGTGTAAAGAATACCTAGTCCAAAATTAACACTCACAAACTAATTGTAAACAAATGAAATTAGATAAATCAAAAATTGTTAGACATAATGAAAACCAGTAACATTAGAAGGAAAATATACAACTAGACATAAGAAATATACAAGAGTTAACAAAGAATAATCGTGAAAAATATAAATATAGTTAAGTAGATATCAAAATTGTAAAAACATATTAAAGCAAGTAAAGTAAAAATAGCAGTGAACGGGAAGTTTACCCGACGAACTACACAAATAACTGACAAATAAAACTTAAGAATGATAAGGTCCTGTCTAATGGACGGGGAAAAGCAGAGAGGTCAAATAGACCTCACAATAAAAAAAAATAAAAAAAAAAAAAACGTTGTCTTTTCGGATGTCTTCTTTGAGAAGGTAGTACCGCCCCGGTCGTGCCGGCCTGATTGTGCTGAAATTAGCGTGGCACTATTACCGTGATTAATGATGACGATACATACATACAATTACGATATTTGACTTTAAAGTAGCTAGAAACTTTGGTGACTGTTTGTGGTGCCGCACGCACGCACTAATCTTTTCACCACGCGCCAATGGCTAGCGCTCTAAATACGCTCAACAGAATGGCAAACCATACTGATCTGTTCACTTATTCACTGAGCGAATTCACAAGAGTTTCAAATTGGTCTATATGTTCCCTTTAGAAAATATAAGATTTTTTATGATTTTTATTTTGTTTATTAGTATATTAGTGGCATGGTTGTTTTTTTTTATTGATTAGTCTATCTTATCTAACTACGCTATCGTATTGGACTGAGAGCATATGAGGTTAGCTCATATTTGTAAATAAATAAAAAAAAAAAAAAAAAACTGCAGATTTTTTTTTTCACACAAGAATATTTTTTATTGATTTTTTTAATGTGTGGCCCGCCAAAATGACTCTACTCTGCCTGATGGAAAGCATAATCAAAATCCAAGAGTGGTGGTCACCATACTCATTGCGAATGCAGACAATGCAGCATGGCGACCCACACCATGGCGGCCTAGTGATGCTTCTGCATTTTTTAGTCTAGTCAACAAGTGTGGAACTTGTTGACTAGACTATTTGGGCCTCCGGTCTCGCACTCACCAACGAATTTTACGTTGATTTTTGTGCGAGGGTAGTACCACCCCGGTCGAGCCGGCCCGTTCGTGCTGAAAACAGCGTGGCTCTACTACCTTTTATTTCTTCTTATTCTTAAAGCACACAACAAATATTTACAAATAATAATGGTAGCAGATAGGCTTAATCCATAGTACTATACTTCTCTACCGTTAGACCACACTTAAGGAGGATTTTGGAAAATTATAATAGTCAGAATCTTGTGTACCTACGTAAAATTGACATAAATTGAATAACAAATATACAAATATTTTCAATATAAACTATATAATGATGCAAATACCCGCACAAACAAACGTGTGTCCGACTGAGAAATTTACGTTATACACAAATTTATATGATTCTACGCAAATATTATAGCTGTCTAATTTGAGATGCGGAAGGTTTTTTTCATAGATTTGACTATACTTCCTATACATCAGAAAGGATTTAAGTGAGTTATAATAACACTTTATGATCTTTAATTGCTGCACGGTTGGCCTAGTGGTTTAGGCGGTCGCCACGCCGTTTGCCAATTCGCCAAGTGTTGTGGGTTCAAATCCTACACGGGACAACACTTTGTGTGATCCACAAATTGTTGTTCTGAGTTTGGGTGTTAATTGTGTCCGTTTCATGTATGTCTGTAAAGTCCCCTGCGACACAGGATGTTTATTCCTAATGGGGAAGTTGTCTTCTAAAAAAAAAAAAAGCAATAAAAATTCTAGAGACATTTTTATAACACTATGCTAAAATTTTATCAGAGTGTGTATTGGTTACTTATTGGCTAAGTCAAACATAAACGATTATACGTAATAGAAACCAAAAAGATAATTAAGAAATCTTATTATAAGATATTGAGTGAAGAAGTATAAGTAAGATGATAATTATTTATTGTTCGAAGCAGAAAGGACGTATGTAGACATATACAATGACAGAAGTAAGGGAAACTGATACAATTATAATGTTTAACCATTTTATGTACTGAATAATAAGATAATACGGGAAATAATTCCCTTCTCAATCAATTAACGCACGAGGGACCTTACACGACAATTTATTATTAATTATAGCTAATGATTCAGACAGAAATATTATTTTCTCTATTGGCTTTTTTATTTGTGAGTATCTAAGTTAACGGCTCCGGTTTAATCAGATTTGGCGTAAACCAACTAAAATTGGCTTGGGTAGAGTAACGTATTGTGCTTTAAATATTTTCCTTATTTTCATAAAAAGTTATAACTTAAAAAAATAATTTATATTGTAATTATCTTTTTCTTCTATAAATCTCATTTATTCTTAAAGAAATTGTTAACATAATTTGATTAAAAATCGACGAATGGTATTATTCCAATATTTGTGAGCGGGCAACAACTACTATTAACTAAATCTAAATTTATAATTCATTGAAAATTTTGCTAACATTAACCTTTGAAAGTGTTTTTTTAATTATTAAGATCAATTTTGTTAAGGAAAATTATCAAGAGAGAAGTCAGAGCATATTTTAAAAGCATTTCACATCCGGCTTTGTGTTCACTACACAAAGAGATTTTAATCCATTACACGCTACATGTTATCATCCGGACGGCTCGGTGGTGTAGAGAAAATGGTTGAGCCATGAAATCAGCGCTTGATCGGTTTAGAAATGTTAATGAATACGTAATGATTATTCAACGAGACAAACATATTAAAGTTAGGTTGTTCTATTTTAAACGTTATTTACGTGAGAGAGCCATCCGGACCATCCAGAGTGATATTACGGCATCACAGCAAACCGGTGCTATTCAATTCTTTCATCACATCGATCGCGATCTATCAATTCTATTTTAACACTTATTACTTTAATTTCATATGTTTCATTACTTATTATATAAATTTATAAAAAAAATTATTGAAATGGGTCGAATATATGTCTATAATGTTTCCTATTCGCTTATATATTTATTTCTTTTTTTCATATAAATTATATGAAGTAACACATTCATATTTGTATATTTTTCCATCTATGCAACTTTGTTCTGTTCGAACTGTTTTAAACAAAATTTCATTGGTGTTTACTGTACATGCCTTTTATCGGTCATTATAGGTATAAGAACTGTATTGAATATTGTTTAAAAAAATGTTGTATAGGTATAAAGTTGTATACGTTGGCGTATCTTTAATAAATAAAAAATGAACACCACAATTCAAGCATATTATCAATGTCTCTATAATAAATATTTTCGGACATCTAACACACAACGCCATCTAGTCCCAAGCTAAGCAGAGCTTGTGTTATGGGTACTAAACAACGGATACAAAGACATATATACTTTTTTATTGTAAATACATACATATTAAACATAGAAAAGACCCAAACTCTGAAACAAATATTTGTAGATCAAACAAACAATTGGTCCAACCCGGGAATCGAACCCGAGACCTCATGATCACCAGTCGCACACGCCAACCGCGATACCAACGAGGCAGTCAAATCTCTATCCTCTCGTGGCCTTTTCTTCGTTTCTTTTGGAATGTTAATCTTTAAATTTTTCAGTATTTATTGTCCAAAGGTGACAGCATTAGGCCCACTTCTTATAACGTGAGTAGATGCGATTTAGAGTTGGGAAAATTTTGATTCTCAACATGTCTCTGTGTACATAAGAATGTTAATAATCTAAGGATAAAAAACCCCCGACATAGTAACCTGAGTTCCCTTTAAAAAGTAAATAACTTTTAAACTACTCAACCGATTTTCATAAAACATGTCTAAGAACATTCGCCTTCTCACCTTTCATACAAAAAAAACTAAATTGAAATCGCTTCATCCGTTCGCGAGCTACGGTGCCACAGACAGACAGACAGAAAGACAGACAGACTGATACGTCAAACTTATAACACCTCTCTATCTATAACAACGTTAAAAAGAAAAGACATGATAAGTTTTAATTTCTTGATTTTATTAAACTTTTATTAAAAGGAACTAAAAATATATCCCTTTTTACCCGACTACGGCAAAGCCAAAGGAGGGTTATGATTTTGACAGGCTATGTATGTATGCATGTATGTTCATCTGTTCCCTCATAGCTCCATAACTACTTATTAGAACTAGACAAATGAGGTATCGTTAGAAGCGTGTTGATCGTCCGCTGGTTATAGGCTATATGACGTGTCACTGAATCTAATGTGGCGTCCTCTAGCCGACATAAAGTACTGTATTAAAAAAATAATTTGAGAGAAATATGCCGTGTTTGGTATCATTCGAAAGGGCGTTACTTGTACATTTTAAAAATATATATATTATGAGCATTTTCTCGTGACTTTGTCCGTATTTATTCGATAATTGTAATATTTATATGGTACCTATTTAAAATATACTTTGCAAAGAAATTAATATTATAGAGGCACCAAAACATTTTAAATAAAAAAAGTAAAAACTAAAACCCAACTACGACAAAAAACGACGCTGAAAAAGTATGAAACAAGTTTCAAAAGCCGTAGTCAGGCGTTGTTAAAGTGTTATGGACTACGGTACATTACTAAGTTTCAAAAGCTGTAGTTCATGTAGTTTAATGTACTTTAACAACGCGTGACTACGGCTTTTGAAACTTGTTTCATACTTTTTCAGCGTCGTTTATTGTCGTAGTTGGGTTTTAGTTTTTACTTTTTTTTATGTCTCTTTTAATAGAAACAAGATCAGATAAAGAAGTAAGAAAAATAAATTAAAAATATTTATTGCTCTCAAAGTCTTAGGAAACTTATAAAACATTTTTTTATATTATATTTGTAAAATGTACCTAACTATAAATCTGAAGAACTTAGCTCATATCCGTCGTTTTCATTACCTGACTTTGGAGAGTATTGAATTAATTTCATTTGCTTTGTTGGGATAACCAATGAAGAAATATCTAATTTAGAAATAAATTGTATAACACATTTATTGAAAATATATTTCTTTGTAGTGCTCATGGAAGTTTTTTATTTATGGTTACAAAATATAAAACGTATTATTTTACGCTTTTATTGCATGATAGTAGATAGATAAACCGTAATTATATACTTTTATAATCAATTCCTTTGAATCTATACTAATATTATAAAGCTTAAGAGTTTGTTCGTTTATTTGAACGCGCTAATCTCAGGAACAGGTCCGATTTGAATAAAACTTTCAGTGTTGGATTGTACATTTATCGAGGAAGGCTATAGGCTATATATCATCACGCTAAGACCAATAGAAGCGGAGCACCAATGAATAATGTTACAAAAACGGGGGGAAAATTTTACGCTACGGGCAATAGGAGACGTAAACGACGTTGCGTGGGTCAGCAAGTCTTTTTTATAAACACTAGGATTACTAGGTTCCCACGTATAGCCTCTGTCCTTCCTCTAGAATCAAAATATCTCCGATTTTTTTTTATAGAATAGGCGGTCAAACG
Source organism: Diaphora mendica (assembly GCA_949125395.1). NCBI lineage: Eukaryota > Metazoa > Arthropoda > Insecta > Lepidoptera > Erebidae > Diaphora > Diaphora mendica. The sequence continues at coordinate 30,777,758 of OX421314.1, forward strand.
AGCAGACGTATCGCCTGATGGTAAGCGATTACCGCCGCCCATGGACACCTGCAACACCAGAGACGTCACAGCCGTTGCCGGCTTTTGGGGGGTCGTGAAGAGGGGAGGGGGAATAGGGGAGGGGGGTATGGACTTCCGGTATCCTCACTCACTCGGTGAAACACAGCGCAAGCACTATTTCACACCGGTTTTCTGTGAGGTCGTGGTATCACTCCGATCGAGCCGGCCAATTCATGCCGAAGAGTGCCATGCCAAATCTAATTGAAATCGATGGAGCCGTTTTTGGAGACGTGAAAGCGAAACAGACAGAAAGACAAATCAACATCCGAATTTAGAATATTAGTAAATACAAGGAGTATTTACATTAAATGCTATGAAATATATTTAGCTTTAATTCCGCGAGACAAATATCCAGGTCTGATATCCATTATCATAGATAATATAATTAAGAAAAAGCAGAATGACCGGGCGCGCTCAGCACTTTATGCATGTACCTACCCCCGAAAGAATTAACAAGAATGTCGGGAGTCTCACTTACATAGGCCCAATTTCAGATAGAATCGCGAATATTCTAAGAAAACACAATGTTTACGTAGCTTTTCGATCGGATCATAACTTGCGTAAACTATGTAACGGTAAAGATAAATTAGAGAAATCAAAAAAATCCGGAGTTTACAAATTAGTATGCAATGATTGCACCGGGGTCTATGTGGGTCATACAGGCCGTAGTTTCGAAATTAGGTACAGGGAACATGTTGCCGCTCACAGGAATGGCCATCCAGATAAATCACATTTCGCAAAACATTTAATAGACACCGGCCACTCCTTGAGCGGCAACAATACCTATAACATTCTGCATGTTTGCGATAAGGGTTTCCGGCTGAGTGTGTTGGAACAGTTAGAAATATCAAAACATAACAATAATAATGCATATACACTGTTGAATGACCAAACAAACTTAATTCCATCACCATTTCTTAGTATGATTGCAGGTAGTTCGGCACAGATGTCTTTATGACATTGTATCGACCATTATTATAGCGTCATCGAAACGGTATATAAAGGGCCGACAGCGGTGGCGCGAGCTCATTCGAGCTCAAACGCTCGACGAGTCAACATCTCCTGAGGATGCCCCGTGGAGGCGTGAAACACGTGTCGAGTATAGGTTTGGTTGCATGGCATGCTAATTATTTCTCACTTGTTTTGTATGTGTACATATGCATGATACCCATATGTGCATGTGAGTATGCATGACGGTGGGATTTGTGCCTTGCTTTCAGACCTGGATATTTGTCTCGCGGAATTAAAGCTAAATATATTTCATAGCATTTAATGTCATGGATTTCCGCAAAGTAACGCCTGATTCCATAACTTATAGTATTAACATTGTCAGCTTTCGAGGAACCTAGGAATTCATATTGTTGTCTAGACTTCATGGTCATCATTGTTATTTTTTTTATGGAATAGGGGGCAAACGAACAGGCGTATTACCTAATGGTAAGCGATTACCGCCACCCATGGACACCCGCAACACCAGAGGCGTCACGAGCGCGTTGCCGGCCTTTGGGGGATGGGGGCAGGGGTTGGGGTATGGGCCTCCGGTATACTCACTCACTCGGTGAAACACAGAGGCCGTGGTATCACTCCGGTCGAGCCAGCCCATTTACGCCAAAGCGTAGCTCTCCCACCACCCGTGTCTATCCCTTTGAGGTTATAAGCCGTGACCGTTTCTATGTTTTATGGATCTAAATTTAAAACGACAAGCATAACTTAAGGTATATAAAATTTTCTCTTAAAAAAGCTAATAATAAGAAAGTGTTTATAGGTAGTAGAGCCACGCTGATTTCAGCATGAATGGGCCGGCTCGACCGGGGCGGTACTACCCTCGCACAGAAAATCAACGTAAAATGACAGCGTTCATGCTGTCGTGTTTCGTTGGTGAGTGCGAGACCGGAGGCCCAAATAGTCTAGTCGACAAGTTCCACTTGTTGACTAGACTAAAAGATGCAGCAGCATCACTAGGCAGCCATAGTGTGGGTTGCCATACTGCATTGTCTGCATTCGCAGTGAGTATGGTGACCGCCACTCTTGGATTCTGCTTATGCTTTCCATCAGGCAGAGTAGAGTCATTTTGGCGGGCCATACATAAAAAAAAAAAAAAAAAAAAAAGTGGCGGCAATAAATGAACGGGCACAAATTAAATTATACTGAATTGCAAATGAAAAATAACTTAAACACATCAAAAGAATTATGGTTATCAATCATACAACATTTTTTCTGTTCCAGTATTGAACAGAATACGCATATGATTGGTGGAATTGGAAAAAGTTTCATTTTCACATGACCCAGACTGGTGTTACGTCACGGTTCCAATTTGTACGGTTTTAGGGGCTTTTTCTACTTGGTGAAAAACTGTATGAGAAAGAATTATTGAGTTACATTACATTAAGCCAACCGAATGTGTATTTTGTACGTTTCTCGTATGTTTCGCGTTTTATTACTCGCACTGAATACTTGGTCCCTCATAATTATATTTGACCCTTACGGAATGGGAACTGTCGAAGTTATAAAAAATGTTTTCGTGGTAACAAAAAACTGTTTACGTTATGATTCTATGAACACATAATTACCGTTGGAGAGCCACGCTTCGGCATGCATGGGCCGGATCGACCGGAGTGATACCACGGCCTCACAGAAAACCGGTGTGAAATAGCGCTGGATTTCACCGAGTGAGTGAGGATACCGGAGGCTCATACCCCAACCCCACCCCCATCCCCTTCCCAATCCCCCAAAGGCCGGCAACGCACTTGTGTCGCCTCTTGGGTTGCGGGTGTCCATGGGCGGCGATAATCGCTTACCATCTGGCGATACGTCTACACGTTTGCTGCCTATTATATATAAAAAAAAATATATGTTCAATTTTTTCTATTCTATCTATCGTTAGAAATAGATTATTTCAATTTTCGGTACAAATAAATGAATAAACAGGAAATGAGAGTTTTAAATTGGTTTACGAATAGCAAAAAAAAATCACATAACATCCACACGAAAAATAATTAGCCGAATTCAGAACCTCTTTCTTTTTTTATTTAGTGGTTCTTTCAATGTTATTATGAAATAATATTATTAATATTACACAATAGAAGCAAAAGATAACTACAGTATTATGTAAGTTCACAGATTGAAGACAATATATTAAAAAGTAAAATACGGAACCTCAGCAAACGTCGCATGCTGCTGTATTTTCACCAATTTACCGTTTATTTGTGTCGGCCTTGTATTTGTACAGCTGGTTTTACTCGTATAACGGGGGAGAGAAATTAAGTTTGCCAAAACAATATGACGACAGACTCGTTTATTGGAATTACGATCGTTCGATAGATAACTCTTTCAATTTCTAAAATTGTTATTCCGAAAGTAGTACTAGATATATAAAATGAGTCAATGCATCCTGAAAATACATTCCTAAGTTAATATGGGAAAATGTTTAAATAAATGTAGATCAATAAAAACAGGTTTTAAGTAATGAAACGTCCTGCTGCGATGGTATTGGAAGTCATTTTCTGCACGTCCGTGACGTCCGAGACCGTCATACCAGATAAATCCTCCTTGGTTCATTGATTCAAATTTATCGAAATCTAAGAAAAATCCTTCATTTGTTTCTTAAATATCTCTGTTATATAATTATATTCACGTTTTAGAAAATTCTATTGTTGTATCCACAGCAATGAGTTTATTTTTCTTTCAAGCTTTCAGTTTTGAGACAAATTTCACAATAAAATATTTTTAGATTTAAAGTGTATTGAACGTTATTTACGGTCTTAACTTCGTTTATGATTGTATCTAAAAATAAGCTTTAGTCACAATCACTATTTCTTCTCCCTGGTCGAAAACAAACAGGATTTCTTGGATCACAAAATCCAGGAAGAAAGTACTGGTATTGGATTAGTCATGTAATACCGAGAGTCGTTTATAATGCAAGCGACGAGTGTCTATCTCTGGATTTACGTCTTATAGATGGAACAATTTCGATCGGCACGGAATCTGATGTTAGAGGTTGGGCAGATTAAATTCAATTTATAAATGTTAAGCTGGATTACGAAGCTTAGTCATTTATTGTTTTTATTTGTATTTGAAATCTGGTACAAATCGCTTTTGTTTAGGCATTAGGTAAGAAAGATCATAATAATAACATTAAAATAATAACAACTATTTTTTTTTTACCAAAAAAAATTATGATTAAAGAAAATGAGATTTGAAATGTTTTTATACAGTGCTAGCTGTTGTTCACGGCACTGCCCAAATGTATGTGAGTCGGCGCAGTAAATAGTAGCCTATGTATTATACTGATATATAAATTAATTATTGTATGGTTTCATCTAAATCCGTTCAATAGTTTTTGCGTGAAAGAGCAACAGACATCCATACATCCTCACAAACTTTTTTATTTAGAGTACTAGCTGACCCGGCGAACTTCGTACCGCCATATTTACATATCTGTCTCAGCTTCCCACAGGCAGTGTACAGTCGCAGACAAAAAGAAAGATCTTTTCCGTTATCTCCTTTCTTTTTTTTCTTTCTAGCAAAAAAAGAATGAATGGAATCGGACTATGTGTTATTGAATTACAACTAAGTACATATTTTGATTTTCATCCCCTCTCTCCAGGAAACCGTGTTGAACTTCGGGTTAAAAAGTATATAATATATATAAGTATAGTATAGTATCGATTATAGATAGCCCTCCAAAAAATAATTCTAAATAACTTTAATGTGCAGAATTGCACCTGTTACATTTTTATTATAAGTAATAGATTACATACTAATGTAATAGACAAAACTATGATGTGTAATTGATGAAACTATGATGAGTAATAGATGAAATTATGATGTGTAATAGATGAAACTATGATGAGTAATAGATGAAATTATGATGTATAATTGATGAAACTATACAATAAACAACGGCTATCTCGTTAAAAAGTAGCCTTCCTCAAGAATCAAATAACCTTCATACCAAATTTTATTAAAATCAGTGCAGTTGTTTGGCCGTGAAAGCGTAATAGACAGACAGACAGGATTACTTTCGAATGTATGTTATTTATTTACATAGAAGGATGTCAATTATCGCAATCACGTAATGATACTGATGATAGTTTACAAATAAGAAGAATTTAAAAATTCAATATCGGTATAATATTCAGTAAATGAAACTTTTCATATAAATATAATAAAAGCTTCTGTTGCTAAACCCTGAAAACAACTTTTAGAACTCTTGTAATATTTTTTCTTGCATTATTTTTAGAATCTTAAAGTTTGTATCATTCGCAAACAGACAGCAGACTAGGACTCTTGCTAACATAAGTTATAACTTAAAAATTGCAGTTTAAAGCCGGGTTTTATTTCTTTCATCCAGTCGCACAGATTGTGGATTTCCGTGGCTCTTATTCCTTTAACATAAAGTTCAATATCGTGTGGTTACCAGTTATTAATGCTACATTTGCACAGTGTATTGTTACTGCGGCTATTTACTCTGTGCTGGAGATTGCTGTTCTTTTTAGATATCAGGTTACATGAAACGATATTAAAACGATACAAAAGCGATATTGAATCGGATCAGAAAAATAATTGATAAGCTACGATTGTGCAGTGTATTTTTTATGGTATAAAATCAGAGCCAAAAATTACCACTTGGTGGTTGCACACTGTCAACCGAAAAGATACAAGCGTGTTGCCACAAGCTGACATAAGCAATGAAAGAAAGGAAAACACTGGTTTACTGCGAGGTCGCGGTATTGGATTGGTCGAGCCGATGAATACGTACTGAAATATGACATTTCCATGAATATTGTATAAAATCTATGTTATATATTATCGTCATCATTGTTTTAATCTATAGTCATACAACGTTATGTTTAGTAAACATGGTCGCCGGTTATGTGAAAAGTTCTTAATTATTGTAATACAAATAAATAAAGTTAAAAATACTATATTATAACTCAATCAATGATTTTTAGAGCCACTTGTAGTAGTGTAGTATCATGATAAATTTTATATCAAATTTTGTTTGAAAACAAACATCAGGAGGTCGAATAAATATATTCGTCTCATTTTTTTTAATCGTCAAATCGTAAACTGCAATTTACCTTACATTCAATTAACACAAATATAAAAATTATATTATGTTACTTGCTGCTGTAAAACCCTTCATGGGCGAGTTCAACTCGCACTTAGCCGCTTTTTTTTAAAACTCTTAAGTCTATTACATAGAATAAAAAGCACACATATAAACACGCTCAATCAGTTTTACTGTTATGCAATATCGCTCTCGTTCCTCAGAATGAACGCACTTTGGTTGGGGACGAAATTTATTTTTGTGTTTGTTTGCTTTCAACAAACAATGTGCTTGGTCTCTAAGTAATGTGAGAGAGCAAAAATGGCCACAGCGCGTCCCCAGCGGGCTTCAAACAACGTCACGGCAATAAATATAATCACGCCGTGTTTGTAATAATAATTTAGGAGGCAGCGATTAATATGGTAATGACAAAGGTAGCTGGATACATTTCTCCAAAAAATTTGTCGACACACAAATGAATATAATCGTAAAAAAAAAACCGACTTCCAAAAAAACATCCAACGAAAACTCTCTGCCAAAAAAACACTTAAAAGCGTAAAATAAACTGGTTCTTCATAAATTGCGTATACCTAATTCTTTATTCATTTAAATAGTAGTATTATAATGTGTGCTAGGTACCTAGAATCTGTTTGAAGTCGGTGCCAAGTGACTATCGCTTAGACTTTTGTAATTGTTCGTTTGTATTCTTTTTGGCTTAGCACCGACTTCAAACAGATTTTAGGTACCTAGCACACATTATAATACTACTATTCAAATGAATAAAGAATTAGGTATACGCAATTTATGAAGAACCAGTTTATTTTACGCTTTTAAGTGTTTTTTTGGCAGAGAGTTTTCGTTGGATGTTTTTTTGGAAGTCGGTTTTTTTTTTTTTATAAAAAGTTTTTATTTTTCAGTTTTTAGTGCAATCAATCGTAGGTCAGTAGTAAGTTGAACTATTTCATGAAATTTCATCATCAAGAATACAAATTAAGGTCTATACGTACGTGTAATATTAAAATCATCCTCTAATCCCTAACTGTTGAAGAGTTTAACCTTCTATCGTCAGCTCACCTAAATAACTTGAAAGTATACGACTGAAGGTCTTTAGATACGTATGAAATTGAAAGAATTATCCTCCAACTCCTAACCGTTGAGGAGTTGTACCTTCCATCTTCCATCATCAGCTTACCTAAATAATTTGAAAGAATACGACTAAAGGTAACATATATACATATGATATTTAAAGATTTATCCTCCAACTCCTAACCGTTAAGGAGTTGTACCTTACATCATCAGCTCATCATCATAAAATGATGACTACAAGACGCAAATACCGGTGTACCTTCAAAAAATATACGAAAAACATAGTATGTGCCTTTAAAAAATGAGGGTTTCCCTCGATTTCCCTGGGATCCCATCATCAGATCCTGATATGCTGGCAATGGGATCACCTCGGAAGCATACCCTTTCGAATACAAAAAAAAATTTCAAAATCGGTCCACAACTGACGGAGTAATCGGTGAACATACATAAAAAAAAATAAAAAAATGCATACAGTGGAACATAGAACCTCCTCCTTTTTGGAAGTCGGTTATAAAAATAGCTTCTATCGTGCATCGTCTGCAGAACGCCAATAACAGCATTTCGAAAGTCATTGCAGGCATTCGAAAACGTTCGACTGCCTTAAGGGACATCGGGTTAGGGCAGTTACAAGCATAATAAAAATGGAATCGAAGTATCAACTGCATTATATTCATACTAACTCTGTCTGTCAATCTGTTACGCTTTCAAACTGCTGCACCGCTAAAACTTTGATATTCATGAATATACTTTGGTTCTTGAACAAAATTACTCTTTACCGCAATTATCGATATAAACGTGTGGAGGAACGGGTGGCATGTCCCTCCAACACAAAGGGAGGATCCTCCGACCAGGTGAGGTGATCGTGCCTGGCGGGCCAACTGCCCAACGTTTGATGTTGGGATGTTGTATAATTATATGATAATGGGCGCGAGAACTTCTATTGCGCGATTCAGGATTGGTAGTTTCTTAGTTTCCTTCTTTACTCCGTAGGTCAGTGTAGCTTCGGTAAATGGCACTGTAGTATATTTTTGTTGCGCTGTATGTGGAAGTTGCCACAAACGTGAGCTTATAATTAAGTTGAATCATAAGTAAATAACTCACTAAAGGTCTTTACCTGTTATAAAAACCCTCTAAATTAATTATCAATTAAGTGAATTTTCTGCTTTAGTTAATTTAATCATAAAATATTCTAGATAGCCTGTAGTGCTTCCTAATAAAATTTATTGCCGAGGAGAAGTAAAAATAGCAGAGCAATACCATCATTCAATATAATGTTTACAAGGAAAACAGCAATCGCTCATCAGCTCTAAAAGAAAAACAATAGAATCCATCTCACGTGAACGGAATAAACAACAATTTAACATAACTAAAACAATGTCGCAAGATGAATAGCTATACAGTGCTAAAGATATACACAGACTTTAAGAAATGTTTTAAGCACAATCTGAAAAAAAGATTAGAATTGACTTGTCTATAAAATTTAAGTAATTTCTCAGAGGAATACAAAATGCTTGTCATTTCCATCTATACAAATATATTAAACTTAAGTGTAAGTGAGTCAGATTTGAACATCGATAGTCTTGAACAAAGTTCAAATAACTCTTCCGAAACCAGACATATTCATGACAAGAAGTTACAAATTGTTTTAATATTAACAGGAGTTTCTCAAAGTTTGAAAAGCTTCAGGTATGATGCCACACAAGTTTTGTAATATGTAAATATCATAACGAAATTAAGATACGACAGTCGATCCATAGTAATATCATAATATATACGAGTATAATTGACTGCCTCGTTGGTCTAGTGGTTAGCGTAAGCGACTGCAGATCAAGAGGTCTCAGGTTCGATTCCTAGGTCGGACTGCTGTTGGGTTGTTCTTACAAGAAATTCTTAATAGCAGACCGGAGTTCCCGCCCGTGCCTCGGAGAGCACGTTAAGTCGTCGGTCCCGGTTGTCATGAACATCTATGACAATCGTTATTGGGAAGTCAGTGCCCTCAAATATACTGACAACTAGTTCAATCATCGAATTCAGTTCACCCTCAGGGTTGCGGAGGTCCGATGCCAGTCGCTCCGTGGAAAAACCGATATTCAGGTAAAACCGGTTAAACTAGTAGCCAACCCCAAATCTTGGGAAAATTAAAGGCTAGGAAGATTATACAAGTATAATAATTATAATAATTATGGCTGTATGTCTTTCTAAACGGCAACACAGATTTCAATTAAATGTGGTAAGCATACATAATAGTAATCGCTTTATTGTACACCAAATTACTTGTAAAGGTAACTTAAAGCTAAGAGGTACAATTGGCGGCATTATCGCCCGAAGGCAATCTCTTACAGGCAACCATGGATATACTTTGATTCTTGAGGAAGAACATAGGCTTGTCTGCGATAATCGACATACATACGAGCAGAGCCGCGACTAAAAGCTAGTCTTCTATGAAGTAAAATCAAGAAAGGAAATGTACATTTATATTTTTATCCTAACTAGCTAGGTTTAAAAACTTATAAGAGAATCTAACGACCAAAAACTTCACACTATTTTCTTAATGAGCAAGCTTATTTAAAAAAAAAAGCGGCCAAGTACGAGTCGGACTCGCCCATGAAGGGTTGCGAAGCAGCAAGTAACATAATATAAATGTTCTTGTAGTTCGTTGTAACTTTGATCGATGTTTTAATAATAGTGTTTTTTTTTGCGGTTTACGATTTATGACGTACTAAAAAAAAACTAGTTACTAGATCTCGTTCAAACCAATTTTCGGTGGAAGTTTGCATGGTAAATATACATCTACAACATATACATATACAAAAATATACATCATATTTCTTTTTTAGTTTTATCATTCTCTTATTTTAGAAGTTACAGGGGGGGACACACACATTTTACCACTTTGGAAGTGTCTCTCGCGCAAACCATTCAGTTTAGAAAAAAATGATAATGGAAACCTCATTATCATTTTCGAAGACCGGTCCATAGATATCCCACACGTATGGGTTTGATGAAAAAAGAATTTCGAGTTTCAGTATGGGGACCCCAAAATTTATTGTTTTTTTTTTATTTTTGTGTGAAAATCTTAATGCGGTTCACAGAATACATCTACTTACCAACTTTCAACATTGTAGGTGTTATAGCTACGGAAAAAAGTGGCTGTTACATACGGACGGACAGACAGACAGACAGACATGACGAAACTATAAGGGTTCCGTTTTTTGCCTTTGACACGGTACCCTAAAAATGATACATTTTATTTCATATTTCAAATTCAGATGACTTCAGTTTTTTTTAAATTAGATCTGCTACAAAAAACAAATATATAAACTCTTGTCAGGCTCTTGCAAAACTTTTGTCGAGAAGAAAATATGTGAAACAACCCGTGAGACGTTTATCTATCTCAATCATATTTAAATTGACAGATGGAAGGACTGGTTCGTTCCATGAAGTCTGAATAAGCACACTCTAATAAACTGTTTTTTTTTTTTGTAAAAAGCAAATATTATGTCTTTACATAGTAGAAAATGAAGTCGCTACCGCTGTCTGTTCGCTTAAATCTTTTAAACTACTCAATGGGTTTTAATACAGTTTACAGCAATAGATTGAGTGATTCAATAGTAATGTTTATATGTCTAATAGATGCATATTATAGTAAAGGATATCCAAGAATTTCAAAGACTTCCGTGCTAGGTTGGGCTGGGTTGCTAGTTCAAAATAATTATTTTTGCAGCTAAAACCAATAGCTCACAAAGCTAAAACTTCAATGAGCTCTAAGACTAAATACAAGAAACATTTTCGACCCATAAGCTACTTCCAGTAATTAGGCAACGCTCGCCTTAAAGTTTATTTGCAGAATTGTAAATAATGAACTAACCTTTTTAGTTTGAAAAGTATAGTCTGCAGTACACATTGTGTAGAACAGAAAGTGGACTACAGACAGTCTACAAACTGCAGAATTAGCAATTAGCACTATACGGCGCGTCGTATAGAATCATTCTTTATTTGTCAAATTAACTCTATTGATGCAACATATTTTGATTGGTCGTAACAAGATATAGTTTCTTTAGAGTAGTGCATCTGTCAATATTTATACTGCAATAATCCAGGTCAGTTAACCAGGGCATGAAAAAGCATCTAGGCTGCCATAGTCTGAGTACCCATGCTGTATTGACCATGTTAACAATGAGGATGGTGATGACCACTCTTAGATTCTATTCATGCCTTCCATCAGGCAGAGTAGAGTGAATTTACAAGCTAATACTTAAAAAAATGTCTGAGTGTAAAATAGAAATGAATTTTTTCTGTTGCGATTCCAGCATATATATTCCTATTTGTACATATTAGAATTTTTATATACATTTTTCTAGTACCAATAAATAGTGTTTAGCTTTTATTTGATAGAAGTCTTCACTCAATTTATTTACAAACGAAAAAGATTTTACTCTTGTCATCCATTTGAGTCTTCGGCGAAAAACCTTAATGGCGGCAAAACAGACTGTTGGAGTCCGACATACCATCTAACTTATCCGTTAAGGCTTACAGAAATATCGGCTAAATCTTAGTATTGTTATATGTAGCAAAAAAATTATGCATTATGCTGTAGAACATAGTTTCTGGATAATGTGTTATCATCATCAGCTTATCGCAGTCCCCTGCTGGACATAGGCCTCTCCAATTTCACGCCACTTGGTTCGATCCTTGGCTTCTCGCATCTGGCTCCTGCCAGCCGTCTTGCGCAGATCAACACTCCTCTTGGCCTGTGGTAGTGTGGTATGGTAGGTCCAAATCTCCCTTCTAAAGAGAAGCCTTTATCCAGCTGGACTATTAAGAACTGTTGACATTGAATACATTCGTACTGAAAACCCTTCGTTTTATTTATCAGTTTTCTCTGGTAGGTATTAGTCCGGGATCCCCGGAACAAATTTTACTGTCAATCAGTGGTGATTGGAATTAATTAAAGACTTGTTTATTATAAGGACTTTTAATATATGACTCTTCACAGTTCTATGTATGAACGTACAATGTAACAACATGGCTGACTGGCCATCGACCACAGACCATAGACAAAGTATAGACTCATAGATCTCTCAACATCCTCCTTACAATGACAAAAATAGAAACGTTAGGTATCCTATTAGATAAACAATAAAACTGAATTACAAACTTGACATACCTGACTTACACAAAGCTAATGGCTAAGTTATATTGTTACAGTTATAATATAGTAGTTACATTTAAATTAAATTTAAAAGATATCACAAGTCATTTGATAACAGTCACTTTTGAATTGTTATAAGTTGTAATTATAAATATAGTTTTTTGGGAGGCCTAACAAACCTGCCACTTCTAGTTTTATAATATGGTGTGTTTTCTCTGACACTTTTTTTTTTTTTTTTTTTTTTTTTTTTATGTTTGATAATCCTCTATTATATAAGACCTTGGCTCCTGACATTTATCCCTAATCACACCTGGGGACCAGAAACTATTAGGAGTCTTTTTAAATAAAATGTTCTCACCTACTTCTAACTCTTTTAAACGTTGTGCTTTTCTATCATAGTACATCTTAGACTTTTCTATATTTTTAATTTTGTTATTTAATTGATCTGAAAACTTTACTACTTTAGGTTTAAGCACTTTAGATATAGATGGTAATTGTGTACGCAGTGTCCGTGACATAAGTAATTGTGATGGCGATGGTAAGTTACCTCTAGGTGTGGTCCTATACTGTAAAACAGCTAAATAAGGATCATCACCTGTCTCATCACATTTAGTAAGTATGCGTTTAATTATCTTTACACCTGACTCAACTTTACCATTAGACCTAGGCAAATATGGACTTGAAGTTATATGTTGAATATTCCAATCAAAAATAAAACTTTTGAACTCCACTGAATTAAAAGGTGGACCATTATCACTGAATAGTATTACAGGAATACCATGACGACTAAAAATAGATTTTAAAACTTTAATAGTATTGCTAGCACTTGTTGAAGACATACTAACAAACTCAATGTAATTAGAATAATAGTCCTCGACAACAATGTATTTTGAAGTTTTATATTCAAAGAAATCTACTCCTACCTTATACCATGGCAAACTACACAAATCATGTGGTTGTAAAGGTTCAGGGGGATTAGACTGTTTGTATTTTAAACAGACAGGACAAGACTCAATTAAATTCTTTATATCTGCTGACATAAAAGGCCAAAATATGACACCTCTAGCAAATTATTTAGATTTTTCTATACCAAAATGACCACTATGGATTATTTTTAATATTTCAGACCTTAAGTTTTTTGGTATTACAATACTATTACCCTTAAAGAGCAAGTCATATTCTGTATGTAGTTCATCTTTAAAATTCCAATACTCTTGGACTTTATAATCACATTTATTTTTACATGAAGGCCATCCTTCTTTGCAGTAAAGCTTGAGGATTTGAAGACTCAAATCATTATTTGTGGCTTATTTTAACCACTTTAAACGTTCCTCTGAAACGGGTAGAGACTTATATAACAAATTGACATGAACAACGACATCTTCATCGAGATCATCTGACTGTGTTTCTGGCAAGGGGGCTCTAGAAAGTGTATCAGCAATATACATTTGAGTACCTCTCTTGTATACAACCTCAAGACTATAGCATTGTATTTTTAACATCATTCTCTGCAATCTAGCAGGAACTTCGACTAAAGATTTTTTAAATAAAGTTATCAATGGACGATGATCTGTCTCTACAGTTACTGTCTGACCATAAATAAATTGATGAAATCTGATACATGCAAAAACGATTGCATATAGCTCTTTCTCTATCTGTGCCATTCTTTGTTGACATGTTGTTAGAGTTTTTGATGAATAATAAATAGGATGATTATTTTGTAGTAATACTGCACCGACCGCTGTACTACTGGCATCGACAGACAAAACTATTTTTTCTTTGACATTAAAATGACCTAAAACTGGTGTATTACAAATTAAACTTTTAAGATGTGTGTAGACTGATTCATAATTAGAGTTCCAAACAAAACAGCTGTCCTTTTTAAGTAAATTTCTTAAAAGTGTTACTTCTAGAGCTAAATTATTAATAAAAGGACTCAAATAATTTAACATTCCTAAGAAACGTTGTAAATCTTTGACATTATTGGGTGATGGCATATCTTTAATAGCTCTAACCTTTTCAGGGTCAGCACTAATACCTTTACCTGAAAATATATGACCTAAATATTTTACTTCTTTTACAGCAAAAGAACATTTATTTCTATTAAATTTGACATTAAATTGTTTTGCTTTCTCAAAGACCATCTTTAGATTTTTATTATGAATTTCTAATGTAGACCCACTGACTAAAATATCATCGCTATATACTGTTACACCTGGTATTTCACCAAAAGTTTCAGTCATAACCCTATGAAAATATTCTGGTGCACAATTGATACCATATGGTAAACGCTTGAAACGATACCGACCAAACGGTGTATTAAATGTTGTAAGATAAGAACTATCTTCATCCAGGCAACACATCCAAAAACCACTACTAGCATCTAATGTTGAAAACCATTGAGCTCCTGCCACTTTAGAACGAACACTATCTACAGACGGAATGGGGTAATGTGTACGACATATAGCTTGATTTAGGTTTCTCGGATCAAGACATACCCTGAGTTGACCATTCTTTTTCTCTACTAAAAGCAATGAACTTACCCATTCTGTTGGCTCAGTGACTTTCGCAATGACTTCCATGTCTATCATCTTATCAAGCTCTTTTTGAAATCTGTGATGAAGTGCAAATGGAACTTTACGTGGAGCATCCACTTTGGGTAGCACTTCAGGTTTAATTTTTATTTTATATTGACCTGGTAGACAACCCAAACCTATAAATACTGATTGGTATGAACTAATTAAATCATTTAAATTTGTTTTTTGACATGACTGAATGTTATCATATGACTCTGACGTTTTAAACTGTGACATTGACATAACAATATTGTGACTTGACTGTTCTGTATTACTATTATTTATTGTTATTATTAATTTGTGACTGATTAATTGTAAAGACACGTTTGACTAGCCCTAGTTCTTGACAAGTATTTTTACCTAAAACTGTAGGAGACTGGACATCAGCTATAATAAATTGTATTTCTCTAGTGACCATACTATTATTTAAAGAGAACAAACATTTGACTTTAATTTTGCCTAATACATTTATATCATTACCAGAATAAGATTTTACATTTATTTGACAAGGAGATAAGTTAAATAATTTAAGCATTTGATAAGTATCTTTTGACATCACATTTATGTCACTTCCCGTGTCTAACAAACATTGTATGTTCTGATTATTAATTTTTAACTGAATACACCACTTATTGTCTTTATTTCCTTGAACATGAATACTACCAATAAATAGAGATTGATTATTTACCTCTTCTTGACACGCAACCTCATTTGATTCTATATATCTTATATTTTTGAAACGGCAGACCACAGCATAGTGTCCTATTTTCTTGCAATTTTTACACTGTGCATGCTTCGCAGGACATTTGAATCGATGCACCTGATTACACCTTGTGCATTTCCCTTGGGCAGAGTTGCTTCTTGACCTTGATGTTTGTTTCAATTGTGTGTGCTTGGTTTGACTCCTTGACCGATTATGTTTTAAGTACATTATATTGTCTGTAGTTTCATTTTGAATAACCGCAGATTGACTTTGTGTTATGATCAATGATTTTGCTAGCTCAACAGCTTCATCCAATGTTAAATCATCTCTTTCCAGCAATTTTTGCCTAATAAAATTGTACTTATTGTTCATATTACAAATGAAAATAATTTTTGTAAGTCGTTCGGTCAACTTGCCTACATTACACGTCTGTGCTTTCGATTTTAAATTTGTGACATATTCTTCAATACTTTCATTGTTTTGTTTGAATGTAAAGAACTGGTAACATGCAAAAGTTATATTTGACTTCGGAACAAAATAATTTTCGAACAACCGTATGACTTCATCTAAAGTAACGGTATCCATATTTTTATTGAAGGTATTGAAAATTTCTACACACCTTTCTCCTATACTGTGCAAAAATATTGCTACTTTTCGTTTCTCTGGTTCATCCTCTAGCATTGTAGCTCGTAAGTATATCTTAAAATTTTGTATGAACTTTTTCCAATTATATGACAACTCACCGCTCAGCACCATTGCGCCACAGCCCGCCATTACGTGACTTTTTTTCAATTGACACGGCGTCGGCTTTGTATTTTCGGTTTTTGAACCCATGAGTTTACTTCTGACACCATGTATCAGTGGTGATTGGAATTAATTAAAGACTTGTTTATTATAAGGACTTTTAATATATGACTCTTCACAGTTCTATGTATGAACGTACAATGTAACAACATGGCTGACTGGCCATCGACCACAGACCATAGACAAAGTATAGACTCATAGATCTCTCAACATTTACAAGTTATAACCATCAAGCTAATTTTCGTGAGTGGCTTCAGTTTTCGAGTTTAAAGTTTTCGATTGTGGTAGCTAACAGGGCTAGCAGGGAAAAAAACTTTTGAGCGTAGGGCCGGGATAACACACCACGCAATTTGTAGGACAATTTGGTTGTTAAATTATATAAATATTAACTAACAATATTACATAATGGACACATTACATATTTGTCCTACAAAATGTATTGTTTGATCCTTCCAACTTATATCGATAACGAGGTCATCAAAAATGATACTAACTAGCTGATTTTTTAACAGTTGCTTAGTTAAAATAGATATAATTTAACAGACACATAGCTTTGCAATTTTGAGTTCAATATGTCATGTCAGTTTTAAAATAAAATTTTCGTTCTCGTATTAGATATCATAAACTAACCCATAATTTTCGATAAGACCCCGGAAGTTTGAACACATTTTTTTTGACATCTAACACACAACACCATCTAGTCCCAAGCTAAGCAGATCTTGTGTTATGGGTACGAGACAACAGATATAAATACATTCATATTATAGATAGAAAACACCCAATTCTCGAAACAAATATTTGCAGATCATACAAACATTTGGTCCAACCCGGGAATCGAACCCGACACCTCAAGCAGAGCAGTCGCATACTCTACCGCTGCGACACCGAGGCAGTCAGCAGCCAGTTAAGTTTGTATAACACTCAGTATACAAACTTAACTAAACAATGTATTTACTCTAAAGAACTACACAGTTCTTTGTCGTGGTAAGTAATACCCTTTGTCCGATAGTCCTGTAAAACAAGTTAACAAGATAATCTCAGATTATCGTAGCAGAGGCATCTAATAGGGATCGCTTAGCCGTCACTCGATTGCAATCCCGCCTCATTAGATAGCAGATTGTACGTTTAACGAGAATTTTCACTTTAAAGTTATTTAATAGAGTAAGCTATCTTTACGAAGTGTGGCTTGCGGAGCTTCACCACAACAATGATAAAGCTTCGGTTCTCTGAGATAGCTGTGATTTTATAATAATACGCAACCTTAAAATAATGTATAACTAAAATGTTAGAAGAGAATTTGAATGTTAGATTACAGGGATAAGATCTCAGTCATCATTTACTTGGCTTGATATAATATGTTGACGGCTTCGATGGTTGCTATGCTAAGGTCTTGTTTCCGATTTCAGGGTCATACCAAAGGTTGATATGACCTATAAATATTTATTTATGAGTGTTTTATATGTATGATATGAATGTATTTACAATGTATGCAAAAAATGTATTCAATCAGTCAATTTCAACTATCATAGTACAAATTCTTTTTGGTGTGATACTAGATGACGTTATGTGTCAGGTATCCAAAATATTTATTGAAGTTATGGAGATTTTAATGCACATAATATACCTAAATATTATTGATAATAATATATCATGTCCGATTTACAATAATAATGATAGGTTCATTAATCTCATTAAAAAAATTATAATCTCCATTATATCCCATCTAAACGTCAGTTGGTAAATGTATTTACATCGGATATAAAATATACACTACGTCTGGCCATTTTAACATCCCCTATTGTTGTTAATGTTAACACTAGGGAATAAACTGTTTTGTTAAATATATATTCATTAATATTCTACTAAATTTCAGCGTTTTTAATTAACTTCTAAATAGTTTTCACCTAGACAAAAACAACAACAAATCCAATATCCGTGGGAGAGCCACGCTTCGGCATGAATGCACGGCCTGAGTAAGGATACCGGAGGCCCATACTCCAATCCCTTCCCCTATCTCCCCTACCCCCCCCCCCCCATCCCCCAAAGGCTGGCAACGCACTTGTGACGCCTCTGGTGTTGCAGGTGTCCATGTGCGGCGGTAATCGCTTCAAAACAAAAATTAAAAAAATATCGAGAAACGAATCAAGAACCAGATCAACTATGAGTTCTTTGGAAGAAGAGGAAGATATTAGAAAAACCGGAGGGATTTTAATAGCCAATAGAAAAATTATCCCCATTCAAATATGAAGTAAGTAAGTTTTAAACTATCTTCAATAATATAGGTAATATAAATTGTTGTATAGGTAAACTCAAGATTGATTTTATTGAAGAACTCTTGAACCTCCTAGTATAAAGTTATCTGAAGTGCAATAAAACGATATAATATTGTTATTTGACTGACATTAATTCATTGCCAGACATACAAAGATACTCAGCGAATACAATCCATGTATAGTTACAGTTTGTGACTACCATTTTCACTTGACGAGGTTTTGTCATATGAGTACATTATATTTCAAAATAAACGACGAAATTTACTTTCTGTAGAGCTCCATTTACACTTGCCAAATTTTGCACCGAAAATGAAAATAAATTTTAATTTAAAAACATTTAATACATGAATTTTGAAAAAGAAAACATTAATTGTTTACTTTACGTACGTTCATTTAATTTCTCACACAGCTAACCCAGATTTTTTGGAACAAGTACCGGCAAAAAAGTGTGAACTCCATAATGGGTTTTGGATGAAAGCCAGCTGATAAAAATGCTAGTCAGATAATCCTGTTGGTTGAGCAGTGATATCTTGATTTATTGCTGCTATTGCAATTGAAAATATATTGGATGCTTTATGGTGAGTATATTTTTTTATTATACCTACTTACTAGTGGTTGCCCGCGGCTCCGCCCGCGTATATGTCGGTTATCGCGGCAAATTGTAGCCTATGTGTTATTCTGATGTATAAGCTATATTACTGTAAAGTTTCATCGAAATCCGTTAAGTAGTTTTTGCGTGAAAGAGTAACAAACATCCATCCATCCATCCATCCATCGATCCATCCATACTTACAAACTTTCGCGTTTTTAATATTAGTATAGATTATTTCAAATCACTAAGCTTACGTCTAGTTAGAAGAACCCACGGTCACGGAATATTAAAGTGTAGTGCAGAAATATCGAAAACTTGTTCTCGAAAACAAACATCTAAATAATAATATATAATAACGATATATAAATATCGTTAATATATCGTTCCAAATAACTCAGTATGTAAGTCAAGTATAATAAAGTGTAGTGCTTCAAAATACGCACGACTTGCCATGATTACAAAATTTAGGTACTCACAAAAAATATACTCTGGAAATCTTTAGATTCGAGTAATACAAGTACTAATCCTAAAAATATTCACATCGGTATAATATCATATTCTTAAAAAACGGATATCAATTCAATTCAAAGTGCCTTTTTCTTGTTGTGTAGAGCTCGGAATCAAACTTTGCAGTTGATGTTACTATGTATATGTAAGGGCATACCTGAGAAAAGAAGAAATAAGCTTCGATGAAATGAGTTAGATGAATGAAAAACACACAATATGAGTGCTTATAATGAAAGATTTTTTTGCGTTGATCGATGGAATGATAATAGTTGTTTAGGAATAATTTAAATAATAAATGCCACGCTTGACTACTACTATTATAAATCTAAATATTTCTTATCGTTACAATATTTTTTATCCTAAAATATGTACGTGTATAAGATACGTGACCAATATTTTCTTAAAATATATTTAGTGGTCTTAAAATAACTGTGGGTCAACCGCACGCTAACCTAATGCGGATAAAAGTCAGTAAAATTTTTACAAATGTGTTGACAAAAGAGAAAATGTACAAGGGTGAAGTTATTGGGTAACCCAAAGTGAAGTAATTGTTAGTGCTTGTATTTGATGGTTTCATGTTTTATATTTCTATGGTTTTGGAAATATTTGTTTTTTTTTTATATGATGTATATTATTTGTAATATTTTTTCCATTATGATAGTTTAATGAGGTTTTTTAATAGTTTAGTTTGAACTTTGTAATAATATACTGAACTTTGTTAAATAGTTTAGTTTATTATTCATTTAATGAAAAATATATTTTAGTGAATACTCAATCGGCCTAATGTTCGTATTCACTTCCAATCAATCCTTATTCATATTTAAATATCATTCGTTTGTTTAGCTAGTAGATACATTAAAAATCTTTATTATACAAAGGGCGGCCTAATTGCCAAATGTAATCTCTTCCAGGCCCCCTTATGAGGATAGATCAAAATATTTCGGAGAGTTAGTAATAGTTGACAGTGCAATAAGTTTGAAGAACTATTTGCAAAATAATACAATAAGAATGAAAACCGGCCAAGTGCGAGTAGGACTCGCGCACGAAGGGTTCCGTACCATTATCTAACTAACAAAAAGGAGCAAATAAATCTAGTTTGTTTTATAGGAGACTCCCTTAAATATTTATTTTATTTCATTTTTTAGTAATTATTGTTATAGCGGCAACAGAAATACATCATATCTGAAAATTTCAACTGACTAACTATTACGGTTCATGAGATACAGCCTGGTGACAGACGGACAGCGAAGTCTTATTACTAGGGTCCCGTTTTACCCTTTGGGTACGGAAGCCTAAAATATATATCTTTATTACTCGTATTTGTCTCGTACCTATTGAGGAACCTAGCACCAGCTTAAAATGAAACCAGCCCATCCAAAGGTTACCATTAAGAACTGCTATAAGCAATAAGCAATAAGACCGCCCTTTGTACATTACATTTTTTTATAATTTTATGTCTTGTAAACCCCTATGTAAAAATAAGGTATTATCTAACTATCTTTTCATTTCATTCCTATAGAAGAATTAGAAAATACCTATACATACAATAGAACTTCATTGTTAGTCGACTACGGCTTTCGCCTTATGATAATTTTCAGACAAACTTAGAATATATTATTATAGTAAAAATATCCATTCCCTATAAAAATAACTCTAACCTAAACTTCGACTAACGATAGTTAAAAATAACGATAACAGACAAGGTTGGCAGAGAGCAAATAAATTAAACATAACATCAGGACTAGGCGATAACACGAATTTTAGTAGTTTGTTGAAAAACGAGGGGTCGCGATGTTTTCCAACAAAATTATTAGGGTACGGTCGAAGCAGCCGTGACGATGCTTATATCCTATAATAACTGTCCTTATAAAGTCACTGCAATATAAAATTTTACAGCCTCTTTAAATGAATATAAATCAAGTCAAAATTAAAATCAACTTGTGAATAATGCTCAGTCCAGCCATTTTTCAGTGTGAGCTAGACTCAACTCAAGTTTTCTTATTAAATGTTAACGTGTTACACAAAAATTAGAAAGTTTTAAAGTATCCCTTGAACCATTCAGTGTAATAAAGTATTTTATGGGAATACTTAACTAGGCTTTTTTTTTTTTTTTTTTTTTTTTTTTTATGGAATAGGCCGGCAAACGAGCAGACGTATCGCCTGATGGTAAGCGATTACCGCCGCCCATGGACACCCGCAACACTGAGGCGTCACAAGTGCGTTACCGGCCTTTGGGGGATGGGGGGGGGAGATAGGGGGAGGGGGGTTGGGGTATGGGCCTCCGGTATCCTCACTCACTCGGTGAAACACAGCGCAAGCACTATTTCACACCGGTTTTCTGTGAGGCCGTGGTATCACTCCGGTCGAGCCGGCCCATTCATGCCGAAGCGTGGCTCTCCCACGGCTAGGCTAATCCCGAAACAAAAATAATCGAATCGTTTTAATTTTTTTTTTTGAAATATGTCTAAAAAAACATTTGTACTTAGCAAAAAATTATTAATTAGTTAGTAATGATAAATATTATGTTTCCAAGAACCTTTATAGAACAAAAACCTTCCCACAACTTTTTGTTTTAATAGTATAATAAAAAAAAAAATAGTTCCAAATTTGCCACAAAAGATACATTTGTAAGTAGGTAGCAAATGGTTTAAATGGGCACAAGTCGTGTTTATTTTCCATTGTAATATGTGTAGGATGTGTGAATAATTTGTTGACGATCCAAAATGAATAAAATAAAATGTTATCAGTGTCTAATTTGTTTTCAGTGTGTGCTTTTATCTGAGATTTTCTTATTTTGGTTTTCACTTTATTTTTCTTTCATAATAATTATACAAATACGTAGGACATACAGTTTTCTTCTAAAAAAGCTGAGTAAAATAAAAGGTGGAGACTGTTGAAAAGATTTAACTTTTTCTCTCTGAATCACTGATTATTAAATCACTGAATATTAAATAGAATTATTATTATTAACATGTTATTATCTGATACACATAAGTTAGATAAATAATATTTTATTTATACACCAGGGTTTACAAAAAATATACAATCTTTATTCACAAAAAAAAGAAAATGTGATGTACAAAGGCCGGCCTTATTGCTCATAGCAATTTCTTCCAGGCAACTTTTGAATGGACAAGTTTCATTCTAAGTTGGTGCAGGGTATTTAAGTAGGAGAAAAAAAAAGATATATAATTACTCTGACGGCCAGACAGCGTAGTTGTTTATATAACAGCAACGTCAACAAGGTTATAAGGATTTTCACTCAAGTCAAACATTTGTATGCATTACATTTAATATTTGGTTTCATCTTGGTGTTTCTCTATATAATATGTATCAATCGTCAATCAATGAATCTATCGCCGTCTACTACTGAACAAAGGTCTACCTAAGCAGCGGCAACAATCCCGGTTTAAGGCATTCAGCATTTATCCACTGCCATCCAATTTCTACAAATTGTAGTCTAGTCTTTAATAATATTTACTAAAAAGTATATAGTATAATATATATGGCTCGGCTCAACCGGAGTGATACCACGGCCTCACAGAAAACCGGTGTGAAATAGCGCTCGCGCTGTATTTCACCGTGTGGATGAGGATACCGAAAGCCCATACCGCAACCACTCTCCCCCAATCCCACCCCCCCATCCCCTCAAAGGCCGGCAACGCACTTGTGACACCTTTGGTGTTTCAGGTTTCCATGAGCGACGGTAATCGCTTACCATCAGGCGATACGTCTGCTCGTTTGCCCGCCTAGTCCGTAGGCAAGTAGTAAGTTGAACTATTTCATCAAATTTCATCATCATCATCAAGAATACAAATTAAGGTCTATACGTACGTTTAATATTAAAATCATCCTCTAATCCGTAACTCTTGAAGAGTTTAACCTTCTATCATCAGTTCACCTAAAAAACTTGAAAGTATACGACTGAAGGTCTTTAGATACGTATGTAATTGAAAGAATTATTCTCCAACTCCTAGCCGTTGAGGAGTTGTACCTTCCACCTTCCATCATCGCTTACCTAAATAATTTGAAAGAATACGACTAAAAGTAACATACATACATATGATATTTAAAAATTTATCCTCCAACTCCTAACCGTTAAGGAGTTGTACCTTACATCATCAGCTCATCATCATAAAATGATGACTACCAGACGCAAATACCGGTGTAACTTCAGAAAATATACGAAAAACATAGTATGTGCCTAAAAAATTGAGGGTTTCCTTCGATTACCCTGGGATTCCATCATCAGATCTTGATATGGTGGCAATGGGACCACCTCGGGAGCGTACCCTTTCCAATACAAAAAAAAAATTTCGAAACCGGTCCACAATTGACGGAGTAATCGGTGAACATACATTAAAAAAAAATATACAGTGGAACATAGAACCTCCTCCTTTTTGGAAGTCGGTTAAAAATAAACATTATGTGCAGGCGTTGACGTTGTCTGTGTGTGTGTGGTAAATGTGTCTAAATTTTTAGGGTTCCGTGCCAAAGGCAAAAAACGGAACCCTTATAGATTCGTCATGTCTATCTGTCTGTCCGTCTGTCTGTCCGTCCATATGTCACAGCCACTTTTTTCCGAAACTATAAGACCTATAATGTTGAAACATGGTAAGTAGACGTATTCTGTGAACCGCATGAAGATTTTCACACAAAAATAGAAAAAAAAAACAATAAATTTTGGGGGTCCCCATACTTAGAACTGAAACTGAAAAATTTTTGTTTCATCAAACCCATACGTGTGGAGTATCTGTGGATAGATCTTCGAAAATTTTTTTTTTTTTTTTTTTATGTTTGGCCCGCCAAAATGACTCTACTCTGCCTGATGGAAAGCATAAGCAGAATCCAAGAGTGGTGGTCACCATGCTCACTGCGAATGCAGACAATGCAGCATGGCGACCCACACCATGGCGGCCTAGTGATGCTTGTGCATCCTTTAGTCTAGTCAACAAGTTTGGAACTTGTTGACTAGACTAATTGGGCCTCCGGTCTCGCACTCACCAACGAAACACGACAGCATGCTGTCATTTTACGTTGATTTTCTGTGCGAGGGTAGTACCGCCCCGGTCGAGCCGGCCCGTTCGTGCTGAAATCAACGTGGCTCTACTACCTTTAATTGAGGTTTCTGATTGAGGTAAATATTGAGGTTTCTAACATCATTTTTTTCTAAACTGAATAGTTTGCGCGAGAGACACTTTCAAAGTGGTAAACTATGTCCCCCCCTCCCGTAACTTCTAAAATAAGAGCATGATAAATCTAAAAAAAATACATGATGTACATTATCATGCAAACTTCCACCGAAAATTGGTTTGAACGAAATCTAGTAAATAGTTTTTTTTAATACCTCATAAATCGTAAACTGCAATTTACATTTCATTCAATGAACACAAATATAAAAATAAAATAAAAATTATATTATGTTACTTTGCTGCTGCGGAACCCTTCGTGGGCGAGTCCGACTCGCACTTGGCAGCTTTTTAAATATTACTACGGTTAAAATAATTCTACAAGAGGGAAATCGATTCAATAAACAGGTTTGATTTCGTTTTAAGTCTCTCGAGACTATTTTACAGACGTCTTTATCAAGTCTCAAGAACTTCTTAAAGTTCATTTTCAAACTGATACAATTTAGAACAATAACTTGAGTAGTGAAACGTCAAGGAAAATCCCCCGGGATATTTTCTTTATTCTCTGAGTTATTTTATAGCCAGTAAAGTAATTTTCGATAATAGACTTATATTCTTTAACTCACTTGATAATCTATACTTATAATGAAAATGTAACAGGTCCAATTCTGTACATTAAAGGTGTTTTTTTGGAGGGCTCTATTAACGATACTGAAGCCAAAACTGTAATTTTTTTCATTTTTTTCTGTCTGCCTGTCTGTATCTTGGCCGCGCATCACGCTGAAACTGATGAATGGATCCAAATGAAACTTGGCATGATTTGAGTTTATACTACGAGGTTAGGACATGGGATACTTTTTATCCCAAAATTCAGCACGGTTTCCTGGAGAGAAGGGATGAAAGGCAAAATATGTACTTAGTTGTAATTGAATAACACAGAGTCCGATTTCTTTCATTATTTTTTTGCTAAAAAAAAAGATAAAGGGCAAAGTCTTTTTTTTGTCCGTGACTGTACATTGCCTGTGGGAAGCTGAGACAGATATGTAAATATGGCGGTACGAAGGTTGCCGGGTCAGCTAGTTACTTGATATTGTTAGATTTAGCCTAACATCGCTTAAGTTCAATTCGCAGGTAATTCTGTCTATACTAATGTTATAAATTTGAAAGTAACTCTGTGTGTCTATTATCCTTTTACGAAGCACCGATTTCAATGAAATTTTATATGGAGATAGTTTGATTTTGAAGAAGGACATGGGCTATCTTCTCTTTACCTTGATAACCGACATACTCTCGGGCGAAGAGCCAAAAGCTAGTAGTAAAAAAATGGTTAATTTCACACTCCTCAGTCAAATAGTAGTTATTTAAATGTAGTTTAGGCAGGCAATTTATTATTACGGCTAGAGAGGTCATTGTGGATACTGTATCATTGCTGTATTGATGGTCTTTCTATTTAAATCACCGTTGGTATTGTAACAAAGAATGCATACAATTAAAGTGCAAGCCTTCCCAAAAGACGATGATACGATAATTCTTACAATCAAAGAGTGGAACATACATAGATTTATTGAAATATATAATACATAATAGATTTTGTGTGTAAGTGAACTTGTGTGAGTGTCGTTGCATTTGTGTGTTGGTGTGAGAGCACTTATGTGCATATATGTATAATTCTGTATACATGCGTATATTAGAAGTTCACTCAATTTGAACTACGTCGTTACCAACATAAAGGTTCAGATATGGGGGTTTCTATGATATCAGACATCTGGACAGGACTCACATGTAATCACAAGTGCGTTAAACCCCTTTTAATCCCTCCCATAGTAAGAGAGAGAGGGGGAGGGAAAATACCAACGGTAGTCGCCCTCATACGATGACGAGTTACGAACGAATAGGCAATTCTTTTGTTTTCTATTAGTCTATGGTTTAATTCTTCTTGTTCAATACATTTTTGCCGATGTCTAAAGAGTTCTACTATCCATCTATTAGTCGAAAAGATTAACTAGAATATAAAACTAGCATCTAACTTCATATAAAATTACTTGCACACAAAATTTCATTTTAGTACAACTAGAAGTAGGATAAAATTAGATTCCAAGATTTGTTTACCTACTTACTAACAACTAAAGCTAATAAAAGCGTGTAAAACAACTGTTTAGACCAAGTATACTGCAGGGAATACTTCACTGTTAACGGTAACATATCCTGCCTTCTAGTTTTGTTAATTAACTTTGTTAAAAGTTCCAACCAATTAGACGAGACAAGTAAAATTTGAACAAAAACCGACTTCAACGTTGACTCGATTTCTTTTGGATGCCACCATCAGATCTTTATGTCCTCATCATGGTATCGCCATTGGGATATTTCCTTTCCATTAAAAAAAAATCATCAAAATCGGTTCATAAACGACGAAGTTATCCGCAAACACACATTAAAAAAAACATATATACGATTGAATTGAGAACCTCCTCCTTTTTTGAAGTCGGTTAAAAAATAAATCAGAGATTTCAATCTCTTCAAACAGATCTATCTACATTACCGAAATATAAAACATACCATATACCTTCAACAACGAGCCTGGTAATCTAATAGGTCTTTACCTATGAAATTGCCGTTTTGTATGCAATAATTGAAAGTACTTATTTTTTCAAACTTTTTTATTTCTGTTATTCGAAGTAATCACCCATGCAATCGACGCATCTTTGCCAACGCATTGGCAGTATATTGATGCCCTTCTTGTAAAAATCAGCTGGACGGGAGGCAACAAACTCTTCAAAGGCATTTTGTACTGCCTCTCGGGAATTGAAATTTTTACCCACTAAAAAGGTGTCTAAATTTTGGAAAAAGTAATAGTCGGTAGGTGCAAGATCTGGTGAGTATGGCGGATGAGGGAGAGCTTCCAATCCCAGCTCTTGCAGCTTGGAGACTGTCTGTTGCGCAGTATGGGGTCGCACGTTGTCGTGAACGCGCTAACAGACCTAAAATGTTCGATGAATAAAGTTGACTATTAAGTCATCACTAAATTTACAGTTTTTAGAAACAACACAATATCATATTAACAGAGAAATGAGTCCCTATGGTACTTGGTAACTGTGATGATGAATTTGCCCATTTTGATAATATTATTTCCCTGGGACTGAATACTTGTAAGCTAAATGGTCTAAATGTCCATTACCCAGAAGCACGAAGCAAATTAGTTTAAGTATCACAACATGTACCTCTCTTGTGTGATTCTGAATATACCGAATAATTTTGCGGAAGTAATACAGTAGTAGTAGTGAAGTAATATAATTTTGCTGTATTCAAAGTGGTTCTACGTAGTTTTTATCTCTTTTGTATTTGGTTCTTATTCACTTTATATACATAGTAATCATAAATGTACTCAAGAGAAATAAATCAAATTTTAAAATATCTGGCAATCTTGTGAACCATGAATGTTAGCCAATGTTAGTTAAGAATGAAGTAACTACATTATATTTACAAAAACAATAAAATACTAAATGTGATAAAATAGTTTAGTATTACAAATTGCATTATATCAAATATTATTACAATTCTGATCATGATTCCTAAAGAAGTATTGTATAGTGCGTTATGAAAAAATTTTAAGGCCATCATGACTTACTTTTTCGCTACGATACGGTGTAATCTCTTGAGTGGCTGGCTTTCCCTGTTTATATCACTGAAGCGGTATTTAAGAAAATGTTCTCCTTGTAAGCCCTAGAGTATTCTCAGAGCTTTACTTATGTATTAAGATTTATTAGCTCCTTCCAAGTTCGACAGAATATGAATTTTAGTATAATGAAATATAAATATGTAAGCGTCAAACCACGATGATGAATGTACGTGTAGATATATTATTTGAAACAGACTTTTCATAGTGTTCTGTAGAAGGTATATATTTAAAAAAGATGGTCATAATTTAAGATCATTGCGTACCTTTTCCCTATGGTGGAGGATCGGCTTGAAGTGCTCATAGCCGGTCAGTACCTGGATGGGTGACCGCTACTAGCATGTTACCATGAGCGTCTCCGTGATTCGGACGTTACGTTAAGCAGTCGGTCCCGGTTTTTATAAAATGATAACAGTCGTGAAGCTTAGTTGAAGGCCTTTGGGCGGCTTAAAAACATCCAACAGCAAGATCACCTAGCCACAACGTTGTCTTGCCAGTCCCCAAGCCGCACTTGATCAGCGTGGTTACATATGGCCTTAACCCTCTCCTGAGAGGAGACCCAAGCCCAGCAGTAGGACGTTATGGGTTGTTGATGATGGTGGAGGATTAAGAATAGAGAGGATCGCCACCCCTTATATGTCATGGGTGTCGTTGGAGGTGACCAAAAGGGAAAACTGCAAAGAGAATGGGGGTGCTAAGGCAGTACACTCTCACTCTAACAGAAGATCAACCTAAATTGACAGCATTCGAGCTGTCTTGTTTCGTTGTCAAGTGTTTTTGAAGCGTCGAATATATACACTGAAAATCGTGAAGAAGAACACACTTACATATGTAATACACATACATACTGCCTCGGTGGCGTAGTGGTAGCGTATGCGACTGCTGTGCTTGAGGTCTCGGGTTCGAGTCCCGGGTCGGACCAAATGTTTGTATGATCTGCAAATATTTGTATCGGAGTTTGGATGTTTAATATGTATGTATTTACAAAAAAAGTATATAATTATGTATTTATATCAGTTGTCTGGTACCCATGGTACAAGCTTTGCTTAGTTTGGGACTAGATGGCGTTGTGTGTTAGACGTCCGAAAATATTTATTTATTTATTATTTATACACACAAGCTTTTATTCCAATGAAATTCAATACAAGCTACTTCTGTCCTAATATAAGAAAATCATCCCATAATTCAAACCTCTTCTGATTGTACCTAACACCATTCTGTCACCTACTGTTTCGATCAATAGCCCATTCTAGACAGACCCCAAAATATTTCATTGTCTCTGATTCTATAAATCTATCCTTTACAAGACAGATAGATGTTAACAAATTCGATGTGGAATTACTGAATAGTTTTAATGTCCCCTCGAAGGCTTGCAACCATTCATTGGCTGTTAAAGGATCGTGCTTTGAAAAAGATTGATTGTTCCACCCGTCACTTTCAAAGTTGGGACCGACAAGCAATTGTCTTCAGAATTACAGAGTTTCCTTATCTGTTTGGATGGTTTAATCGTTTAGTTAATTAGAGGGTTTGGATTTTAGTAAATTTAGGTCGAGACCGAGATCCAGAGTTGCTTTTGAATGTTTCTAGATTATTTGGATTTTATATTGTAGTTTCCTGATTACTGAAGTCAAACGTCAAAGCCTTCGGGCATGACCTTTAATGTAATATAATATTCTGTTCTCTAATAATAATACGACTAGTCACTTGACTAGTAGATGAAAACTCTTGATGAATGTGAAATGAACGTGTGAGTGAATTCCGGGATCCCCGAAACAAATTTTACAAGTTATTACTATGAAGCAAATTTTTCGTGAGTGGCTTCATTGTGATGAGAGCCCACCTTTCACCATAAAAAATCGATTGTGGGAACTAACGGGCTAGCAGGGAAAAAAAACTTTTGAGCTAAGGGCCGTGATAACGTACCACGCAATTTGTAGGACAATGTAGCTGTAAAAATAAAATATATTTACGTATGATGGGTACTCTAAGTTTTTACATACGGAGAAGCCAAAAGGAAGGGTAATACTTGTGTTAAGAATAAACATCCTGTGTCGCGGGGGACTTTACAGACATACATGAAACGGACACAATTAACACCCAAACTCAGAACAACAATTTGTGGATCACACAAAGTGTTGTCCCTAAAGGATTTGAACCCATACACTTGGCGAATTGACAAGCGGCGTTGCGACCGCCTAAACCATTAGGCCAACCATGCAGTCATGTATGTTCCACCGTAGCGCCTAAACTACTGAATTGATTTTAATGAATGGTATGATTTTTGAATTTAATGAATTCGTGATAATGGTACGGGTAACTTATGCTATATAAATTTTATTAAAAGTTTATACGTAGTCGGGTTTTGTTTTTTTAAATGTCATCATTCATCTGCTTATTTGCCCTCTAAATAATCGAGTGAAACATTTAAAAAAGAAAAATGAGTGTCTCCTTAAAGCAGAATAATTTAAATTTACCTTAATAATTTGTCGAATGTAATTTACAAAGAAAATAAAAGCCTAAGGGATAAATGGTTCTTTGATCCAGTTTTAGCACAACTATTATGTCACATCAAACTAATCAACGACATAGTATACTACATATTACAAGTGTATGTTAATTGAACATTCAAATATGTGCTAATTGAAACATAATTGCTGTTAAGGAGCGTTTACGTGAGACAAATTTGTTCCTGACAATCAACTACCGCCTTTGGCTGTCTAGCGATCCTGTTGTTACTGCAAAATGAGTTTTATTTTTCGGTTTTCACGTCATAAATTTGAAAGACCAATGCAATATCTGCGAGAACCTTAAATTTAATGTAGAATGGTCGCACTATTTCATGATTGGTTGGATTTTAAACTTTGTTGGATAAGAAATACAATATCGTTTGTAATTAAAAGAACATAACATTATATTAATACCATGCATGCGGTTGCAACAAGAAAATATTTAGCTTGACTCGGTGAAGACCTTTTTTTTTTGGAACAGGCGTAAACGAGCAGACGTATCGCTTGATGGTAAGCGATTACCGTTGCCCATGGAGACTCGCAACACCAGAGGCGTCACAAGTGCGTTGCCGGCCTTTGGGGGATGGGGAGGGGGATGGGGGGAGGGATTGGGGTATGGGCCTCCGGTATATTCACTCGGTGAAACACAGCGCTTGCGTTGTTTCACACCGGGTTTTCTGTGAGGCCGTGGTATCACTCCGGTCTAGCCGGCCTATTCATGCCGAAGCGTTTCCCTCCCACGTTGTGTATTGTTCATCATCAGCCTATCGCAGTCCACTACTGGTCATAGGTCTTTATAATTGCATCTATTAATTAATATAATTCTCCAATTCTCATCTATTGTAATTGGATAAAAAATTAAAAGTTATTTTGGAAATACGGTTATGGTAAGTGAAAATCGTCTTCTATGAGCTCTTGCAACTCGACATTCACAAGTACATATTTACCCACGCCTCGTGTTCATAATTAAGGGATGAGAATTTTGCCTCTAGATTTGTTCAATAATATTTTGTTAAACAGTTCTAAACTTCCTCGTTAGTCTAACGGGCACCGCATGTGATTGCTGATCAAGTAGTCTCTGGTTTGATTCTAGGGTCGGGTTTTAAGTATTATTGGGTTTTTCTTACGTAGTACGAAGTGTTCAAATTTGGCAGTGTTTCATACTTGTACCTCTGATGAACGTCTATGGCAATCGTTTTTGGGAAGTTAGTGCCCTCAAATATACTGATAACTAGTTTAGCCTACGAATTAAGCTCGCTCTGAGGGTCACGGAGGTCCAATGCCAGTCGGTGCGTGGGTAAACTAATATTCAGGTTAAACCAGTTGAAGTGGTAGCCGACTTCTAATAATATAGGAATAATAAAGGCTTAAGAAGAAAAAGACTCTGCAAATCAGATTTTACGTAAACACCAAGGAAAAAGCACAAGATAAAAAAACTTGAGAGGTGTCAAGGGACACCAGGATGGAACGAAGTTTATATTTACAATAATATATATAACTACTACTAATAAAAATGCGCATAAAATACTTTAGAAATAATATATAGAATATAATATATAGAAAATATTTTAGAAATATTCAAATTTTACACTTTATACTATAAAACAATATATTTTCTGTAAATAAATGCAAAAAGCCAACAATTTTTTTTTTTAATATTTCGGACATTTAACACACAGCGCCATCTAGTCCCAAGCTAAGCAGAGCTTGTGTTATAGGTACTAAACAACTGATATAATTACATATATACTTTCTCTTTTGTAAATACATACATAATACACATAGAAAACACCCAAACTCCGAAACAAATATTTGTAGGTCATACAAACATTTGGTCCGACCCGGGAATCGAACCCGAGACCTCAAGCACAGCAGTCGCATACGCTACCACTGCGCCACCGAGGCAAGCTACACATCACGTGGTTTTCCAGGCTGTCAACCATCCAAGTACTAACAACGCCCGATGTTGCTTAACTTCGGTGATCGGACGAGAACCGGTGTATTCAACATGGTATGAACGTTGGCAATCAGTTTGTTATATTTAACGTTGAGTATCCAGCACTATGACGTCAACTCAATATTAAAAGTGTCGTTACAACTTTTGGCGCGAAAAGTGTCGTTACATTTTTTCCGCCTAGCTCCCGTTCGCAACGCGCGATAAGGAACTTCGTTCCAATAAATAAACATAACCTGCCATTTCGTTTATGATCATTTGTAGATTCAGAAAATTTAAAAAAGTAGGTAAGTAGTTAAAAAACGTTAAGCTCGATGCAACAATCTACTTTACTATACCCATCAATTTGATCGTCGTGATTTCATGAAAATAGTTTTCCCATTTAAAATTTTCAAACAAAACTATATATAAATTCACATGAAGGCTTAATTTAACTTTGTGCATGTGGCCATTAAACTCGTAGAACTCGCACCGGTGGTAATTACAAAAACTGAGCAACGCATTGGTCAACCCTAGACAGTAGTTTGTGCAATTCCGTGCTTATATAAAACGGGCTGAGAATGTTCTAGAAATGACCTTTGTTTGTGATACTGGGGTTTTTAGGGTTCCGTGCCAAGCAAAAAACGGAACCCTTATAGATTCGTCATGTCTGTCTGTCCGTCCGTATGTCACAGCCACTTTATTCTGAAACTATAAGACCTATAATGTTGAAACTTGGTAGGTAGATGTATTCTGTGAACCGCATTAAGATTTTCATACAAAAATAGAAAAAAAAGAATTCATTTTGGGGGTCCCCATACTTAGAACTGAAACTCAAAAAAATTTTTCATCCAACCCATACGTGTGGGGTATCTATAGATAGGTCTTCAAATATGATATTCAGGTTTCCAACATTATTTTTTTCTAAACTGAATATTTTGCGCGAGAGACACTTCCAAAGTGGTAAAATGTGTCCCGTCCCCCCTGTAACTTCTAAAATAAGAGAATGATAAATTAAAAAAAAATATATGATGTACATTACCATGCAAACTTCCACCGAAAATTGGTTTGAACGAAATCTAGTAAGTAGTTTTTTTTTATACCCCATAAATCGTAAACTGCATTTTACCTTTTATTCAATCAACACAAATATAAAAATAAAATAAAAATTACATCATGTTACTTGCTGCTGCGGAACCCTTCATGGGCGAGTCCGACTCGCACTTGGCCCCTTTTTTATTATTACGTATGTTAGGTTCTGATTGGAACCAGATTAAAAGTTACATACGTAAAAATAATTGACCTTATAGGTGATATAGGTGTGTATGGTTTCGGGTTCGATTCCCGGATCAGACCAAATGTTTGTATGATCTACAAATATTTTTTTCGGAGTTTTGGTGTTTTCTATGTATAATATATTGTATATATTTAGTGAAAAGCAACGAAACAACAACTTAACACCGGTTGTATTGTAAAGCGGTGTACTTTTTTATTCTAATTGTGTCTAGTTTTTTTTATGGTATTGGGGGCAAACGAGCAGACGTATCGCCTGTCGGTAAGCAACTACCGCCGCCCATGGACACCCGCAACACCAGAGGCGTCACAAGTGCCTTGCCGGCCTTTGAGGGATGGGGAGGAGAATGGGGGAGGGGGTTGGGTTATGGGCTTCCGGTATCTTCACTCACTCAGAGAAAAACAGCGCAGGCGCTGTTTCACAGCTGTTTTCTATGAGGCCGTGGTATCACTCCGGTCGGCCCGTACATGTCGAAGCGTGGCTCTCTCACGGAATTATCACAGAAATGAAAAAACACGAAGTCGCCTAACTAAAAGTTTTAAAAGTATAAAACCACACGAAACTTGCAGATACATCGCTGTGATTGAAGTGTGCAAAACGGATTTTGTAGTTTCATTCAATCGACCGCTATCATTGGTGTACCATTCGATTTAAGTTTAGACCATTGATTGTAAGCCTTTTGGTGGCGCCACCCATTATTTTAATTATAAATCTGTTTGGTGTCTAATTCCTACTCCCGCCCTATTTACCTTATCGAGCAACCAAAGTGTTTCGCCAAAAATAATATAGATGGCGATACCAGTGCGATTAGACCCCTTACGGCCTGTCGTACCTTAACTAGTGCCTTGCTAGTAGTGTCCTACGAAGGGTCTTAGCTTTCCTTCGTCAAGGAGCTGCGCTCGCAAGCAGTGCTGAACTCTAACCGCGTCGGCTGTGCAACTGGGTACAGTCGATAGACGAGAAGCGGTCTCCACGCTCCGTCCGTTGTTAAACCGCAGGAAGTGAGACGTTCCGTGATCTAATCAGACTGACAGTGAATAGTGTCTCGTCATCATCAGCAGTGACCCTGGGAGCTCCTGGGAAGCGGCAGCAGGCTGGAGAAAACGTGAGTTGGTTGCTTTCCTTTACCCTTCCTGTCGGTCCTTTGTTTTAGCGAGACACCTTTGCAATTAATCAAATATTAAAATCATACATATTTTACCGCATACAGTCCACTTGAGTTATGGTCAAGTCTGGTGGAGCACGGGCGCCATCATTTTATTTGGCCCTTAGAGCCGGATTTTATCTTCCCGCTTGGCACTTAGGTACCTGCCGCTTATATATAAATACCCGCATGTAGATGCACAAATTTGGCATTTCATTTGGTTGCTATAAGCTGCATTTAATCCACCTTATACTATCACCGCTAATTATTTTCCCGCTATTTAATTACCCCGCATAATTAGGTATCTGTACTTTTACCACGTCGTGTCTTTTAGCTACACGAATTTCGCATATTTTCGTATATACCCGCATATATATTTTATATCCCGCTCAGGTTATTCATAACCAAGTTACTTATCCCGCATATTTCTAATTAATTCTGCGTGTGATTAAAGAATTTGTTAGAATAAAATCGCCACTTCATTCATCCGCTATTTAATTCAACCGCTCGTGCGCGCTGTTGTTTATCACCGAAGCGAAGGTAGGTTCGTTAGGTAGGCTCGCACAAAGTTTGCGCTTAGTCAATTTTGAGTACCGCACTTATCTTATTTTTATTTTATTTTTTTTCCTTTATTCCAATATGGGAAAGGAAGAGGAAGAGAAATCCTTCGATTCTCAATTAATTCTTATTGAGGCAAGGCGAAATACGCTTTATGAATACATACAACAACTTTACGATATGGGTACGAACCTTCGTGAAAACCCGCAATTAATTCGTAAATTTATTTATGAAAGTGAAAATATTAGTTTCATTCGCGAAGAGTTCCATCAAATGCTTCAAAAGTATAATGAGCATTTGCTTACCGTCGACCCAACCGCTAAGCCAAATTTTAAACCGCTAATCTCATATGAGCAAATGCATAGTGCCATCTTGGGAATGCGCGCTCAATATTCACCTAAAAAAGAGGATAAGCCTGATCCTCCTACCAAGTCAAAGCCTACGTTGCCACCCATTGAATTAGTTCCATTTAAGGGTGACATTCGCTCATGGCCGTTATTTTACGCCAGTTTTAAATCTATGATACACGAAAATACATCTCTTACAGACTCTGAAAAGTTGTACTACCTACTTGGTAAAATTTCAGACAAAGCCTCGGCCGCCATTTCGGGTATTACACCGAATTCGGAGAATTATAATCTTATATTGAAAGCATTAGTCGACAAGTATGAGGACAAACGTACCCTCGCTTCAACGCACATGAAAACCATCGTAGATTTTAAACCTTTGACTAACGCTTCCGCAAACAACTTTGATTTATTTATTGATCAATTTGTAACAGCAGTAAATGCCTTGCATAATTTAAAAATTGAGGATTTGGCTGATTTCATGGTTTTACATATCGCGCTAAAAAAGCTAGATCCCGACACTTTTAAGTTGTTCGAAATGAGTGTTGATTCAAATACTAAAATTCCCAAATTCGAAAGTCTTGTCAATTTTATTAAATCGCAAAGTAAAATATTACAACGCTCATCCGCCAATCATACACATTCCGCTAAGAAATCAGCTGATCGCCCGCACTCTTCCTCCGTTCCGCTGAACTATCAAGCTTATGTCAGTACGACTGAGCCTGGTACTTCATATAAATGTCTATGTAAAGATTTTACTCATCTACATTTATATAAATGTCCCGCTTTTAATAAAATGACACCCAAAAATCGGTTTAAATCCGTAAAGGAAAATAATTCCTGTACAAATTGTTTGAGTGTCAAACATCGCGCGACGCTTTGTAATTCTAATACGAAGTGTCGAGAATGTGGCTTAAAACACCACACGTTACTTCATTTTTTCCGCGACCGGGAATCGAACCCGGGCACCTCGCACTCAGTAGCGCAACCTACTGAGTCATCGCAGCGGTCTACCCAAGAGGCGGCTGTCGCCGCAACTCACACGCCGTCCGCTCCTCCGCCAGTGTCGGGCGTCTCACTCGTTGCGACACACGCGCATTCGACGCATTCATTCGCTCCGCGCAGTCGTAAAGAACATCGTACGGCTGCCACAACTGTTCTGCTTGCTACCGCTCAGGTAGCAACGTATGATCGACATGGAAATAAGCACCTAATTAGGGTTTTACTCGATTCCGCGTCTCAAAGCAACTTTATTACTAAAGAGTGCGGCGAGCGATTAGGATTGCTTACGCAAGACAGACAGCGTGTTACTGTGAAGGGATTCGGCGGTAGTGAGAGGGTCGTATGGGGTTCCGCTAACTTAGAATTTTCTTCTTGTTACGATACGAACATTAAATATACAGTTTCGACGTTGATTGTCGACCAAATCACAGATAACCTACCAACTGCTGTGGTAGATGTTTCATCGCTTTCGCATTTTAATAATTTGAAGTTGGCCGATAAAACGTTCGCTACTCCTAATAAAATAGATGCATTGATTGGTGCATCTCTGTTCCCGCGCTTGTTGTTGTGTCACGTAGTTGACAATGATACGAACTCGCCCTCCGCTATTGAGACGGTGCTGGGATACGTCATCATGGGGTCCGTACCTATTATACTTAATTCTCGCGCCGCTACTTCGACCCTTTGTAGCGTAATAGTCCAGGAGCCGATCGATAATTTAT
Organism: Diaphora mendica; assembly: GCA_949125395.1. Classification (NCBI taxonomy): domain Eukaryota; kingdom Metazoa; phylum Arthropoda; class Insecta; order Lepidoptera; family Erebidae; genus Diaphora; species Diaphora mendica. Next base: position 30,815,872 of record OX421314.1, read on the forward strand.
TAAAGAAGTTTTTTGAGCTCGAAGAGCTTCCCGCTTGTGCGCCCGCTCAGCATGTAGTTGAGGCTGAGTGTGAAGAATTTTATCGTATGACCACTCAACGGGACCCTTCTACTGGCAGGTATATAGTTGGTCTGCCGTTCTGTGAAGATAAAATTTTACTCGGTAATTCATACGAGTCTGCCCGCAAATGTTTTCTTGGTTTAGAAAAGAAGTTACAAGCCTCGCCTAAATTAAGAGCCGCGTATGACGAAGTTATACAGGATTATTTAAATAAAGGTTTCCTGTCACCCGCGCCTCCTGCAGATCGTGACGAACCGTGGCAACCCACATACGTTATCCCGCACCACGGCGTCATAAGGGAGGATAAATTAACTACAAAATTACGCGTTGTATTGAATGGTAGCTTCAAAACTTCGTCGGGTCATTCGCTTAACGATTTGTTACACAGTGGTCCGAATTTACAGGGGAACTTGTTCCAAATTATTTTATTGTTTCGACTATTTGCTGTAGCAATGACCGCTGACTGTCGTCAAATGTACTTACAAATTATAATGAGACAATCTGACCGCCGCTTTCAAAGAATCTTATATAGATTCAACCCGCAAGAACCTCTTGTTCTTTATCAATTTAACCGCGTTTGTTTCGGTTTGAAGCCAAGTCCATATCACGCTTTGCGCACTGTGCAACAATTAGTTCAGGATGATGGTTCTAGGTACCCGCTGGCTAGTGAAGTTGTTTCAAGGTCACTGTATATGGATGATATCGCCTTCTCAGTACCGTCTGAGTCCGAGGCGGCTGAGACATCCGCCCAGCTCAGCAGCCTATTCAAGGGCGCCGGCTGGGACTTAGTGAAATGGAATAGCAATTCGAAAACCGCTCTCAGTGACGTTCCCGACTCACACAAACTTCCTACTGAAGTGGAGTTTGATAAGTCGATGGACAATAAAATATTAGGCCTACGTTGGTCTACGAATGCTGATTATTTTCATTTTAAAATTTCTCCGCTTGACGAGAAGTGCACCAAACGCACCATTCTGTCTACCGTCGCACGTTTATGGGACATTATGGGGTTTGTTGCTCCTTGTATAACGTACGCCAAGCTGCTTATTAAACAGCTTTGGCAGGCAAATCTCGATTGGGATGAAATCCCTCCGCCCCACATAATTAAAATGTGGAGACAGTTTTGCACGGAGCTGCCTGTCCTAAATGACTTTAAAATTCCTCGTCATCTCGGTGCAGGACAGGACTGTGTCATCACACTCGTCGGGTTTTGTGATGCCAGTAACCTTGCTTACGGAGGTGTGGTATATCTTCACGTCAGCTCGCCCACTGGGTTAACAGTTCAGTTAGCGTGTGCAAAGTCGAAAGTTGCGCCTATGAGGCCGCTTTCGATCGCTCGGCTTGAACTATGTGGTGCTGTTTTGCTCGCTAAATTATTACGAACTGTTCATGATACTTACCGCTCGCGCTTCCCGATTAGGATTTTCGCCTTTACCGATTCAATGGTCGCTTTATATTGGATCAAAAGCTCACCACACAGATGGCAAACGTTCGTCGCTAACCGCGTCGTGCAAGTCACAGAAAATGTAGCTGCAGACAACTTCCATCATGTCTCGGGAGTAGAAAACCCCGCGGACTGTCTGTCGCGTGGTCTTACGCCACGAAAAATAATTTCGCACCCCATGTGGCTACACGGCCCCGAGTGGCTCTCTTCCGATCCCTCACAATGGCCTATTAGTGACGTGGAGATTCCGACTTCGGATATTCCAGAGCAAAAGACTGTCGTACATACAGTGGTTCTGCCAGTCGACGATAGTCCTTGCCCTGTGTATGAACTGGCTCAAAACTCCTCCTCTTGGAGTAAGCTTATTCGTGTACTAGTGTACATACTTCGAATGTGCTCACGACTATCACGTCGCGACCACACTGTTGCCGCTAGTGACTTAGATATAGCAGAAATTAAATTGCTGCACATTATCCAAAAGAAACACTTCGCTAATGAAATTTCAAATATAAGTCGCAATGAAAATTGTTCTCGTGCTTTAAATAAGTTACGTCCTTTTATACATACGGACGGACTTATCCGCGTAGGAGGCCGTCTCTCTAACTCGGACCTTAAATTTTCGCATAAGCATCCTGTTCTTTTACCGCGTGACGATCATGTGATCACTCTACTAATTGACTATTATCATAAAAAATACTTACATGCTGGTCCCGAGCAATTGATGGCGCTACTCCGTCAAAAGTATTGGATTCTTTCCGCTCGCCGTGTTATACGGCAGAGAGTCCATCTATGCAACACGTGCTATAGGGCGAAGCCGCGTCCTACGTACCCGCTTATGTCAGCTCTACCTGACGTTCGAACGCGCCAAGTTATAAAGGCATTTACGAACACCGGCGTCGATTATGCCGGGCCCATCTTTTATATGCCTGTGCGACGTAGAGGCGCTAAGAGTGAGAAGGCTTACCTATGTGTCTTCACTTGTCTCACGACCCGCAGTTCGCATATTGAGATAGCCACTAGTTTGTCTACCTCTTGCTTCCTCGGAGCGCTAAAACGCTTTTTAGCCCGCCGCGGACCCGTTCAACTTATTAAGTCCGACAACGGAACTAATTTCGTTGGGGCTAGTTCCTACTTGAAAGACTTATACAAGTTCTTAACAAAGGAATATCAACCGCGCTTCGAAGAGCATCTCGCTGAAAACCGCATTTCCTGGCAGTTTAATTGCCCAGCTGCCAGTCATTTTGGCGGCTGCTGGGAAAGCATGGTCAAAGTGATTAAAAATCATCTTTTCAAGGTGATCGGTAATCAGCTACTTACGTATGAGGAGCTGAGCACTGTACTCACTCAAATTGAGTGCTTATTAAATTCACGCCCTTTGACCGTATTAAGTTCAGATCCCTCTGAACCTACCGCGCTGACTCCTAGTCACTTCCTTCATACCGCGCCGCTCAGTTCGCTTCCGGCGGCTGCAGTAGCTTGTGAAAATTTAAATTTACTTGAAAGACATGCACTTTTAGATAAACTTGTACAGTCTTTCTGGAGGCGATGGAGGTTAGAGTATTTGCACGAGCTCCAAGTTAGAGAAAAATGGAACACTCCTTCAGTTCCCATCGCGCCTGGAACTGTCGTTGTAATTATGACTGCAAACTTACCTCCTCTCGCGTGGCCATTAGCGATTGTCGAAAGGGTTCACCCCTCCAAAGACGGCATAGTTCGTGTTGCTTCAGTAAGAACGTCTAGGGGAACTTACCTTCGCCCAGTCGTTAAGCTTTGTCCACTCCCGACTCAGTAAATACTTTCAATACTTTAATCATTCGCTAGTTAGTTAAGTTTCTTGTTTATTTTATAATATAATCCGCTAGATATAGGTATAGTTAGATACATAGTTTACCCGCTCTCTTTGTAGCATTTTAATGTGCATCATTTTGTTTTCTACCGCATTATTCTTCTCTTAAAGGTACCCTTTAAGGGCGGCTGGAAATGGTGGCGCCACCCATTATTTTAATTATAAATCTGTTTGGTGTCTAATTCCTACTCCCGCCCTATTTACCTTATCGAGCAACCAAAGTGTTTCGCCAAAAATAATATAGATGGCGATACCAGTGCGATTAGACCCCTTACGGCCTGTCGTACCTTAACTAGTGCCTTGCTAGTAGTGTCCTACGAAGGGTCTTAGCTTTCCTTCGTCAAGGAGCTGCGCTCGCAAGCAGTGCTGAACTCTAACCGCGTCGGCTGTGCAACTGGGTACAGTCGATAGACGAGAAGCGGTCTCCACGCTCCGTCCGTTGTTAAACCGCAGGAAGTGAGACGTTCCGTGATCTAATCAGACTGACAGTGAATAGTGTCTCGTCATCATCAGCAGTGACCCTGGGAGCTCCTGGGAAGCGGCAGCAGGCTGGAGAAAACGTGAGTTGGTTGCTTTCCTTTACCCTTCCTGTCGGTCCTTTGTTTTAGCGAGACACCTTTGCAATTAATCAAATATTAAAATCATACATATTTTACCGCATACAGTCCACTTGAGTTATGGTCAAGTCTGGTGGACCACGGGCGCCATCACCTTTGTTGGTATTTGTCGTCCCCACGAGGGATTTATCGGTATCTATAAAAGCCTTCAACAAGTTAGGTTTTCGATTTTTTCCCGACTGCGAAATGAGGGTTATGTTTTTCGAGTGTATGTATGTATGTATATATCTTTGGCACCTCCTAGAGCCTAAACGGTTTGTCGTATTTTTATGTGAGTGTCAATAGATTCGGCTTAATCGTGAGAGTGACACTGTGTACATCAAAATTAAAAAAAAGAAGGATTTTTGGCGCCAAAAAGTAAAATAAAAAAAATAGTGTGTTCAAAATACATCGAGTGTGGTATCAAAATAAAGATTTTTTTTACGGTGATTATGAATATACATATATAAAACTTATATGTTTTTATTATTAAATATTGACGCAGTCGGGTTATTTATTTTTAATATAAAGGAGAATTTAGACTCTCTTTTTTTAATTGAAGGTCGTCCTTTCAAAACGTTGAGATGTAGAGTTAGTTAGGTTGCTATTATATTGTGCAGTGGCAGTGGCAAACCGGACATTTCATTCTACGTAAAAAGCATCCTATATGTACTTAAAAAAATTACATAACGAAAAAATAAATCCCTAAATCAAAACTTTGTTCTAAATTTAAAATTTAAAAAAAAGTTTTACAAGTAGGCTTTTCCACGTTCATTAGAAACGTTACATGAATGACTAGTTGGCGGTTCCAAAATGTCGTTCCTGTGGAGAAGAACCAGCAAGAAGTTCCATAAGATACTACATAGTATTTTTTTAATATACTGTATATTCTAAAATTGCATATCCTCTAAACTCAAATTCGACTATTTTCTCTTAATTTTAATAGTTCATTTTTCAAGTTCTAATTTTAATAGTTAATTTTGCAATAAGACCTCGTACAAAACATTTAATTTAATTACACATGTTCATACAAGCACTGGAAATAACCTTTACATACATGAGATCATAACTGCCTGGTTGAAAATTACCATTCAAGTAAAGCACGCAGCAAACGCGAAACTTTGACAGTTGTGAAGTCACGTCTCACACGAAGAACGTCACCTGCTTACTGCTTGCACCTTACAAGTTGGAGGAAAGCTAAAATATCTTAAAGATGGGGTAAGCAATGTCAATGTCTTTGTACCTACAGTACTGTTTTGTTGGTGTAGGTACAGCGTAGCAAGCAATAATAGAGTATTACACCCATTTTTAAAAGTGTCTTAATAAGATTATATATAGTGCTATTAAACCACTTAAAAAAACACAAAAAAATTGTTCATTCGATAAGAGCCATAAAAATGCATTTATATTATACATTTTCAAATTTCGCGCGTAATTTGTCAAAAACGCTGGACGCAGTGGACGCCATATTTCTCTGTGGTCTTGACGACAGTTTGCTTTGTAAACAAAAAAAAAATAAAGCATACGCTGCACAGTTGACATTTGACACTTCAGTTTACAAAGCGGTTTGAGGTAATAACATGGCGGCTACTATTTCATGGTGTTAAAGAACAGATTAAAAAGACTGAAAACTTTAAAATCAATTATAAAAAATATTTCATTATATTATGAACTAAAACTAACATTTTCTGACTGCTTTTTGCCTAAGGTATCTCAATAATATATTTTTAGATTTTTTCTCATATACAGTAAAATACCCTATTTCAATTCATATAACGAAGGTAGTAGAGCCACGCTGATTTCAGCACGAACGGGCCGGCTCTACCGGGGCGGTACTACCCGCGAGGGTAGTGCCGTGTGCAAACAGAAAATCAATGTAAAATGACAGCGTTCGTGCTGTCGTGTTTCGTTGGTCTTTTCTTTTAGTCTAGTCAACAAGTTCCATACTTGTTGACTAGACTAAAAGATGCAGAGGCATCACTAGACCGCCATGGTGTGGGTCGCCATGCTGCATTGTTGCATTGTCTGCATTTGCAATGAGTATGGTGAGGATTCTGCTTATGCTTTCCATCAGGCAGAGTAGAGTCATTTTGGCGGGCCATACGTAAAAAAAAACAAATAGATAGGAACCAGTCCTTTCTTTCTTTTCTTTCGTGGCAATTATTTTTGTTGCGAATAAATACCACTGCGATCTTCATTAATGAATTTGTTCATGACGAAATCAAACGTTTACTATGTCGCGAGGAAAGTAGAATAAAGTGTTGTGTTTTACCAAACTAGATGGCGTTGTACCATTTTTCTGAATCGCGATATAGTTACGTTACCGGGCTCAGTGTAAAAACCCGAATGTATTTTATAAAGACACCTACTAAATAGCTTGTCAGATCAGCAGATCAGTTCATAGTGGTTTTATTTGCGTTCAAGTAATCCTCTAGTATTCATAACACATTGAATGCTATTACGGCGCTTAACAGAATCCATTCAAAATTACGCCCAGAATATCTCGACAAACTATACAGCTTTTAATATAACATCAATAGTAATTATTCATTAAGTAGTCTGACCGCACTAAGTAATTAAGTTATGTCACATTACAAAGGTAGCTAACTTTTTTATTTTGCTGTTTGCACGCTACAATTCGAGCCGTTCCCGCATCGTGTGTACGTATTAGCCTAGCCTTTTGGGCGCCATACAATGTCGCAATTTCAAATTAATCTACCGGGTTAGAGAATAAAGAATCTTATGCTGCTAGAAATAAAGATGAAAGAATCAGAAAACAAAATTTGCATCGTTCATTGACTCAATTTCTTGAACAAACGAATCTTGGAGATATCTTCCGCCTACAGCGAAGGGACGTGATTTCTGTATTACGTTTATCAGCCATTGATTTTATATAGTTGATTAGTTTCACTATCCGTTCCTTGAACCCTGTGCAATCACTACATATTTACATAATCTCTATCTGTTTTATGTAGTACGATTTTGAACCTAAAATTATCAATAAGATTATTGTGATTGATTACACAAGTTATATTTGAATGAATTCAAGTTCTCCAGTTTATCTTTCTGATAACAACATAGATTTTTACCATTACTAACACCATGAAAACCCATTTTACTATTTTTTTTTTTTTAAAGAAAAAATGTTTTATTATGTTTTTTTTCCTTATCTTAGGTCATTCCATGACCTAAGACGTTCGCAATAGTTACGAAAGCAGATTTAAATAACATGCAAATGTAAGGTCCAGTTTAGATGTAGGTATTATAACATCCAAATTGAGTCATATAAAGCAATTATTCGTCAACGCCGCCGTATGCGAGCATCTGAACTAAATAGCTTACACGAAACAATAATACTAAGTAAATTCTAGTGACCTCGCAATCAAACTACAGATAGTTTGCGAGTTCCTAATTGATTTTCAATGTTTACCGGATAAGGGCCTTTAACAATAGTTGGGTAAGTAGGATTCTCTTGAAGATTTGTAAGTTTACTTCTGATAAGACTATGTAAATTTAGTTACGCTGTTGGATTAGAAGAAAATAAAAGATTATATCCTCATGTTCCTAATTTCAAAATGCAGGTTTTAGTAAGGTATCATTGAGCAGATTTTTACTGGCTCTGGTCAACCCAAATACTGTATTACATTTGGATATCCGATGATAACTATAAATTCTCAAAATTAAAAAAACCCGACATAATAACCTGAGTTCCCTTTAAAAAGTAAAAAACACGTTATGCGCTTTCATTTGAGACCCCACTCGATGATATTTTTACAGACATTCGGTTACTCTTCCCCACTTTCACCCCCATAACTTTTAAACGGCTCAACCGATTTTCATGAAACATGTCTAAGAACACTCGCACGTAAGTCACCTTTCATATTTAAAAAAAAATTGAAATCGCTTCATCCGTTCGGGAGCTACGGTGCCACAGAGAGACAGACAGACACGTGAAACTTAAAACACCCCTCTTTTTAGTCGGGGTTAAAAAATAATGACCGTTGTTAAATAATTTCAGTGGAAAGGTTATATAGCTAGTGAGTGTGTGTAAATTGAAACAAGTTATCGGATTCATTAATACTTTTTGACCTAATAAAGATATGTACTATAATGTTCATACTCAAACTATTTTCAATTAATTGTCACCAAACAAGAATTCAAATTTGAAACAAAATTCAATCGATCAAAAGTATGTTTCAGAATTCCAAACTGGTCTAATATTTATTAGTAGTACTTAGCGGAGCAGAAAGTTTTATAATGGTTCTGGCATCGAGCCAAATATGGAGCGAGCTCACCATTACAGTGTATAATGTTCTCGTTTTAGCCCCGTCCTGTTTTGTGTGCAAAGTTGTTGTATATCGTGTCATACTTGACTATATGCCTTCTAGGATATCAATTATTTAAAGTTGACTTCAGACTAACAAAATAGTTTTGTAATTATGTACATAAATTTTGAAATTAATTTTGCGTCATCTAACGAAGATATAGTCTTATTCATTGGTAGGATACTTTCGTTATTTCACAGTTGTACTGGAATAGGTAACAATAAATAAACAGAGTTTAACATACAAATTTAATAAAGGTCATGGGCTTACAATGTTAGTTTAATCTAACTGTCCTAGTAAATGATTTTTAATACTTTTTAAATTACAATCAATTTGAAGAAAACAAGTTTTACAAGTTGCAAAATATTTTTTTATCCCCCCATCTCGGAAACAGTATTTTTCCCCTTCGATATCTGAGTGCAAAAGTTGTTTTTATCCGCTAGAGGATAAAGTAAATTTAATTTTTATTTATTTTATTCAAAACAACATCAAACCTATTTACTTCATGTTTACCTGGATGGTGCAGAATACTAGTACAACCTCTTTTAATTTGTTAAAAACTCAGACTCAGAACTTTCTTGGTGTACTTTTTTTTGATTTGCTTTGCCCGCGCCCTTTTTTTGCATTTAGTCATTTCCTCGCTGAGGTGGGATGAAAAGTTATGTGTTGCACTCGAGTGCAAAAAACCCATACACGTTACAGTATACTTGTGCAAGTACAGACTTGCGCTTGTTTGTGGATTTGCGCAACTTGTCATTTACACAGTTTGAGTTGTAGTTTTAAGTTTTTGAGGTTTCTGTTAATCTCACTACTTCACCTAGGTTGCTTTTTGTAGAGACATTAGGCTAATGAACTATTCCTAACCAAAAAACGGTTTTTGTCAGAGGTTTGATTTTATTACTGGAACTTTGGTTTTTGAAGTATACAATCTATAAATGTAGGTTTGAATCTCTTTGAATGTTGATTAAATTTCAATTAGTACTTATTTATTTATTTAATTGACTTTGCAATTAGAGGGGTGTTAGTAATTTAACGTGTCTATGTGTCTGTCTGTGGCATCATAGGAGCTATAGTCCCATTATAATACGGTTTTTTCTTCCAAGATTGTTCTTAGTTTGTGGAGATAAAATCAACTGATTTCTTAGCCGGAAAATACGAAATTTTAACAAAAAAACAACTCCAAGAACTAGACCAAATTAAATAGAGAAGTATCAGCTTTCAAATAAAAAAGAATCATCATAATCGGTTTACCCAGTCGAAAGTTCTGAGATAACAAAAAAAAAAACAGTCGAATAATAACCTCCTCCTTTTTTGAAGTCTGTTAATAAGGGAATATCACCTATTTACACAAATTGCATAGAAATTTAATCTACCGTTACTTTAGTAGTAGGTATATTAATGATATATTATATGTTAATCTTAACCTGATGCTGCAGCCAAACCTTGAACAAATGGTAGTAAAGTAGCAAAAGTGGTAGTAGTGACCTCCTTCTAGTTCTTTATCCCTTATTCCTTAAACAAATGAAACAAACACACTTTTTTAAAACACGAACTATTTAACAGGACTATAGTACATGAATCTAAAGAACTAAACGCTTTGCACCTCGGTACGTTACATATTCATTTTTGCAACGATAGATGTTTGCTGTTCCGAGTCTGTGCAAATACGGATTAGGTAGTATTTTCATAAATAAATACGAAGGCTGAGCCTCCGCAAACAAACAGATTCGTATTTTGAACGTTCCCAAGTGAAACTGTTGTATTTACAGCATTAGGTACTTATATTTATTCGTATAACAATTTATCTTGTTATCTTTCCGTTTACAATACTGAATTTGTTTAAATTATACCTTTTTATAAATCTTTTTTTTTATGGAATAGGGGGCAAACGAGCAGACGTATCGCCTGATGGTAAGCGATTACCGCTGCCTATGTACACCACGCAACACCAGAGGCGTCACAAGTGCGTTACCGGCCTTTGGGGGAGGGGAAGGTGGATGGGACTGGGGGGTAAGGGTAGGGTTCGGGGTATGGGCCTCCGGTGTCCTCACTCACTCGGTAAAACACAGTGCAAGCGCTGTTTCACACCGGTTTTCTGTGAGGCCGTGGTATCACTGCGGTCGATTCATGCGGAAGCGTTGCTCTCCCACGGTAAAATATGTTATCGATTTCTTATTGGGCCTAATAATTCCACCCACACAAGATTAACAGCAGTAACACACTATACTTTTGTATTTGGACTGACGTAGGTAGAAATTATACTGTCCTGCCTCTCTGGCCAAGTTGCAAGCGTTCTTCTTTCTGTAATTGTCTGGGGGGCTGGAGTCCGCAACGAAATTCGGGCGTCTTCCTTAGCGAAGCAGAATAATTAACCGACTTCAAAAAAGGAGGAGGTTTCCAATCCGACATTTTTTTTTATTTTGTTACATCAGAACTTTCGACTGGGTGAACGCATTTTGATGATTCTTTTTTTATTTTTGCTTTTGACTGCATTTTTGGCCTAGCGGTTTAAGCGGTCGCCACGCCGCTTTTTACTGCGCCAAGTGTTGTGGGTTCAAATCCCACATTGGACAATACTTTGTCTGATCCAAAAATTGTTGTTCTGAGTCTGGGTGTTCTTTGTGTCCGTTTCATGTAGGTTTGTAAAGTCCCCCGCGACACAGAATGCATATTCCTAATGCGGAAGTTCTCTTGTGTAATTGTAATTTTTTAAATTAATTTTATCATCATCATCAGCCTATCACAGTCCAACACTGAACATAGCCTTTCCAAAATTATTTAATATTTGTTAATTATTGTCCTCTAAATTGATTTATTATTTAATTACTTTGTTCTATCTGAGCTTTGCGGTGTTACATGCGGTTGTTGGTGGTCTTTAACAACAACGACGAAGGTAACGCCGTGGGGCGAAGCTGGTATGAAAAATGTACCCTAAGTAACCCCTTATATCATCAGTTATCTGCCAGTGAGAGTTCCATCAAAATCGGTCCAGCCGTTCCATAGATTAGCCGGAACTAACAGATGGACATTCAGACAGACAACAATTTATCTAAGTACCGTATATACCTTCAAAGGCATTAAGTGAAAAGCTATTAATATGAAATTTCATACAAACACTTCAATTGTTTAAATAGTATTTCCGGCTTCTCATTGCTTTTAGAATTTTCTAATCAAGACTAATTAACCGACTTCAAAAAAGGAGGAGTTTCTCAATTCGACTGTATTTTTTCGACTGGGTAAACCGATTTTGATGATTCCTTTTTTATTTGAAAGCTGGTGCTTCCCATGTAGTCCCATTTGAATTTGGTCCTGTTCTGACATGTCATTCATGAGAAAACCATATAAGCCTTCAATTGCATTAAATATGTGCGCGACATATTGACCAATAACTCAATATCACGCCAACCGATTTCGATGACTCTTTTTTTATTTGAAAGCGGGTGCTTCCCGAGTAGACCCATTTCCATTTGGTCGTTCTAAAAGTCGGTTTTTTTGTAAAAATTTTGTATTATTTATTTTATTAATATGTTACTGAAATTGTATTTCAAAACTCATAACAACTTTAAACCATCCAATTTACTTACATTTGAAAAGAACCTCTCAACTTAACCACTAATTAACTGCAGCTAGCGCCTGAAATAAATCAAGTGACACTTGTCACAGACGTCTCATAACTCGTAAGTTATGCGGCTATCGCGTGCGTCTGAAGTAGATTCATGTGCCCGGAGCTGGGTAGTTTGTACCGATGAGCCAATTACAAATTTTGGTCACAGGTGTTAAATGAATTCTACCCTCTGTACTTGAATTCAGTTTAGATAGTATGATTTGAATAAGATTAAAAATAAATAAATAAATATGTCGGACATCTAACACACAACGCCATCTAGTCCCAATCTAAGCAGTGCTTGTGTTATGGGTACTAGACAACTGATATAAATACATTGTTTTTTTTTTTGTAAATACATACATATTATGAATAGAAAACATTCAAACTCCAAAACAAATATTTGCAGATCAATCAAACATTTGGTCCGACCCGAGAATCGAATACGAGACCTCAAGCACAGCAGTCGATTTTAGCTGTTATATTTGAAAATAAATTTAATGATCTCGAATTCACCATAAAATATGTCAAATGATTAGACCATAAAATAATTGTATTTTTTTTAAATGCGTATACAGGAATAAGGAACTTAACGAAGAACCTCATTTCAGACTACTGACTAGTGATAAGTTGTTTTTTCTAATCAAGATCATCATCACCTACAAGCCCCATTTAAAATTTTATTTTGGCCGCTAAGATATGTAACGATGAGAGTTCTTTTTATGGGCTAATCTACCTGAACCTTAGAAAAATAACGGCAGGTTTCAGGCAAGAGGCAAGGGAGTTAAGGTATATCACAAATCTTGAATGGAATACAGGACTACGACTGCAGTAGCTTAAGCATCATTGAGCAGGACGCTAGAATAAAGACAACAGTTAGCCAATGAGAGTGTCTATAATACGTTAACTAAATGTAAATATACGTAACTAGCTGACCTACGCAACCTCGTTTGCGTGCAAACTACCATACCCCGTTTTAACCCCAAAAGGGGGTTGATTTCTAAAGATACATTATTAGTACACCTCCACACCATCTATAGAGCATACATTTTAAATATTCTACTCCTATATAATATTACTTTTATTTATTTAGGTATGATATACAACATAATATATTATCTTAAAATTAAATTAAAATACTAAGAAATAAATATAAAAAAAGGAAACAACAATATTTACATACAAGCGTCAAAAAATTTTTCCGCATCATCGCCTACTGAAAGTGTCCCCAAAAGGCTGGCAGCATTGCCACGTTGAATAGCAATGCAACGATAATTCTCTGTGCTAGAAAAAGGCCGGCCTTCTGGTCACGAGAAGCGTCGATCAGTTGCTTAGCTAGTTGTTTAAACATAGCGCGAGCACTCGGACCCCATGAACCTAGCGTCTCGACCCCAAACGGTTCAAAAATATAATTACCTATTAGGTTTCGGTATTTACGCCGTTTGAGGCTTTCCGCAGAAGCAGCAGCAGCGCCAGCATAACCAGCTGTACTTGGAAGATGAGATGGCGCGAGGGTGTCGACGCAAGTTGCGTCCCACACCAAAGGCTTACCTATCTTCCATGGCAGTAAAGACATACCACCCGGTCTCTTGCCATCGTCCCGTACCAGATCATTTGGTTCACGTACAGCTGGAACGCCGGCGGCAACAGGAGCACGACGGGTAATGTCATTAATATTGGCATGTCGCGATATTCGGCCAGCGCTTCTGCTTTTAAATATCAAGTCTCTTACTTCAAAAACATAGGACTTTCATACAAACTTCCAACCCCCGTTTTACCCCCTTAGGGGTGGAGTTACCTAATATCCGTTCTTAGCGGATGTCTACACCCTATAAGAAACCTACCTGCTAAATTTCAAGTTTGTAGGTGTTATAGTTTCTGAGATTTCGTGATTACTAAGTGAGTGGTATTTCGCTTTTATATATATAGATTAATACATGTCAATACTACGAGTCCATTACACATACTTCTGACAGTTGCTGATAAAAACAAATCAAACAATTTATTATTGGAACAGGCTTTGCAAGAAATAACTATTAGAGCGGAAGCGCAAACAAAAAGTGGTATTATTATTGTTTTGCGTGACGCACGCTGATGAACGGTCGTTCTATTTTCCAGGAACATGGAATAGCGATTGTGCGATCGGAGGCATAATGTTGATTTGTAACGTTTATGTTGAAAGTGTATGCTTTAAGTAAGGCACGATTAGTACAATAGAGAATTCTAATGCTTACAGTAGGACACATTTCTTAGTTGCACTTAATTGTAAATATGTTTGCGAACTTTTCTTACTTTCGTTTTTCCACGGAGCGACTGGTGTCGGACCTCCGCAACCCTGAGGGAGGAAACTGAATTTGAAGGAAAAACTAGTGTCAGGATATTTTAGGGCACTGACTTCTCAATAACGATTACCATAGATGTTAATGGCAACCGGGACTGACGGCTTAACGTGCTCTCCGAGGCACGGGCGTGATTCACCGCCAAACTTCCATACCTACGAGCTGTTAATAAAAATGTCACATACGAAAAACCCAATATATCACTTTGGCCCGACTCGTGAATTGAACCCGAGACCTCTTGATTGGCTGTTGCATACGTTAACTGCCAGACCGAACCACCGACCGAACCAGAACCACCATATGCCTGCAAACTGCTCTGAAATATATTGGCAAAAAGAAAATACTTGTCTATAAAAAAAGAAACTAACAGACTCAATCACAATTGAAACCGCTGGGTCCAGAACTATGAAATTTTGTTTAAATGTTGTTTATGTGACGGACGATTAGTAAAGTTAGATGTAATAAGAAAGGATTTTTACATAGCCATCCCTAAATCGGGTGCGAAATCGGGGTTTTGGGTAGTAACGTTTTTCAACTCACAGTGCGCAGTAAAGACAACAAACCGTTAAAATTAATGCGATGTCGCTGCCGCAGGCCATGCAAGAATAATAGACGGGGAGCAGAGGTGATGGAAGCAAATATACCAGATTTACTTAAATGTGCTGAACGGTATAAAAGTAACACAAAAAAGTATTACACGTCCTGCATAGCCGGGGGCATTTGTAATAATAATAATTTAAAGAACAAGTCAAAATATTATGAAAAAAGGTTTGGAAAAATCAGAACAACATGTAAAGAAATTTAAAGAGTGAAAGTATAGTATAAATATAGTAAAAATCTTCAAAACTAGATTGTGAGCTTCTGAAGCAAGCACAGAGAAAACGTTTTTCTAGACCGGAAATTTCCGCATTTCTCTACAATGGACCTCAATAACTCTGCATGAAATATTACAAAGATATATAAAGGGCTTCGAAAGACTTTGACCATAAAAATTCTCACCTGTTTTCGCTGTTCAGAATATCTTAATTTCCGGTTGGACGGTCGTGACATATTGGCTCGTGGTTCAAAAATACAAGAATATAGAGGAAATAAGAAAATATCGCCTAGAAAGTCTTATTTGTTAGCGATAACTTTGTTTGAATGCAAATTTTGTTCCAAAATAACATACTACAGCGCCATCTACCGAAGATACGTCTAAATACGGAGTAACAAAGGAAACGAAGAAACTACCAATCCTTAGTCGCGCAATAGAAGTTCTCGCGCCGATTAACATATATACAACATCCCAACATCAACCGTTGGGCAGTTGGCCCGCCAGGCATGATCACCTCGCCTGGCCGGAGGATCCTCCCTTTGTGTTGGTGGGACATAACACACCTGTCCCCCCTCATGACTTTCACCTTCTAAAGAAATCATGTTTATATTTACTAAAATTATTCTAGCCTTTTTTTTCAAAGAAAACTGCGGCGGAAGTAGTTTCTATATACTGTGTTGCCGGAAACTTTACAAATATATGTGAAAAGAGTGCAAAGAATACCCAGACTCAGAATTATTTTACTATGTTTTCTAAATCTTTAAGAACGTATGATATTTTCTACGCTAAATTAAAACAGATTACAATATTGTATACATACTTATTGATAGATATTATCGTAAGTTTAGTTAGAAAGATAATTTCAGTCTTGGTTGCTTACTGATATTTAGGTTATACTTTATAATTCATTTCATTATTATCATCATTTCAGTCGAAAGATTACCACTGATGAACATAAACCTCCTACAGGGCTCTCACAACAACCATTCCTGTCCAACTCATTTGTGTCATAATTGTGTTTTCAATCTATACTAATATTATAAACGCGAAAGTTTGTAAGTATGGAGTGATCGAAGGTAGTAGAGCCACGCTGATTTCAGCACGAACGGGCCGGCTCGACCGGGGCGGTACTACCCTCGCACAGAAAATCAACGTAAAATGACAGCGTTCGTGCTGTCGTGTTTCGTTGGTAAGTGCGAGACCGGAGGCCCAATTAGTCTAGTCAACAAGTTCCATACTTGTTGACTAGACTAAAAGATGCAGCAGCATCACTAGGCCGCCATAGTGTGGGTCGCCATAATGCATTGTCTGCATTCGCAATGAGTATGGTGACCACCACTCTTGGATTCTGCTTATGTTTTCCATCAGGCAGAGTAGAGTCATTTTGGCGAGCCAAACATAAAAAAAAAAAAAAAAAAAAAAAAAAAGAAAAATGGATGTTTGTTATTATTTCACGCAAAAACCACTGAATGGATTTGGATGAAACTTTACAGTAATATAGCTTATACATCAAAATAACACATAGGCTACTATTTGCCGCGATAACCATCATATACGCGGGCGGAGCCGCGTGCAACAACTAGTATTGAAATAAAGTAATATTTGAAGATAGTTTCAATTTTGAACAAGTTGAGATATTACGGGTGTTTTAATTGCCATCAAGGCAACGACACTTGATATTCCAAATTAAACTGTGTTGCGCAGAGATGAGCCAAACTACAAAGTTTCAACAATGGGTATTCAGAACTATCGAATATCCTCTGTACTCGAATTGGAAATAAATTTATTTTCGTTGGTGTAATGTGTCTATCTATTAAAAGCATTTTTCTAATGACAATACAGAAGATATGATGTATCTTTTATATTGTTATTAGTAGAGTAACTGAGAACCAGTTACTAGTAGAGTAACTGAGAACCAGTTACTCCGTGATCATGGCGCTTGCAACAGCGCCGAAATATCGGATACTCACAAACAAAAAGGTACATCGTGGCAATCCCGCAGATTTCTATTTCAATGTTACTGACCATGAAAGTTTAAAACAATATATTAGTAAAATGCTTTGACAGTACGGAATCACTATTTATTTTTGTTACCTAGTTCAAGACTACTACACAATTTTGTCCAGTCATAATCTATATTAATATTATAAAGCTTAAGAGTTTGTTTGAACCCGCTAATCTCAGGAACCGCTGCTCCGATTTGAAAAATCTTTCTGTGTTGGATAGTACATTTATTGAGAAAGGCTATATATCACCAAATAGGAGCGGAGCACCAATGAAGAATGTTTCAAAAACGGGTGAAAATTATCACGCTACGGGCAGTAGGAGACGCAAACGAGGTTGCGTGGGTCAGCAAGTAATATACATTTTTTATTAATTGGGTATTGTTTTGAAGTAGTTTTTATAAGAAACTACTTTCTTATACATAAATTGATGATCGAATATCGGTCTTAACAGTAGTCATGATATCATCTTAAAACAAGTGATAAGAAATTTGATACTTAAAATAAATCATAGACAGTCGTAGTAGATAGCCGAGGCTTAATTCTCAGATTGTACCCACAATAAGCTCCAAAGATTCCAATTAAAATTAACTATATTGGTCTGCTTATACAGAAATTAGTTCCATTCCAATTATGAAACGGGATCGTTTTCATATAGATTCGATTAATAGTTGCGTATTTCGAGAACACAATTTTGCTAACAAAATTATGGATGCATCTGTGAAAATCAAATTCACGAAGCGTACCAATTGACGCTGGTGTATGAAGTGAAGTTGTGACATTAGAATTGTACACCAATTTGACAAACGTCTAAAATACGCTAAAGCTTGTGTAACACAAATATTATCATAATTTCATATTTTATATCTTATATTTACCTATTTGGCTTTAAATTTCAAATTTAAAAACCCAATTAGGTTATTTCAAAGCAAATGTCATATTTGAATTTACGTGAGCAAAATAATAATTGAAAAGTATTTCTTAAGTTTGTTAATAACAAACTAAAGAAATACTTTTCAATTATTTTTTTAGTTTGGCTAAATAAGAACAAATACATCGTAATAAAAATCAATATTGGGAAATAGACTTAATTGTAATTAGTACTGTATAAATTAATATTTCGTCTAAAAATGTAAGTACGAATCATACGGAAATGAAATCCAAAAAGATCCCCAAGGCGATCAGTGTGGATGAAAATTCCAAATGAATCCCACAGGGAATCTAAGGGATTCTAGTGAGCGGAACCATATCCGACCGCAGAAGGTCTCTTCACCACATTAAAAATGTTATTTTAGATATCTAAAGTACATTCAACGGATCACATTGGTAAGGTGTAGTATGCGCATTAAAAAATATTTCTTTAAAAGTAAGAAGGTATAGTCCATTCGCTTAGATACGGTCACATTGATCGCGTCGCCGGCGCCATCATACGTACGGCAAGCCGCCACAAAGTGCCTGCGGCGGACACCCACAAGCAAGTATGATTTGTCAGTTTACTCCGTTGTATGAATAAATGTACCTGTTCTATTTTACAACAATAACCACAATTGCGTGCAGGTGCACCGACACTATCCAAACGTATACACGCTATACACGCACTTTTGTACTATTTACTTCTACGAAACTTCAACAACTTGCAGATGTATTAGCTAAAATCTCAAAAATCTATCCAAAATGGTGAGTTCATTACTAAGTATTAATGACTGACAAAATGATAATATAACTACGTACTTACTTTGTACGACTTTTAGACTTGTTATGTAAATAGCCCTTAAGCCCTTCAACACGTATTCAAATGGGCCATTCCTATAACAGTCACTTAAATTTCAAATAAAAGGTTATTTTACATTTATTCCACGTGCGTAAAATGTCTTTATTTCTGAGAATATTCTAGAAAATGTTATGGAAATCCATTTGTGGCTATTTCTCATGAAACCAGTTCATTTTAACGTCTCTGCGGGTTTCATCATATTCAATTCAAGTTCGTTACATTTTTGTTCAATTCAACATATCTTTGTGTTTGTTAATAAAATCTTTTGTTTGAGACATTTTAATAGTACTCACTTTTGCCCGTGGCTCCGCTCATGTGTATTTCGGTTATCGCGATAAAGAGTAGCCTATGTCATTTTTCAAAAACCAAAGCATCTCCATGCAAAATTTCATTGAAATCGGTGCAGTGGTATTGTCGTGAAACCGTAAGAGACAGATCATTAATCAAAAATTTTAACAAAAAAAACCGACTTCAATCTAGACCAAATTAAAATAAGACCACACGGGAAGCACGAGCTTTGAAATAAAAAAAGAATCATCAAAATCGGTTCACCTAGTAAAAAGTTATGAGGTAACAAAAATATTAAATTTATATATATTTATATCATATTTAAAAAAAAAAGTTGAATTGATAACCACCTCCTTTTTTGAAGTCGGGTAAAAATAGTTAGTTGCGAATTTATAATATTAGGATAGAGGTTAAAACGACCAGGTGACCTGTTTATCACCTGACCGTAACCTATTTACAGTTCGTGTATCAGGAAAATATTGTAGGAGACCTATACGATGGAACTAAGCCGGCTTAACATTTCATATTCTACAATTCTGTGACGTTGCTTTTCACCGAGTGAATGAGGTTATCGGAGCTCAAACCTTCTCCTAATTTTGTGGGAAGAACTCAAAGAACAGCAGCCCATTTATTACTTTTGATTTGCAGGTGTCTACAGATGGTGTTAGTGACTTGCTATCTGGTACAAAATATATTCGTTTGACCTCCTATTCTATAATCTAAAAAAATATCGTTAATATATCGTACATCAACATCAGCTTACGTTTCGAGTTCATTTGCAGGGTTCGATGGCTGAGAATACCGTGATTGGTTCCAGTACACCGTTATGGCAGAAAAGCGGCGATTTCCTAGTAATCAGTGTTTTGTATTGTTTTGCATTTTTATCTCTGTTTTTTACAGACCACCGCGAATTTTCATTTCCTCTTTTATTTCGATTTCTTGTATTGTACATTGCAATGTAGAACACTTTAAAAAAATCGAATTTGTTAACAAAGCTTACATAACAGGAAACTAGAGAATAAGACTATTATTAATCACTAGCCGACCCACGCAACCTCGTTTGCGTCTCCTATTGCCCGTAGCGTGATAATTTTCCCCCGTTTTTGAAACATTTTTCATTGTTGCTCCACTCCTATTGGTCGTAGCGTGATGATATATAGCTTATGGACGTCCTCGATAAATGTACTACCCAACACTGAAAGAATTTTTCAAATCGGACCAGTGGTTCCTGAGGTTAGCGCGTTCAAACAAACAAAACAAACTCTTCAGCTTTATTTAATAGTATAGATTTCTATTATTTTTAGTCAGCTTGAGGATTAAATAAATCACTCACCAAGATCTTAACATACAAGAATACGCTCTGCAATAGGTCTGTTTTAATCAGCATTGATTTTCGGCATTCCACATTGCAGATTTTTGATTACTTTAATACCACGTCATATTAAAAAAAAAGTCAAAACTAAAACCCAACTACAACAAAAAACGACGCTGAAAAAGTATGAAACAAGTTTCAAAAGCCGTAGTCATGCGTTGTTAAAGTGTTAAAGCTGTAGTCCATGTAGTTTAATGTACCATAGTCCATAACACTTTAACAACGCGTGACTACGGGTTTTGAAACTTGTTTCATACTTTTTCAGCGTGGTTTTTTGTCGTAGTTGGGTTTTAGTTGTTACTTTTTTTTTATTTAAAATGTTTTGGTGCCTCTATAATATTAATTTCTTTAATTATCGAATAAATACGGACAAAGTCACGAGAAAATGCTAATAATATATATATATATATATTTGAAATGTACAAGTAATGCCCTTTCCAATGATACCAAACACGGCATATATATCTCAAATTTATTTTTTAATACAGTACTTTATGTCGGCTAGAGGGCGCCACATTAGATTTAGTGACACGTCATATAGCCTATAACCAGCGGACGATTGAGACGCTTCTAACGATACCTCATTTTTCCAGTTCTAATAAGTAGTTAAGGAGCTATGAGGGAACAGGTGAACATACATACATACTTACATACATAGCCTGTCAAAATCATAACCCTCCTTTGGCTTTGCCGTAGTCGGGTAAAAAGCCCGGAGTATTAACATACGCCACTTAGGTACGTTTTTTTATGTACTAGGGTACAAACGAGCAGACGTATAACCCGATGGTAAGTGATTACCGCCGCCCAGGGACACCCGCAACACAAGAGGCGTCACAAGTGCATTGCCGGCCTTTGGGGGTTGGGGGTATGGGCTTCCGGTATCCTTACTCACCCGGTGTGAAACACTGTGAGGCCGTGGTATCACTCCGGTCGAGCCGGCCCATTCATGCCGAAGCGTGGCTCTCCCACGGTAAAGTTGTTTGTAAATTGTGAGTTTGTCGAGCTCCTTGGTAAACACAAATCGCCAAGGGCACATTGAAGTAAAACACAATGTAGAAGACACGATAACTGTGGTAACTCCCTAAAGGATACCCTCCTTTTAAACGGTTAACGGCTCTCATTACACTAAGTGTCTTGAGAGATTGCATTTGTAAGTGAGGAATATATTTCCCGAGATTCATATAAAAAGAAATTGTGCTTATAAGGAATGTAAAGCCGAATCTGCACCGAACAAAAGTTGCCAACTTTTGTGCTGTCAACACGAATTGGTGACAAAAGTTTCTGTAATTTCCTTGTGTTGGCAACAAAAATTATTTATAAATGTTGGAAACCATGTTTCTGTTTTTGACGGTAAACATCAAAAGAATACGCTTGTTGCAGTTTTCTATTGGTTTTGTGGAAACTCTTAGTTCGAATGTTTTTCATATTGTTGGCGACTCGGTGAAGACGCAATGGAAACAAATGTATATAAATAACTGTTAAAAAATATTAAAAACGTTATGGTGAATGTTCTTTTTTTTTTATCTGTTTCCACGAACAGATAATGAATGCCTGTCTTCTACTAATTATAATTTAAACATAACTGTAACTGATGTCACTGAAATAAGTTATTAATTTCCTTTTGACTATGGACCAGCAAATGCTCACAATAAATTGAAATATACTATACAAAAAATTATAATAAGCATTAGCATCTGTTGTTATTTCAAACTAACAGCTTTTCACTCAATTCAAATAAAAGTATTACGGTCCTAAGGTACATCAAAAAAACTTTTTTTTAAATTTTTTCTCTGTCAGTTGGTTCTGGCTTATCTCTGGAACGGATGGACTGATTTTGACTGGATTTGCTTTGGCAAATAGCTGATAATATTAGGACTAACTTCAGCTCCTTTTTTAAATTAACTTCACCCCGCCTTTGTTGGTGTAGCTTTACAACAGCAGCCTACTTAACGACTTTTTGGTCCGTCTTTTTGTACTACAATCTTATATATAAAATTCTCGTGTCACAATGTTAGTTACCATACTCCTCTGAAACGGCTGGACCGATTTTTATGAAATTTGGTATGCATATCGGGTAGGTCTGAGAATCGACCAACATCTATTTTTCATACCCCAATTTTTTTAAGGCAAAACGGCTTTTGCCGGATCAGCTAGTAGGATATAAAGTCCACCTAGAGTACAATGTTCAACATATTCTGTTTTATTAGGAATCCAAATAAAATAAAACTTATAAACCTTGAATAAATTATCGTACACTTAACTGCAGCATTTATTGTAACCAGTGTCGCAATTTTATTTATCTAATGTTACCTGGATATGAACCTTTAATGCTAAGCTCGGTAAACATCCAGTACTTTGCTTAATATTCTTGTATAATAAAGGTATTATTATACACGTAATGAACTAAACAATGGGAACAAGCACCAGAATAATGTAGTCTATATTTATTTTGTTAATCCCACCATGTGTACGTACAGTGGCAGATGAAAACAAAATATCGTTACAACTCTACCTTCCAGGAAGGATTTTATAAAAACATGCTTCTGTGGTTTTATCTAATTCATCATAATTACAAATACGAACATTGTATGTTTCTAAACGTACACCATGATTTAAAAATGATTTGGAAGTGAAAATTTAATGTCAAGTTGAAGAATTTGAATTATAATCTTATTTCGCGATAAGTTGATTCGGTGCAATGTATTGCATTGTAAGATGCGTAGGATACGTATACAATTGAAAGAAATCTTTGAAATTTTTGGTTTTGGTTAAATACAATACACTAGTACATATAATCGCGAAAAGTTAGGAAGCAAGTACCTTGGCCTAGTGGTTTAACGGTCACCACGCCGTTTCCTACTTCTCCAAGTGTCATGGGTTCAAATCCCACGTAGGACAACACTTTGTGTGATCCACAAATTGTTGTTCTGAGTCTGGGTGTTCTTTTTGTCCGTTTCATGTATGTTTGTAAAGTCCCCCGCGACACAGGATTTATTCCTAGTACGGGAGTAAGTAAGAAAAAAAAAAAGTACCAGTAAAAACCTAAATTTTGCCAACTGACATTGGATCATCAAAAACAGGTTGGTTGGTCTTGTACTGAAAGGAGTGAAGGCAAGTCAATAGAAGAAATTTTAGATTGTTTTATACAAATGTGTACGGATTGGTGAATTTCAAAGTGTTTTGAGATTACTAAAAGACTATTTCTAAAGAAGTTTCCATTTAATGAACTACGTCTAAAACTTAATGGCAATGAACATCTATGATAATTGTATGAATTCTCAAAATTTAAAAAAAAACACGACATAATAACCTGAGTTCCCTTTAAAAAGTAACAAACACGTTATGCGCTTGCATTTGAGACACCACTCGATGATATTTTTGCAGACATTCGGTTACTCTTCCCCACTTTTACCGCCATAACTTTTAAACGGCTCAACCGATTTTCATGAAACATGTCTAACAACACTCGCACGTAACTCACCTTTCATAAAAAAAAAACTAAATTGAAATCGCTTCATCCGTTCGGGAGCTACGGTGCCACAGACAGACAGACACTTGAAAATTATAACACCCCTCTTTTTGGTCGGGGGTTAAAAAAGTAAGAAATAAATGATAATATTTGTATATCTAAACATAAAAGATGCACTTCTTATAACAACACAATGGTATTCTCATACTTAAAACTAGCTGACCCATGCTAACCTCGTCGTCTCCTATTGGCCACAGGGTAATTATTTTCCCCCATTTTTCGAACATTTTTCATTGGTGCTTCGCTCCTATGTGCTCTTAGCGTAATGATATATTACTTATAGCCTTCCTCGATAAATGGGCTATCTAACACTGAAATAATTTTTCAAATCGGACCAGTAGATCCTGAGATTAGCGCGTTCAAGCAAATAAACAAACAAACTCATTAGCTTTATATATTAGTAAGTATATAGATATACATGCAAATATTTTAAAGTTATATAGACACATTGAAACTTTAAAAATTCAGTTAAATTACTTAATTAAGTATAACAGAAAACACTCAATCTCTGATGTTTAAATACTGGGCGAACATAAAAAGCACTCCTAAAAGCTACTTCCGGACCTTTCCGTTTCACCACTAGCATTTGTATGAATAATGCAATGTATTTATAAACTGTGCACCAACTTTTAATAATATACGTAGAAGTAGAGCCTGCAGCTTTCAACTTGTATAACCAGAACTTTAACACCGCAAATGATAGTAAACGGTCCAAATACTCATGTATGGTGACCACCACTCTTGGATTCTGCTTATGCTTTTCATCAGGCAAAGTAGAGTCATTTTGGCAGGGCGAAACATAAAAATAAATAATTATATAAAGGTGAATCAAACATTTCTAACAAAAAATTCTAATTTAATAACCTCTTCCATAACTGATTTCTTTGAATAGGTATACAAATAAATAACCACCTTTATTGATTTTACTACGATAGTCTTCTTAATTGTTGTATTTCAAATTCTGATATATTTCTAGAAATTGTTATTTGTTACTTAGTAATGAATGATTTGAACTCAAACTCAATGAAAGTCATTGTGTTTTGTCTTCATTTCATACCAGATTTACCTGTCGTGTGAGCCAAGTGTGATAAGCGCTCACGAGTTTTATTTAGAATAGAAACTTAATTAGAAAAGGTAGTAGAGCCACGCTGATTTCAGCATGAACGGACCGGCTCGACCGGGGCGGTACTACCCTCGCACAGAAAATCAACGTAAAATGACAACGTTCGTGCTGTCGTGTTTTGTTGGTGAGTGCGAGACCGGAGGCCCAAATAGTCTCGTCAACAAGTTCCATACTTGTTGACTAGACTAAAAGATGCAGCAGCATCACTAGGCCACCATGGTGTGGGTCGCCATACTGCATTGTCTGCATTCGCAATGAGTATGGTGACCACCACTCTTGGATTCTGATTATGCTTTCCATCAGGCAGAGTAGGTAGAGTCGTTTTAGCGGGCCAATCATAAAGAAAAAAAAAACGTTCCATTTTTGTTGAGAGAATTTAATTGCTTCTCAAGGTTTCATCCAAATTTATAGCAAACAGCATTATGAAGACAATTCATCTTGTTGAAGTTACTGAAGTCAGTGATATTTAGTGATAAAGGCCAGCAACGCACTTGTGACGCCTCTGGTGTAACCATCAGACGATACGTCTGCTCGTTTGCTCCCTATACCATAAAAAAGTCATATTTAAAAGCTGTTTAATCAGTTCTTTTTAAATACAATTATTAAAATACTATTATACTAGAACAAGAATACCTGCTAATAACTTTCTTCATCTTGTTCAAATATTGCTTAAAGACCGAGCCTCCATCGGGAGTAATTGAGTTCTACACTAATAGGTTCGCAATTTGCTTGAGTGCATCGGCTGCCACTGTAACCGTATCTGCTAGGTCAGATGATGTTTTTGATAATTGAATTATATTAGCCATAACTTTGATTCAAAGAAGTTTCTTTGTAATTTCACCTAAAAAATTCTATGTTTTTAACTCCCGAGGCAAAAAGAGGGTTGTTATAACTTTAACGTGTCTGCCAAACTCAAACTCAACAAGATTTTATTCATATAGGCACTTATTTTACAGGCACTATGAATAGTCAATATTTAATATTAAAAAATCGAGTGATTCTAGTCGGCAGTTCCAAGTGCAGCCTAACCTTCATGGAAAAGAATCTGGCAAGAAACTCCATTGTTAACTGTCTGTGGCACCGTAGCTCGCAAACAGATAAAGCGATTTCAATTTAGTTTTTTTTGTATGAAAGGTGAGTTACGTGCGAGTGTTCTTAGACATGTTTCATGAAAATCGGTTGAGTCGTTTAAAAGTTATGGGGGTGAAAGTGGGGAAGAATAACCGAATGTCTGCAAAAAATATCATTGGCGTATGATTACTCGATTAAGTGCTTGAGTAGGGGGCTTTTTAAATTTTGAATTCAAAATTAATTATGACAAATTTATTAGTGGCATATTGTTATTGGAAAAGTTTTCTACGGATTGCCACTTTTTTTGCCGTCTTCTTGCTATTTCTAATATTTATTTATTCGTAATTTAAATATTACTTAATACCGTCTTAGCGTCAATAGGTATTGCCACTATACCGTACATATAAGACTACAGTTTATCGGATTTTTCTAATTTTATTTCATTTCATTGATGAATTTTATGTTTCGTCGACTTCCATTATCCGTCACCAGTGACATGGTGAAATTTAATAAATATCACATCTAAGGTGTATAAAAAAATAACTATAATATAATCATCATCAACAGCATTTAATTGTCCACTGCTGGACATAGGCCTTTCTTGAAAAACTATAATATAGTTATATTAAAATAAAGGCATGCAAATCTCCGACAAGGCAAGTTGCATTCTAGCTCAAATTGTCTTTGTTAGACCAGCGTAAACGATATTAGGTTTAAATTGATGTGTTTTGCTTGAAACGATTAAGCCAGCCTTTGTGCACATTCACTTTGTGTGGACCGCGTAATATAATTCAAATCGATAAACAACAAAGTTTATGTTAACTATCGGTATTCTAGACAAAAAAGTTTACGTCTTTTAAATCAATCGCTTCAAAATTTCTACTGTTTTCGTTTTTTTTGTACGATATTTTCAAGAACCACTTTCATATTTAAAATGTTAAGCTATACAAAAAAAAGAATTACTCAATTCTTTTTTCTTATTTTCTTTCATTTTTCCGTAGTACCATGCCTAATGGGCCGGAACGATAATATGTGCAGAAACACGGCTCTTTCATAGTAAATAGATTTTATTTTCGTGCCATATCGGCACTAAATATATACATGTCGGAGTGAGGGTATCCAAATAATAAAAGTGATACAAACATTTGCCACTATCGAACACTACGGAACACTCTATATAAAGCGGCGCGATCGGCAACAGGACACAGTTCTCTTCAGATCTCGCGACGACCATATCTATTATTTGATTTGTGATTTATTGTATCTCTGTGTTTTATATTGTGTGTATGAGGCGATATTTATCAGTGGGGGAATTACTAGCCTAGGTGGCGAATTCCACAGGGCATCGCGGAGGGCTGAGCGTTGCCCTAATCCCCTCATGGGGGGTTGCTGATGATGTTTAAGATTGATTCCTATCCGTTTAGTAGTGATTAGTGTTTGGCTATAGTCCAGATTGGCAGTATCTGTGATTCATGTTCTCGTTTATTCCTGTGTCTCCGACATCAGAAGTGGGATCTGAATCTCATTTGCCCACAACGTTTGAGAGTGTAACGGATCGTCAGTCGCGGCGAGCTGTCGAACTACCCGCCGCTCGAAAATCGTACGAGGTGTCATTTGTTAAATTTTTGTAAGCGAGAACGCTCACATAGTGTCAAAGTGTCGGTATAGCCTTTTCGCGAACGAACGGTTTGTGAGACGTGCGGCCTACAACAGCGGCAGCGTGCGGTAGTAAAAGTAACGCATCGGTAACTGGGAAAGTAACCGGTATGTACGGACAACTCCAACAATCCGGTGAGTCGTACTATTTTTATTTTGTGCTGAGTGCTCTTTAATAAGATAAGTTCTGTCAGATGAATTTCTAGGCAAACGACAATATTGTGTAATTTATACTCTCGATTGTTTGATTGATTGTTGATTTTTGTGTAAACAAAAATAAAATAGTGGAATAAGTGGAAGTGATTTTGATTCAAAAATGGACAATATTGTGCAGTAACATTATTGAGGGTAGGTAATGCCCGCACTTATTGTAGCATCGAAATTCTATGTACAGTTTTAATCCAGATTTATTCATTGCGGTTATTGTTTCATGTAGTACACGATTACTGTATTTCAAACGACATAATTATGGAAGAGATCTGCTTGCATTAGGGTTTTAAGCAGCAATTTTCGAAAAGAATCTTGTTCTTAAAAATAATAAGGTCGTTTCTATTGGTGGCATTGGTACAAAGGTAGTCGATTTAGGAAATTTAGAGTGTAGTATTATACCATAGCAGAAATATGTCAGAAATGGAGCTGCCTGGGATTGAGCTGCCGATTTTGCACATGCTGTTTGTTTATTGTTTAAATTTATTTCTTATTTTTAACCCCCGACGCAAAAAGAGGGGTGTTATAAGTTTGACGAGTCTGTCTGTCTGTGGCACCGTAGCTCGCGAACGGATGAAGCGATTTCAATTTAGTTTTTTTGTATGAAAGGTGAGTTACGTGCGAGTGTTCTTAGACGTGTTTCATGAGAGTCGGTTGAGTCATTTGAAGGTTGTGGGGGTGAAAGTGGGGAAGGAAAACCGAATGTCTGCAAAACGTGCCAGTATAATCGTTAAATGACAATTGTGTAATTGATAACTTCGACCTGATGCTGCATAAGGGGTTTTTTTATTTATTCAATTTTAAATTTATGATCGTGATGTGATTTTTAGTTTGAGGCGGGTTCATCTTTGATAGTGGCTGTTAACATTTTTTAGATTATTATTTTTACCACTTTGTGATAGTTGTGACTCGAATTATAATTACCGTTTTTTTATTTTGTGATGAAATGTCGATATTTTCAGTAAAGATAAAAAAACTGGTCGGACTTCTATTTGGTGTCAGCTATCTCACCAGCAGCGGGTGATTGTAGCTGGCATGTCTATGTAGTTGGCAGATATACGTGTGGTAGTCACAAGGGATGACTAACTGTTACATTTGTGGTGGTCACAGGGATGACCTACGATACTATTTATTTGGATTGCTTTGAGAATTTGCAGCTGCAGCAGTAGTCAATTACTAAAGTTCTTATTTTATGTTGTTTTGATTTTAATAACGATGTTACTGTTTTCTTTTGCTGTTCAGTAGTGTACTGTTTTATTGAGACAGAATAGACAGTGAGGTCAGATATGGCAGAGTGAGAGAGATACTGTGTGTACACGTATGTGACGTTTGATAGGGAAAGTGTAAATTAGTAAAGTATGATCTCAGTAACTTAGTTTTGATTCAAAGTTAAGAAAGAAATTAGACAAAGTTAAATCCTAAATATAAAGGACCGTTTAAAATTGTAGAGTTGCTCGACGGCGATCGTTATACTTTGAAATCTTTAACTGGTAACGGAATCTACAAATGCGCTTGCGTTCGTATACGAGAGTTTCCTTTAAGTGATATACCCGAGAAGGTAGATTTGTCTGACATTGATTATTAATGTTGATGATGATAATCAAGGGTTAATTAATGCTGATGCAATGGAATGAAATTGCGTTGTAATTGTGTGGCGAGTAGTCTCTATAATGAGACTATGAGATATCCTAACAGCGTGGTGGTTGTTAAAAGTTTAGTTAAGTTTTGTTAAAAGTAAGTAAGTTAAGTTTTTGGCGAGGTGGCCACTGAAAGGCGAGGTGGCCATTGAAAGGCGAGGTGGCCATTGAAAGGCGAGGTGGCCACTGAAAGGCGAGGTGGCCACTGAAAGGCGAGGTGGCCACTGAAAGGCGAGGTGGCCATTGAAAAGTGAAATTGGTAGAATAAGAGGCCATGTAGATATTGTTAATAATAATAATCCAAAAATGTGTAACGCGATAAACGGTGAGGTGACTGTTGCGATACTACTTACTGGTGTTATTAATTTAGTATGTAGCGAGAAGTCTATTAGCATTCAGATTTCATAACGAAAAGCCTATTTTATGAGAATGTCCTAAATGAAGTTGTTCCACAGAAGATAAAATGTAATAATGTACCCAATGTCCTTGGTCAGGAGTGGCCGAACAACACAAAAATCTCTTTCTTTTCTGCGGATAATGATGATGATGCCTTCAACATCACACGAGGACGTGTAATACGTCAGGACGGCCGTGTCGGAGTGAGGGTATCCAAATAATAAAAGTGATACAAACATTTGCCACTATCGAACACTACGGAACACTCTATATAAAGCGGCGCGATCGGCAACAGGACACAGTTCTCTTCAGATCTCGCGACGACCATATCTATTATTTGATTTGTGATTTATTGTATCTCTGTGTTTTATATTGTGTGTATGAGGCGATATTTATCAGTGGGGGAATTACTAGCCTAGGTGGCGAATTCCACAGGGCATCGCGGAGGGCTGAGCGTTGCCCTAATCCCCTCATGGGGGGTTGCTGATGATGTTTAAGATTGATTCCTATCCGTTTAGTAGTGATTAGTGTTTGGCTATAGTCCAGATTGGCAGTATCTGTGATTCATGTTCTCGTTTATTCCTGTGTCTCCGACATACATATACATAGAAGCAAAATCTTAAATTCCTGAAAGAAATATATCCTCTATCTAAGCTGCTGGTAAATGAACGAAGAAAAAGTCAGGCAGAACAGGCGGGACACGGCTAACACGATATAAAACACACTCACAATCTTAACTTATCTGTGTAAACTTGCTGACATGAAAACTTAACAACAAATATGCATTTTTGAGCGAACGAAGCGAGCGATATAACAAGAACTTCGTGAAATTCGTTTGATAATTTTCCCGTCCAAACAATTCCATACAAATTATTTCGTGCGATATACTTGTAGCTGAAAAGTTATACGAAGAGCACTCTGACTTAAAAAATACTGAATTTATCTGTTCGTTAAACCCATCGTTGCCTCTGGTGTATTTTACCACCTTTTAAATATTCGAACATCAAAGTATGTACATACGTACCTTTTACTTATATGATGTTTCAAACAGGTTTTATTTTCCTTTGTCAAACCGTTCAAAGTTAAATAAATAAATACACAATTCATTGCGGTAACTCAAGGACATTCATTATTGCACAGTTCTTGTATGTTATGCTAATGTAACTCTCTTCGAAATAAGTTAAATTAAAAAGCTTTTTAAAAACAAGCTTTTACTAGAATGTCTCGAGACGAATCAAACGAGTCCAAGCTCGATTATGTTGCGACGTTTCTTTACAGAGTCCCTATGGCCTTCCAGCTCTAGCATCAGATCAGCTCCATGTCATTATAATATTGTATTGTCACACACATATGCTTCCAAAATTTCAGCAAAATCGGTTGAAGATATTTGCTTCAAAATTGAGTTGCAAGATTCCACCCGAACATACATACATTGCAAGTAAATAAAAAGCTTTTAAAATATGAATATGTTCGTATATTTATTTGGCTAAATGCGCTAATCTCAGGAAATATTGGTTTATTTTTTTTATTATTTTAGTCATGGGTGGTTTCAGTCGTCGAGGAAAAAGTGAGGAAAAATATATTCCTTTTAAGAGGTACAGACAAAAATGCACGAGTCAGCAAGATACATTATTTTTATCATATTGCACTAACGAGGTCTTTCCAAATTTTTATTTTATTTTATGTGCTTCATTACGACAAAGTGTTAAAGCTGCATTATTCATTACTGTACGTTATTATTTCATAGATATGGATCGGAACACAGTCATCGATGTACTCACACCGCCGTTGCAGGAAGTGGGAAGCGATAAATTTGTTGCGAAGTAAAATAAAACGTTCGGATTTTGCTCGTTCTGCTGTCTGCGTTTATGATATATTGTTTGTAGAATTTTCAGATCCTGTTTTTTTATGTTTTAGGAAACGTATAGTCTGATTTGCTGTTGAGAATAAAAGAAACCTACAAAGACATTTTAAGAAAATATCAAAAGTAAAGTTTCATCTAAATCCGTTCAGTAGTTTTTGCGTGAAAGAGTGACAAACATCCATCCATCCATACTTACAAACTTTCGCATTTATAATATTAGTATAGTTATAGACCTTTACAAAAGACAATCTCAAACCAAAGTAGTTAGTTGCCGATAAACTGGTTCAGTCACGTTATAACTTATTCAGTCGCGAAGGAGGGTGTGACCATAAGGTCTTTC
This sequence comes from Diaphora mendica, assembly GCA_949125395.1. Lineage (NCBI taxonomy): Eukaryota > Metazoa > Arthropoda > Insecta > Lepidoptera > Erebidae > Diaphora > Diaphora mendica. Next base: position 30,848,157 of record OX421314.1, read on the forward strand.
ATTTTCATATGTGATATAATTAAATGATTGTGGTAATTAGTGTATATTACATATGTGTATATATATGTGAGTATTTGTAATTGTATATATATGTATGTCTGTATAAGTGGATATATGTATATCTGGCCGATTATATTCATAACAACTAAAATAATACTTAAAATTAATTGCACCGTCAACTGCTAGTCTCTGTACAATACATTTTGATCCATCCTAAGGTTGCCTGGAAGAGATTACTTTTGGCAATAAGGCCGTCCTTTGTACATTACATTATATATTGGTCATCTTATGTACTCTCTTGTAAATATATAAAATGAAAAAATAAAGAGTTGTCTATCTATCTATCAAAGTAGTATAGCCTATGCTATGGTGGCCTAGTTATGATCTCACTTATATGACTCGAACTGATTAAAATCACATGTCCGCGCCTTCTAGAGTCAAGTATCTTATAGGTAACCAGGTAACTGGTTCTAGTACTTTGATGGACCTGGACTATCTTCAGTCAACAAATGACCCCCTCGTGTATATGCTTATAAATGATGTTACATCCAAAATAGTTTTATTATACTATATAAAAGACTAATTGTCCCCGGCGGTGCTACTCGCGGTTGTTGTTGTGCCTTTACAACAATATCCACGGATAACGCCGCGGCGCGCAAGTAGTTCAAAATGAAAGTTGTCTAAGTTACTTTTTATAACATCAGCTATATCCCAGTAGAAGATCCGTCTAAATTGGTCCACTTGTCCCAGAGATTAGCCGGAACAAACAGAGAGACAAATAACAATTTTAAAAAATGTATAATGTGTCACTGTAAGATTGTAAAAACTAATAGATTACAATTTCCCTAGCGAGATTGCAAACTATCGATAGATTGTCAACTGTGATATACGCGCGTCAAATTATAGTCTAGGCCCAAATAGTCTAGTCAACAAGTTCCATACTTGTTGACTAGACTAAAAGATGCAGAAGCATCACTAGGCCGCCATGGTGAGGGTCGCCATACTGCATTGTCTGCATTCGCAGTGAGTATGGCGACCAATACTCTTGGATTCTGCTTATGCTTTCCATCAGGCAGAGTAGAGTCATTTTGGCGGGCCATACATAAAAAAAAAAAAAAAAAAAAACGCCTTGATTGGTCGGTTTCACAGTAGGCCGTTCAATGGCCATAGAGTTAAGTTAGAAGTTCTTTGAATAATCACAGATTAATTTTACTGTCACAACAATTATATATAACTAATTCTAAAGCTGTTAGGTATTTTCAACATGAAATCAATTTACAATCACAAAAATACTGTACATTCGGCAACAAAGACGAATTAAGAAACAAATATAGCGGCGCGGGACATATATGCTGTTCAACCAATCAGCGCGCGGCTTGCGAATCGTCGATACCATTTCACAATCTTTCGACTGTTTGCAATCTCGCGAGATAGATTACAATCAAACGGATTTGACAATCTGACGGTAACATAATTATATAAGTACCGTATATACTTTTATATGCATTAAGTGGAAAGCTGTTAATTTTAAATTACAAAATAGACACCTCAATTTTATTTATTTGTGTAGTATATCCATATACTATATTGTCGGCTCAGAGGTACACGTGCCCACTCACCTCCGTCGCTCACAGTTGACTGAACTGTGTGCGACCGCACATGCCCTGAGATGACCTAATGCTTCCTTCTCATTCATTCAATGAATGAATGCGTTACTAGTGAAGTGACTGACCATAGACACATACACTACAATTTGTATGCACAAATTACTTTAGGAACTTGATAATAAAAAGAAAATATTTGTACAAGTCTCATAAGTAAGTAGTAACAACAAAACTAGCACTTAGAAGAATCAAAATAGATAGCGTTCAGTGGCAGAGTACTTAGCAACTTTAATTTCCTGACGAGGGTACAGCGCCTCTTCGAAGGCTTCCTACTCTCAATAAATTATATTATAACAATATATTAAAGTCCTTCGAATTGTTTCATTTGAAAAGCCACTTTATATGAAATGCGTTACGTATATAATTTGATTCTTTTCATGTTACAAGCACACTTATGTTGAGGTACTCTCCAATTATATCATCAAATCGTTCAGCAATCGCAATTTTATTGACTTTGTTCTTTGATGTTTTTTTTTTTATTTTGTCGAAAACATTGTGAGCTATTAAATTATAATAACAGGCAATCATGTTATATGAAACAATTATCATTTACAAGAATACAAACAACTTTAATGGTTTTCAAAGATTTATGAGAGGGCTAAGTTTGCCCCTCTTCAAATGTTTATTTGGAGAAAATAACCCAGGGGGCTTTTTAAACTGTTTATGAGACCAAACTTTTATAATATATTTTGGTTCACCCCAGCATTGTTCATATGAAAATAATTTTAATACCTCTTGGGAATAGTTATTTGTTTTATTACAAATGCCCGGCGATGTGTATGCAAAACTTTATTTTAATCAAATGAAGGGATGAAAATACGAGCAAATTCCACAATTTTATCGTGCATATGATTTGTGTGACGACCAACACCTAAACCAGGAGCTCGAGCATGTTCGGTGCGTCCTACGGAACAATGGACATAGGGTGAAGTTCCCACCTAGACACAAAGGAAGCCACCAGAGAAGGGACAGGGTAGACAGACAACCAGCATTTCTGCCTTATATAAAAGGAGTGACAGATAAGATCTCAAACATACTTAATAAGTTTTCACTCAATACTGTCTTCACTCCATTCAGAAAAGTGGCACAATGTCTCCGATCCCCAAAAGACAATTTCCCCTTGGAGAAGCCTGGTGTCTACAAGATCGACTGCAGTTGTGGGAGTTCATATATCGGCCAAACTAAACGTACCATCGCGTGCCGCATGAACGAACACATAAAAGCGGTCAAAAACAACGACCAGCAGAAATCGGCAATCGCGAAGCATTTGATTGACTCGGGCCCAAATCACTGGATTGAGTTTCACAACCCACAGATAATTACGACAGAACGCCACTACATACCTAGATTGGTCAGGGAAGCGATTGAAATTAATAAACACAAAAATTTCAATCGTGAGGATGGGTTCAAACTGTCAAATGTCTGGAATCCCGTGATTCGAATGTGCAAAAACCGGCGTAATCAACAAAACATAGTTTCGCGACCAGATACTGTTAGTGTTGTGTGTCGAGAACAATTACGAGTGAATAGTGAGTTAGTGAACAGTGGTACCGGGGGCGATCGTAGTAAAAGACTGCGAAAGAGGGTAGACCGATATGTCTGCCAATAACATCCCACCCGCAAGATCTTCAGTTACTCCGTGATCATGGCGCTTGCAACAGCGCCGAAATATCGGATACTCACAAACAAAAAGGTACATGGTAGCAATCCCGTAGATTTCTATTTTAATGTTTCTGACCATGAAAGTTTAAAGTAACAACTTTATATTACACAAAAACAAACAGCAATTTAAACCAAATGGAGCTATATCGCTTAAGAATTAAGTGTTTCGGCACTTCACGGCACGGTTCGGCACGGTCACGCTTCGGCATGAATGGGCCGGCTCGACCAGAGTGATACCACGGCCTCACAGAAAACCGGTGTGAAATAGCGCTTGCGCTGTGTTTCACCGAGTGAGTGAGGATACCGGAGGCCCATACCCCAACCCCTACCCCTATCTCCCCCATCCCCCGTCTCCATCCCCCGCCTCCATCCCCCGCCTCTATCCCCCCCACCCCCCAAAGGCCGGCAACGCACTTGTGACGCCTTTGGTGTTGCAGGTGTCCATGGGCGGCGGTAATCGCTTACTAACATGCGATACGTCTGCTCATTTGCCCGCCTATTCCATAAAAAAAAAAAAAAGTGTGATTTAGTCTACAAGATTAGTAAAAAAAATCGATCTTGCTACATATTTAACTTTAAAATGTTTTATTTTGTTGTAAGCTAAAGGTTAATGTAATGCTGAAATAAATTATTATTTAAATTAATTACTCATTTGTTCTGACTGTACAAAATTTATATAAAAAAAGCGGCCAAGTGCGAGTCGGACTCGCCCATGAAGGGTTCCGCAGCAGCAAGTAACATAATATAATTTATATTTTTATATTTGTGTTGATCTAATAAAAGGTAAATTGCAATTTACGATTTATGACGTATTAAAAAAAACTACTTACTAGATTTCGTTCAAAATAATTTTCGGTGGAAGTTTACATAGTAATGTACATCTTATATTTTTTTTAGTTTTATCATTCTCTTATTTTAGAAATTACAGGGGGGGGACACATTTTATCACTTTGCAAGTGTCTCTCGCGCAAACTATTCAGTTTAGAAAAAAAAAATACTAGAAACCTCAATATGATTTTTTAAGAACTAACGCATGAGTTTGATGAAAAAAAATTTTTGAGTTTCAGTTGTAAGTATGGGGACCCCCAAAATTTATTGTTTTTTTTTTACGGACAGACAGGCGGACAGACATGATGAATCTATTAGGGTTCCGTTTTTTGCCTTTGGCACGGAACCCTTAAAACGAAAATATAAATCTCAATTTCCAGATAGGGACATAAAAACGGAAAAAATAATCATAGTTTGAGACGTACTATCAGAGTTTACATGTTTGCTTGATATATGAGTAGCTGGTGATATTCACGATTTTTATTATTGTATTATAATGTAGGACAAAACTTTTGATATCATTATACCATCTTACTACAATCGTTAAGAACCTAATCATCCTTGATTAGGTTCTAGGCCTAAGGATTAAACACTTCAGGGGTATCAAAGTTTTAAGTCGTTTATAGAAACCCACTCGATGTCCGTCGTTTATTCTGATGATAACACAAAATAACTTCATCAGTACTGCACTTCAAATAAACTTTATGCTCTTGGATTAAGGTTGAATTCTATCTTGTCTTTTCGGAAACGTAGGTTGGTTTTGGCCGGTACGGAACGATGGGATACAATGGGCTTGTGGCAGATCTGTGGAGGATTAGTGTAGACACCGTTTTCCATTTCCCTAGGCTCAATCAATGTGACCTCTAGACTTTGTAATGCATGGATGAGTTGGTTTTGGTCTGGAAAATCACATATGTTGTATGTAGATAAAGAATTTTGAAGCATGTATGGTAATTCCCAGTCATGATCATCGTGACCTTATTTTCTTTGTCCTACTTAGGCTTTAAGCTGTATTAAACATTATTTTTGTCAAAGGAAAGACTTTATTTTTCAAGACTTAAAGAAAGTAATATTCTTTGTGGCACGCCGCATTTTTTTTCGAGTTTGGGTGTTTGCCGTGTATAATTTGTATGTATTTTCAAAAAAAAAGGTATATATGTATTTGTATCACTTGTCTAGTACCCATAACACAAGCTCTGCTAGGCTTGGGACTAGATGGCGTTGTGTGTTAGATGTCCAAAATATTTATTTATATTATTTATTTGTTGAGTCTAGATAATTTCTGAAACAGATGAAACGGCATTTTTGCACCTAGATATGATTAACATTAACTTTGGTTACATTCATATTCGGAAATCATCATCGTTAACATCAGCCCATTGCAGTCCACTGCTGGATCAAGGCCTCTCTCATTGCACACCATGGAGCCTGATTTGCCGGTTTTTGCGTTCAGTCACGGCCAGCCCTCTTATACAAGTCGTCCATCACCTGGCCAGAGAGCATCCCACACTAAGTTTGCCAAGATGTGCCTAACCAGAACAGACTTAACTTTTTTTATTTTTTTATTAAACAAAGAAAACTCCCGCACTAGAAATAAATCCTGTGTCGCGGGGGACTTTACAAACATACATGAAACGGACACAAAGAACACCCAGACTCAGAAAAACAATTTGTGGATCACACAAAGTGTTGTCCTACGTGGGATTTGAACCCACGACACTTGGCGAAGTAGGAAACGGCGTGGTGACCGTTAAACCACTAGGCCAAACGTGCAGTCAACTCCAGCGGTCGTTAGTTCTACGATATATTAAGTTAAGATATATATAAGATATAAGTTCTACTTCCCTATTGCAACTTCAACCTAAGTAGGTAGTACTTTCAGAACATGTCGGTTCTTAAAAACTAACTAGGGTTAAAAAGTGCACAGCGTTACAACTAGTACAATATAGAAAAACATAAAACCAACTCAACCATTACTGATAAAGTAACATTTTAGGAGAATTTCCCGGAAAATGTTAATGCTGAGAGCTAAACGTCACAAGCAGCGACTGGCGGAATAATTAACAATTAGGTAATTTTGAGCTCAAAGTAGCTTAAACTGTTGTCGCAGACACGCCTGTCTAACTCTACTGCGAAAATGAGGTTCCATTTTCCTAGGCAGTGCTATTAGTGTGTGAGGTTTAATTATAAAAAAAATTAATATGAATAAGTGCTAATTAAAATTCTTAAAATTCTATTTAAACTATTGTTTGACTAATCATCTATACTAATATTATAAGGCCGACGTAGGCATGTTTCACAAAATTTTGTCAGAACCATACAGCGATGAAGTGAAGACTCTGTTCAAATTCATGTCGACCGTATTAAAACAATAAGGCCCTATCCGCACTGCGAATTTTCACAGCGCGATATTTATCCTCGCGAATTATATTCCGTGCTCGAAATTACGCCTAGCACGCACCACGAGTAAAATTTCGCGCGATTTTGGTCAGTTCGATGCAGTTCCCGGCTGAGACGAACGTATAAAATGGATATCAGAAAAATTTAGATTTACCTGATACTAGGGCACACTAGGGATACTAGGGCACACTGCCAGGGCACACTGCCCTGGCAGTGTGCCCGGTGAGTATCTGAGTGAATTGGTAGGTGACACAGTCGGTCCTCTCTATCCAAGCTTCGAAGCTCGGCAGAACTGCTCCGACAGCGCGTTGGCTGGCACAGCCCTGAATTTCGAGCCATGTTCGCCAAGCGCGCAGAGCTTGCGTATGCGCGTTCCGCCGTAGCATTCCGGGCTCATGGTCCAGCGTTGTCCATTCCTCATTCCGACCGACAGAACGAATTTGGTTGTAGACCATCGTGTCCATGACGGCCAGAATGTCGAAGGGAGGATACCGCACCAGGACCGCCGCTGATCCGCGGATCCGTATGGCCATCAGCCGCTGCAAACTTGTCTTTTAAAAAAAAAAAAAAAACTCTTAAGTTGAGCCTTGCAGCGGGAGGAACCCGCCAAGTCTTTCAACCAGACGGGTGCCCCAAAGAGGACAATGGATCGTACGATGCCCATGTAGAGGCAGCGAACTTCTTCCCGTGGTCCTCTGAGATTGGGCAGCAAGCGATGTAACGCCCCTGCTACCCCACGTACTCGGGGGACTAATCACGGCCTTGAGACCTATGAAAAGATTTTTCGACTTAAAACATCAAGAGCTACGAAAATACAGTGAAAAGTTTTTAAGATATTATAGAATGAGTAAGAGACGAAGCGCGCGACATCTTGTCAATACCGTTGTCAGTACACGACTAAGCGAATCGCGCGAATTTTATTTCGCCGTGCGGCCATAGTCATACTACTTCATATTGCACAAAATTTTCGCGCGGAAATAAATCCGTTTCAATTCGCATCAGATCACAGATTATTTTTCCGCGCTAATTTTTTATCACCAGTGCGGATACTCATATAAGGTTGAATGTGTTACAGAATCGCGAGAAAAAATCCGCGCGGTGAAAATTCGCAGTGCGGACAGGGCCTAAGATGTAGTGACATGTTTAGATCAGGTCATGATCACGATGCAACTGACATACGCTGTGCGTAAAAGTTCCAAAAAAAAGAATAGAATTAAAAAAAATATTATAAGGAGGTAAAGTTTCTAACTTTGTTTGTATGGTTGTAGGGGGTAATCTTCGGAAGTACTGATCCGATCCTGAAAATTCTTTCACTTACAGAAAGCGACACTATTCAGGAGTGACATAGGCGATTTTATTATTTTATTTGATTATGATTGAACTAAAACTTCAGTTAAAAAGAATAGTATTTGTAAATCAAGTCAAAGAAAATCAGGTGGTTAACGTGCAACAAAGTGGACGCGGGTCGGTTTGTATGATATATTTTTGCTAGTAGTAACGATAGTAAGGAATGTGCATTTTCCTTCCAAATCCCATCATTTCATCAACATCATCAACAGACTTTAAGGGTCCACTGCTGGACATAGGCATCTCTAATCATTTATGAAGGTAATCATTTTTCTTTGTGTCATGTGCTTTGAGAGAACTTAAGTATTTTCATGTCCTATTATTTAGATCGACCAAATTTTTTTTGTTGATTGCTAATAAACAATAAATCGAGTGTGTAAAGGATTACAGACTCAAACAATTAATAATTGATATTTACAATAAAATGATTTTCTAGTATATAATAGAAGTTCCATGGTCGTGGTGAAGTGACGATCTTCGCAAGATAGTTGACAGGGGCTGGATACGAGAAGCTGAAGATCGAGATCATCACGGTAATGATGATGACTACATTTTTTTTTATTTTGTCACTTTTTAGGGTTCCGTGCCAAAGGAAGGAACCCTTATAGATTCGTCATGTCTGCCTGTCTGTCTGTCCGTCTGTCCGTTCCTATGTCACAGCCACTTTTTTCCGAACCTAAAAGACCTATAATGTTGAAAGTTAGTAAGTAGATGTATTCTGTGAACCGCATTAAGATTTTCACACAAAAATAAGAAAAAAACAATAAATTTTGGGGATCCCATACATAGAACTGAAACTCAAAAATTTTTTTTTCATCAAACCCATGCGTGTGGGGTCTATGGATAGGTCTTCAAAAATGATATTGAGGTTTCTAATATCATTTTTTTCTAAACTGAATAAATTGCGCGAGAGACACTTCCAAAGTGGTAAAATGTGGCCCCCTCCCCTGTAACTTCTAAAATAAGAGCATGATAAATCTAAAAAAAATATATGATGTACATTACCATGCAAACTTCCACTTACAATTAGTTTGAACGAAATCTAGTAAGTAGTTTTTTTTTAATACGTCATAAATCGTAAACTACAATTTACCTTTGATTCAATCAAAACAAATATAAAAAAAAATGTTACTTGCTGCTGCGGAACCCTTCATGGGCGAGTCCGACTCGCACTTGGCCGCTTTTTTCTAATGTAGATGTATTATATCTATTAAATGTACTGCATGAACTGCACGGATGGCGTTAGTGGTTTAAACACTATTTACTGCGTTGAATGATGTGGGTTCAAGTACTTCACAAAGTACCTACAACACTTTGTGAAATCTACCCTTTATATAATCTAAAAACTTGTTGTTACTGGGTTTTATTTGTGTCCGTTTTATGTATGTTTGTATTTGTAAAGTCTCTCTTGAAAAAAAAAAAGAACAAAAATATTAATAATAATAAATGTATAGAATAAAATATAAAGTTGAGAAAATATATGGCTGTATCTAAGAAATAAAAGTACTAGTCGTGCCTCGGTGGCGCAGTGGTAGCGTATGCGACTGCTGTGCTTGAGGTCTCCGGTTCGATTCCCGGGTCGGACCAAAAAAATAGTTTCGGAGTTAGGGTGTTATCTACGTATAATATGTATGTATTTACAAAAAAAAGTATAGTGTATGTATTTATATCAGTTGTTCTAGTACCCATAACACAAGCTCTACTTAGCTTTGGACTAGACAGCGTTGTGTTAGATGTCCACAATATTTATTCATTTAATATTCGTATGTACTCATTATAAAATATATTTTACCATATAACAGTGCAGTTATAGCTTCGTGAATTTGAAATAAACAGTGTTTTATTTTATTTGGAAGTCAGCCAAGTTCTGACTTACGAGTACCTAGTTAATGTATGCTAACCTACGTCAGACTAAAAAATCTAAAAGTTTAACTAAGTATTTAATTAAATAATAGTTTTGTACTATTTCAACTTCAACTACGGACTCAAACTTTATTGTTACTTTATTGCCTGACTTATAAATTAAGTCCTTGTAGGTCTCTGAACTGAAAACTTTTCGAGGTCAAGTATATTGTTTTGTTTTTGATATAAATTCAGAATTTTGGCAACAAAAACAAACTAAGTCATTTAGACAATTAATCCAGAAACTTAGGAAACTGTTCTTTTACAAAGAAATACTTTAGGATGAACTGTTTGTTATGAATGGGAAACATTAATTATTATTTTGATGTTGTATATTGTTTTTAAGAAATAAGTAATTCGTTGACAATTTCGCAGTGAATTATTTTTATTTGTTTTACTTTATTTGCCTTGTAGCATTGATATTGGGTATTTTTTAAATGGATCACCAAATCAGGAATCGTACTGTGGACGACTTGGCGAGTTAAAATAGTCCTAACAAAAACCCTTTCAAATTTTCTCCGGTTGCCTCAAGTGAGATTTAAAAGATAATACTCTCCAATTACCTATAATCTCCCACATTATCAACTACTCCTTAGACTCCATGTGTTGAAATTTTAGTTCTTGCTAAAGTAATTCCAAATTTACATCATATTTCAACACGTCTTACTTATTCATAGAACCTTTTTATTATTCTTCAACAGCAAACATTAATGTTCTTCGTGTATATTGTTTTTTTTTTTCTAATTTGATTAGAAAATACGTTTTTATTCTCTTTGTCGTATTTCTTTTTTATTGCCTTTATAAACATCAGATTGAGAATTTAGATTTCTATTGCTAATGTTTTGTACCAATCCTGTCACTGTTGCTGTAAATTAAGAAATTCTATTTTATTAGACAATTCCCTCATTAGGAATATACATCCTATGTGGCGGGCGACTTTAGAAACATTCATAAAAACAGACACAAAGAACACCCAGACTCAGAATAACAATTTGTGGATCACATAAAATGTTTTCCCATGTGGGATTTGAACCCACATCACTCATTAGAAGGCGCAGTAGAAAGGGCGTGGCAACCGCTTAAACCACTAGGCCAACCGTGTAGTAAATTTTTATAATTATAATTTATTTATTCGACTAATATAAATATTACAGTGTAGGTACATTTTATAAAAATTACATTACACTATTGCAAAACTAGGGTAATTATATTTATTTGTACGGATGTCTCTACACATGAAAGCATAAAATGAAACTTAGTTCAAAAACTTTAATCGCTGCCAGCCTGAACTAGAGTAAACCTGTGTCAGCCTGAACTAGAGTAAACCTGTGTCAGTCAATCAAATACACTCAGTAATAGCAACCGTAATTTAATCGTATTTCATTTACCATTCGCATGAACATCATTAAACTTATTTATAATGTTCGACTCTCATCCTTTTGTATCCCTATCGTCAACTGTTACTTATACGTGGACCAATGAGGTAGGGTCACCATGAAAACTAATAGTAATAAGATCTATTAAGTTATTTTTATTAAATATTATCCTGTTTTACTATCGTTTTATGTTGGAACAACACATATTAGACATATAAAATGTGTTTATTACTGTACAATATACATAATATCCAGTTTATACGGTAAATGTTGATTCGGTAGAGGATTTTGATTCTCCAATCTTTACGTAGCAGTGTTAACTATGTTACCTATCTATATTGTGTGTATGTTACGTATGTACGAGGATATCTATTGGATAAACCAAATGACGTATGTAGTAAGTTTCTGTTCATGTATTAAATTATATAATACTTAGTATGAAGTTATAAGCATGTGTCATGTGAGTAAAGTTCATGGAATATAATAGAAATAGAAGTTTCTTGACAATTTATCTCAAAATGCTTAAAACGTAAGGTCACTATTTGTTAATATTGTTTTAAAGGAAACTATAACTGCGATTTGGTGCCAGCCATCCACCATATGCGGCCTCCACCATACTCACTGCGAATGCAGACAATGCAGTATGGCGACCCACACCATGGCGGCCCAGTGATGCTGCTGCATCTTTTAGTCTAGTCAACAAGTATGGAACTTGTTGACTAGACTAATTGGGCCTCCGGTCTCGCACTCACCAACGAAACACGACAGCACGAACGCTGTCATTTTACGTTGATTTTCTGTGCGAGGGTAGTACCACCCCGGTCGAGCCGGCCCATTCATGCTGAAATCAGCGTGGCTCTACTACCTTTAGGATTTGGATGAAACTTTAAAGTAATATAGCTTATACATCAGAATAACACATAGGCTACTATTTGCCGCGATAACCGACATGTACGTGGGCGGAGCCGCGGGAAACCACTAGTTAGAAATATATTGAAGAGAACTCTGGGGTTGCCAATAAGTCTAAAAACTACAATAGTTCAAGGACTCTATACCCGTTAGTCAGTGCTGTGACTGAAGACCCAAATAAGACAGGATATCAACTGGCCTAGGGAACTAACAATATGTAAACATATGATTTTAATACAAGGGCTTAAGACCATTGGACATCGGATTGAAGCAAGAACAATTTTCATAATTTACGATTTGATTGAAAGTTTTATTGTCTCGGGACATACCTGGTTTAGCAAGTAAATTTTTGTTATAGCTTATTTCGTGAGCCCATATATACTTACACCTCATATTCATTCGGAGAAGATGATCACCAGAAAATATTAATATAACATGATCTTAACACATAGCTTGGCCGACTCCATAGCCAACAGACTTTTGAAATATGCTCACCGGTTTGGTTCTTCTTTGGTGTTTTGAGGGTCGAACACTGACTATTAAACTCGCAAGAGCCTCGTACTTCCTTCTATTAGAGTTGACTGCCTCGTTGGTCTCGTGGTTGGCGTGTGCGACTGCTGATCATGAGGTCTCGGGTTCGATTCCCGGGTCGGTCCAAATGTTTGTATGATCTACAAATATTTGTTTCGGAGTTTGGGTGTTTTCTATGTATAATATGTATGTATTTACAAAAAAAATGTATATATGTATTTGTATCAGTTGTCTAGTACCCATAACACAAGCTCTGCTTAGCTTGGGACTAGATGGCGTTGTGAGTTAGATGTCTAAAATATTTAAAATATTTATTTATTAGTTGGTAGTAGTAGGTAAATGCTTATATTATCACCATAATCATTTTTTACTTACACTCTAAATTGATTTCTATCTGAATCACATTTAATGTTAAGTTTCCCATTACACTGACAAATATATTATTTTTTGATATTCTCAACACGCACATAAATACATCAGACGCGCCTGTACAGTAAAACAATCGTTTTACGAACACAAAAAGAAAAACGGAAACCAGTCGCTGAAATGACATCCGTTACAAAGCGGCTGTCCCATATGTTTTTCTTTTGGTGTGGTGTTTGTGGTTCGTGGAAACCTTCACAATTCATCACGTCACCTAGCTGGGTATAATATTGAAGTGCTATATAATAATTGAACAGATAAAATCAAACCGATATTCCAACTGAGGTGGGTCTCTTACTGGACTAAAGTAACAGACTAAGCTAAGAGTTTCTAAGAAAGTTGATTAATGAATCGTAAATAAACGACAACAATGTAGTTAACCATACTGCTTTATTAAATCAAAATGAATACATTTTAATTAAACAGAAGCTTATGTTATTAAATAAGTATTTTTTTTTATAATGAATTATGCTAATAGAATTTATAAATTTAATTACAACTTAAGCTAATATTAATTATTTGTAACTTAAATTTTCGACGTTTATGTACATAATAACATTTTATTCTAAAAAATTTTACTTGTATTACTGTTGGAACGAAGTTCCTTATGGCGCGTTGCGAAGGGGGGCTATACGGAAAAAATTAAGACCAAAAGTTGTAACGACACTTTTCGCATAAATATATATTATATAAACTTAGTTCCATCCCTAGACACCTTTCAAGTTTTTTTATTTCAATAATTTTACAACCCTTTAAAATATTTATAGAGATACTAGCTGATCCGGCAAACGTTGTTTTGCCATTAAAAAAAAAGAAAATTGGGATATAAAAAATAGATGTTGGTCGATTCTCAAACCGACCGATGTGCACACCAAATTTCATAAAAATCGGTCCAGCCGTTTCAGAGGAGTATGGTAACTAACATTGTGACACGAGAATTTTATATATAAGATACTTCATTTATTTTTGAGCTTTTCTTCAGTTTATCTAGGTATTGTTAGTTCTGCCACAAGGAATAGGTCAGTGGTCCCCAAAGCGTTTTATTCTAAAATGAAATAAACCGTTTCTCAAAGCTTCTGTATCATGATTTATGTTAACGTCGTGCGCCCTGGCGCGTTGATTCATCATTTTCATACGATAAAAATTGTGTTATTTCTCTTGCTGTAATTCAAACACGAATGAATAATGGTGTTATGAGAATAACAAAAGTTTCCTGGGCCCCTGGTTTAGGATTGAACCCTGTTTCAACTGTAAGGGTAACACAAATTTTATAATACAAAGTGTAACTTTTTGTTATGGTGTAGGTTATAAACCAGATTCTTCTTTTCATGGTAGATGACCAGCGCAGCGCCCACACTACAAACAGTTGTTTTACATAATTATTTAGTAAAAAAAGTAAAAACTAAACCAACTACGACAACGCTGAAAAAGTATGAAGCAAGTTTCAAAAGCCATAGTCACACGTTACGTAGAAATGTAAGTACCATAACACATTAACAACGCGTGACTACGGCTTTTGAAACTTGCTTCATACTTTTTCAGTGTTATTCTTTGTCGTAGTTGGGTTTTAGTTTTTACTTTTTTTATTTGAAATGTTTTAGTGCCTCTTTATTATTAATTTATTTGCAAAGTACACACATCAAAAGTGTCTAGGGATCAACATATGTGTCTAGGGATCAACATATATTTTTGCAATAACTTTTCTCCTGATTGATATTAATTAAAATTTTCTTTCAGGATTCATCAAATAAAGTGTTTTCGTTTGTCACAGTAACGATAAACCAAGTCACCTTTGCATTAATAAAGAAATTTGCCATTTTCCTAATAAAAGGATTTTTGACATTTGAACCACTAACATTAAAGTTCGAAAAAAAGACTGAAATAACAGTTTTCTTTAAAATTTTATTAGGTAACTTAAACAATTAATAATCCGTGTTTCTACCGCGAACACTAACACAAGAACATCGGTTTGGCATACTCAAAATGAGTTCATCCAAATCACGCAGTGGAATGGCCGCCCATGTTCGTTGCAACAACAAAAAAAGGTCTTCTTGCGACTGGATACCCTCCATATTCGGCAGAGCTCTTCTCTGTAGCATATCCCATGCATGCTCAATCGGGTTCAAGTCTGGCGACTGAGCAGGCCAGGGCCAAAGCCACATCTCAATCTCAAGAAATCCGCATAAAAATGCTTGATCCCTAGACACTTTTGATGTGTGTATATCTATACTAATATTATAAAGCTGCAGAGTTTGTTTGTTTGTTTGTTTGTTTGTTTGTTTGTTTGTTAGTTTGAACGCGCTAATCTCAGGAACTACTGGTCCGATTTGAAAAATTCTTTCAGTGTTGGATAGTCCATTTATCGAGGAAGGCTATAGGCTATATTTTATTTTCAAAAAAATTAGGGATCCGTAAGAAAATTGCTATTTTCTAACCCAAGGTGTGAAATCGAAAACCTATTTTTGCGTGCGCTGCAAAGACTATTGACAATAGAACAAAATAATGTATTACGGGTTTGTAGGGCCCATTAAGATCTACAAAAAAGTCCGCGAGAGCATATATCTAACTATCATGGTTTAGTCACAATAACCGCTTTTGTGTTCGAAAAAATTATTAAATCGTCTGTAGAAAGAAACTACGTTAAATGTGTATCGTAATATTAATCCTTATCCAAATTAAGCATTATGTTATCAAGGGTATTTATGTAGAAGTAAAATACTTTTTGTTTCATCCCAATCCGACATTTCGTTTAGAAGTTATCACGAGTATAAGACGCTAAGAGTTGGTACCTAATAATGAGTTATTTGGCAAAGAGTTTTTATCAACATAATGCCTAATATTAATCTTTATCTAAATAATTGTGTTGTTAATTATGAGTATTAGATCTTAGAAGAGTATAATAAATACATCTATACTAATATATAAAGCTGAAGAGTTTGTTTATTTGTTTGAACGCGCTATTCTCAGGAACTACTGGTACAATTTGAAAACTTATTTCAGTGTTAGATAGCCCATTTATCGAGGAAGGCTATCCATACTTCCATACTTTATATTATAAATGCGAAAGTAACTGTCTGTCTGTCTTGCTTTCACGGCCAAACCGCTGCACCGATTACAATGAAATTTGGTACACAGATAGTCTAGAGCCTGAGAAAGGACATAGGCTACTTTTTATTGCGAAAAAAAGGCAATAAGGGGTTGAAAGGGGGGATGAAAGATTGTATAGAAGAGTGGTGGTTCAATCGCCACACGCCTGCGCGTTACCTTGGTGACACCGGACGTCTTGGCAACGAGTAAATAAGGATGTCAAATTCATTAAAAATATTTCTCCTTTTCAACGAAGACTTAAATTAATATAATAATATAATAAATAACATACATTCATAAATATGATTTGTATATTCATTATATTAATAGAAATAAATAAGACAAATTACAAAACAGTGTATACAGTGTCGTCATTTTAAGCTAAAATCTTAAACTTTATATTTTAGGCTGTTGATTACATATAAATAAAAATGTCATTTAAATTTTGTAAAAAAATTAAGATCAAGGGGGTAAAATAGCAATAGGGGATGAAAGTTTGTATGGAAATATGCAAGGTTTGTGAAGGCAAGGCAAGGCCTATGTCCAGCAGTGGATTGCGATAGGCTGATGATGATGATGCAAGGTTTGCGAAAATGTTTCACGAGTTTGGGACAGGAGACAAAATATTAGAGCTATTCAGATGTAACATTTACTGAGTTATCACAATATGCCTAAGTGTGCTTACCCGAACGGGCAGACATGTGAGCCCTCACATGTCTGCCCGTTCGGGTAAGCACACTTAGGCATATTGTGCCGTGCGTACGACTGTGCCGCATGAGGATGTTCAATTTTGCTACTACAAATTCGTTATTATTCACTAGGATTCGATTTGTTTACATGATTTTTTGTTTATTCAAATAATTTTCTTCGTAAAAAAATCCGAAGGAAAAGTATCCAGCGGGATTTAAACACAAAAAAAAAACAAGAGGGGTACGCCGCAAGATGAAATAAATGCCTGTATGAAACATATGTATATTGGGTACATGTTAAAAAGTTTTGTCTTACTACAATTATGCGAGTGCAACTTCACAATGATTTATGAGCAGTGTCAATATGCAAATGCTCTTCTAAACATAAGAGATGATTGTATGCCAAATGACAGTAACGACATGATTACACTGAGACGTGAGTTCTGGTATATGATAGCACACATGATCTAAAAATAATATATTTTCTGATCCGCCGACTAATGAGACAGTTATCAAATAAACGAACGGATCATGTCAGACGTGGAGGAAGATGTTAACGAATACCTCTCAGGAAACAATGCAAGGGAAACTGAACCAGTCATATCATAGCTTATGCATAAAGTTTTTTAAATCTTTAGAATTATCAGGAGCGCCTTCCCATAAGTTAAGAATGAAAGTTAATGTTCCAGTCCTATTAATAAGAAATCTTGAGCGACAAAGATATGTAATGGTACACGGCTACAAAATACACATCTGGGGTACAACATTGTAAAAGAAAATGTTTCAATTCCCCGTATTCCAATAATTCAAACTTATTTGCAATTTCAATTTAAAAGAATGCAGTTTCCGCTGAAAACAACATTTGCACTACCAATTATCAAAGCCCAAAGACAGACGGTTAAAGTTGCAGTTCATTTAAAAAAAAAACATGTTTTTCAAATGGGCAGCACAATCGCGTGTATCAAATCAGCTAAATCACTATATTTTGACAAAGGATGGCAAATCAAAAACGTAGTATTTTAAAATTGTAAAAATTGAGAATTTGCTCCGACAGAGAAAACTCAAGCAGAATCCAACAGTGGAGGTAACCATACTCGCTGTGAAAGCAGACAATGCGGAACCAAACCGTTTGGTTCGAGAGCGTATTTCTAAGACTGAGGCGGTGACTTCCAAGACCAGCACGTGTTGTTCTGTAGAGGAAGGGAGAAGGTGGGATCAGTTTGAAGAACGCTTCAGAACACTCTCCATGGTAAAGCGGTAGAGGACTGCCATAGAGGCGATATCTCTCCGCAACTGCAGAGGCTCAAAGGAATCGGTAGTATTGGGACTGTTGATAATGCGGACTGATTGCCGCTGCAAAAGATCGAGAAAATCAATGCCTAGATCCATCACAACGATGAGAACAGTACGGACGAGCGTACCTGGGTCTTATAAAGGAGTCACAAATGCTCAGGCGCGAAAACCCGTCTCACCCTGTTCAGGCTGTCATAGTGGTGCCCTCGATATACTCCCGTGGGTTGAGGTCTCGGCAAATATCCATGCCCAGGACACCGAGCTTATCCCGTAGTGGCCGTTGAGTGCTCTGAAAAGTGGGGAGGGGAAGAAACGGAGACTTTTTGGTAGAGAACGGGCACACCTGTGTTTTCTTAACGTTGAACTCGACCAGATTCTCATCACCCCATTGTTAAATGCGGTTCAAAACCCGGTCAAGCTCAGCGACAAGCTCCTATCCATTTTCCTCAACGTCCACTATCTTGGCTGCAGGGTATCCATAATATCGCCCATGCACTGTGCTATCGTCTTCATAGCAATGTATATTGCCAAGGGCTAATATGTCATTGACATGCAGAAGAAACATCTTGGGCGACAGGACCGAATTCTGAGGTACGCTAGCGTTTACCTCCAGAAAAACAGAGGCCGCGCCGTCCGTCGCAAAGAACCCGAATGCGAAGGCGCTGATGAAGAAAAGAGTCAATCTAGAGACGACTCTAGGAGGCAGACCGAATGCTTAGAGCCCGGAGATAAGCGAACGGTGCAAGAACAGGTTGAAAGCCTTGGCCATGTCGAATGTCGAAATAAGCTCATACAAAATACTTTTTATTTTATGTACTTATATAAATACTTAAATATGTTTTTAACAGTGAAAAGTGTGTCTTATTTTTAAAATAATATTAGCCTTAATAATTAAATCTGCTACCCAAAGTCACTGTTCCACGCGGACGAAGTCGCGGGCTCAGCTAGTTTCAAATAAAAATATCACAATTATTGAATAAATACGGACAAAGTCACGAGCAAATGCTAATAATATATGTATTTTTGAAATGTACAAGTAACACCCTTTCCAATGATACCAAACACGGCATATTTATCTCAAATTTATTTTTTAATATAGTACTTTATGTCGGCTAAAGGGCGCCACATTAGATTCAGTGACATGTCCTATAGCTTGTAACTAGCGGACGATCAAGACGCTTCTAACGATACCTCATTTCTCCAGTTCTAATAAGTAGTTAAAGAGCTATGAGGGAACAGATGAACAAACATACATACATAGCCTGTCAAAATCATAACCCTCCTTTGGCTTTGCCGTAGTCGGGTAAAAAAACAAATGAGGTAAAACTTGTGTAAAGCTTCTACGTTTAAAGTTAAAGATCTTGCTTGAATACTATCTCTTTAAGCACATTTTGTATTTTTTTTATTCCTTTCCCAAGTTTTGACAACTTAGTGCCTATTAGATATCAATAGTATTTCTCCCTATTAGGTACATGAATGGTTTAATATCCATCTATTATTAATTAATCGACGAGTGGGACGAGTAGTCACCAGATCGTGTGTTAGATAAAAACCTAGGACAGATGATTGTATGATATAAACACGGTCATTTGTTGTATCTATACTAATATTATAAACGTGAAAGTTTGTAAGTATGGATGGATGGATGTTTGTTACTCTTTCACGCAAAAACTACTGAACGGATTTGGATGAAACTTTACAGTAATATAGCTTATACATCGGAATAATACATACGCTACTGTTTGCCGCGATAACTGACATATACGCGGGCGGAGCCGCGGGTGACTACTAGTATATATACATGTTTCAACACATTTAATATGTCAGCACCGTGGAAGCCCTATGCCCCATCTAACCGTCTGGTTACCATTTTACAGACTCTGCCTAATTTACGATCAAACTATCGTGTATGACATGTAAACATTTTCTTAGTGTATGCGTCTACTTCATTATGTGTTAATTTAATACATTCGTAAAGAAAAGATTAAAATAATTCCCTGACACAAAGCCGTTTTCGAAGAAATCATCTTGCAAATATCGTTCCTATCTAAATAAGACGACGTGTAAAGCGGTTCTTTGTGTCGTCAGCAAACACGATGCATGTTATATGAGAAGGGTCTCCTGAATGAGGCGCCTCGGGCCTCAGTCCTGGCATCAGGATTCAGGATAATATTGTGAACGCCTCGTCTTGGGTAAGAGATTATTATTTTTGTAAGTTTTGATGAAAACCTGTATTAATGTGTTTTTATTTACGTAACCAGAATTTAAAAAATGATTTTTTGAAGTAAGTATTGTATATACTTTCATTTGCATTTACTGAAAAGCTGCTAATTTCAAATTACAAACAATATAGATTGGTATGTATTAGTATGAATTTTATTTTGATCGTCTTTGACAACTAAGTCGTAAAATTATTTCAAAAATCAATGCTTCAATAGCTATGTATTATTTTAAAAGGATAGAAGATTTACAGATGCGCCCTTTGTCTAATATTCGTTTGCAGTTATGGCAGTGGTATAAGCACCAAGGGTGAGGGAAGAATCAGACATCAGCTTTGGCATCAACTACGTCACCGTTGCAGCCCTATTCTGTGCGTTAAAAATGAGTACCCTTGAGGTTTCTAACCTATTTGCTACTAGCATCACGACTGTCATTTTGTCTGACTGTCTCCTACTTTTGATATTTTAAATAACACTCAGTTCACAGAATTAAATGATTTTCATTTGATTTAATAAATTATGAAATTTAGTAGATAAATCATAGAAGTTTAATAGTTAATCAAATAAGTTTATCTGAAATTACAATCGTTTCATAATATTTGATTTACTATTACTTAGAAGTTAATTCCATATTTCAATTTAAATTTGATTACCTATTAATAAAGTTTTATTGTTCAAAACTTCGCCATGTATTTATAAGGCACGAATGGCGTAGTGGCGGTATGGTGACCTTTTTCCACAGCGCTGAATACTGTCGGTTCCTTCCCTACATAGTACAAGACTTAGCGTAATTCACATATATAATGTTGTTCTGAGAATAGATTTATTTCATGTATGGATTTAAAATCTCCCGCTACACTTTATTTCTTCCTAGTACAGAAGTTATGTTTTTTTAGAGAGATTATACTTTTCTCACCCATTTAACATCCACTTCTAAGGTTACAAAAAAAACTTCGTTTAAAAAAACCGATTTCGAAAACTAAAAAGTATAAAATAACTTAATTTGTATGTGCTACCTATTCATAGGTTTGAAGTCGGTGCCAAGCCAAATGTAATATTAGGTACCACACTCGCTATATTTCGAGACGAACGTCAACGACGTCACCGATGCTTCTGTTGTTTTGTTCTACGCGAAGAGCAGCTATCCCGCTCAAGGTCAAGCGCGGTGAGTGCGGTACCTACTATTACATTTTGACTTGGCACCGACTTCAAACGTATGAATAGGTAGCACACACAAATTAAGTTATTTTATACTTTTTAATTTTTGAAGTCGATTTTTTTAAATGAAGTTTTTTTTTTATTTTTCACTTTTTAGTCTTTCTCAAGTCTCTCATCATCATTTCACCTAAATATCTTGAAAGAATACGACTAAAGGTAACATACATACTGTATAGAATCGAAAGGACTCCAGGTAATTTTTTGTAATAAAATCTCAAATGGACTATCTTCTATAGGTTACTATAATTCAAGTGATTTGAGGTAAACTGACAATATCGTTAGGGCCCGTTATATAATAGGTCTTTACCTATGAAATTGCCGTTTTGTATGCAATAAGTGAAAGTACTTATTTTTTCAAACTTTTTTATTTCTGTTATTCGATTTTCGAATAACAGAAATATATAACAGAAATATAACAGAAATATAATCGAATTTGAAGTTGTTTTCTATTGATATTTCTTTTGTCTGGTGTGTCTTTGTTTGGCCATGTCGGTTGTTGGCGAGTTGCCGGATCCCGGTGGTACAAATGAATTTCGAACACCAACCGGAAATAAATTGTTTGGTAGAATGTCGCCATCAAATTTATCGTCAAATGAAAGTAGAACTGGACGAATTAGGGCTTCGGACTTGGGCGAGAGTGTTTCGTCTCTTAGTGGTCGTGATAACTGTGGGGAGTATGATTATTTTGAGTTGGTGTCTCAGGCAACCGAATATTTAGCAAAAATTAACGAATTGGTAAACGATCAGGGGTCGCGAATGAATGTGGGGAATAGGACCGCCATTATGGACGTAACCCAGCGGATTACCGGTATCGTCTCATTGTTGGCAATTAAATCTGCTAGCAATGAAACGAAATTAGCGAATCTCGAGCGCCAGGTGGGGGGTGTCGCCGTTCAACAGCCGGGCTTGACGTACGCGGACAAGCTTAGGCTTCGCTTACCACCTGGATCAGCCCCGTGTCCGGTGTCCGCTGAGGCACGCGTATCTAGGCCGTGTGTTATTGCGTATCCTACTACGGAACGTTCAGCGGACTATGCAACTTCGTCAGCTACAAAAGAAGCTCTCATGAAGGCTATTAAACCTAGCGACGAAGGTTTTCAAATTGTAGGCGTCAAAAAAACCGCAAAGGCAGGCGTCGTGTTGCGGGTCGCAAATGAACGGCAGCTTAAAAAACTAGAAGCAGTAAACGCCATTAAATCTGTAGGCTTACGCTTAGAAAAGCCGAAAGGCCGAAGGCCCCGTATAATTGTAAAAGACGTGCCCGGTTCTATGGAGGATCGTACCTTCCTAACAGCTTTATATCGTCAGAATATCAAGGACGAATTAAAATTAAGCGAAAGCGATTTTTTAAAAACAACCAAAATTGTCAGGCATCGTAAACTGGAAAACGGACGTCAATGGATAGGCTTAGAATTAGAGACAGAGGTTAGGAAACACTTGGCTAGCACAAAAGATAAATTATATATAGACTGGGCCACATGTAGGTTTATAGACGACTTAGAAGTAGTTCGTTGCTTAAACTGTCAACAATTCGGTCATGTTCAAAAATTTTGCACTATTAAAACTCCTACGTGTGCTAATTGCGCGGCCAGCCACGATACAAGGGCTTGCCCGGATAAGGACACACCAGATTTTAAACCGAAATGCGCACAATGCAGCCGGTACAAAAAACCATGTGACCATCGATGTGGATCACAAGACTGCTCCACATATAAACTTAAATTAGAGCAGCTAATCCTAAATACTAATTACTGAATAGCTTATACAGTAGTAGTTGTAGTACCTTTTTAATAAAATGGATAATATCTCAATAGGCCAGTTAAATCTTCATAATGATAAAATAGCCACGTCAGAATTAGATCGCTTAGTTTTGGAACAAAAGTTAGACATTGTCCTTATACAAGAGCAATATCAAAGCGCTCAATTGCGGAATTATGTAGTACAGCTAGATGGCCGGTCGCGGGCTGGGATATATGTTGCAAGTTCTAATTTTACGGTAACATCTTTGCGTAACCTTATGACGTCACACTGCGCCGTTGCTGAGATCTCATCCTCTACCTGTAGGGTTTACGTAGTGAGCTGTTATTTTCAATTTTCACATCCTATTGATCCTCATCTACATCATTTACGTTTCGTTTTGCGGTCCCTCATAGGACACAAAATTATCATTGGCGCTGATGTCAATGCTTCTTCTACTTTATGGTATGGCAAATTGCGTGCAGCTGACATGGCTCGTCGCTGTGCGGTTGAAGATTTTATTGCGGAAATGAATCTTACTATCCACAATACCCCTGATGCACCACCAACTTTTTGCAGCCCAATGGGTGAGTCTTCTATTGACGTGACGCTTACGCGCGGCGACGTCTCGATATCTGGATGGCGTGTCCTACCGGACGCATCCTGTAGTGATCACCGCTTAATCGTGTACGAATTCATACCAATGGTTGCACAATATCCACAAAGAACTCCTTACAATTTTAGGTATAAAACTAAAGGGGCAAATTGGGCTTTATTTGGTTCACTCTTTGCAGTACATGCCAAAGACTTCAGTCGCAGTGGTCTATCAGCTGAGGAAAGCGCAAACATATTATCAGATACTTTCACATATTGTGCTGATGTTTGTATCGGCCGTGGATCTATCACTAACACTCGTAGATGTGATTGGTGGAATTATAAATTAGTCGAATTACGTAGAATCTATCGGAAAGCTCGTAAAAAACTAAATGACATTAAAAAGCGTAACGTAACAGGAGATATTTACAATAATGCTCTTATTGCTCTTAGAGTTGCCAGGTCTCATTATAGAGCTGCTGTGGAGAAATCAAAGGGAAATTTAATACGTAAACTTGTTGATAAACTCGATAGAGAGGGTCCCTGGTCACCTTTGTATCATGAATTTAAAGCAAATAGATCAATCGACCTTGCATACGTACAGAACATCAAAATTAATAATAGTTATACTACAGGAGTAGAACAAACCACAGATTATCTTTTAGAATCACTTGTGCCTGACGATCGGCCGGAGGATGACACGGATTATCACCGACAAATTAGGCAGTGGGCTATTGAACCACCATTGTCTCCAATGTCTGACTTACCATCTTCAGACGAATTCCTCAGTATTGTTAGGTCATTACCACTAAATAAGGCTTCGGGCGAAGATAAAATATCAAACAAAATGATAAAAGAAGCTTGTAAACTTTCGGGTGATACGGTTTTAATAGTTTTTAGACGTTGCATTGCGGAAGGAGTATTTCCTAGTGTTTGGCGGTGCGGTAATATTCGAATAATACCAAAAAGCGGCGATAAGCCGCCGGACGATCCTAAATCCTATCGACCCATAACACTGTTGCCATCGCTGGGAAAGCTTTTAGAGCGTCTTGTAGTACCACGACTTCTACCGGGTGGAGTTAAATTTCATGATAGACAATTCGGCTTTACGTTGGGAAAATCGACAACTGATGCGGTTATATCTGTAAGGAAAACTGTCACCGAGTCAAGTTTTCAATACGTTTTAGGCATCTTCTTAGATATATCTGGCGCCTTTGACAATGCGTGGTGGCCCATGCTATTGTTAAAATTAAAATTAAGAGGTTGCTTTAAAAATATTTATTCCCTTATCTCCTCGTACTTCTTACAAGGTACTACTAAATTGAGACTTGGGCATCATTCTGTGTCGAAGGCGCTTACGATGGGGTGTCCTCAAGGGTCAGTGCTAGGACCATACTTGTGGAACATAGGCTTCGACGATTTTCTGGCAATGCCTGTGCCGTCCGGATGTACCCTGAATGCGTACGCGGACGACGGTTTGTTATTGATAGAGTCGGATACTAGAACGGGGCTTGAGAGGCTGGCCAGTGAATGTTTGGACTTAATATCTCGGTGGGGTGGGCGTAATCGGTTGACGTTTGCACCAAACAAAACCTTCCAGCTACTTCTGAAAGGTAACCTCAAATCACCGCCGTGTATTAAATTTGAAAATGTTACTATTAAAAATAAAACCTCGGTTTGTTATTTGGGATTGGTTTTAGAAAGAAATTTTTCATTTATTGAACATATTAGAACAGTTAATGAAAAGTCTAAAAAGAGTTTCTTTGCACTGACGAGGATATCAACTGCGACATGGGGTCTGTCATATAATACACTAAAGATCATATATGGAGCTACTTATTTGGGTTCTATTTGCTATGGTGCTCCTGTATGGGCAGATAGGGCGACTGTAGGTGCTGTCCGTCGCAAACTGTTACAAGGCCAACGACCTGCATTGATTTTCTTGTGCAAGGCATATAGGACGGTTAGCACTGAGGCTTTACCGGTGTTGGCAGGTGTTCTTCCGGTCGATCTCGAGGTGCAAAGACGTGCAGCCATGTACTATTCCACACTACAAAACATGGAATGCGATTTTTTGGGCATACGAGACCGCGGTAAAATCATAAGATTGTTTCAACAAAAATCCAATGTCTATAACGACCTCTTGGATGAATGGCAGAAACGATGGGACGAATCATCTAAGGGGCGCCACCTCTACCAGTTCTTTCCATCTGTTCGCGAAAGGTTGTCAAGGACATGGCTCGAGGTAGATCACTGTGTCGCTCAATTTCTTACAGGCCACGGTAACTTTAAGAGCAAACTATACTCATTTGAATTAGTCGATTCACCATTTTGTCAATGCTCAACACCTGATTCTAGCTGTGAACAGTCGGCTCATCATATCCTCTGGGAATGTAGTCTTTGGTACAATGAACGTAACATGATGCTAAATAGCTTACAAATGACGTCTGGGGTAGTATATTATGGGGATCTTGTGTCAACTGCGGTGAATTTCCGTGCGTTTAAGCGATTCTGCCATACATACTATAGAAATCAAATATAGCTCACTTAGGACCCATAATATTTTTTATCCGTGGTGCTTCCCGGTTTGAAAAAGGCGTCTGCCTATTTTGACTCCATTTTGTCTCCCGCTTTGCTAAGGAGGGAAGTGGACTTATTATATTTCCAACTCCTCCAGTTTTCTTCTGATTAATTTCGTTGCGGGTTCCAAGACAGTTAAATTTTTCCTGGGACTTCCCGAGTGTCATAACTCGGTGTTTTCGTGGGTCACCGCTGTTGATCCTGGTGTACAGGAGTTACAGTGGTGGGCGTGTGGGCGGGATTAGTCCCATTTCTGTTATTCGAAGTAATCACCCATGCAATCGACGCATCTTTGCCAACGCATTGGCAGTTTATTGATGCCCTTCTTGTAAAAATCAGCTGGACGGGAGGCAACAAACTCTTCAAAGGCATTTTGTACTGCCTCTCGGGAATTGAATTTTTTACCCACTAAAAAGTTGTCTAAATTTTGGAAAAAGTAGTAGTCGGTAGGTGAAAGGTCTGGTGAGTATGGCGGATGAGGGAGAACTTCCAACCCCAGCTCTTGCAGCTGAGAGACTGTCTGTTGCGCAGTATGGGGTCGCGCGTTGTCGTGAAGGAGCAGCGGGGACGACCGATTGACCAAAGCTGGTTGCAGATGTGCAAGCTTCTCCATCATTCTCGCCAGTTCTTCTCAGTACACACATCTGCATTAATGCTCATGCCGTTTTGTAAAAAGCTGTGGTGAATCACACCCGCACTAGACCACCAAACAGCGACCATCACCTTTTTAGGGGTCATTTTTGGTTTAGGGCATTGCTTTGGTGCTATAACAGGGTCTAACCAACTTGCTGAGCGCTTTCGATTGTCGAACAGAATCCATTTTTCGTCGAAGGTAACAATTCGTTTCAAAATTTCTTCATTTCTTTGCCTGTTGAGCAGCGCAAGGCAGGTCTCGACGCGTACGTTGCGCTGGCGATCGTTAAGGTCGTGGGGCACCCATCTATCAAGCTTTTTTACCTTGCCAATTTGTCGCAAATGGATCAATATTGTTTTGATGCTTACATTAAAAGCTGCTGCTAGCTCAGCTGTAGATTGAGTTTCGTCAGCTTCCACAATCGCCTTTAATTCATTATTGTTAACCAAAGTCTCCGGACGACCACGAGCTTCACTTTTCAAGTCAAAATTTTCAGAACGGAACCGGGAAAAACAATAACGGGTTGTGCGTTCGTTTGTACAGTCTTTCCGTAAACGTTTTTGATGTTACGTGCCGTTTGTGTCGCGTTGGTGCCACGACGGAACTCATATTCCATAATTACACGATTTTTTAAAGTATCCATTATGACGAAAAATGTTCAAATATAATGAAAATACAACGCTAATCAAAAAACAAAAGACTGAATTTGTAAATAGAATGTCATGGTTTTAAAACAAAATTAATTTGAATTTAGAATACAGAGCCATTACAAACTTTTTTTTATTTGAAATGACCAGTACTGAAGAACGGCAATTTCATAGGTAAAGTAATATTATGAAATTAAATGATGTCTACAGAATATGAAGGCGTGCAGACAATTGCTCTTAACTTCATTGCAGGCGCTCACCTAAATTTGAGGGTTTCCTTCGATTTCCTTGGGATCCCATAATCAAATCCTGATATGGTGGCAATGGGACCACATGGGGAGCATACCCTTTGGAATACAAAAATAATTTTCAAAATTGGTCCAGAATTGACGGAGTAATCAGTGTACATACATAAAAAAACCGATGAAATTGAGAACCTCCTCCTTTTGAAAGTCGGTTAAAATAAAAGAATACGGTTAATATTTATTCCCTATGATCTCCTTCACAGCACAATGAAAACCTAAAACACTTTTAGCCAAATCTGTTCAGGTTCCGCTAAGGTTGTCCACCAGTCAACAATATTTTAATTTGTTTATACAAATAAACAGCAAAGAAAACAAGTCTGGTCTAGTCAAACATTGTCAAGAGCTGAATATTTTCGATAAGATACCAGTGTGTGCGCTGAGCGAGGGATACGATTACGATGTTTGTCTTACAAGTTTATAAGCTGGCTCAACATACTAATGTTTACCCCAGGACTATGGATGTGGGAATACATACTGCTTCATGTAATGAATTGCCTCTTAGTAGAAACGATAAAATTTTATAGTTAAGGCCTTACTGTACACAAGGTAGTAGAGCCACGCAGATTTCAGCACGAATCAGCTGTCATTTTAGGTTAGTCTCGCAAACCTAAAATTACAGCATTCATGATGACGCGAATGCGAGACCGGAGACTCAATGATACATAAGCATCATAATAGTCCGCTATAGTTTGAGCCGCCATGCTGCAATGTTGTATTGTATGTATGGTGACCACTACTCATTCTGGTTCTGTTCATGCTACCCATCAGGCAATTCTACCAAAGTGACTTTGCTCCGAGTCACTTTAACAAATATCATGTAACTAGGTATAGCCCGCTACTTCGTACACGTGACATTTGGATTTTCAATTTTCGGTCCAGCCGTTCTCAAGTTTTAGCGAGACAAACGAACAGCAATTAATTTTTATATACATACTAGTTGTGGCCCGCGGCTCCGCCCGCGTATATATCGATTATCGTGGCAAATAGTAACCTATGTGTTATTCTGACGTATAAGCTATATTACTGTAAAGTTTCATCCAAATCCATTCAATAGTTTTTTGCGTGAAGAAGTAACAAACATACACACTCACAAACTTTCGCTTATTGATATTAGTGTGATGTGATATCATCATCGTGTAATTTACTTCTCCCGGCCATTCATTATTGATGATACAACAGTGATTTTAATATAATTAAAAATAAATACAACACTCGCACCAGGAGCATTCCATGTCGTAGGTAGTTTGACACAACGTGGGTAGTTTGAAAAACATAAATGAATAGATACAAAATAACCCAGACTCAGAATAACAATTTTGTGAATCAGACAAAGTGTTGTCCTATGTGGAGTTTGAACCCATTTAGCACAGTAGAAAGCACCGAAATCACCATTTAATCTACTACATCATCCGTGCAGAACAAATATTTTCTTTGTTTGAATATTCGCGAACGTATTACAAAAAAACTGTCTAGACTTAAATTGAGTACTGCTTGCACGTGGGTTTTTTGTTTGTAAAAGCATATATTTTGTTTCAACAAACAAATATCAGCATAGTGCGATAGATAAATAAGCTTTAAATTGTTTATGTTTGGTACATTCAATTTATTAGTGATGTCGGGCTGTTAACCTTTTTGCTTCAAGTTCTTATTCTTCTACTGAAAGGAAAGATAATTATAAAGTAAAATGAATTTGGTTCTTAGTCAATAATAATTTAATATTCATTTTATTTGTAGTATTTTATGGCATAGGGGCAAACGAACAGACGGATCGCCTGGTTTTAAACGATTACCACTACCCATGGTCACTCGCAACACCGAGGCGTCACAAATGCATTGCCGGCCTTTAACCCTGCTTTAAGTTGCTTTCAGTTTGTTAGTTTTTTTGTTAGGACTTGTCACGCGTCATCGCTTATCTCCCACCGCTGGACAGCTGTTCCACCACCGCTGGGAACACGCATAAAAGGACGTGCGCTGCGAACAACGACCTCTTTCGGCCAGCGTCTACCACGCCGGGTGGCTGCGCCACCTCTATGGGGTCGGCCTCTAAAGCCGGCCCAGCACTGCACCTCCTTCAGCCGGCGTCTACCACGCCGGGCGGCTGCGCCACATCTACGGGGTCGGCCTCTAAAGCCGGCCCAGCACTGCACCTCCTTCAGCTGGCGTCTACCACGCCGGGCGGCTGCGCCACATCTACGGGGTCGGCCTCTAAAGCCGGCCCAGCATTGCACCTCCTTCAGCCGGCGGCTACCACGCCGGGCGGCTGCGCTGCCTCTACGGAGCCCGGCCTCTAAAGCCGTGGTCCAGCACTGCTTCTCTTTTCTGCCTGATGGTCTACACCTCCAGCCCTGGCCTGGCTGCTTTCACCGGCGCCTGCTCTTCCCACATCACGCTGATCGAACCTCTCAGAGTCCACACCCTGAGATAAATATTTGTGTCAATTTAACCTTTTAATTAAACTGTATTTGTATTATTCAAATAAATAGTGTGTAAATCTTCGTTCTAAAGCGTCTAATTTATCTCTCTAAATACTTTTGAGGTCACCTCATGACCAAGAAACCCTCACAACGTGACACATGGCGCCCCACGTTCGGCGCCAATGTAACGTTAAAGGGCTTTAGGGGCCAAGAAGGTTTAAGGAGATGCCTTAAAGTTGAGATAAAGAGATTAAAATTTGACTCGATCAAGATAATTCACAGTTTTAATTGTTACATTAAAACAAGGTTTACATTTAAATAAAATAAACAAATTACGCGTATAGAGAAGACATGAGATTAGTTCAGGGCAAGGTCCTTAGAAGTATCCCACGAGCGGTGTCCCTCCAAGAGAGAGGAAACACTTCGAGCACTTACCTCCCTATTTTCATTTCTCAACTCACCATTCTTACCTACCTACCTTGCTCCGTACAACTTGTGGTTGCTGCGGCGTAGAAAAGGGCCGTCTTCAGCTCGTCCTGGCTTATATAGCGGTGTGCCGAACGGGTGACTAGGTGGAGGCAGAGCAATGGTCCAGCGTTGGGAAGCGGCTATGTCACGTGACAGACTATAAATTCTACTTCTTTATGGCATAGATGTAAACGAGTAGGTACGACTCTTTGTAGCAAATATCTATGGATAGTTGCAGCTCAAGAGTCCAACACATTACCAGTCTCTGAGAACACATCCTAGAGCGGATACTTTTCCCTCTGAGAGGAAGGGAATAGGGGAGGATCGAGTTGGATTTCAAACTTTACCAATGTTAGAATATGTTATATTTCTACCATCACAGATGAGATAGATACAAGTACATGAAACTTTCAATACTAGATACTCCAAGTTGAAGTTATTGGAGATTCGGAAAAATGTGAAATTTCCCCAAAAACTACAAAAAATTTGGTTGTCTGTAAATTCGGTTTATGGACGATAGTTTAACGTGACAACGTCATAACAAAACATTGATATAATGATGAGAGATAGATCTCTCATACAACGACGTATAACGCGTAACAGTAACGTGACGTGACAATGAGCGTAACCGGACGATGTGTTATCCAATCTATCTATATACTTATACTAAAAATGTAACAGGTCCAATTCCGTACATTAAAGATATTTAGAATTTTTTTTTTGGAGGGCTCTCTATTGAAGCCAAATCTGTATTTTTTTTATTTTTGTCTGTCTGTCTGTCCGTCTGTCTGTCTGTATCTTGGCCGCGCATCACGCCGAAACTACTGAACGGATTCAAATGAAACTTGGCATGATTTGAGTTTATACTATGAGGTAGGACATAGGATACTTTTTACCCGACTACGGCAAAGCCAAAGGAGGGTTATGATTTTGACAGGCTATGTATGTATGTATGTATGTAAGTATGTATGTATGTATATATGTTCATCTGTTCCCTCATAGCTCCTTAACTACTTATTAAAACTGGACAAATGAGGTATCGTTAGAAGCGTCTCAATCGTCCGCTGGTTAAAGGCTATATGACGTGTCACTAAATCTAATGTGGCGCCCTCTAGCCGACATAAAGTACTATATTAAAAAATAAATTTGAGATATATATGCCGTGTTTGGTATCATTGGAAAGGGCATTACTTGTACATTTCAAAAATATATATATTATTAGCATTTTCTACTGACTTTGTCCGTATTTATTCGATAATTGTGATATTTCTATGGTACCTATTTAAAATATATTTTGCAAAGAAATTAATATTATAGAGGCACCAAAACATTTTAAATAAAAAAAAGTAAAAACTAAAACCCAACTACGACAAAAAACCACGCTGAAAAAGTATGAAACAAGTTTCAAAAGCCATAGTCACGCGTTGTTAAAGTGTTAAAGCTGTAGTCCATGTAGTGTAATGTACCATAGTCCATAACACTTTTCAGCGTGGTTTTTTTTATCCCGAAATTCAGCACGGTTTCCTGGAGAGAGGGTATGAAAGTCAAAATATGTACTTCGTTGTAATTCAATAACACATAGTCCGATTTCATTCATTCTTTTGTTGCTAGAAAGAAAAAAAATAATAGAACGGGAAAAGAGTTTTTTTTTGTCCACGACTGTACACTGCCTGTGGGAAGCTGTGACAGATATGTAGAAATGGCGGTACGAAGTTCGCCAGGTCTGGTAGTGATATTATATATTCATCGTTTCATCATTCGTTCATCAATTTATTAGACGTTGTCACGTCAAAAAGTTCTTTGTTGTGATTTCAGATCCAGTTACGAATATGGGAAATTCTGTTTGGTTTTATTTATTACTAGCTGACCCGGCGAACTTCGTACCGCCATATTTACATATCTGTCTCAGATTCCCACAGGCAGTGTACAGTCGAGGCCAAAAAAAAGACTTTTCCCGAATTCTTTTATTTTTTTCTTTCTAGCAAAAAAGAATGAAAGAAATTGGACTATGCGTTATTGAATTATAACTAAGTACATATGTTGACTTTCATCCCCTCTCTCCAAGAAACCGTATGTATAACCGTATGTACCGTAGTATGAACTCAAATCATGCCAAGTTTCATTTGAATCCATTCAGTTATTTCAGCGTGATGCCCTGCCAAGATACAGACTGACAGAAAAAAGTAAAAAAAAATACAGTTTTTGCTTCATTATCGATTATAGAGAGCCCTCCAAAAAACATTTTCAAAAATCTTTAATGTACAGAATTGGACCTGTCACATTTTTATTATAAGTATAGATATTCTCGAAAACAATATTTCTGTCTTCGGTTTTGGATACAAACTCCCTCAATATTGGCAATACAAAGTGCATATTGGTCGAGGTTTTATTTGTTGTGGTTCTGAAAAGGATTGGTTACATTGGAATATTTTTAGTTTGAATCTACCCTAAACATACGGCTAAAATAATAATTTTTACTCTATATTGCGTTGGTTAGTTCTTATAAAAAGGTATAAAATTATAAAATAAAAGATTATTAAAAAAAACCCGACTGCGTCAATATCTGCCATCTTTATAACTTTTTTTTAACTTTTTTTATTTTTGTTTTTTTTTATTTTGATGTACCCAGTGTCACTTTCACGACTAAGACGAATCTATGGACACCATTCACATAAAATTACGACAAGCCGTTTCAGTTCTAGGGCGTGCCAAAGAAATATACATACATACACACAGACTCGAAAAACATAACCCTCCTTCTTTCGCAGTCGGATAAAAATAGATAGTAGTAGAATATTAAGATATATTTTCCAACTCCTCCAGTTTTCTTGTAAATAATTTCGTTGTGGGTTCAAAGAAAGTTTAGAGAGCCTTATGGGTTAATCTTTTATCATCATCACTATCACTACATAGTATAAAACAAAGTCGTTTCCTCTGTCCCTATATTCCTATGTGTGCTTAAATCTTTTAAACTACGCAACGGATTTTGATGCGGGTTTCTTAAATAGATAGAGTGATTCAAGAGGAAGGTTTTTATGTATAATAAATGCATAATATAGTATGGAAACACTGTTAATTTTCGAGGTTTCTAATGTGATGTAGCAAATAAACACATTTTTTTGCGCTTACATTGCAAACGCTGGTTTGCACCCTACGAGATAGATCAAAATAATGTACTACAGTATTGTACACTTTAAAAAGTCATATAAAAAAGTCCGCGACGGTATATGTCTATCTCTTAGGGATAACCCATAACAACCATTTCTTATTCCTTTCTTTTTACGAGAAATAATGGCTTATTTACGAAGTGATTTTAAGCAATACAGAATGAATCCTCATACAATTATGTAAATTAAATACATTGTGCATTTAATATAGACCCGCGTCTAAAATCCACCCGTGCGGGTCGCTAGTTTATGTATAAAATGTTAAGTTTTTTTTTGTGAACGCGTCAAAGACTATTTTTATCAATTATTCGCAACACCTTTTTTTCATTCAACATTTTACCACAATGGGCCGTCTTGACTGGAGTGATACCACGGCCTCACAGAAAACCGGTGTGAAACAGCGCTTGCGCTGTGTTTCACCGAGTAAGTGAGAATACCGGAGGCCCATAACCCAAGAATTTACTTGACGGTACTCTAATTAAGCCGTCTATAATAGCTGTGTTTTTTACGTTTTTTTACTTCCGTAATATATAGATGTCGTAACCAAAACGTTCTTCGTCTAAATCTCCAATTTATCCAATTGCAGTTACATAAGATTTCCTCGGAGTCTGGCGATAAAACTTCTGGCGAAGACACCAGTACCGCCCATCTCTCATTTTATCACGGAGGCCATTTAAATGGGCGGGGCCGAAAAGCCTTAATTTTTTGGGGCACAGTTAATTTGGTCACCTAAAATATCGCCTCGTTGAAGCTTTTAGATGTAAGTGAGAATGATTTGTTATATAAAGTAATATGGAAATTTTGTATAGAAATACGTTTGTACATTTATATATATAAAAAAATAGGTTTTGTAATTACAAAATAAGAATTCTTTTAATACATACATAAGGATGTTATGATTTACACGGGCCACCGTGCGGAGGGGACACACACACAATTTAGACTCACATATACAAACAATCGCTTTTTACTACAAATTGATACATTGTCATAACAATTTAAAGAAAATATTCAGAACTTTAACACATAAATGCATTCTATGTCGTAACAGTGTAACGCATACACGCAACCCCTCGGTAACAAACAACGAAAGAATACCTAAGCAGTCCTTATCCGAGGTCGTAGTATCACTCCAGTCAAGCCTACGCAGATGTGGTATAGCATGGTTCTTCCACTTTGATATACATTAAACTGTAGAAGATGTATAATAGATAACTTTTCTTGGTGAATTCCAAAGGTCGTAAAATACTGGAAACTTGAACAATAGACGTAACTAAGTCCGTATTATTTACTTAGATGATGATTTATTTGAAACTCGCAAGGTTTGAGGCCACATGAACCCTAATGAAGAACGATCTACATCTTTGTTGCAAATGGAATAGTCTTGTTCCAACCGTTTCGTTTTTCTATATTCAATTTATTTGATATACAACAGGAGTAATGTTAAAAGCCTTCACGTAAATTACTTTCTATAGTGTGAATTCTACTCTGAGATAATGTATTGAACAATTTATTTATTTATACGTCATGGAGCTCGAGGCTAGGTGGTAATCAAATAGGTTACCACGTTGCAAAGTTAAACAATCCTTGCCACTTAGCACCGATTGTGTCTGATTGATCTTTATATATATATATGGGCCTGCCAAAGTGGCTCTACTTTGTCTGATGGAAACCATGTGCAGAATCCAAGTGGTGATCACCATACTCATTGCGAATGCAGACAATGCAACAATGCAGCATGATGACCCCCACTGTGGCGGCTTATTGAGATTCTTCTGCATCTTTGGGCCTCCGGTCTCACACTTACAAACGAAACACCACAGCACGAATGCTGATATTTTAGGTTAGGTGGTTTTCTGTGAGCGCGTAGTACCGCCCCGTTCAAGCCAGCCGGTTCGTGCTGAAGTTAGCGTGGTTCTACTACATTTCAGTCATCCTGGACATATTGAGAGCTCTCCATGACTCGGAGAGCACTTTAAACCATCAGTTCCTGTTACCCTATGGACATTTGTGATAAACGTTAAGGGTAATTTGGAGCCCTTAAAAGTCCAACAACAGTTTATCTACTGAAATTCAATATCGCTTAATAGAGAGAGAAAAAAAAAAACAATAGGCTTTAATATATTTGAAGTGTATTGTAGTTAGTATATTCATAGCACCGTTAAAAACTTATCATATCAGTGTATATATAACCCACTCACACATTTCCTAGGATCGTTT
Source organism: Diaphora mendica (assembly GCA_949125395.1). Taxonomy (NCBI): domain Eukaryota; kingdom Metazoa; phylum Arthropoda; class Insecta; order Lepidoptera; family Erebidae; genus Diaphora; species Diaphora mendica. Next base: position 30,884,471 of record OX421314.1, read on the forward strand.
GCCTCTTATCTAAATATCGCTTAGTCTTACACACAAAGGTCGACAAACAGTAACTTAGTAAGATCTACCAACAATTAGATTTTGCTCAAGTTCCGTAACAACCCCGCCCGAACCATTTCAAGATTAAACTATTTATTGACTTTTCTACTTCTTTTTTTTTTTTATGTATGGCCTGCCAAAATGATTCTACTCTGCCTGATGGAAAGCATAAGCAGAATCCAAGAGTGGCGGTCACCATACTCACTGCGAATGCAGGCAATGCAATATGGCGACCCACACCATGGCGGCCTAGTGATGCTACTGCATCTTTTAGTCTAGTCAACAAGTATGGAACTTTGAACCACTTCAAAATTTGATTCGTAGTAAATCTGTAAATAACAAAGATCAATTATGAGATTAGCTTTCCAGAAGGTTTATTAAGATTAATGGAACGGTTTTGAATAATTGTAGAATAGATTATTTATTTCTAATAATTCTACCAAGAAAACAATATCTATACAATTTTGAAATAGGTCACATAAATGTTTCCGAGATTTAGATTATTTATTGACGGAAAATAGTTTTTAAAACTACACGGCCGCTTGGGTACCGGTACTTTAACATTTTTTTTTTCATAATTGTTTCACCAATATGTTGCTTTTTACCGAGTGAGTGGGCTAACCGAACGATCATATTCTTCGACTCCCTAATTCCGAATGGAGAAAGGCGTTAAAATGTAAGCTACATCCCTAAATGTGCCACAATAATATTCGGCTCTAATCAATTCTAGTAAACATACAAGCTGATATTTATAATACATTATGCTAAACGTATGAAATAAATTACTAAGAAAACTTCTAGCACTAACGAGTTTTTTCTCTTATTACATAGCAAAAGCATTTGTGTAATGGTTTCCTAAAGTAAACCAAAGCAATGCTCGTTCAACACGCACTTGGCCAATATTACGTTACTTTAGACATAAATTAGGGTTGTTATAGGTTTTTATTTACTTTGGGAGCAATAGCGAAATAGCTTGAAAAACTTGATATAAGTATGGAGTCTAGTTATTTCACAAACACCTTAACTGTAATAAGTTACGAGAAAGTGCTGAAACTGATTTTCTGCACACATATTTATTACCTTCATGTTAAAATACATATATCTATACTTATAATAAAAATGCAACAGGTCCAATTCTGTACATTAAAGATATTTAGAAATTTTTTTTTGGAGGGCTCTCTATCATCGATACTGAACCCAAAACTGTAATTTTTTTCATTTTTGTCTGTCTGTCTGTCCGTCTGTCTGTCTGTCTGTCTGTCTGTATCTTGGCCGCGCATCACGTCGAAACTACTGAACGGATTGAAATGAAACTTGGCATGATTTGAGTACATACTACGAGGTAGGACATAGGATACTTTTTATCCCGAAATTCAGCACGGTTTCCAGGAGAGAGGGGATGAATGTCAAAATATGTACTTAGTTGTAATTCAATAACACATAGTCCGATTTGATTCATTCTTTTTTTGCTAGAAAGAAAAAAAATAAAAGATAACGGGAAAGGTGTTTTTATTTTGTCCGCGACTGTACACTGCCTGTGGGAAGCTGAGACAAATATGTAAATATGGCGGTACGAAGTTCGCCGGGTCAGCTAGTCATAAATATTTTAGGCTTTAATGTTATGCTCAAAATAAATAGCTCTGTTACGTTTTAAAATAATTAAAGCTAATATAAATTAAAGGGGCGTAGAGAAATATAAATTATAGTAATCATGTACAACACACATATTCCAAATAAATTAAGCTCTAGAAGCAAATGTTTGTTAACCGACTTCAAAAAAAGGAGGAGGTTCTCAATTCGACTGTATTTTTTTATGTTTGTTACGTCATAACTTTCGACTGGGTGAACCGATTTTGATGATTCTTTTTTTTTGGAAACTGGTGATTCCCGTGAGGTCCCATTTAAATTTGGTCCAGATTAAAGTCGGTTTTTTTTTTGTTAAATTTTTTAATTATTTGAACGATCTATTGAAACACTCGTTCTGGGTTCCAATCAAACTCATGACCAGATCACTTAACAAAAGACAGAACTTTAATCAAAATTAGTGAACATATTTTTGTTGTAAAAAAAAAGCTTCTGAAATTATGCAAATTTTCATAAATTTTTCGTCGTGATTTTTTCGGATGAAAATTTATAGTATTTCTTTTTTTAAGTCAATTACATACCAACTGAAAACGGTCAATGGACTGATAGTCCATTCTAGATTTTTCACAGTCAATTTAGAAAATAAACCATGTTAACTTTTTTGTAACAGCATGTCCAAAAATAACTACAACCACTCCAATGACGTGGAAGTCAAACGCACGCTCCCTTACAGAAACAAGAAAGAAATTGCCAGTCACAGTCCAAATCATTAATGTCACTCTGTAATCGTATATTAATAAATCTGTAATGAAAACAACAGTGACTTACAAGTTTTGACAGCAGGAAACAATGTTCTGTTTTGTCTGCGTCATAATTTAAAATAGTATGAGTGACTGTACGACATATAGGTACGACAGAAAAATAAAGAAGTTGGGTCTTTGCCTTTGCGTCGTAGTCTTAATCTATACTAATATTTAAATCTGAAGAGTTTGTTTGTTTGAACGCGCTAATCTCAGGAACTAGGTAGCCCATTTATCGAGGAAGGCTATAGGCTATATTTTATCACGCTGAGACTAATAAGAGCGGAGCAACAATGAAGAATATTACAAAAACGGGGGAAAATTATTACGCTACGGGCAATAGGAGATGTAAACGAGGTTGCGTGGGTCAGCTAGTTTTTTATAAAGAGTATGCGGTTTTACTCATCAGAAATATACACTATTTCGGATATACTTGAATAGTTTTAGGGTACCGTTGGGTTAAGATCAATATCTGAATCCAACTCAAACGGTAAGTTCAGTGTTTGACAAAGGTTCGGATCCAAAAGTAGGAAATTATTCCCGAAACTGACACGTAATCCGTATTTTTTAAGATACTTGGCTCACCTACTTTCAAACTAAGCAGAGTTTGTACTATGCAAGCTAGATAGACTGACAGAATACTTCAATATTTTTTTTATAAATATACGCATTTCGTACATAGAAAACATCCATATTCCGAAACAAACCTGCAGATCATACAAACATTTCGTTTGACCTGGCAATCTATCCCGAGACCTCAGTATAGTGGTCGCATATTGTACCACAGCGCCACCGAAGCATTCATTTATGTCGAGTATATATTTTTATATCGATGAAATTACTACTCATGATATTTTTTGTTCTAAAGTTAACTTTAACTAGCGAACACTTCGTAAATCAAAGTTAATGTGTGATTACTCAAGACAAGTATGATTCGTGCAACAAAATTAGAACCTCTTTTAAGTAACCGTAAAGTATGAATATCTAAGTCAACAGATTTTTGAAACTTGTATCAAAAAATTATTTGAAAAACAACATAGTAGATTCTTTCTACTGATTATTTTCCGATATTGAAAGACCAATAGAATGATCCCTCAGTTTTCGCTTTGTCTAGACTTTTAGAGCTGTATAGATACCGAAAGGTTTCCAAGAAATTCAACTCAATGTTATAGTTTGACATATTACTACCCGCAGAGAATCTTTGAACGAGTCCCTTATATATCGTTGCTAAAATTCTTTTTAGCTTGGACACTTACGCCCTTGCGAATTCAACTCTATCATCAGGCTTGATAGTTATTTTGTTAGAGTGAGATATGCAAGATATGCAAGAAATTGTGTTGTTTTGTGGGCGAATGGTTTTTACTCCGTGATGGTTGGCGGTCTTCTAATGCGTTGTATTGAAGTACTTTCCATATTGTGAAATGTTCATTGATCATTATTCATTTCTATCTCAATCTAGTTAATAACCTTGAGAGTGGTGATCACTTATGCGAAAAAAATCATGTCAACATTTAAAAAACAGTTGTATTTTGCTAGGAAAAATACGAAACATGTTAGAATTATTCAATCTAGAATAATTAAGGGGTTTATGTTGGTTCATAGAAATAAATAAGTACTAATAGTTTAGGTCCAATTAATAACTGACTTTCAAAATTTTTAAACATTATTAACTTTCTTAAATTGTAAATTATTATTATTATTTAACGTTCAATATAATCTGAATAGAATATTCCGTAATACTATCGTTACATTAGCATAATATCATAATATTAATAATATAAACTATACGATACGAAGTACAAAGCGATAATACTGTACATAGAACATGATATTACGTTCCCGGCGAACTATTCCTATATTGAAACGAGTCGGGGATATTACATCAAATACCTGTTTCACGTACTCACAAACAAAGGGAAACTTCTGGAATAATTTGCATCAAGATGTATCAATCACTTTATTCGTTTCTCCGAAACTTCTTTCATACTTCATATAAGTCCCATATTCGACCACATTATGGACCAACAAACGTAGAAGTCCAATAAAAAGAATCTAAGTTCAGCTTAGTGGAAACTAGCTAATTCATCATTGTCGTCACAGGCGGTGCTTGGAAAAACTCACTAATGACCTGCCAGGGTTTTTGTTCCTCATGAAGTAGTAGACAGATGAAAGGACTGACTTTCGTGTTTTAGTTTCGGGAATCTCGCTTTAGTATCGAGGTTAGTAGTGATAGTGACGTCAGACAGTGACGTCATCCGATTTGTAGGTACGACAAATTTTTCAGTGAATGCGGGGTCGATGGTTGTGTTAACGTGTGTGACAAAGCTGTTTACTAAAATGTTCTAAGAATGGGTTTTTGATGGATAGGAAATATATAACAGCTTTTATACATTTTTTCATTTTCTTTTTAGTGTAATATTAGGTACTTTGTTATAATTATTCTTGGGATAGATTTTATGTCAATATCATGTGAATTGAGATATCACATATTATGTTATAATTATACAAACTCATCTTTTTTTTTTTATTGAATAAGGGGCAAACGAGCAGACGTATTACCTGATGGTAAGTGATTACCGCCGCCCATGGACACCTGCAACACCAGAACCGTCACAAGTGCGTTCCCGGCCTTTGGGAATGGGGTGGGGAGACAGGTGGAGGGGGAGATAGGGGGAGGGGGTGGGGGATATGGGGAGGGGTGGTGAATGGGCCTCCAGTATCCTCACTCACTCGGTGAAACACACTATTTCACACTGGTTTTCTGTGAGGCCGTGGTATCACTCCGATCGAGCCAGCCCATTCATGCCAAAGCGTGGCTCCCCACGCTACTATATATTTTCACTGACAATGACTGCCTCGGTGGCGTAGTGGTAGCGTATGCGCCTGCTGTGCTTGAGGTCTCGGGTTCAATTCCCGGGTCGAACCAAATGTTTGTATGATCTGCAAATATTTTTTTCGGCGTTTGGGTGTTTTCTATATATGATATGTATGTATTTACAAAAAAAAGTATAATATGTATTTATATCAGTTGTCTAGGACCCATAACACAAGCTCTGCTTAGCTTGGGACTAGATGACGCGCCGTTGTGTGTTAGATGTCCGAATATTTATTTATTTAATTAACTACCACTTTTCTATTAAATTCTCATACATTCTTGAATGCATACAACATTATGATGCTCAAATGAATGAGCACACTTTAAAAGATAGTTAGATTTGATTTTACGTAGAATCTGATGCGTGTTTCAATCAGCTAAGTCTGGCTCTTCAATACAGCAACGTGTGAAACGTGATGTTTGAATCATTTCACATAATTGATATATATTTGCATATATTGGCTCTTGCAAATAGGTAAATATTTCCGTGGGAGAGCCACGTTTCGGCATGAATGGGCTGGCTCGATCGGAGTGATACCACGGCCTCACAGAAAACCGGTGTGAAACACAGTTTCACCGAGTGAGTGAGAAAACCGGAGGCCCATACCTCAACCCCCCTATCTCCCCTATATAACCAGAGGCATCACAAGGTCGGCAACGCACTTGTGACGCCTCTGGTGTTGCAGATATCCATGGCGGTAACCGCTTACCATTAGGCGATACGACTGCTCGTTTGCCTGCCTATTACATAAATAATCACTCTCTCCACAACTCTGTTTCTCCCACACTCGCCTCCCTATCTCAAACAACGTTTTGAGTTCCTACACAGTTCACATTGCAGGCTCTTGAGATCGTCGGAGAATCTGAAACTGAAAATGCCCAGCCATTCCACACAATTCGCTGATAAGTCATTCTCGGTGCAAGCTGTTAGACTATGGAACAACTTGCCTGAGGCAGTTAGACAAGCTAAATCTCTGCAAGTTTTCAAGAAGCAAGTCACAGATTACTACTTGACAATGTAAGGGCTTCTGGAGGATTATTGATCATTGATGGTATGTAGTACGCAATATGTGTATTTATGACATTTATGTGTATATTTATATATGTATGTATTTAACCATGTTTGTATGTATATATTGTATTCATATGTATTGGTGTGTTTGCTGTAGATACATGTATTAAGTTTATATATATTAATTATTACTTAGATTATTTTAAACTTAAATACACCTTAGACTACCCAAAATCAAATTACACAATATCCGTACAAAGGTTGTCTGGAAGAGATCGCCGTGAGCGATAAGACCGCCTATTGTTATACCAAATGTAGCTTTTCATGTATCTGTAAATTTTTATACTTTTGTGGTGTTCAATAAAGTTGTATAAATAAATAAAAATAAATAAATAATCACAAATTTTAGCAAAAAAAAACCGACTTCAATCTGGATCACATTTTAATGGGACCACACGGGAAGCACCAGCTTTCTAATAAAAAAAGAATCATCAAAATCGGTTCACCCAGTCGAAAGTAGTGCGGTAACAAACATAAAAAAACAGTCGAATTGAGAACCTACTCCTTTTTAACCGACTTCCAAAAGGAGGAGGTTCTCAATTTCATCGGTATTTTTTTTTTTATGAATGTACATTGATTACTCCGTCAATTGTGAACTGATTTTGAAAGTTATTTTTGTATTCGAAAGGGTATGCTCCCCGTGTGGTCCCATGGCCACCATATCAGGATCTGATGATGGGATCCCAAGGAAATTGAAGGAAACCCTAAAATTCACGTGAGCGCCTGCAATAAAGTTAAGGCAATTGTCTGCATGCTTTCATATTCTCTAAACATCATGTCCGAAATATTTATTTATTATTCTATACAGTATGTCGTATGTTACCTTTAGTCGTATTCTTTCAAGTTATTTAGGTGAAATGATGATGAGAGACTTGAGAAAGACTAAAAAGCGAAAAATAAAAAATAAACTTCGTTTAAAAAAACCGACTTCAAAAACTGAAAAGTATAAAATAACTTAATTTGTATGTGCTACCTATTCATAGGTAAGAAGTCGGTGCCGAGCCAAAATGTAATAGGACTCGCCGCGCGTGACCTTGAGCGGGATAGCTGCTCTTCGAGTAGGACAAAACAACCGAAGCGTCGGTGACGTCGTTGACGTTCGTCTCGAAATATAGCGAGTGTGGTACCTACTATTACATTTGGCTTGGCGCCGAATTCAAACCTATGAATAGGTAGCACATACAAATTAAGTTATTTTATACTTTTCAGTTTTTGAAGTCGGTTTTTTTAATTTGAAATCGGTTAAAAAAAATCTTTCCAGTTAAGTAAACTATGTATAGCTTATACATGGCGTAGCGGTTCAAGCAGTTACCTCACTGATTCGTACTGGGGTTGTATGGCGCTCATGGGTGATGATGATCACTTTCCATTAATAACTCGTCTGCTCATTTATCTCCAACATCATCAATAACAACACGCTTTTATGGTGTACTTGCTCTTGTTTCCCTGTTTTATCAAACGTAGGAGAGCAAGGTACTTGTTGATACAAATAATGCCATAAAATTATAACTGATTTTTCAATAACTTATCTACGATTTATTACCGATATTATTTCTCAACTACTCATCACAATTATACTTTAACTTATAACTACTAACTTATAAATAAATCTTTATTTTTGCACGCTGTTAGTTTCATATTTATGTAGCTTGCTTGCAACATTAATGGTTTCATTCGTCAAAATATCAATTTCAAAAAACGACTACTACCTACCGTTTACCAATTAATTTTCGTAAATAAACAAAAAAAGAAATTATATTTAAATCTATAAAATTATTTATTACAATATATTGTTTTATTCAAGGCCCGAATCGGCTCACAACATAGTAAAGCTTATAATGGACCTGTCAACTTCAATTCCTTAACAATTGCCTTAGAACGGCGTCGGAAAACGTTTTATCGGAGAACCAACCCGACAGGATTGGTAATAGTGGCCGTTATTGGAAAGTATTTTTTCCTTTTAGCTAATGATGCAATTTTTATGACAGGATCCCGTTCGGAGGTCAAGGTTATGGACCGGCGGACGTCGATTTTGTGGTAATATTGTTATGGAGGGTAATAAAATAAAGTAGGCGAGGCGTAATCTTGCAGTTTTGGTGGTCATTTCACCAATTGGCAAGTGTAGGCTTGATCCATATGTGAAATGATTGTTTACATTTGTTACTTTATGGAAAATTGAATTACTTAGGTATTTCTCTTTGGACGGTTTCCATATGTAATATAAAAGATTATTCTTACTGCATGGAATGCTTATACATACAATATTTTGTCTCTTTTCCATGAAGATCTATGATAATCATAAAAGAAATATGACAGTCAGATAGTTTAGGTAAATTAATTGGTTCCAAGACAGTTAAATTTTTCCTGGGACTTCCCGAGTGTCATAACTCGGTGTTTTCGTGGGTCACCGCTGTTGATCCTGGTGTACAGGAGTTACAGTGGTGGGCCTGTGGGCGGGATTAGTCCCACAAATTAATTGGTAACGTTTCATATCCCAGCGCACGTGTTTCCCTCCCACTAAGATCCCGGGTCCTTTAAGTGGGCGTGAAAAAGCATCTAACTAGGCCGTCATAGTGTGGGTCACCGTGCTGCATTGTGCACATTCGTATTGAGGATGGTGACCATCACTCTATGATTCTACTTGTTCTCTCCATCAGGCAGAGCAGAGTTATTTTGGCAGCTAAAATGTAAAAGAATATAATGTGAAAGTCTGTGGGAATTTATGGATGTTTGTTACTCTTCTACGTATAAAAGTACTAAGTTAATTTTTATAGAATTGTTTTTAACTTTTATTTTACGTTTTACCCCATGTAGTAGTAAAAGGTAGTAGAGCCACGCTGATTTCAGCACGAACGGGCCGGCTCGACCGGGGCGGTACTAGCCTCGCACAGAAAATCAACGTAAAATGACAGCGTTCGTGCTGTCGTGTTTCGTTGGTGAGTGCGAGACCGGAGGCCCAATTAGTCTAGTCAACAAGTTCCATACTTGTTGACTAGACTAAAAGATGCAAGATGCAGATGCAGCAGCATCACTAGGCCGCCATGGTGTGGGTCGCCATACTGCATTGTCTGCATTCGCAATGAGTATGGTGACCACCACTCTTGGATTCTGCTTATGCTTTCCATCAGGCAGAGAAGAGTCATTATGGTGGGCCAAACATAAAAAAAAAATGAATAAAAAAAATTAGTGTAGTATTTTTCCTTTAAGACCCTTTGGACCTATTTAAATGATTTCTTATTTTCAAAATTAAAGAGTTAAGTGTCATTTACCAAATAAGAAACATCCTAAATCGGCTCATAAATAACGAAGTTCTGATTATTAAACTTAAAAAAAGATACAACAAAATTTATACGTACTTTTTCATATTTTTGACATCAGTTAAAAACATCAAATGTACCAACACCTTGCAATTCACAGCTTTTCGTTTACCTAAAATGTTCGTCACCTTTAAGATAACAACCTCATTTCCTCTTCAAATTTCTACGTCAGAAAATCTAATTACCTACCGACTGTCAACAGGAAGGCCCTCAAAAATAATAAAAAAAACTTGGAGCGTCTCATGTTGGGCTAATGTTGGAGGGAAAGTTGCGTAGTCACGTGCCGCGCCCCTCTCGCATGCATCAAAATGATTAGCTTGATATAATATTTATGGGCCTGCCTAGCACATGTTAGAATTAAGGACGATGCCACCGAAAATTGTATCATTTTATTACACGGCGCAGTTTTACGTCACTGCTCCTCCTGAGGGTCATAGAAAAAACAAAGAAAAGGAAATCACAGCACCAAAATAAAAACAAATAATAAAACATAAAATAAGTTTATTAAATTTAAGAATAATTATTATGAAACAACAACATAACAAAAATAGCCAATTTTTGTGAGTGAACTAAAAAGTCATAGTTCAGACTATGTTGTGGCTCCATAAAGTAACCACAGTACTGACTAGGTATCAGCTAAAACCAAAACGTGGTCTTAATTAGCCTCAAAACATTGTTGAAGAACACATACTGTAAGTACTGAAGCCATGTACACACTTCAAGCGATGGTTACAACTTTACGGCTCAACTGCTATACGAATGGTGGATAGTACAACTGCCTCTGTAGCGCAGTGGTAGCGTGTGCGACTGCTGTGTTTGAGGTCTCGGGTTGGATTCCCGGGTCGGACCAAATGTTTGTATGATCTGCAAAAATTTTTTTCAGAGTTTGGGTGTTTTCTATGTATAATATGTATGTATTTACAGAAAAAAGGTATATTATGTATTTATCAGTTGTCTAGTACCCATAACATAAGCACTGCTTAGCTTGGGACAAGCTGGCGTTGTGTGTAAGATGTCCGAAATATTTGTATTTTGGAATAAACAATGGTAGGGGTAAGGAAATTATATACAATTCATTCTGATAAAAGGTACTGTTCTCGAGGGTTATTCAAAGTGATAGAAACTATATACTTCTATCCATTTTGTATTCTTACATGAATTTCATGAAAGGAAACAAATACAAGGACACATTAACAGGTCTCGGGTTCGATTCCCGGGTCGGACCAAATGTTTGTATGATCTGCAAATATTTATTTCGGAGTTTTGGTGTTTTCTATTATAATATGTACGTCTTTACAAAAAAAAGTAAAATGTATTCATATCAGATGTCTAGTACCCATAACATAAGCTCTGCTTAGCTTGGGACTAGATGGCGTTGTGTGTAAGATGTCCGAAATATTTATATTTTTGAATTCATTCTAATAAAAGGTACTGTTCTCAGGGGTTCTTCAAAGTGATAGAAACTATATAATACTATCCATTTATGTATTCTTACATGAATTTCATGAAAGGAAACGAAAACAAGGACACATTAACAAGTCATGAACAGTTCGTGAACGGCGATAGGCCACCACGATTTATGGTGTGCCCTGGTATTAAATTCGGGTACTGGTGAATATTTTATCGTACATATTGTATTAAGACGCTAAGGATCTTATTATAACTGTTTGTCTGAAACACAACAAATTGTTATTTTAGGATCTGGGAAGTTTATTTGGATTTGGACATCAGACCAGAGATTGAAAATAACAAAATTTTAACAAAATAAAAACTGACTTCAAGGTTCGACTCGATTTCTCTTGGATTTCATCACCAAATCTTAGTGTCTTTATCACGGTACTACCGTTGGGATATCTCCTTTCCATTAAAAAAAGAATCATCAAAATCGGTTCAAAAGCGACGAAGTTATCCGCGAACACACATAAAAAAAACATATTGGGCGTGCAAATAAGGAGTAGGAACTGACCTTTTGAGCTTCTTCGATAGTTCAGCTGGTACTGGTCGTACAATGCACTTCCAAGTCACTAAATGAGTTTTCTTTTTACAAGCACTAACACAAACAATTGAAACCACTGGTACACGGGTTTTTTGGGGTTTATGCGATATAACGTATATTGATTATTATGCGGGTGGCCAGTAGGCGCGTTTTAGTAGTAGCGGATATATTGAGTACCTTTCGCGTCGAGGGCGCTCAGACGACTTCTATCGTCGTACTGACAGGTCAGGTTATAGGAATGAGGAGTAGGAAGAACATTGAATGAGTAATGAATGCATGAATGTATGAGAGTGCGTGACGTATCAAATATATACTTATTACACTATATCAATTCCATTTTAGGTAATTGTGTTATGATAACAAGGGTTTCTATTTAATATTGAGTATTTTAACTTATATATAAATTCGGCGCAGCCAACTGCCCCGGCCTAGAGGTTTCCTCTAAACCATAGTAACTTAATTTAAGAACTAAAGCTATTAAAAAAAAGAGATTGAATTTACTGAAGAGGCAAGGGACAGACCCGAACTACAGGGAGCCCATAACTTCCCGAAGAAGTTTTGACTCTTACAGCGCGAACTACTTTATCTTTTTCAGGGTATAGTTCTTCTGTTATCCCCAAAGGCCAGCAAAGAGGATGAGCGTTAAAATGCGGACCATATGGAGGACTTTGTTTAAACTGAATTCTCAGTTGAGAAAATTTTGAATGAGATAATCGTCCACCGATTCTGAGTATATTGTTACGGTCGAGGAAAGAGTTGAGATTAAGTACAGGTTCATTTTTACAAATTTTATTTTGTTTTAGAGTGAGTATCCTTTGCGCGAAATGGTTGTTTTGTATGTATTTAATGAGATATATTTCAGCTGTATCTAAGTATGTGGCCGTGATCGGTCCACGTGTTATCAAACGTTTTGAAAAACGTAATATGTAAACAAGAGAGCGTAACAACTGAGTAATTTGAGTGTGTCTATTGACTCTTGTATAGGTTCAATAGATCGAGTCTGAGAAGTTTCAGTCCTCATACACGTAGCCTCTGTTTCAGGGATTTTATCAGAGAGTTTAACCTGGAAGAGTGCTATCGGCCACCGCGAGCGCGGCAGTGAAACCCAGTGAGGGGCGTGAAACCATGTGTGTTTGTGTATAAGTTCCTTTGGTGTCACAGGTCTAGAGATTATATCAGCGGGATTTTCTCGACCATTTACGTGAAACCATTCAGAAGCGACTAATTTTGAATTAATTTCATTTATTCTGTTAACTATGAAAATGTGTAATTTATAAGCGGGTAAATGAATCCATGTAAGCGTTACAGTAGAATCAGAGTATGCGTAAATGTTTTTTATTATACAGCGTTTAGAGAGGATTTCGCGGGCAGCAGCGAGGAGACCTACAAGAAGCAGGGCGGCACAGAGTTCCAAGCGAGCGAGCGAGATTTTCTTTAGCGGAGCGACGCGGGATTTCGAGGTAAGTAAGTATACAATACCATCGGAATATTCATCGGAATTTACTCTGGTATACACTACAGCACCGTAGTACTGTTCACTAGCGTCAGAGAATTTTATAAGCGTTACATGCGAGTTTGCGTTTATACCTACGTGGCGCGGTATTTTAATTTCTTGTATATAGGGCAGTTCGTTATGAAACATAATCCATTTATTTGCGACACAGGGTGGAACGGGAGTATCCCAATCGAGATTTAATTTTCAGCATTCCTGAACGAGTAGTTTCAGCTGGTGGTGAAAAGTGGTGGTGACGGGACCTCGAAAGCTTAGCGGGTTAAACAAGCGAGCGGTCACCGAAAGAATAGAGCGAATTTGTGGATAAACGAAAGCGGAGTTAAACGGATGCGGAGATGAGTAAATGCGTTTATGAGCTAATGTGGGACCTTTTCGAGGCGAGCGAGTTATACTGGTGAGCGGTTGCGGCGAGAGAATAGAGCGTTTTGTACATTCCGAAGAACTTTCATTTATATTAAATTGAAAATTATCTTCTTTAGTATTCCAGCGTAAGTTAAATCGTAGGCTTACGATTTTTGTGTTAGCGTTTGCATCAGAGTCAAAGTTTATAACTTGAGGAATTTTATGAGATGTAGGAATCGCGTCTAATTTCTTTTCTGGAGCGAGACCTTGTCGTTTTGCGATAGCGTGAGAATTACCTAAGTTATAGGGATCTACCGTAAAAGGGAGATGTACGGTGTGTTTACCGGAATCATTACGAGCGTACGTTGACTGAAGAGTATGTTCACATATTTCATCATCTGGGCTAATATGTGTTTTAGTGGGGACACTTTCAGGTTCCCAAAAGCGTTGCGTAAGAGCGTCGAGAGATAGCGGTTCCGTCTGACAGAAGAAAGTCTTATTGTTTGCACTTGGGTGCAGCGGAGAGCGCGGAGAAGTAGGCACAGCGCGAGCTTGACAGTCGGCCTTACCCATGGCGATGTAACCGAGTGTCGTTTGTAAGGCGACAACCGAGGATTTAGGAGAAGTCACTTTGTCACTACCTAGCAACAGAGGGAACAACTCATTGCCAATTAAACAATCTATAGCTCCGGGCGTGTGGAACTCTTCATCTGCCAGCGGTAAGTAACGCAGGTGTTCGAGTTGCGAGGTGTCTATGCGAATGTTCGGTAAGTAGTCGGTAATTGTTTCTATTACTCGAGCATTAATAGTATACGAACAGCGGGGATCGAAACGTGAGTGAATTTTAAGAGAGGTATATCCAAGAGAGGCACTTTCCGTTTGACCTATGCCTCTAATGGTTGAATTAGCGGGCTTAATTTTCAAATTCAGACGATCGCAACAATCTTTAGTTATAAGATTACTCATCGAGCCACAGTCTAGAAATACTCGTATATTAGAGCGTTTATTTTCATTATAAACATAGACTGAAGCTGTGGGCAAAAGAACTGTAGTATCTTTTGATTTACAATGCGCGGGAGTTGTTACCGATAACGCAACGTTATTTGAATTTGCGCGCGAAACTTGATATTTCGGCGGTGCGATCTGTGAAGGAGGTGTCTGCGCGACAGCGCGACGTGTAGTGATAGTGACGGGCATAGCAGTAGCTTGCGTCTGTCCGGGCGCGGACTGCGGGAGGTGCGCGGGGTGCGGCTGGTTGGCGCGCGACGCCGGCGCTGTAGGCGGAGGGGAGATTGAATAAGTGTGGCTACGGTACGGTGGCGCAGTTACCGTAGACAGCGCATTATAGGTTACGGGTTCGATTCCTCGACGAGCGTAATTGTCGATATGTAATTGAGTATGATGTTTTAGCGAACAAATATTACATCTGTTTTGCGATCTACACAATCTAGTATTATGGAAACCTAAGCAGTTTTTACAGAAGTTATATATTGTAACTATATTATTGCGTTCGAGAGTTGATTGATTCATAAAAGTTGGACATCTGTATAATGGGTGCGATTGTGGCGAGTTGCAGACGATGCATGCATTTTGTTGATAATTATTTTTCGTGTGATTGAGTGTGTTTGAGGGTGTGCGTAAGAGTGTGCGTGGAGCTTGCGAGGGTTGAGGAGGAATATGAGTTGCGAGATAAACGACTGTGTTATCATCACCATCGGTGTATGATCTATTGAAAGAGTTTGTTTGCTCGTTTGTGTTTACAAAGAACGAGTGTGTAGGTTTTTGTTTTCGTTGTTTAGAGTATTGCGTATTAGTTTTATTTTGTGGATTTGCGTGATTAGTGTAAGAGTAATTAGCGGGTGTGTGTTTGCGTAGCGTTTGTATTTTATTTTGTTCTTTTACGAAACGAGTTAGGTCTGAGAAAGTAGGTATTTTAATGTGTCTATGAGTTTGTTCAAATAAGTCGAGTGTTTCCTTGTCTAGTTTTGTGAGTGCGATGTGATTGATAATGAATTCTGATAAATCATTAATTTTAAGGAGTTTAAGAGCGGCTTCAGCGGAACAAAACTGTTCTATGAAAGTATTAAGCGACTGATTACTTTTTAAATTTAACATTTGGTCTAAATATTGTGAAGCCTGTATGCGTACGTCATGATATTTTTCGATAAGACCTTCCCAGAGAGTAGGGTAATTATCAGCGGTAGGTGGTATACCTGAACATACTGTGAGAGCCGTATCGGATAGGCATCCCATCAAGTAATTAACTTTTTCAGCGGGAGAGAGACAAGAGTTTTCATGGATTAGAGTTTTGAAGTTTTCATAAAAACGGGCCATTTACTAATGGTACCATCAAATGAAGTAAGTTGAATTCGAGGTAATTTACAGTTGAATGAATATTTGTCATCCTCTTTTTGACCTTTGGTCTTTGATTTATTTAAGCGTTCTGCTACTTGTTTGATACTGCAATATAACTCGTCAAATGCTTCTAATGGCTTGTAATTCGGGACTGATGAGTCGTCTCTTTTTAAATAGGCCTCGATTAATGAATCGAGTGTATTTACGAAATCAGATCTGATAGTATCTAATGATATTACGCGAGATAAAAATTGTGTGCGAATTTGATCATCGGAAACCTTTAGACTGAGGTCGTATATATTTTGAACTAAATTAAACAAAGTATTTTTCTTTGCTTCTAAAAGCTTAATACGCGGATCAACAGTTTCTGTTTTTGTGTCTTTAGGCATTTTAGAAATAATAAATGAGAACTTTTAGAAATATGTGGGTATTTATAAAATAAATACAAATGTGAACTGCGGTAGGTTCGCGTGAGTTGAGTCGAGCGGGTCGTGATTTCTATCAAATATGGCGGCAACGGTATTGAACTAATCTACCTTGCGAGATTAAGAAAAATTTAGATATCTTTTATTAGGTTATTTGCGGATGAAAATATGATAGTACATAGATAGTATAATGTGAATAAGGGTTGTTTATAGTGTTAAAGTGAGTAGTGGGTTTACATTTAACGAAAATATGTTAATTTATTTTGCGTTGTGAATAACAGGTAGTTATTAAGACTTATGAGATTGTATGCGTTTTAAGTGTATTGAAGGGTGTAGAATGTATAAGGGCGATGAAAAGGATATCGGGGTGAAGGACCAAGACCATGGGCGTGCAAATAAGGAGTAGGAACTGACCTTTTGAGCTTCTTCGATAGTTCAGCTGGTACTGGTCGTACAATGCACTTCCAAGTCACTAAATGAGTTTTCTTTTTACAAGCACTAACACAAACAATTGAAACCACTGGTACACGGGTTTTTTGGGGTTTATGCGATATAACGTATATTGATTATTATGCGGGTGGCCAGTAGGCGCGTTTTAGTAGTAGCGGATATATTGAGTACCTTTCGCGTCGAGGGCGCTCAGACGACTTCTATCGTCGTACTGACAGGTCAGGTTATAGGAATGAGGAGTAGGAAGAACATTGAATGAGTAATGAATGCATGAATGTATGAGAGTGCGTGACGTATCAAATATATACTTATTACACTATATCAATTCCATTTTAGGTAATTGTGTTATGATAACAAGGGTTTCTATTTAATATTGAGTATTTTAACTTATATATAAATTCGGCGCAGCCAACTGCCCCGGCCTAGAGGTTTCCTCTAAACCATAGTAACTTAATTTAAGAACTAAAGCTATTAAAAAAAAGAGATTGAATTTACTGAAGAGGCAAGGGACAGACCCGAACTACAGGGAGCCCATAACTTCCCGAAGAAGTTTTGACTCTTACAGCGCGAACTACTTTATCTTTTTCAGGGTATAGTTCTTCTGTTATCCCCAAAGGCCAGCAAAGAGGATGAGCGTTAAAATGCGGACCATATGGAGGACTTTGTTTAAACTGAATTCTCAGTTGAGAAAATTTTGAATGAGATAATCGTCCACCGATTCTGAGTATATTGTTACGGTCGAGGAAAGAGTTGAGATTAAGTACAGGTTCATTTTTACAAATTTTATTTTGTTTTAGAGTGAGTATCCTTTGCGCGAAATGGTTGTTTTGTATGTATTTAATGAGATATATTTCAGCTGTATCTAAGTATGTGGCCGTGATCGGTCCACGTGTTATCAAACGTTTTGAAAAACGTAATATGTAAACAAGAGAGCGTAACAACTGAGTAATTTGAGTGTGTCTATTGACTCTTGTATAGGTTCAATAGATCGAGTCTGAGAAGTTTCAGTCCTCATACACGTAGCCTCTGTTTCAGGGATTTTATCAGAGAGTTTAACCTGGAAGAGTGCTATCGGCCACCGCGAGCGCGGCAGTGAAACCCAGTGAGGGGCGTGAAACCATGTGTGTTTGTGTATAAGTTCCTTTGGTGTCACAGGTCTAGAGATTATATCAGCGGGATTTTCTCGACCATTTACGTGAAACCATTCAGAAGCGACTAATTTTGAATTAATTTCATTTATTCTGTTAACTATGAAAATGTGTAATTTATAAGCGGGTAAATGAATCCATGTAAGCGTTACAGTAGAATCAGAGTATGCGTAAATGTTTTTTATTATACAGCGTTTAGAGAGGATTTCGCGGGCAGCAGCGAGGAGACCTACAAGAAGCAGGGCGGCACAGAGTTCCAAGCGAGCGAGCGAGATTTTCTTTAGCGGAGCGACGCGGGATTTCGAGGTAAGTAAGTATACAATACCATCGGAATATTCATCGGAATTTACTCTGGTATACACTACAGCACCG
Organism: Diaphora mendica; assembly: GCA_949125395.1. NCBI lineage: Eukaryota > Metazoa > Arthropoda > Insecta > Lepidoptera > Erebidae > Diaphora > Diaphora mendica. The sequence goes on from OX421314.1 coordinate 30,902,759, forward strand.
TAGTACTGTTCACTAGCGTCAGAGAATTTTATAAGCGTTACATGCGAGTTTGCGTTTATACCTACGTGGCGCGGTATTTTAATTTCTTGTATATAGGGCAGTTCGTTATGAAACATAATCCATTTATTTGCGACACAGGGTGGAACGGGAGTATCCCAATCGAGATTTAATTTTCAGCATTCCTGAACGAGTAGTTTCAGCTGGTGGTGAAAAGTGGTGGTGACGGGACCTCGAAAGCTTAGCGGGTTAAACAAGCGAGCGGTCACCGAAAGAATAGAGCGAATTTGTGGATAAACGAAAGCGGAGTTAAACGGATGCGGAGATGAGTAAATGCGTTTATGAGCTAATGTGGGACCTTTTCGAGGCGAGCGAGTTATACTGGTGAGCGGTTGCGGCGAGAGAATAGAGCGTTTTGTACATTCCGAAGAACTTTCATTTATATTAAATTGAAAATTATCTTCTTTAGTATTCCAGCGTAAGTTAAATCGTAGGCTTACGATTTTTGTGTTAGCGTTTGCATCAGAGTCAAAGTTTATAACTTGAGGAATTTTATGAGATGTAGGAATCGCGTCTAATTTCTTTTCTGGAGCGAGACCTTGTCGTTTTGCGATAGCGTGAGAATTACCTAAGTTATAGGGATCTACCGTAAAAGGGAGATGTACGGTGTGTTTACCGGAATCATTACGAGCGTACGTTGACTGAAGAGTATGTTCACATATTTCATCATCTGGGCTAATATGTGTTTTAGTGGGGACACTTTCAGGTTCCCAAAAGCGTTGCGTAAGAGCGTCGAGAGATAGCGGTTCCGTCTGACAGAAGAAAGTCTTATTGTTTGCACTTGGGTGCAGCGGAGAGCGCGGAGAAGTAGGCACAGCGCGAGCTTGACAGTCGGCCTTACCCATGGCGATGTAACCGAGTGTCGTTTGTAAGGCGACAACCGAGGATTTAGGAGAAGTCACTTTGTCACTACCTAGCAACAGAGGGAACAACTCATTGCCAATTAAACAATCTATAGCTCCGGGCGTGTGGAACTCTTCATCTGCCAGCGGTAAGTAACGCAGGTGTTCGAGTTGCGAGGTGTCTATGCGAATGTTCGGTAAGTAGTCGGTAATTGTTTCTATTACTCGAGCATTAATAGTATACGAACAGCGGGGATCGAAACGTGAGTGAATTTTAAGAGAGGTATATCCAAGAGAGGCACTTTCCGTTTGACCTATGCCTCTAATGGTTGAATTAGCGGGCTTAATTTTCAAATTCAGACGATCGCAACAATCTTTAGTTATAAGATTACTCATCGAGCCACAGTCTAGAAATACTCGTATATTAGAGCGTTTATTTTCATTATAAACATAGACTGAAGCTGTGGGCAAAAGAACTGTAGTATCTTTTGATTTACAATGCGCGGGAGTTGTTACCGATAACGCAACGTTATTTGAATTTGCGCGCGAAACTTGATATTTCGGCGGTGCGATCTGTGAAGGAGGTGTCTGCGCGACAGCGCGACGTGTAGTGATAGTGACGGGCATAGCAGTAGCTTGCGTCTGTCCGGGCGCGGACTGCGGGAGGTGCGCGGGGTGCGGCTGGTTGGCGCGCGACGCCGGCGCTGTAGGCGGAGGGGAGATTGAATAAGTGTGGCTACGGTACGGTGGCGCAGTTACCGTAGACAGCGCATTATAGGTTACGGGTTCGATTCCTCGACGAGCGTAATTGTCGATATGTAATTGAGTATGATGTTTTAGCGAACAAATATTACATCTGTTTTGCGATCTACACAATCTAGTATTATGGAAACCTAAGCAGTTTTTACAGAAGTTATATATTGTAACTATATTATTGCGTTCGAGAGTTGATTGATTCATAAAAGTTGGACATCTGTATAATGGGTGCGATTGTGGCGAGTTGCAGACGATGCATGCATTTTGTTGATAATTATTTTTCGTGTGATTGAGTGTGTTTGAGGGTGTGCGTAAGAGTGTGCGTGGAGCTTGCGAGGGTTGAGGAGGAATATGAGTTGCGAGATAAACGACTGTGTTATCATCACCATCGGTGTATGATCTATTGAAAGAGTTTGTTTGCTCGTTTGTGTTTACAAAGAACGAGTGTGTAGGTTTTTGTTTTCGTTGTTTAGAGTATTGCGTATTAGTTTTATTTTGTGGATTTGCGTGATTAGTGTAAGAGTAATTAGCGGGTGTGTGTTTGCGTAGCGTTTGTATTTTATTTTGTTCTTTTACGAAACGAGTTAGGTCTGAGAAAGTAGGTATTTTAATGTGTCTATGAGTTTGTTCAAATAAGTCGAGTGTTTCCTTGTCTAGTTTTGTGAGTGCGATGTGATTGATAATGAATTCTGATAAATCATTAATTTTAAGGAGTTTAAGAGCGGCTTCAGCGGAACAAAACTGTTCTATGAAAGTATTAAGCGACTGATTACTTTTTAAATTTAACATTTGGTCTAAATATTGTGAAGCCTGTATGCGTACGTCATGATATTTTTCGATAAGACCTTCCCAGAGAGTAGGGTAATTATCAGCGGTAGGTGGTATACCTGAACATACTGTGAGAGCCGTATCGGATAGGCATCCCATCAAGTAATTAACTTTTTCAGCGGGAGAGAGACAAGAGTTTTCATGGATTAGAGTTTTGAAGTTTTCATAAAAACGGGCCATTTACTAATGGTACCATCAAATGAAGTAAGTTGAATTCGAGGTAATTTACAGTTGAATGAATATTTGTCATCCTCTTTTTGACCTTTGGTCTTTGATTTATTTAAGCGTTCTGCTACTTGTTTGATACTGCAATATAACTCGTCAAATGCTTCTAATGGCTTGTAATTCGGGACTGATGAGTCGTCTCTTTTTAAATAGGCCTCGATTAATGAATCGAGTGTATTTACGAAATCAGATCTGATAGTATCTAATGATATTACGCGAGATAAAAATTGTGTGCGAATTTGATCATCGGAAACCTTTAGACTGAGGTCGTATATATTTTGAACTAAATTAAACAAAGTATTTTTCTTTGCTTCTAAAAGCTTAATACGCGGATCAACAGTTTCTGTTTTTGTGTCTTTAGGCATTTTAGAAATAATAAATGAGAACTTTTAGAAATATGTGGGTATTTATAAAATAAATACAAATGTGAACTGCGGTAGGTTCGCGTGAGTTGAGTCGAGCGGGTCGTGATTTCTATCAAATATGGCGGCAACGGTATTGAACTAATCTACCTTGCGAGATTAAGAAAAATTTAGATATCTTTTATTAGGTTATTTGCGGATGAAAATATGATAGTACATAGATAGTATAATGTGAATAAGGGTTGTTTATAGTGTTAAAGTGAGTAGTGGGTTTACATTTAACGAAAATATGTTAATTTATTTTGCGTTGTGAATAACAGGTAGTTATTAAGACTTATGAGATTGTATGCGTTTTAAGTGTATTGAAGGGTGTAGAATGTATAAGGGCGATGAAAAGGATATCGGGGTGAAGGACCAAGACCATGGGCGTGCAAATAAGGAGTAGGAACTGACCTTTTGAGCTTCTTCGATAGTTCAGCTGGTACTGGTCGTACAATGCACTTCCAAGTCACTAAATGAGTTTTCTTTTTACAAGCACTAACACAAACAATTGAAACCACTGGTACACGGGTTTTTTGGGGTTTATGCGATATAACGTATATTGATTATTATGCGGGTGGCCAGTAGGCGCGTTTTAGTAGTAGCGGATATATTGAGTACCTTTCGCGTCGAGGGCGCTCAGACGACTTCTATCGTCGTACTGACAGGTCAGGTTATAGGAATGAGGAGTAGGAAGAACATTGAATGAGTAATGAATGCATGAATGTATGAGAGTGCGTGACGTATCAAATATATACTTATTACACTATATCAATTCCATTTTAGGTAATTGTGTTATGATAACAAGGGTTTCTATTTAATATTGAGTATTTTAACTTATATATAAATTCGGCGCAGCCACATATATACGGTCGAATTGAGAAACCTCATTTTTTTGAAGTCGGTTAAAAACAAATGACACTTATTCTGTCTTACTAATCACATAATATTTGTTGTTGAGTTAGGAGTTGTGAACAGAAACCACACCATATTCGAACCCTATAAGTACATAAGGACTGGATTAGAAAGGGTACGACTAGAGCAGTTATGTACTGAAACTTGCCTTTGCCGACAATTCTATGTCCTCAATTGTAAGTAATTTAAAAACTGAAACATATATGTAAGTGAGACTAGTTAGATAAAAACATTCACGCTTATAATCCCTAAGGGGTAAACAGAGACATCCTCTTTCTTGTGTCGTTACCCTCAAATCTGAATGTCGTGACTCCTAATTGGGGAAATTCTTGAGTAATGTGTAGGTCAGCATAAATCGTAGTACCGAGAGTAGAGCTCACTTGGTTTACCCAGCGCAACGGGCTGCAGTCAGCGACATTTGAGGACATATTACTTGGTAAATATAAAAGTCACAGAACAGTTTATTGTAGTATATTTTCACTTTCATTTCTTCACTTAGAAATATATGGAAATAAACAGTTTACGGTTACCCAAGAGGAACTAGAATCAAAATATAGATATTTATCGAGGCGTAGGTGTGGCAGTTCATGTAGAAAATTACTAGTCTCAACGTTAACGTAAAGGTTTAAGTTACATCACGCAATGAACGATGACTGGGGAAACTGAAAACGTTTTCCTTATACAGGTGGTGTAAAAATAATTCTAGAACATCAAACAAAATATATAAAAATAATGTATTTGTCTCTTACCAGTCTAAATTGTTCGGTGGATGATTATGGCGAAACATGTGATTAAAAACTAATAATACAATTCACAGTTTTCTTTTTTAAGATTACATGCCAATTCCGAAAGTGTATTTTTTTTTTATCAAATAACAATTCTGAATATTTTTTGTTATTTTTTTTCTAAATTTCAAAATTTTAAGTAAAGATCCTTTCCCTCTTGAACAAATATATATTTTCCATTTTGCATAGAAGAATTTGTAAAACGTGTAAATAAATGGTTTAGATCTACTGTTAAAATAAATTTTACATAATATTCTACTCGTTCAGTTAAATAACAATTTATATTTATGATATTCTGGTAAAGTTTCTATGGAGCGTTATTATGACGGTAAAAATGTGTGTTTTATTTTCAAAAGTAATATATTTATTACCAATATTATTATAGCTATTGGCTGCTATGTCTTTTTATGATGTATAAACTATATTACTGTAGTTTTATTTAGATCCGTTCCGTAGACGATTGACGAAGATGTACTATACGAGCTTTTGCTCGTGGTTCCACCTACGTGTATATCAGTTATTGCAGTAAATAGTAGCCTATGTATTAATCAGATATATAAGCTACATTACTGTAAAATTTCCAAATTTTCAAAGACACTCAGAGAGTCTCAAAGATTCATCCTGTGAGGATTCTCTAAACTTTCGCAATTATTATATTAGTAGGATTTAAATCGTTAAACCAAAGGCAACTTATTGTGATTCAGCACTCACAAGTACGGTAAACTTCAGTATCATCAACTGTATCATATAATATTTTCTACTAAAACATCTCGAGAAACAAGTCACCCTATATAATATAACCAGTGTTTTGTCGACACCTTTATACAACGATCGGATTACGGGCGTATTTTATTCGAGATTCTCACCGAGGCTGTTTTACGGATATTTGTAGGGCGTAGATAGAAAAGGGTTTTACTATTTCATTCTATAGTTTTGTTTCCATTCAAGTGTGTAGTTATGCTAGATATATTTTATTTATTTTATGAACGAAATGTACTATGGAGCACTTAATGCCATAGAAGACACACGGGTCCACCATTGTGTGACTTGGAAATGAGTCACACTACAATTAAGTTAGAAAAATTATACTTAATAATGATGTAACTATAAATTTATGCTTTTCGCAATTTTTCCTTCCTGAGAAAAGGGGTCTTGACAGACCGACGGACAACAAAGTGATCCGTTCCGTTTTTTACTTTTAAAGTACGGAACCCTAAAAAACAAAATATTTAGAAATACTGTCTTGTACATACACGAGTAGAGAGGAAATGGGGATATACATATTGGTGATAGTTACTTTAATAATACCTATATTAAAGTACTACTTTTAATATTTAATACTAATAGCGAAAACTTTGAAAACTTCTTTAATAATACTGGACTACACGGTTGGCCTAGTGGTTTAAGCGGTAGCCAGTCCGCTTCCTACTGCGCGAGTGTAGTGGGTTCAAACCCAACATGGGACAAAACTTTGTGTGATGCATAAATTGTTTTTATGACTCTGGGTGTTCTTTGTGTCCGCTTTATGTATGTTTATCAAGTCCCCCGCGATAGAGGATATAAATGCCTAATGTGGTAGATATATTTTCTAAAAAAAATCTAAAAAACATTAATTAATACTATTTTATCCCATATTAATTTTATAACTAGATCTGCTCACAAACATAACTCGACTGTTTTATGTCTTCATCATACAACTCTATAAAACCGAGATCACTCGAGAGGAAAATGATTGATGTAACCTAAGTCATGGACTATTAACTACATTACCCTTTTAATGTATTTCCAATTTTTCCAAGGTAGGACGAAGTCAAAGGGTAATTTAAAGGTAAAAATTCATTTATATATCTGACATCTGACACACAACGCCAGCTAGTCCCAAACTAAGCAGAGCTAGTACCATGATTACTAGACAACTGACTTAAATAATATTTATACTTTTTTGTAAATACGTAGTCATATTATACATAGAAAACACCCAAATTTCAAACAAATATTTGTAGATCATGCAAGCATTTGATCCGACCCGGATATCAAACCCGAGACCTTAAACACAGCAGTCGCATGCGCTACCGCACTACGGCTACTGCGCCACTAAGTACATGATTTTTATTGGGGAAATTAACCGAGATATTGATTACAGTTGACAAGAAATATATATCCTCAGACTATAAACAAACCATTATTTTGCTATGTCAGTAAGAAACTAAAATAGTATGGAAGGTAATACTGCACCGGTGTAAGACACGGAAATATACTATTAACTCACTGTTTTTACAGTATCTCCCTGCAGAGCTCCAGAGCCTGAAATCGCCTTAAGAATACAATAGAAAATGATTTTGTCTGCAATCTACTATTTCCCAGTTCGTTGAAAGCAATAACTGGAATTCCCACTGTGAATTTTCTTTAAATAGCAAAAACAAATTTATTTATTTTCATCATTTTTGGGAAAAAAGTTAACCAACTTCAAAGACCACTACGTTATTGTATAAACAACTAGCGACCCGCCCCGGCTTCGCACGGGTGGATTTCAGATGCCCCCGCCGACGACACGATTCGTGCATTTTAAATTTGTAATATCTTCGAATATATTCATTTAAATTAGATACTGTAAAGGGCCATTTATCATCTTTATTAAATGCACAATGTATTTAACTTACTTAATTGTATAAGGATTCATTCTGTATTGCTTAAAATCACTTAGTAAAAAGGCCATTATTTGTCGTAAAAATAAAGGAATAAAAATGGTTATTGTGGGTTATCCCTAAGAGATAGACATATACGGTCGCGGACTTTTTTGTAGATGTTTTTAAGGTGTACAATACTGTAGTACATTATTTTGATCTATATCGTAGGGTGCAACCAGCGTTTGCAATGTAAGCGCAAAAAAATGTGTTTATTTGCTACATCACATTAGAAACCTCGAAAATTAACAGTGTTTCCATACTATATTATGCATTTATTACACATAAAAACCTTCCTCTTGAATCACTCTATCTATTAAAGAAATCCGCATCAAAAAAGTTTTAAACATTTAAGCATACATAGGGATATAGGGACAGAGAAAGCGACTTTGTTTTATTTATACTACTACTATGTAGTGATGATGATGCATATAATTAGGATAGCATCAAACACTGTTCATTTCTTGTCGCTTTTTAAAATGTTTCGTTGTCTGTTTCCGAAATTCCTCATCAGATCTGTATAAAATTGTCCATTGATCCTTGCTGCCCTTCACACTACTCAAGACAGGAACATGTGAGCTGTTGCAGACTTGCAGAATAACTCCAAGTCCCTACTTGGAGTCATTCTGCAAGTCTGCAACAGTCGCAGTAACAGCCGCTGCAGTTCTGAGAGCCCAGACCCCTGCCTGGGCTCTCAGAATTGAGGATTGAATATATAATAATTATTCGAATTATCAGTGCCGTTTTTTGACAACAGACTGCTAGGGCTGACATGAAAGTTTTTCGTAATGCAATTATCAAGCTCACTTCGAGACTATTATGGCAATCGATGTAGAACTTTATCATTTTTTTAATCAGGGAATTATTTATTAAATTATCTATGCCATCTGAAATAACACTTATCATTTGAATAAAAGATTTACTTTTGATAAGTCATGTTACGTCACAAAAAATAATGCAGATAAAATCAAATGGAGTTTTTTTTTTGGGTGAAAAAATGTAATTAATGGAATGTTGTCTCAGCATCGTATAAATCACTCTGACACGTCCCTTGAGTGTCATAAGAGTGACCTAAGGGGTGATGCTTACTCTGTTTTTTGAATGTCTCACTTTCATTTTAGTAAATTTTTATCATCATAAATCACGCTGTTGTTTCTAAAATGCTGAACTGTTCTCAAACTGAATATGTTAATAAAATTACCAAAATATTTACAGGGCTTACGGTTTTTATCATTTATCTGTTCAACTTTACAATTAAATAAAAATGTTATTGGACGTACATTATATTTTCATAATTATATTGTGAAGATACAGTCAGAATATTTATCTCCTTAAATTAACATTCGAGAGAAACTCGAGGGAATACATTTATGACTCGTACAGTGCGTTTCTGTAAAACAAATATGGCATTAAAATCTGCACAGTTATCCCAGAGAAGGATACCGTAAGTCATTATGCTATGAAAGTAACTGAAGTAAACTATTCTAGCTGTATCAACACCAGTCAAATGTCGAATCTTTCTTACAGAAAAAGCCGCTGAGCTTATCCTACAGGCACGTATTCACTTTGTATAGTGCGAGTGCAGGTGCGTAGTGCGGGTGATCGGTGATTGGTGGAAAGTACGTGTGGACCGCGAATTCGCCATCCACGCGTATTTTCTACCAATCATTGATCACCTCACTTCACACCTGCACTCGCACTATACAAAGAGAGGGTAGTCAGTGTGTCAACATAAAAAACTTGTGCTCTGTAATTCTTTTTTATTTAAATATAAACAACAATCAATTTTAATGTTACAAAAGTGTTAAAACTTACCATTATCCTCTAGTGCATTAAATTACCTATTTATCTATATACACTTTCACTTGCATTGACAACATCATCAACTTGTCATTATGGACCTTTACACCAAACTATCAATGTGCATGGAGGAGCTCTCCTCCACCTTTGAAGCTCGGATGATCCAATACGAGGTTGACCTGAAGGATGCGGCAGGCCCAGATGCAACTCACAAAAATATAGCGAGTCTGTCACGTGACTTTGCAGAGTTTAAGTCCCTCATTTGGAAAACAATGGCCATGCTCAAGTCACAAATGGAGCTACTGCTACTTGGCCTGGACAGGCATGAGATGGCGTCACGGCGAAAGGTCCTACTGCTGCACGGTGTAAGGGAGGAGAATGATGATGCACATGCGTCCCGGGCAGTGGCATTATTATCTGACAAATTGAAGTTGCCTAACATCTCGACCAACGATATTGAATCGTGTCATCGCCTCGGAAGCAACACTAAAAAGCCCCGTCCTCTGCTGATACGCTTCAATAGTTATCGTCTGAGAAATGAAGTTTGGAGCACCAAGACTAAGCTCAAAGGTTCAGGGTTAACATTATCGGAGTTCCTCACAAAGCCTCGACACGACATGTTCATGGAGGCTCGTAAACATTTCGGCATTAGGAACTGCTGGACTTCCGATGGTAAGATTGTGGTCCAACTCCCTAACAATCTGCGACGTAAACTAGAATGCATCGTCGAGCTGCGCAAACTTAGCTTAGAATACCCAGCGTCGCGATCACCTCCCGACGAACCTGCAAGATCTGCTTCTCACAAAACGACTGCTTCTATTGGTGAAAAGCGATCTCGTAAGCAAACTAAAGGTCCTGTGATGTAAATATGGTTTAATGTCATTTCATTCTTCAAAATTTGTAGTTATTTAATATTAACCACTGGTTGAGGTCAGTTCTATATTTATTTCCTCTATCTCTTTCTTATGTTTTCACATTGTTTTTTTAGTCTTAATAATTTAGTCACTGTTTACTTTCACTCGATGACAAATTTGACGCATAAACTTTTGACTTTGACGCATAGCTGGCCAATCAGAAATCTTGTCAATCGTCGGTGCGTTTAGTTTCTACTTGTTGAACTTTTTATAGAAATTTTGTAAAACCTTTAGTGCATCGAGGATATTGGGTGAGAAATTAGTTAATTATATTTTTATTATTAGTATTATTTATTTATTAGTATAATTAATTATTACTTTGTTTAAATTATTTTATATATGTCTGGCTGTTATGATGACGGTTTTTTATCTTGTTCATCTTCTAGTGCTTCGAATGATGACTACGCCAGTGCACTTAGTGATAGTGAGGCGGAGTCTACTAATTTAAACAAAAACCTTTTTGATAAGCTCGGCTCATTTCACAATTATCTCAATATAGTACATATAAATGCCCAAAGTGTGCACGCTCACTATCCTGATATTCTATCTTCTTTTAATCCCAACATTATTCATGCCATCCTTATCTCCGAAACTTTCCTTAAACCTACGCTACCTTCCACTCAATATGCAATATCGGGGTATCGACTTATACGAAATGACAGAACTGGCAAGGGCTACGGTGGAGTTGCCATTTATCTACGGTCTGATATTACTTTTAGAGTGATTGATCAGTCGCCTAGCAATTACTTGGGGTTTGCAGAACACCTCTTCTTAGAAATCGACTTCCACCACACTAAACTCCTTATGGGTGTTTACTATAGTCCTTCCTGTCAAATAGATTATTTTTCGTCTCTCGAAACCAAGCTGGAAAATTTATCCCCCTTGTACAGTGACACTATTATTCTTGGGGATTTCAACACGTGCCTGCTCAGGAATGACGTTCGAAGCCGAAAACTCCGATCCCTTGTCTCCTCACTTAACATGCATATTCTTCCTTTAAATGCAACTCATCACGCTCCCCATTCCACCCCCTCTCTCTTAGACCTAATTCTCGTTTCCGATTTTAGTAAAGTTGCTGCTCATGGCCAACTTTGCGCTCCTTTCTCATACCATGATTTGATTTTCCTTTCTTACAAAATTATCTCTCCTAAACCTAAGCCTAAATACATCCTCTTACGCAGCTTTAAAAATATTGATGAGGTCGATTTGAGAGAAGATGTCGAAAATATAGATTGGTCTCCGATATACAGTTGTGGCGACATTGATACAAAAATTGAAAAATTCAATAAAATTATCTTGGATCTCTACGATAAACACGCGCCATTAAAAAAAGTAAGAGTTAGGAATCTTCCTGCGCCTTGGCTCTCCGAAAACATTAAGCAATTAATGTCGAAGCGAAATAGAGCCATGATAAAATACAAAAAACACTCATCAGATGAGAATTGGTCGATCTATAAGGTGCTCCGGAATCGCTGCAGCCGTCTGTGTCGGGATGCTAAAAGACGCCACATTTACGATTCTATCAAAGATTTCAATACACCACAGGTATGGCGATTTCTTAAATCTCTTGGTATTGGTAAAGCGGCTGATCATACTTCAATTAGCATTGATCTTAATGTGCTGAATAGTCATTTTACCACTTCACCAGTCTGTATAGATGTTGCAGAAAAAGCATCCACTCTTAATTATCTATCTAGTCTTCCTTTGCCTGAATGTACCTCATTTTCTTTTAACCCGGTTACAGGTTGTGACGTAAAGAGACATATCCTATCCATCTCCACAAAAGCAATAGGTGACGATGGAATTCAACAACAAATGTTACGGCCAATTGTAAGTGACCTCCTTCCAACGTTGACTCACATAATAAATTTTTCTCTGAAAGAGAAAGTGTTTCCATCACACTGGAAAAAAGCCCATATTATCCCTCTCCCTAAAACTGCTAACCCATCATCAGTATCCCAGTTTCGTCCCATATCCATTCTCCCGATTCTTTCCAAAGTGCTTGAGAGGATAGTCCGATTTCAACTGAACAATTTTCTCTCCTCTAATGGCCTGTTGAGTCCATACCAATCTGGTTTTCGTACTGGTCATAGCACTGTGACCGCACTAGTTAAAATAACAGACGATTTTAGATTGGCTATGGAAAATAAACAACTGTCAATATTGGTTCTACTAGACTTCAGCAGCGCTTTTAATTCTGTTGATTTTGACATCCTCTTAGGCACTCTATCGTCTCTGAATGTTTCTAGATCTGTAATTGCTTGGTTCAGTTCTTACCTTCGGGGTCGCTCGCAGGTGGTTCGCTCGGAAGAGTCGTCCTCTGACTGGTGTAATCTTAATGCGGGTGTTCCCCAGGGTGGCGTACTGTCTCCTCTACTCTTCTCTATTTTCATAAATGCTATCACTAAAGTCATCTCTTCTCGTTATCATCTTTACGCAGACGATTTGCAGCTTTACCGTCATTTTAAGGTTAATGAGCTAACGGACGCTGTCACTGCCATCAATAATGATCTCCAGAACATCTATACATGGGCAAAATCGTTCGGGCTGCTTGTCAATCCCGCAAAGTCTCAAGCTATCATTATTGGTGGCAGGTACATGTATAATAGTCTCGATCTGACTTCACTACCTACAGTGTCCTATAACAATACTATCATACCGTATTTGACACAAGTTAAAAATCTTGGGATTTTTATGGACTGCAACTTGTCATGGAGCACACACATTACAGAGGTGAGTAGGAAGGTTTTCGGCACATATCATTCTCTCAAACGCCTTCAAAATTTTCTCCCTTTTTCGACTAAAATCCTTCTTTCTCAGTCCCTTCTCCTTCCACTTCTTGATTATGCCGATGTTTCTTTTCTTGACGCTACCGAAGAACTTTGGAGTAAGCTAGAACGACTACAAAATCTTTGTATCCGCTTCATATTTGGTTTGAAAAAGTTCGACCACGTTTCGGAATTCCGGAAACAACTAAAGTGGTTACCTATTCGTCAGCGTCGAGATCTACACATACTTTCCTTATTGTATTCAACTATTTACAATCCCAATTCTCCTTCATATCTTCGCGACCGCTTCGAGCACTTTATTCCCAGAAGCCAACCCTGTCGCTCTTCCTCTTCTCTCCTTCTTCGAACTCCTTCTCATACTTCGAGCTGTTACAATAACTCCTTTAGTGTTGCAGCTGTTCGGCTATGGAATTCCTTGCCGCGTGCGATACGCGCCAGTCCTTCTCTGAGTGTGTTCAGGGAGAAAACCAGGGATTATTATCTGTCCCTACAATAGCAAGACAATATGTCTATATGTACCTATGCCTGTATGTATCTACGCATAAATATCGTATATGTGTAACTTGTAATATGTATGTATAATATATTCTTTCTACTGTATAAATTAATATGATTGTTTCTCTGATTCCTAAGTACGCATGACTATGCCCTTACATTTCTCTGCTATCCTCTATTCACTCAGGGTTTGCTGGCAGAAAACTCAATTTTGGGTTAAGCACGCCTTTGTACATGAAACTTTCTTGTATTATTTTTCCTATTTATGTGTTTATTGTGTACAATAAAGAATAAATACAAATACAAATACAAAGTGAATACAGGCCTTACCGCATAGTTCTTCTATTGTAAAGTATAACCGTACCTAATATAATAATGTATAATGGTACCTAAAATACAGTTTATTCCACAGAATCCAACTCTAGTCCATTCAATCGAACATTAGTTGTAACCTGCCTAACGTTTGCTGTAGACAATTTGATAAATTTAGTTTTCCTTTCATTAAGAAGAAGGTTATTTGTATTAAACATCAAATATTATTTGACATAAATGATCGGTGATTGGAATTTATTCATATATTTATTTATTTATTATATTCACAAGCTATGATAGGTAGGTAAGGTAAGGTACAAGAGGTAGTAGAGCCACGCTGATTTCAGCACGAATGGGCCGGCTCGACCGGGGCGGTACTACCCTCGCACAGAAAATCTACGTAAAATGACAGCAGCAGTGCTGTCGTGTTTCGTTGGTGAGTGCGAGACCGGAGGCCCAAATAGTCTCATTTAGAGTCATTTTGGCGGGCCATACAAAAAAAAAAAAATGGTATGTGGCAAACATGTCTTGAGCCTTCTCCAACTTTTTATCTTGAATGCGATTTTTTATTGTATGTAGACATGTGTTTGAGCGAATAAATGAATTTTATCTTATTTTAAACCAATATACCACTTTCGAGAGTGCACTGTTGACTTCATTAAAACTATCAACTCGACGCCTAGGTTTAAAAATATATAAAAAAAAAAAAAAAAACAGGAATGATTTAGTTTGCTGTTGCTAAAATACAAATAAAGCGCTTCCTCTAAGTCCACTTATTTATCCGGCTCGTTAGCGAGGATGTTGGGCCTCTTGTTTTCTTCAAGAAACTTATTTAATTACAGTTTTACCTCGAAACCAGTACTTAGCGAGAGCTAAAATTATCCGCTCATTAATATTCATATTTCTGTTGCAAAATTATTAAATACTTTCATTCTTACTTGGAGAATTTGAAATTGTAAAATGTTCCAAATTTAAATTTTTCTTTCCAAGTTTTGTTCTTTTTCTTATTTAATCTACAGAAATATCCGGTGTACTCGAGCTTTATTTTTGTAGCTTCCTGACAGTTATATTTTGAGATTAAGGTCTCAGTAATTTAAAAAGGAGTGTAATGGATATAATTTTGCTATCGAAACGTACACAAGGTGTGTCTATAGCAAAGTGTGTGGGAGAGCCACGCTTCGGCATGAATGGGCCGGCTCGACCGGAGTGATACCACGGCCTCACGGAAAGCCGGTGTGAAATAGTGCTTGCGCTGTGTTTCACCGAGCGAGTGAGGATACCGGAGGCCCATACCCCAATCCCCCTACCCCTACCTCCCCCCCCATTCCCAAAAGGCCGGCAACGCACTTATGACGCTTCTGGTGTTGCAGGTGTCCATAGGCGGCGGTGATCGCTTACCATCAGGCGACACATCTGCTCGTTTGCCAGCCTATTCCATAAAAATAATAAAAAAGAAGTAAATAATTGAATCCAGGACTTCATCAATCTGAAAAACTTTCCCAAAGAAACCGCGATTCCAGCTAAACTTAAAAATTCAACTTTACATACAAATATTAGTCAGAGGATCAGTGGTTTTTCATTTAGAAAAAAATGGTCCGGAACGATGATGAAAACAGGGAATTTTGGTTTTTCACTAATCATACGTTTATATTCTAACTTCTTGTAAGTTAGGTAGATCGAAAGTCACAAATAAGCAATCCATTACGTCTATGTACACACATACTAGTGCTTTGCTCCTTGATAAAAGATTCCTGATCAGGCCCGTGAAACAAATCGTGCATTCTCGAAATATAGACATGTGACTGTTACATGATTTGTTGATTGCCTCGATGGCGCAGTGGTATCGAATACAACTACTATGATTGAGGTCTCGAGTTCGATTCCCGCATCGGACCAAATGTTTGTGGAATGTGCACATATTTGTTTCGGAGTTTGGATATTTTCTATGTATAATTTGTTTGGATTTACAAAAAAAAGAATATAAATATTCTATCAGTCAATCCAGTTGGTAAAGTACAAGCTCTGCTTAGTTTCAAGACAGGCGGCGTTGTATAAGATGTACGAAATGTTTATTGCTTTTATTTAGTTTAGTTTGGTTAAAACTGCTCATTAGAATAATATTATTGTCAACCACTTAAGCTCAGCTAAATACTGTTGTTTTACTTTATTGGAGAGTCTGCATTGATTAACAAATCTACTCATGAAAGCCGCATGCTAAAGTAACATAAGTTAAATTCTTATAAATTATAAATATGTTTTATAAAATTCGAAGTACATTACAATGAAATAAGCTACAACACTAGTACTGGACGAAAATTAAAGTCAATTAACGTCAAGTTGATGTAAATTAACTTCCACACGATATGAATCTTGACGAGTAATTTATGCACGTGTAGACTCACTTAATATACTTGATAATGTTATCAGTTTAAGTACAGTTTTGTGGTTACTTGATGATGACGTAATAAAGGGTACTCAAAACGGGTAGAAAATACGTCAGTTGAGTGTAAAATGAGGTATTTTGTTGCTTTATAAAATCGGTTAGGTAGTAGAACGTGTCGGAGACATAGTGCCTCCGATGTAGGATTAACATGGCTATTATGTTTAAGTATGTATGTGTATGTAGGTATGATAATATGTCTACAGTGTGTAATAAAAAAATCATCATCGTCTTTATTTATTTTGGATCGACGCACAGAGTTTTCTTCAGTTACAGATCACTGCGTATTTCCTTTAACTATATTCTTTCACGCAGCACTACTTTCAATTGGTAAATTGTTTTGGCTTTTTCGGTGATTGGTAGCCTAAAGTCAGGGAATGTTACCTATTGTTTTTCGTAAGAGTATGTTGATTAGCAAAAGACTAGTAACCAAGTATTCAGGTCAAAAAATACAAAAAAAAACGGTGGAACATAGAACCTTTTCCATTTTGAAGTAGGTTAAAAAGTAATAGAAAATTGGAAATAATTTTGAGAATTACCAGTTTACTCGAAAAAAAAAGGGTTTGACTAAGATTTATTATTTTTATTGAAATTACTGAATTTATTAATTTGCGTGTTAAAATCGATTTCCAAAATTTGCTGTTTTTTTAAAAAAAAAAACACGTAAATACGTTATATTGATTTCGTTATGAATATAAACCAGTCGCAATAAGACGTGCGATATTATTGACGCCTTTCAGAGACTGGTAAAGAAATATTAATTCAGAGATGTCAATGTCCCATAGTTTCCTTTGCCATACTCGCCACTCGGTTAGGTCAAGATATACTCCTTATATACCTCGTATGTATGAAATATCTATGTGTTTCACTCAATTATTTGTATTTTTTTTTTTTATGGAATAGATCGGTAAACGAGCAGACGTATCGCCTGATGGTAAGCGATTACCGCCGCCCATGGACACCCGCAACACCAGAGGCGTAACAAGTGCGTTACCGGCCTTTGGGGGATGGGGAGGGAGATAGGGGAAGGGGTTTGGGTATGGGCCTCCGGTATCCTCACTCACTCGTTGAAACACAGCGCAAGCACTATTTCACACCGGTTTTCTGTGAGGCCGTGGTATCACTCCGGTCGAGCCGGCCCATTCATGCCGAACCGTGGCTCTCCCACGGTGTTATATTTAATCTTCCACACTACGAGTTACTATTACCTTATATAATGTATAAATTCTATTATAATTTCCTTTTCTTATCCTTTTCTTATATACCAGGCACCACCCTATACTTTTCATTCCATCTCTATTTTCCATCCCATGGTTGCCTATAAGAGATTGCCTCCGGGCGATAAGGCCACTAGTCATACTTCCTTAGTTTAAGTTTTTCTATTTAAGTTAACCTTTGTTCTAATCTGGTGTACAATAAAGAGATTTATTATTAACTAGTGGTTGCCCGCGGCTCCGCCCGCGTATATATCGGTTATCGCGGCAAATAGTAACCTATATATTATTCTGATGTATAAGCTATATTACTGTAAAGTTTCATCCAAATACGTTCAGTAGTTTTTACGTGAAAGAGTAACAAACATCCATCCATCCATACTTACAAACTTTCGCATTTATAATACTAGTATAGATATGAAACTAACAGATTTTACTGATATTTCAATTGACACTCGTAACCATTAATGGCCGGTTAATAACGTTAGCAATAATTACAACTCTAGTTGCTGAGAAGTTTAACTTCAATCATACTCATAAAAAAAAAAACCGACTTCCAAAAACATCCAACGAAAACTCTCTGTCAAAAAACACTTAAAAGCGTAAAATAAACTGGTTCTTCATAAATTGCCTATACCTAATTCTTTATTCATTTAAATAGTAGTGTTATAATGGGTGCTAGGTACCTAAAATCTGTTTGAAGTCCGTAATCCGGTTCCAACGTGAGATCTTTTATGATTTGTATGAAGTGCCGTGAGTCTTTCACAAAAGACGGTGTTTTGCCTACAAGTGGTTGCAACGTCAATACTGAAGCAACGTGCTTTGCAAGATCGTAAGTAGGAGAAGCAATTTGACTTACAATGGGCCGCAGCGGCACGTCAGGCTTGTGTATCTTAGGCAGACCATATAATTTCGGTGGCTGGTGTGACTTTGGTTTGTACAGTCTGTTGTACTCGTCTTCTGAAAATAGGTCCTCATTATCCCGGATTAGAGATCGTATTTTACGCGTTACTCTGGCTGTAGGGTTGTATGTTACCGGTTTGTATACGTTATTATCACTCAACAGTTCGAGTATTTTATTTTGGTAATCAGTTGTATTCATCACTACGGTGGCGTTTCCCTTGTCGGCCTTAAGCACTAAAATATCCTGGTTATCCCTAATGTTTTTTAATGCTTGACGCTCTTCCATAGTGATATTACTAGCCGGAAGCTTTGACCGACGTAATATTACCGCGACGTCCTGTCTAAGGATATCAGCATCACCGGGCGGTACTTTGTTCCGTGCAATCGATTCCTCAACGCTACTGATTACATTCTCAAACGGTATTCGTTTAGGCGTCGGAGCGAAGTTCATACCTTTAGCCTAGATGTTCATTGTTGTGTCATCTAAACTCACGTTCGATAAGTTTACAACGGTGTCCTTCGATCGGTCGGGTACCACGGGTGACGCTTTGTTTTCTGTATACCGCCGATTATATTCCTTCGAGAACTTTCGATCAGAGCTTGCACTACATAACTCGAAGGTACGACTCGCTTGTAAAAACGTAACCCGGTCACACAAATCATAGTCCGATGAGATAGATTAACACTACACTTTAAGTGTAACGTGTAACGAAGCGATTGAGATTAAAAAGCATAAAACTTTCAATCGGGAAGATGGTTTTAAATTATCTACAGCGTGGAATCCAGTGTTAAAAAACATACCACCTCGCTTTTCTGCGCAGTCGGATAAACACCAGAATAGGAACACATCGGTTTGCTTACAGAATAGGGACCCTGTTAGTGTGGTATGTGACGGTACATGGCGAAACAAAAATATCAATAATATCGAAAATGTGCGGGTGGATGAAGAACCTTCGACTTCACGGATTCGACGACGGAGGGCGTGCGCCGCTGAGCCAGTCAGCCTGTGACCACGGCCAGTGCAACCTGGTCGAAACGTCAGGCAAAACAGAGGTATGTAGTACCTTGAAATAGTGATCGCGTTAATTCCCGTAAAAATAATAATAATTATATCATGGAACGCGAAAGTTTAAAAGTTAGTACATACAGTGGAACATAGAACCTCCTCCTTTTTGGAAGTCGGTTAATAAAATTCCCTTTTGATTTCAGTGTAAAAGCGATGTAAGGGGTAACCACTGTTTAGAAACGTTCTTGTTTCAATAGCCCATATTGAATTCCCAAATTACTCGCTACTAAATTATTTTTTCAAATTTTGAAAGTTTAATATGTACATCTCTGCCTATTCCCACTGGGTCAGGATAGAATACTTACCTATACAGATTTAGGAACGCTATTTGCACTATATTTAATATGACGATTATCATAGTAATACTTTATTATAATTTAAAACATCACTAATAATTAAATTTATCGCCAGCAAAACTGACAAGTCCATGGAAGAAATTTATCTCTCCCACAATAGCCTCCCCTAAATATAAACGCAGTAATATTATCTCCATTCTGAGAGAGGACGTGTCTCTAAAACGAATTAAACAATTAATCGGCCCTTTGTGAGTCTCAAAAGAACGGGAGTACTTAAGGAGTGCTTCTACTGATTTGTGTGTAAAAAGCTTCTAAATTTAGTGTATTTGTGCCCCTGTATTTAGAGGGCTTTGGGTTTGAGTGGAGTTAGACGTAAAGATGTTTTTGGTTACGGAATTTATTAAGAAATCACGTCTGTGGGTATATTCTGCTTAGGTTAATTATTACAAGCATTTTATTTGCAAGAAGTTCGTTAATAAAGTACATGTGAGTTTGGAGACTTAAATTAACAACAGAACAGTTACACTTTACCGCAAATTGGCCCGGTCGACCGGAATGATAGGGTCTCAGAGTAAATAGTGTTAAGAAATTGTTTCTTTGCTCTTTGCCGAGTAAGTGACAATTACCTTCATTTCTAGTGGAGGGCCTCTAAAGGCAGCAATGCATTTATGACTTCCGAGTTGCAAGAATATATTCTGTCTACTGCGAGTCTATGCATAAACAGAACTCCTTCTAAATCAAACTCAAACTCAAAATAACTAATCCCAAGATTTGGGGTCGGCTACTAGTTCAACCGGTTTTACCTGAATATCAGTTTTTACACGGAGCGACTGACATCGGACCTCCGCAACCCTGAGGGCAAACTAAATTCGATGATTGAACTAGTCGTCAGTATATTTGAGGGCATTGACTTCCCAATAACGATTGCCATAGATGTTTATGACAACCGCGAACGACGGCTTTACGTGCTCTCCAAAGCACGGGTGCTCTCCGAGGCAAACCTTTAATGCCTTTGGAATATTTATAATGATTTTTTTTAAAATTTATTTGTATATTATGTACGTACATACAACCTCATTTTAATACCAGTATTAAATCGTATTCATTTATTCCATCGAAATTATTTATTCTGTAAGATCAAAGTGTACTAAAATATGGATAAAAGCAAGGTATATTTAAAAAGTCTCGTTGAAATGGAATACTGTGAAATTCACGTCTTAGTTGAGTTTCAATGAGAATTTCATCCGAACGGATTTGCAGTTTTAGCTGAGGTTAAACTGTATTACTTGCGATCGAGATGGCTTTGAAAGGTCCAAGAACTCGTGTTATAGCGACGATATTTTCATAAAAGAGAGTAGTGTCAAAGGAACTGGAGCTTATTTATAATATGACTAGCTGCACCCCGCGATGTTACCCGCATTAAAATAAAAATTGCGGTCAACGCCTTAGTTACCCCTTATATCATCAGCTATAATGAAGTGAAAATCCAGTCAAAATTAGTCCAGACGTTCCAGATCACACACACAGACCGATAGGCAGACAAACATTTTAATTTTAATTATGACTGCACGTTTGGACTAGTGGTTTAACGGTCACCACGCCGTTTCCTACTTCGCCAAGTGTCGTGTGATCCACAAATTGTTCTTCTGAGTCTGGGTGTTCTTTGTGTCCGTTTGTAAAGTGTATGTATGTTTGTAAAGTCCCCCGCGACACAGGATTTATTACTAGTGCGGGAGTTGTCTTTTTAAAAGAAAAAAAATATGCTTTTTTGGTGTAAGCACCACAAATACTTTCACATGTATTTAGTGAAAAGCTGTTCATTACATTAAAAACAGACACTTCAATTTTATTTATTTGTATAGATTTAAATAGGGGAGCTTATACCCCTTTCAATAGTCTACATAGAATATAACAATTGTTGATTTTCCTTGACATAACATTACAATATTCAGTTTCGATATTTATTTTTTCCCTTCAAAGAAGCAGTCGTGGTACGTTCACTGACTTCTCGGCAAAGGATTATCCCATTGTAGTTTGAACTATACTTGGTTACCGGATTCTGAGTTTGTTTATTCTAAACACACTTTTATTTCATTCCATACTATCGATTACGCTTATCGTCAATGAAGTTCTAAGAGTATGTATAATATAATATAAATAGTCTATGACGACGGCTCATGAATTGTTCGAAATCGTCTACTTTTAACCCCCGACCAAAAAGAGGGGTGTTATAAATTTCACGTGTCTGTCTGTCTGTGGCACCGTAGCGCCCGAACGGATGAAGCGATTTCAATTTAGTTTTTTTTGTATGAAAGGCGAGTTACGTGCGAGTGTTTTTAGACATGTTTCATGAAAATTATTTGAGTCGTTTAAAAGTTATGGGGGTGAAAGTGGGGAAGAGTAACCGAATGTCTGCAAAAATATCATCGAGTGGGGTCTCAAATGAAAGCGCATAACGTGTTTTTTACTTTTTAAAGGGAACTAAGGTTATTATGTAGGGGGATTTTTTAAATTTTGAGAATTGAAAGTTATTTGGCATGAAATATCACCATCATCAACTTTTAACGATCCACTGTGGAACATAATCCTGTTCTTAACAAGGAGATTTTAGCTCTCTATACCACGCCAGACGGGTTAGATATGATAAGTATAAACGATTAAAGTCGTTCAGAAAGCATTGAGACTGTTTAGACTTGCCTAGAAGTATGCAATTCGTAAAGAAATCAAACTTACAAAGTATCACTTTAATATCACTCGATATTAAAGTGGCAACCGTGTTACTGCTCTTTGATTCCACCGACCAGAATCAGACGAAGAAAGATAGGGGGGATTATTATGGTTTACCTACGTTCAACTCACTTGCCCCATGAAAGTTACTATAGATATATGCCGAAGTAAGGTTATTTTAAGCTTTGATTGAGCCAATTTAATATGTACATCCAAAACCTGGGCTTAAGTTTAATTATACACAATATCATAAATTGTAATATATACAGCAAAGAATAAACAACACTTTCGATTTAATGTACTAGGTGGATATTTTCTATACAAGAACACATTAGTTGCAAACAGTACTAGATATCTCGATTACTTGCAAGGATGCAACGAGTTTATTTTTCTTTACGCACCGTTCGTGTTTCTGCTCTGGCAAGAACTATTAATAAGAAAACTCCGATATTGTATTATATAAAAGTTAAGAAGGTAGAATTTGCCTAGAAAAAAATTTGAAGTCGAATTGTGCACAAATTTCTGTATCGCTTCTGTATATTAAGAAAAATAGCAGAGCCATGCTTCGGCATGAATAGGCCGGCTCGACCGGAGTGATACCACGGCCTCACAGAAAACCGGTGTGAAATAGTGCTTGCGCTGTGTTTCACCGAGTGAGTGAGAATACCGGAGACCCATACCCCAATCACCTACCCCTACCTCCGCTCCATCCCCAAAAGGCCGGCAACGCACTTGTGACGCTTCTGGTGTTGCAGGTGTCCATGGGCAGCGGTAATCGCTTACCATCAGGCGATACGTCTGCTCGTTTGCCCGCCTATTCCATAAAAAAAACTTAACTGTTCCGTTAACTTAAAATGCAAGAAACAGGAACAAAAAAAGAGCTAAAAACAACCTTTTTATTACCCGACTACGGCAAAGCCAAAGGAGGGTTATGATTTTGACAGGCTATGTATATATGTATGTAAGTATGTATCTAGGTATGTTCATCTGTTCCCTCATAGCTCCTTAACTACTTATTAGAACTGGACATATGAGGTATCGTTAGAAGCGTCTTGATTGTCCGCTGGTTATAGGCTATATGACGTGTCACTAAATCTAATGTGGCGCCCTCTAGCCGACATAAAATACTGCATTTAAAAAATAATTTGAGATGAATATGCCGTGTTTGGTATCATTCGATAGGGCGTTACTTGTACATTTCAAAAATATATATATTATTAGCATTTTCTGGTGACTTTGACCGTATTTATTCGATAATTGTGATATTTCTATGGTACCTATATGGGGCAGCAAAACATTTTAAATAAAAAAAAAGTAAAAACTAAAATCCAACTACGACAAAAAACGACGCTGAAAAAGTATGAAACAAGTTTCATCAATTCTTCATCAATTCAGTCACATTCAATAAGAATTTCTTGTGATGATAGGCAAGACTATTTGCGAGTACTGATTAAAAATAGTACGACTGTATCTACGCTCTCTTCTTAAGATATCAATGCAGTTTAATGTATGGAAGCACGATATTAACAATATTGTGAAACTCGTACATGATCAGCCATACTTTATTCGCCTGGAGATATAACAAATAACAGAATATCTCGCTATAGATTGTGAAGCTATTCAAATGATTGCGGCTGTATAGTAATGTTAGCCAGAGCTTAGGGAATCTATTCCATTCCAAGTATTGGAATAATAGATGGAGGGATATTCTGTTGGGAAATTGATATTAAAATGAACGAGAATAACACTTACTTAGATTTTTAATTAATATATGAACTCATCGAGAAATTAAAAACATTTTTGTTAAAAACTAGTTTCTGTAAATACCTACAACAGATGTAAGGATTTTTTATTAAAAGTTATAGAAACACAAGCACACAGATGCACACACACTCGTATAAATATATTCATACTCCTACACCCACATGTAAATTTATGCGAACGCAGATTCATGTATATACACATACTCGCACACGATATATGTGTTCGTCGCACACGACCTTTAAAGATTTCTACACCACCCAAATGTTGACTGGAAGAGAATGCCCTGGGCATTACGTCCACCGATGTACAAAATTACTAAGTGCATAAAGTTTTTAAATAAATAAATATAATTAATAAATATGTGCATGAAAAGAACCATACTAAAACCAATATTATGTTTTTTTTTCTTGATCCTCCTTGAAATATTTTACATTCAAAACAAAATGACTGCATTAAAAGCAAGAGAATAGCTTACTTATTTGTACTTGATTTACAATTTTTTTAACCACTAATATCAACTGGCATATACTCTTGGTATTTTCTAAAGCACTTCCTCCCTAAATTATATAGAAAATATGTTGAACAAGCAAAACTAATATCCTTTTTCTCGACATACTAGGCAGATTGCAGCTTTTCTTTGCAATTAAATGACAAAGACAGATTGGCTGCCAAACACTGCCACTGTAATCACACCCCGAGGAGAACATTAAGATAAGATTCCTCGACACAACGCACAAAAATAGTAATGGAAAAAATCTTTACCATTCAAAAATGTTCTCTGTTCTTCGCATTATCAGACTGAATCAGCTTAATTAGCTAAAGAATGGTTAGTTGTCGTGTATTATATGTATATAGTTGTTTTTTTTTTTTTTTTGTAATTTAGACTCTCGATTGTAGGGTTTTAGATGTGAAGATTTTATTTTGTATAACGAGTAACCTTTGATGATGCCATAAAGCGAAACCGGTCAGCTGTAAATAAAAATAAAATAGTGAAATAAGTACAAGTGATTTTAAATCTAGAATGTATTGAATAACATTGCTTGCCTGTTTTTTTTCTCTTTGTTTTACAGCGTATTTCCCATAGTAGCACTGTGTAAAACATATTATTTTAACGAAATGTCTTCCAGGTGAGGCCGAAGAGCCTGTACAATGACTAGATTGCTGGTCAACATACATACACTTATATATGCCTAAATAGTAAATACTAATTATAGATCATTTACATCCAGACAACTACAGCTAGATTGTTGGATTTCGAACGTCATTGTAATGGCAACATTTTCGATTGTCATTTTTCTTGTTTGACGTTTTGACGTTTGAGGTATGTACGTTGAAGACGCTTGTGATCGGTCGAGCAAGAGCTTCGTATTTGACTGCCGGTTTTAAGTTTTAATTGATATTTAGCTAATTGTCGACTCGGTTCCTTTAGTGGTTTTCCGTTATGAGTGGTCTAGTTTGGACTCGCGAGGTTTAGTAGTCACGTTCAAATAGGCGCGATCCGCGAGAGCTAAATACGAGTGTATTGTAATTCGAATACCTTGGAGGTTGGACAGCACTTTAGGAGCATGTTTGTGTGAACGTACCAAGACAAAGCAGAGAGGAAACTACCCAAGAGATCTCTTGGAACGCCGAGAACAAGGAAGCCACACAACTCCAGTAAGTGCTTGATGATTTTAGTTTAGATTAAGAACACAGTGAATTGCCGTAAAGGTTCATTGCTCTTGCTAGTGAACTTGTTTAGTGATTGTATGCTTATAACATGGGCCTATAGGTATTTCAAACGTCACAAGGTGATCGCTGCATTGGCGAGAGGAATGAACATAAATTATTACTCGTTTAACATGAAAGAGCCACGCGTCGGCATGAATGGGCCGGCTCGACCGGAGTGATACCACGGCCTTACAGAAAACCGGTATGAAACTGGCGCGCCCTGTGTTTCATCGAGTGAGTGAGGAAACCGTAGGCCAATGCCCCAACCCCTCCCCCATCTCCCCCCCGCATCTCTCAAAGGCCAGCAACGCACTTTAACGCCTCTGGTGTCTGGGCGGCGGTAATCGCTTTGGTAGGTAGTAGAGCCACGCTGATTTCAGCACGAATGGGCCGGCTCGACCGGGGCGGTACTACCCTCGCACAGAAAATCAACGTAAAATGACAGCAGCAATGCTGTCGTGTTTCGTTGGTGAGTGCGAGACCGGAGGCCCAAATAGTCTAGTCAACAAGTTCCATACTTGTTGACTAGACTAAAAGATGCAGCAGCATCACTAGGCCGCCATGGTGTGGGTCGGGGTCCATACTGCATTGTCTGCATTCGCAGTGAGTATGGTGACCACCACTCTTGGATTCTGCTTATGCTTTCCATCAGGCAGAGTAGAGTCATTTTGGCGAGCCATACATAAAAAAAAAAAAATAATTGCTTACCATCAGGCGATACGTCTATTCGTTTGCCCCCAATTCCATAAAAAAAAATAAACTTGATTTGCCTGTTGGTTTAGAGGTAGTAATGAAAATTGTTTTTAGGCTTTCGCGACTTAGTTTTTGTTGTATAGTGGGACTTATTCGTATTTCGAATAAATCCTGCTATGCAACAAAAACTACGTAGTAATGAAATCGACAGTTGAGACAGCGATTTTGTACCGATTGCCACCTGGTACAAAAATTGGGCTATAAAGACGTTAAAATTTATGTGGCATTTGAATTCAACATTAAGATTTAATCATTTTACAACGTTTTTGTGTTTATGTGTGACTGTGCCTTATATTTAGATATATGAGAATAAAGTTGGATGCACATAGTAAATATTTTGTTAAATAAATAGCAACAACATAAGTAGAAACTATAACACGAACATATTTTCAAGTAAATCATATACCAAGTAGAGCATGAAAGCTTTGCTTTAGAACAAAGAGTATTAATAAGATATATATAATATACACACTCAGTCCAGGAACTTTATTTAGTTAACATATAGATATTATTTTACAACTCTTTAGAAAACATTATTACACTTCTTTTTTACAGTTATCTAGTTCTTAGAGCTCTAATTACCCGACTGCGAAAGGAGGGTTATGTTTTTCGAGTGTATGTATGTATGGATGTATGTATGTATGTATGTATATTTCTTTGGCACGCCCTACAGCCTAAACGGCTTGTCGTATTTTTATGTAAGTGGTGTCAATAGGTTTGTCTTAGTCGTGAGAGTGACACTGGGTACATCAAATAAAAAAAAATGTTTTTTATTATTTCAAAATACATCGAATGTGGTATCAAAATAAAGATTTTTTTACGATGATTACGAATATATATAAAACTTATGTATTTATAGTTAAATATTGACGCAGTCGGGTTTTTAATTTTTAATAATTTGTACTTGTTTGCCACATCTATTTACTTATGGTTACTTTGGCAGTTGTGATAGTTTTATTCATGGCAAAATACAAAATACTAGTAGTAAAAGGGAAATTACTGTGTAAGTTATTTTTTTTTCTTAAACACAAAAAGCAAACCTATTTATACTAATAATAATAAATATTTCGGACATCTAACACACAACGCCATCTAGTCCTAGTAGTGATATACAAACATAATAATATATACTTTTTTTTGTAAATACACACATATTATACATAGGAAACACCCAAACTCCGAAACAATTATTTGCAGATCATACAAATATTTGGTCTGACCCGGGAATCGAACCCGAGACCTCAAGCACAGCAGTCGCATACGTTACCATTGCGCCACCGAGGCAGTTAATTTATCTAAATACATTAAGCATTAAAATCACTATATGTGTGGGTCAGAGCTATAAATGAAAATATTTAAAATCTTTTCGTTCTACTACTGTCACGCTACAACATAAACTTGTTAGGCATTAAACGTTAGTTCCGGCTTAGTTACTCTTTGGCACGATGACGTTGGCAAGACAAGAATCGGGTTAAGCGTCCCAGAAATTAACAATTTACTCACATGCCTTATTGTACGACAAACGTATGTTTGACAAGAGTGCGGGTTTTGTCCCAGTGTCACACGTATGACAGAATAAGAACGAAATAATTTTGTATGATGATATACAACATGTTTTAGTAAACGGATTTTTATTTATATATTATTCTGAGGTAATATTGCGTAAGAGAAAAAATGCGGCACAGTCTTTGGGGACTGCCGATAGAAATGAAAACTAAGTTACTTATGAATTTTACTGTCGAGGAACCGTGCGGTGATGATGACGCGAGTTTTCGTTTTTGATTTACCCAAAAAGTACACATAGGCAATAATATACACAGCGCTCTATACATATAGCTCATGGAAAGCGTTCGGTGTCGATGACGCGAGTTCCATGATTTTTGTTCACCAAAAAAAGTGCTCAACGCACTTAAAGAAGTTTTCAATTCAAAAAGAAATGTTCTGAAATATGATTCCATTGAAACTATCTGGGGGCACGGTCGTGCCCCCGCCAAGACGAGCCAAGCGAAGCTCAAGGGCACTACCTACCTTTTCTCGAAGTGTTTCGTCGTTTTTTTGAACCCTCATAACTTTGGTTCCCGATATACCAGATCATTAAAATTCTCAGAATATGATGTTACTAATAGACTAATCAAACATACAAAGTTTCAATTGCATAGCTCTGATACTTTAGATTTTATTGATACCTAAAAAACACCGATATTGTCACTGACACACTGATGATGATCAAAACTGTTAGGGTACCTCCTGAAGTGCTAGAAAGCTGAAATTTGGTATGTAAACAAAGTTTAGTATACAAACAACAAAAAAAATCATAAACCTATTACTTTTGTCCCCCAACCACCAAATTTGGGGGGTGGAAGTTTGTATGAGACTTTCACAAAAAATGTTTATGCTAGAGGTTTTACTTTTGGTACTTTTTCGAAAGAAGAAAGAAGATGAACAAGAAATACAGCTCAAAAAAAAACTGCCTTAAGCAAGTTACAAAAAGAAATGAAATCCCACCAAAAACATTTTCATGTAAAATGTTGCCAAGACGACTGCATATGGCTAAACCTGTGAAAGTAATATCAGATCTCATGTAGAGCCATGGTTGTGTGGCTTGGCTGTTTCGTTACTTGAGAAACTAAATATTCGTATAACACATTACTTCAGAAACTAGATATTTGCAAACACAAAAGGCGTTCGTTTCCCCTTCGTGACAGTATGGTAGCGAAACGGGGAAGCCATACATTTTTACTGAGATGTAGAGTTTGTGAAGTTAGGGTTGGTAGAGTTAGGGCGTGTAGATTCACAACCATGGCTCTACATGAGATCTGATATCTTTTTCACAGGTTTAGCCATATGCAGTCGTCTTGGCAACATTTTATATGAAAACGTTTTTGGTGGGATAAGATTATTTTTGAGATATACATACTAATAGCGCAATCGTACGACATAAACTCGTCAGGTATGAACACTTCAAGAATGTCCCGGAGACAAATATTTGCACTAAGCGGCAATTGAACCAGACATCGCAGTGAGATACGTTGTTACCAGTTCGTCAAAATCTAATGAAATTAAATAATTTAAAGGCACATAAAGTTAATAATATATAGTCTCATCATTTTCCAATCTGACGAGATTATATTAAATAAATTCCTTGGTCCGTGTCCGTACTTGTTATTTAAGTAATTAAATCAACAAGACGTATTTAAGACTCAGAAGATCACCAAGAATACCTTTAGTTACATTGTTTGGGAAACAGTTGATAAGCTAATTAAACGTTAATAGTTATCAATTATATATTTAGACAATTTAGTACTAAATGGCAGTAATTTTAACTACCCTCGAATATTTGCTTTACGTTGTTTAGTTGGAATCTTTAAATGGCGTCTAAAACAACGCTCTAAACATCTAGGACTTGACGATCCGAATTAGACACAGTCTTAAATATGATTAGATTTTTTTTATTGGACCTGCCAAAATTACTCTACCGTGCCTGATTGAAAGCATAAGTAGAATCTAAGAGTGGTGGTCACCATACTTATTGCGAATGCAGACAATGCAACAATGCAACATGGCGGTCTACTGATGCTTCTGCTCATTGGGCCTCCACTCCGGTCTCGCACTCACCAACGAAACACGACTGCACGAACGCTTTCATTTTACGTTGATCTTCTGTGCGAGGGTAGTACTGGCTCGGTCGAGCCGGCCCGTTCGTGCTGATGATGATGATGAAAAACAAGTTTAGTCTAACGTGTACGTGTGTAATACGTGTACGATTCAATTTAAATTATTTTTTATTCATTACAGTATTCAAGATCGTAAAAACACAAAAGACAATAAAAACGAATCATATTAAAATCACCCGATTTCCAATTCACATTTAAGTTAAAGATAATATAATACGATTATCATAAATTTCTCTCGCGTTTCCTTCTATACCGGATCAGTCCTTAAAAGGTACGGTAACAATAGAAAATTAATTCCTCTAAGGCTCTAAGTGAAAAAAGATAATTACGTTCTCATATCTTTGTGTATAAAAGGTTTTTGTGGACGATATCAATAAAATCTTTAACAAAATTTTTGTAAAATATAAACGATATTCTTAAAAAATTTAAGCTATTGCATAGCTTTTATCGCGGGCTTTGAGCGCGGCGACCGAATCAAGAAATTCCATAACGAAAATAAAACCTAACACACGAAACTTGCACGGATCGAGAGGAGCTACTCCGAAATCAGACGAATACGTAAGCAACTGTTTGTGAGAAAGTATATAGATGTATAAGGTATCTATCATATCTTTATAATGCCACACTCACGGCATGTGAGTATACATACATGTATACATGTTCAAAGAAAAAAAAAATGCATAAATAAATAATTATAATTGCATAAGTTGTTTTTTTTTTATGTATGAGCCTGCCGTGACTGAGTGACTCTTGCTTGCTCATGCTTTCCATCAGGCAGAGGCCTTATCAGGAGAGAGATAGGAAGCATAAGCAGAATCCAATTGTGGTGGTCACTATACTCTCTTTTTTTTATATAGTAGGCGGGCAAACGAGCAGACGTATCGCCTGATGGTAAGCGTTTACCGCCATGGACACCTGCAACACCAGAAGCGTCACAAGTGCGTTGCCGGCCTTTTGGGGACGGAGGGGAGAGGTAGGGGTAAGGAATTGGGGTATGGGCCTCCGGTATCCTCACTCACTCGGTGAAACACAGCGCAAGCACTATGTCACACCGGTTTTCTGTGAGGCCGTGGTATCACTCCGGTCGAGTCGGCCCATTCATGCCGAAGCGTGGCTCTCCCACGGTGTAACTCATTGCTACTGCAGACAATGCAACAATGCAGCATGGTGACATACACTATAGCGACCTATTAAGATGGTTCTGCATTATTGGACCTTGGGTCTCACACTCACCAACAAAACAAGACAGCACGAATGCTGTCATTTTAGGTTGGTCTTCTATGAGACGGTAGAAATGCCCCGGTCTAGACAGCTCGTTCGTCTTAAAATCAGCGTGGCTCTACTGCCTTGAGTTCAAAATGATATAGACTATTTATTCATACTTAATATAATAAATTCAAAAGTAACTGTCTGTCTATCTGCTACCTTTTCACTGGTAAACCGATGCACAGATTCCAATTACAGTTGGCAATGAGATACTTTGATTCTTGAGCAAGTACATTACCGCAATCACCGAGACACAAAACAAATGATTGTAGTCATCACACAAAAATTTGTCCTAGGCGGCAATCGAACCGATGATCTCTGACTTATTAATCAGTTTCAGTAACCACTAGGCCAACGGACTAGTACTTTTTACCTTTTATTTCAGTATTCTTCTCATAAGGCTCTACGCATTTTGGAAACATGAAGTTATCGACACAAGCAGGCAGTCGATTTTGGTGATTTCACCTGATTTACCTTGATAATCCAGCACGTGGTGTGTCTGTTTGTGTCGATCTATGATTTTTAACTCTAGCTTCAATTCAATCTAACGTTCTTAAATGTCACTTAGTATCTTATTAAATAAATGATTTTGAATTAGTCAATCTGATTTTGAACTTTTGCCCTATCGTCATTGTTGACAGCGAAAATCAAAGCACAATCATACGTAAAATTTGTTGCTATTCAATACCTTATAGGAGGTTGAATAGAAACTGTAACATATATCTGTTGAAAATCCAGGGAAAGTTTGCCGAATCATACGGGTGCAGAGAGCTACCAAAGTATTGATCCGTACAAACTTTACTTTCAATTTAAATCTAACTACAATGAATTCAAATAGTTCATTTCCTGATTTAAGGTATTCAATTTATTGTTTTATTTAAGGAGTAATCATACTTAATCATTGTTCTCGTCCCCAACTTTTGTGTAGGATCATTATTAATACTTTTTTACAATTCTATACTTCGTAACAGAAAAAAACCGCTTATAGGATTACTTCGCGTTGTCCGTCTGTCTGTGCCTGTCAAGACCATTTTTTTCAGGAACACGTGCAGAAATCAAACTTCTAAGTTGATACGATCAAAAGATATGCCTTTTATACTCCGGGTTTGCCTCATATTTTGACACTCACAAGGGAATTTAAACCTAAAGAGTACTTCCAGTTTACCTAGAATCACTAGAATTGGCGATTACTAACTTGCATGGGCGTAGCAGTTTTTCAATGGCAAAATTAAGTTTATCCCTACTTTCCTAAAAGTTTGTACGGAACTCTCGGTGCGCGAGTGCCACTCGCGTTAGGCTGGTTTATAAAATAAATGTTTCGTTGGTGAGTATGCTTCAAAAACTCAAAAAGTTCTGAACTCAACTTATCAACGTTCAAAAACCATTGAAATGACTATAATATTTTTATTTTACTACAATGAAATACGGAAAAGCAATTCCAGGCTTTAAGCAGCTATTGTACTTTCAAACACAAAGTGTTTTGAAGGTGAATATTTTTACACATTTTTATTTTCTGTTTCGGATTCTGACCTATTGAAGTATTTCATTTTTGTAATG
Source organism: Diaphora mendica (assembly GCA_949125395.1). NCBI lineage: Eukaryota > Metazoa > Arthropoda > Insecta > Lepidoptera > Erebidae > Diaphora > Diaphora mendica. Next base: position 30,935,932 of record OX421314.1, read on the forward strand.
AGTTTTGCAGAGTCCTACCTTATATAGTTACAAACAACAGCAGTTTATAGCAGGCAATTTATTTTGTACTACTGCCCGTAGCGTGATAATTTTCCCCCGTTTATGAAACATTCTTCATTGATGTTCCGCTCCTATTGGTCTTAGCGAGATGATATATATCCTATAGCCTTCCTCGATAAATGGGCTATCCAACACTGGAAGAATTTTTCAAATCGGACTAGCGGTTCCTGAGATTAGCGCGTTCAAACAAACAAACTCTTCAGCTTTATAATATTAAGTATAGATTTACACAACTTAATATGCTTTTGGTAAATGAACTCAATGTCCGTTCAGGCAACCGGCATTCTTTGTTAGTCAACCATAGTTTAATATTGAAATCTTGACAGAACAATTTTTACATATCGATAAAATGTTTGTATTCTGAAGCATTAAAATAACTTTCCAATGCATATTTGATTGATAGATTTAAATTGCCACGTATGTATTTACAAAACTCTTAAGAATATTTTTTAAACTGTGTAATAAAGTATGCAATTCTCACTTGAATCGAACAAATTTGGAAAACTTAAGGCCAGTTTTAAAATATCTGATTAAGTCTCTGATAAACTAATATGTACATATCTCTAAAATAAATACCTATCTCAGTTTCATAAATCTTAGATACAGACATACATTATTATATCGCCAACTTTTCAGTTCAGATATGCCATATAATTTGGCAGATAACTATCTAACGTTTTATCAGGAATGGTGAAACTGGCCCTTAATAGACTAAATTAATTTCAATAATATCTATTCCAGTTTTTTTTTTCAAATAAAATAAAACTTTTCAGCATTCCTGCATTCCAGCATTAACTGCACCTTTGGACTAGTGGTTTAACGGTTACCACGCCGTTTCCTACTTCGCCAAGTGTCGTGGGTTCAAATCCCACGTAGGACAACACTTTGTGTGATCCACAAATTGTTGTCCTGAGTCTGGGTGTACTTTGTGTCCGTTTCATGTATGTTTGTAAAGTCCCCCGCGACACAGGATTTATTCCTAGTGCGGGAGTTGTCTTTTTAAAGAAAAAAAAATCCATTTACATACGTAAGCGTAGAATTTTCTTTAGTTAGAAAGGTCGTGGATTTGAAGCTCATTCTACTGAGTGGGATTCACACAATAGACACCGAGGTCTATTGATAGAAACAGACAGCTTCGATAGAGGTATACACAAAAATAAACACACGTACGTAGTATATTCGAAAAAAAGCATTTAAAATGATCTGAATTACTAAAGAAACCAGAATTTGACAATTTTTTTATTATTTGGTTTTGATATTTAACTTCAAATTACATGCCTCTTTTATTATATTTGAGCTTAAAATAATACATCTTTAAATACTATTATCATTATTACATGTATCCATTAATTGATTACTACACAGTGCTCATACAAGAGATACACTCGTACAATTTAATGCTGATTTTCTGAACAAAAAGGATGGTCTCAAGCTGATGAGAAGAAATGTAGTTGTTGTTGTGAAGTAGCAGAAGATCATAAAAAATGTGCGAATGTGATTTTCTGCTCAATTCTAATTGATTGCAAATTTAGTCAAATTTAAATCAAAGATGTCAGAAGTAGCGTTTACTATTTCAGCACTAATATTAGCTTCAACTGTATGCTTGTTTATTTGTTCGTAACCTACTTTTGTAAGCGTGTTTTTTTAAACTTATATTTATTATTCTCTTAAATTTAAATTAACGAATGGTAAATTCAACATACATTCAATATTTTGTAGACAACTGTACCTAATATTATATAATATTAACAACATTCCTTTTGTACAAAGGTACAATGATGTATATACAAAAACTTGTTATGGATATTCCTTTTTTATAATACACAGGTTTATCCTTTTATTCAAAGAAAGATAGCCGGAAAAATTCAGAAAAGGCTATCACGGTCCGATTCTTTGCTCACTCACAACTAGCTTACAATAAAAGCCAAGTAAAAACGACCTTAAAACAACAGTAATAAGGCTTAGCAAAGGTATAAAGCTATCCTGGCATGGCCATGTAACTGTGTACTCATAAAAATAGCGTCCCGTTTACGAGCAGCCGATGATAACCGAAGACATCCGAACGTACCCGAACAGCTATAGAGTCAACAGCCTCCAGTTTTCGCTGACTTTGGGTACGAACGAAAAGTTTTTCAGTAAGGCAATTTGGAGTGGAACCAAATTTACATATGTGATTAGATAGTTAAAGGAAATTTGTCTTTGGCAGTCGCTATGGGAAGCGGGATCCTCAAAATATGGATCTAACATTTGATCTCTGATCGCAGCATACGTGTTTATGTATTTATATTGTTTTGGGTTTTTAATTACTTTTAAGTCATACTTTCGAAAAGAAGTCAAACGTTATATAAGTATGAAAATATATGAATGAATTGTGAATCAGCTATGAATGATAAGATTCTAAATGTAATTAATGGCTGTTTGTCTTATACTATAATTTACTATAATCAAGCATAGGAAGACAGAATAATTCGTGTTCTGAAATAAATCATAATTTTAAACAGACAAATTACCTTCATTAGATACGATTACACAATATTATTACAATAAGTATTTCAAACAAGCTAACATTCTCATAAATCCGTAACACAATAACAGAATTAACAGCTATTTATCGGCATACGACGTTACGGAGGTACGTTAACGAGGGCCGCGTCACGGCAGCTGAGAAATATTCGTCACAATTCGGCGTCCGTCGTGCTAACAATCGGCACGCGCCATTTTCATCCCTTTTCAGACGAGGCTGCGCGGGTAGGCATGCGCAGTACCACCACCTAGTCAAACGCCGTCAGAGTAGCGGAGCGTCTTGCCGCACCGCGATTTAACCGCGCCCACGTTAGTGCCGATACTAAAATTAACTACAATATTTAAAATTGACTATCGTCCACCACAACGTCAGAGTATCGCAATCGATTATAAGAATTAGGAATTAATTTAACACGTTTATGTACAGTTGTACCTCCGTGAAGTGCAAGTATACGTTAATTTGAATTTATTTGTGAGTTACTGTGAATGTTAAAGTGCGATGGAATATATCGGTTTTGTGAGTGTGTTAAAACTTTTGACGATACTGTCGTTGATTGTACTGGGATTATTTTAATGGTAAGTACATTAAATACTCCATATTGTTATGTAAATTAGTTAATACATTGAATAGATATTTACGAGGTTTGACGATGTCAATCATGGTTTTATGGAGGTATGGCATAGACGAATAAATTCGGGTTCCGGTGATAAAGATTCTGTAGGAGAGTCTTTACGAGCTATAAATTGAATCATATCTCGTAGGTACTTTTAGCTAAATTCTATTTACATAACAAAACAATTTATAGGTTTATTTTAATGTTTTCGAATCTTTTATGAATATTCGTAAAGTAAATATTATTATTTGTTATTTAAAAGGTTATTATAAGCAATTGGGGTAGGCTGAATTACACTAAACTGATTCGTATATTAACGCTTGTCAAGATTTAGGTCAACATTTTTCAGTTTCCACTTTTTTAATAACCGCTTAACGAAAAAGCAATTAATATCTAGTTCATTTTAAATGATTTCTTGTCTGAAATCTAATTTGAATATTCTTACAGTCTTATCCCTTCGCAGGTTCGTATATATGTACAACGTGTGTATAAATCGATTAAAACTCGGTAATAATATGGTAGTTTGATATTACATATATTATAGCCCTATACAGGATTATACTTTATATACAAAAACTTAGTAAGAATAAATTATCTATAAGTTTATATATGAGGCAGGCCCTGACTGACAGCTACATAATATATATGCAAAGTTTAAAATGGCTAGTAGCCTGATACTACTTAAATTATTGCAAACCACTAAGGGCTCCCACACATAACTGCGATACGATGCGGCGTAAAGTTCTTGCGGTGCAATCGTGCGAGCTCGCAGATATTTGCGATGCGTTGCCAATTCGCAGTTATGTGTGGGAGCCCTTAGAAAGAATTTTTGAAAATATTACCCGTAAAAGGATGGATGCGGACTACCCAAGACCGGGATAGTTGCCACTCCTGAGGGAGACCTTCGTTCAGCAGTGAATGGTGAGTGGTTGATTATGAGGGGTGATAAATGAATGTGGGTAAAATCTTCATTTCTTAAGTCAGGGACACTAAATAATCCATACTTATATTATAAATGCGAAAGCAACTCTGTCTGTCTGACTGTCACGCTATCACGGCCGAACCGCTGCACTGATTTTAATGAAATTTGGCATTTAGATACATTGATTTTTGAGAAAAGACATAGGCTACTCTTTACTGCGATAACCAAGAAACACGCAAGTGAAGCCGCGGACAATAGCTAGTAAATAATAAAGCAAGCAAAGCGGCGGGTAATAGCCAGTAATTAATAACATTATTATTTTTCAACCAAGCATCCATTCATCAAAGTTACCTTCCCCATTCGAATTAAAGTAATTAAAATACGAACGTACAACATTGTATGGGTAAACGTCAAAGGCTGTTGAAAATAGGTCGAGCTAAGTTAAGATAAACTAAAATGTGACCCGGGGTTGGGTCGACACTGTGTACTTACGACCTATAGAATCCAGCAACAATGTAAGTATACTATTATGCTATTTATAGGTATGTTACATTCACCCTCTGATCTCATATTACGCCAACTATGATAACCATTCTGCTTCTAAACATTCTTACCTCATATTTTTAAATACATACCTGTCCATGTTATACATACATAACACTCAGACCTTGCTCATCATCCGCATCATCACAGTCGAAAGATATACACTGCTGGACATATGCATTCCCCCAGACTTTCCACAACAATCGGGCTAAAATTCTCGTTTGGAGAATTATTTAGTTGTGCGTGCTCAATGAGAGCTGTTCGAAAATCGAGTGGGCTTCAAATTCACGATCTCTGCAGGTGCAATCTAGTGCTGGGCGAAGGCCTTGAAGGCCAGCAATGTCGCGCTATTGCGACGACCGCAACGAGTGCCGGGCATCAGACGACGTTCTGCGACCTCCGATGACTCAGAAGTCGGAGGTCGCAGAACGTCCTCCATAAGCGCTTGGGGGTGATAAGTGAGCCTGTATGTGTGATCTGTCACCCTAGAAGAAGGAGGCCGGAGTGGTTTTCCTGAGCAGGAAAGGAACATCAGGGTTCCTGCACAGGAGAAGATCGTAGGTGGCCCGAGGTACATCGGGGTTCCAGGAATTTCCTTTCGAGGGTGCACCTAGTTCCCCGGCTCCTAGTATCCTAGTATCCTAGATGGCGTGTGGTTTTAGTCAGTTCGAGTCCGACATTGCCACCAGTCTGTGGTATCCGGGGAGTAAGCCGCACAAAAAAAAGTGCTATCAAATGCACTACATCTCAATATAGATCGGCTCTCGAAACGAATCACTTTTCAAGAAGTGTCTGTTTCATCTCTTTAAGTTGTTAATTGAACTTCTGAAGTACAAAAGTAACATCCTTCTAAGAACTTAACGGACTTATATACGCATGCAGGGAGCTCGTGCAACTGCTTCTTTGAAGATAAACTTTTCTTCAAGATTCTCAGAATAGAGCTCGCTTTTCATCGGGTACTGACTTATTCACCTAGTTTTATTATATTACGTTTGAATCTTTATTGTCAAACAACATGTTACTGTTTTCATCAAGGTTTTACTTGTACGATAGACGACGGTGTCGGTGTCCGTCATACAGTTACTAGTCAGACATCATCCTTTAAATCTATCACTATGTGTAGTATCAATATTGTGTTTTTCTTTGTTTTAAAAAGATAACTCTCGTATTAGGAATATACAATCTGTGTCGCGGGCGACTTTATAAATGTGCATAAAACGTACACAAATACTGGTGTATTTGTGTACGTTTTATGCACATTTATAATATAATGTTAATGTCTGGTGACACAAAACAACAATTTGTGGGTCTCACAAATTTTTGTTCCATGTGAGATTTGAACCCACAAAACTTGGCGCAGTGGATAGCGGCGTGGCGACCGCTTAAACTACTAGGCTAACCATGCAGTCAAAGTTGTCATCTTTATTTTATTTAATTAGTTTAGATTAATTTTTCTTTAGTAAATATTGTTTAAATTTCTGAAAAACTTATTTTAGTAACTATCCGGGGATAGTTACTAAAATAAGTTACGAAACTGAAGCGGGCTTCAGTTTCGTACAGGTAGTGAAAAAACAAACTTTTAAGGTTATCTTTTAATTTTCTTATATGCAAACCTTGTCCTAACAATAACGAACACACAGAATAAAAAAATATCCAATTTGGTGCAGCCGATCGGAAGTTATGTGCGTACATACATTTCGATGATTCATTTATACATATTTATATAGATTAAGATTGATCAGTTGTACCTCGCTTCATTGAATGAAAAAATATTATAGTTTATTTTTTTATAATGTTATAAGCATAATCATTTGTAAATTACACCAAGGCACAAGGTGTAATTTATTTTTAATATGTGTTTATTTAGTATAATATATGTTTGTTTATCACTGTACAGGCTTTAGCTGGCTATTCGGTTATTTTGAAGCTATGTAAGAGATCTGCCGTAATTTAAAGTTAGTGGTACAAAAGTCACAGTCCTTTAAATTCGGGATTAAACCGGATTCTATAACGTAATGAGATTGTTCCTTCAATTTTAAACGAATTCACTTAAATATCTCTCTTTTAAGAATAATATAAAGCAGTGGCAGCCAATTCGGTTATATATATGCGTACTATGTTTACTTTTTAAATCAGATCCTGATGACACATTCGTTAGCTTTCCTAGTTGTTGAGCACATTTAGCACTTTGTCTTTGTACCAGACCTTGCGTTACCATGACCAAGAAATCAAGGCTTTTTTTTATGAATGGCCCGCCAAAATGACTCTACTCTGCCTGATGGAAAGCATAAGCAGAATCCAAGAGTGGTGGCACCATACTCACTGCGAATGCCAACAATGCAGCATGGCGACCCACACCATGGCGGCCTAGTGATGCTGCTGCATCTTTTAGTCTAGTCAACAAGTATGGAACTTGTTGACTAGACTATTTGGGCCTCCGGTCTCGCACTCACCAACGAAACACGACAGCACAAACGCTGTCATTTTACGTTGATTTTCTGTGTGAGGGTAGTACCTTCCCGGTCGAGCCGGCCTGTTCGTGCTGAAATCAGTGTGGCTCTACTACCTCTACTTCCCTACATTGTTTTTTAAGAGACTGCTAAAATGACTCTACTCTGCCTGATAGGAACCATGAATAGCTCATTGAGAATACAGACAATGCACCATGGTGACCCACATTATCGCGGTTTGGTGATATGCTATTTAAGAAGCTCACTTAAAGAACGGGTTATTTAAGTGAGGCCAGGATCCTTGTAGGAAAAATACAAAGCGCTGGTGGTAAATTACAGTTTTGAATTCACTTTTATGCTTAGTCTTTTAAAAGCTTAATCATCATCTCCTAGCCTTTATTAATCCCAAGATTATTTGGGGCCGACTACTAGTTCAACCGGTTTTACCAGAATATCAGTTTTTCCACGGAGCGACTGTCATCGGACCTTCGCAACCCTAAGCGCGAAATTAATTCGAGGATTGAACTAGTTGTCAGTATATTTGAGGGCACTGAGTTCCCAATAACGATTGCCATAGATGTTCATGACAACCGGGACCGACGACTAAACGTGCTCTCCAGGCTGCTGTTAAGAATTTCTTGCAAGAAAAACCCAACAGCAGTCCGACTCGGTAATTAAACCCGAGACCTCTTGATCTGCAGTCGTTTACGCTAACCACTAGACCTATAAGGAATAATATTCAAGTAAATTTTCCTAAAGACTGATAGCAGAAACCAAACTAACAAATCGATTTAGAGATTGGATTTAAAAATAATAGTTTAGACCTAAATCAGGATTCAGGAAAAGTTTCAAACAATACCTTTTCATGACCTAAAAATCGATTGTATAAAAAGCAAAAACCACGCAAACCGATATCAATAGTCTAAATTTAACTCAAGCTTAGCGGCAGTATATAAATATAACACTTTACACATTCGAAGGAATAGTGTACTTATTTTCAGAAATAACCATACTAATCTGGTGCGTTTATTTTCATTTTTTCTTTACCCTTTCACCTTTAAGGGAAGTACACACATCAAAAGTGTCTAGGGATCAAGCATTTTTATGCGGATTTCTTGAGATTGAGATGTGGCTTTGGCCCTGGCCTGCTCAGTCGCCAGACTTGAACCCGATTGAGCATGCATGGGATATGCTACAGAGAAGAGCTCTGCCGAATATGGAGGGTATCCAGTCGCAAGAAGACCTTTTTTTGTTGTTGCAACGAACATGGGCGGTGATTCCACAGCGTGATTTGGATGAACTCATTTTGAGTATGCCAAACCGATTCTTGTGTTGTTAGTGTTCGCGGTAGAAACACGGATTATTAATTGTTTAAGTTACCTAATAAAATTTTAAAGAAAACTGTTATTTCAGTCTTTTTTTCGAACTTTAATGTTAGTGGTTCAAATGTCAAAAATCTCTTTATTAGGAAAATGGCAAATTTCTTTATTAATGCAAAGGTGACTTGGTTTATCGTTACTGTGACAAACGAAAACACTTTATTTGATGAATCCTTAAAGAAAATTTTAATTAATATCAATCAGGAGAAAAGTTATTGCAAAAATATATGTTGATCCCTAGACACATATGTTGATCCCTAGACACTTTTGATGTGTGTATATAAAAATGAATTTTACTTTCACCTTCTGAATAGAATATTGTCATGACATATTGCATGAATTGTCATGCAACACTTCATAATACTCGTATTATCATGCAGATTTATAATTTAGTATATAAGTATGTAGTTTAAAATAGTAATAAATAAGTTCTCCTAGCCGATAACGGTCACGGCGGCCAGTCCTAATGGAGACCAGCCAACGACGCAGGAGATATAATAGTGCACAAGTGTGTGCGCAAACACAGGTGCACTCTCTGTTCCCTCCTCTCTCAGAATCCGATGGGACGGTTAACCGACACGACCGGGGAGAGATCAGGCGCAGGACCGACAGCTTGACGTGCTCTCCGAGGCGCGGGGGTTCAGACCCCAACTTCCAAACTCCGAGCTGTTATTAAGTATTTCTATAATCAGAAAACTCAATAACACTTTTGGCCCGACCCGGGATTCGAACCCGAGACCTCTCGATCGGCAGTCGCATACGTCAACCGCTAGACCAACGGGGCAGTTTAAAATAAAATGGGGATCACAGCGACCCTGTAGATAGAGTCTTATAACTCTGACTGACTCAAGATGCAATACACGTAGGCTAAACTGCTAGCCGTGGTAACAAGAAATTTATATGTAACTAGCTGACCCACGCAACGTCGTTTGCGTTTCCTATTACCCGTAGCGTGATAATTTTCCCCCGTTTTTATAACATTCATCATTGGTGCTCCGCTCCTATTGGTCTTAGCGTGATAATATATAGCTTATAGCCTTCCTCGATAAATGGGCTATCCAACACTGAAAGAATTTTTCAAATCGGACCAGTAGTTCCTGAGATTAGCGCGTTCAAACAAACAAACTCTGCAGCTTTAAAATATTAGTATAGATTAAATGCTATGAAATAGCATTTAATGTCATGGATTTCCGCAAAGTAACGCCTAATTCCATAACTTATTAGTATAGATGTATATGTTCCTTATGTAGGCATCAGATTTTCATAAATGCCACACCGCTATAAAATTTTCCTAATGTGATAAGTTTGCACAATTGTACAGAAATGTGTTTACTTGACCTGATCAAATTCAAAACTGGGACAATGTTGAGTGTCGAGAGACAATAAAAGTCAAAACGTCTATCATACGACAATAAAACGAAAATTGACATAAATTCTTATGAAACAAGGAAGACTCTGTACAAACTTTTTGGTAGACATTTCAATTTCTTCGAATGTCAAAATTTTGGGGCATTGTATAAAAAAAATCGGTCAGGGTGATATATTGGGATAACTGTGATAATCAATATTATTTCGTTGAATTTTATCTTTTAAGGTGAAGTTCTTTTGGAGTTTCTCTTTCTACATCTTGACTTACAGATCCAGTAGGTACATTAGCTAGGTGTTCAATTAAAACAAAAAAATTAAAAGTAATTTTATTCGTCATTTAGTTTCTAAGTTATATCAGTTTAGCAACTTGGTACTAATATAGCTACTGTAGCTACAAATGGAACATTTTAGGGATTGAAATCAAAAATACTAAATAAATTGGTGCCGAAAGAGGAATACTCTTTTTTTAATTACTTCATATTACTTTGACAGATGACGGTCACAATCAAGTCAAATCAATCATACATGACTATAATAAATTAGGCCAACCGCAATGCAGACTCGCACATGATGGAACAATGAAAAGTAATCTAATTTCGTATGTTTTAAAGTTATATTTTGACTTTGCGGGTTGAATGGTGTGGTTTTACTCGTAATATCTATTGTGTAAGACCTATAATTAATAAGAAATCATTAAGCATTTATTGATAACTAGCGGACCCACGCAACCTCGTTTGCGTCTGCTATTGCCCGTAGCGTGATAATTTTCCCCCGTTTCTGAAACATTTTTCATTGATGCTGCGCTCCTATTGGTCGTAGCGTGATGATATATAGCCTTCCTTGATAAATTTTCTATCCATCACTGAAATAATTTTCAAATCGGACCATTGGTTCACGAGATGAGCGCGTTCAAACAAACAAACAAACTCTTCAGCTTTATAATAATAGGTCTTTACCTATGAAATTGCCGTTTTGTATGCAATAAGTGAAAGTACCTATTTTTTCAAACTTTTTTATTTCTGTTATTCGAAGTAATCACCCATGCAATCGACGCATCTTTGCCAACGCATTGGCAGTTTATTGATGCCCTTCTTGTAAAAATCAGCTGGACGGGTGGCAACAAACTCTTCAAAGGCATTTTGTACTGCCTCTCGGGAATTGAATTGTTTACCCACTAAAAAGTTGTCAAAATTTTAGAAAAAGTAATAGTCGGTAGGTGCAAGGTCTGGTGAGTATGGCGGATGAGGGAGAGCTGTCTGTTGCGAACTGTACCAAATGATGTTGTCAGTTCAGACAGTCTGACAGACAACTGCCAATGCGTTGGCAAAGATGCGTCGATTGCATGGGTGATTACTTCGAATAACAGAAATAAAAAAGTTTGAAAAAATAAGTACTTTCACTTATTGCATACAAAACGGCAATTTCATAGGTAAATACCTATTATTAGTATAGATTTTTAAAAGCAAATAATTGTTAATAAATGCAGCAATTGAAACAAAAAACCTCTCTTTTTAATAGTTACTAATCCAACACTGAGGCCATTTCTTAGAATATCTTTATCTTGCTCTAACTTTTGCACTTGGTTCCGCCCGCGTGTTTTGAATACCTCAAAAATCATTTTTCACGTTAAATATATTCTTTGATACTTACAAACAATGCGTATTGCAATAATTTCAGAATCTTTTTAGTAGATCCATGTATACAACCTCACAAATGTTACCTCTTTATATATTAGTATAGAATTCCAATTTCTAGACCAATACATGAACGAATGCAGATGTCCGCGCGGACAATTCGAGAGAGGGGCAGTTTAACATTGTTTTTTGCACAAAATATTTTAATAAATAATAACGTATTTCATACACCTATCTAAGTTATTAGTAAGGCGCTCATAGCCGATTTGCAAAGGCGCTCATAGCTCAGTTGCAAAGACACTCATAGCCCAGTTACACTTAGTGATTAGAAACAATCAATAACGGTAAGTACCTGGATGGGTCACCGTTGGTGGCATGATACCATGAGCGTCTCTATGCGTATGTACCTGAAAAACTGGTTCCAAGCCTAATTAATAACATTCAGTTTTACTGTTCATGAATGACGTTATTCATAAACGTTATTAAAAATTAAGAAACGGTTCTGTGTTATTTTCAACTTTTTTTTACAACTTCCGCACTAGGAATAAATCCTGTGTCGCGGGGGACTTTACAAACATACATAAAACGGACACAAAGAACACCCAGACTCAGAACAACAATTTGTGGATCACACAAAGTGTTGTCCTACGTGGGATTTGAACCCACGACACTTAGCGAAGTAGGAAACGGCGTGGTGACCGTTAAACCACTAGGCCAAACGTGCAGTCTTACAGTAACGAAGTCGTTTAAAGTTTAGTTGATTCGTTATTCAATTTTAATAAAAAAACACATTTGTACGCCAATAACTGGCAGATCAAAAAGTAACCACATTTATTATATAAAATGTATGTACCTGTGATCACAAATAAACTGATTTTATTATGTTAACACGTAATTAATTTAAAAAGTTTTATTAAAAGCAAGCTTTTATTACTTGTTTATAAAAAAAATAACTTTAAGCCCTGTCATTTCATACTCGTATTGGGTGGGTTGTCCAGAAATATGTACGCCGCCATTTTGTGACGGCGGCCATTTTGGATTAATAAGAATACCGATTATATTTAATTGCATTGTCATCAGAACTAAAGGTATGTTTCAAATTTCAGCTCAATCGGACATCAGGAAGTGAATCAGATTTAACGTGCAAGATTTGATTACAGACAAACATTGGGACAGGTGAAACTAAATAAAAGCTTGTAAAAATAAGACAAAACCACTTCTTAAAGTTAGATTAACGTTTATGAATAAGTCAGGAATTATCAAAATGTCTACATACATTAACAATTCTTGTGGGAATATGCATAATTATTTCGATGAAAATCACATTATGTATCATTCATTCATTAGAACAAGAAAACAGCCAAAATAATAGTTCTATTAAATTAATTGGCCTTTATAGCGTTTGAAAATAGATAAACATGTTTATCCAAAATTTCAATTTGTAACTAGAGATTCAAACGAAATTAGACGTAATGCGATTAATGATAAAAGCGAAAATTGTTTGTTGTAAGATATTGTAGTTGGTGGTGTAATAACATACATACATAAATATGGTTACGTAATTTGATGATACACACAAATTAATAGAATGATTAATATGCGTGACAATATAAACGAATTACGCCGGAGCTTAAGTATATTGTGTATTACACGTAAATCAATAATGGAGTATAATAGATTAAACAAAACAGTGTAAATATTGGCTTTAGTTCTGCTAGTTCAAGTTTTAGACCTGTTCATGTGGATATAGAAATAAGGAGACATAAATGAAGTTCACTAATCTGCCTTCATGGTTAAATCGGTAAGCCAATTCGGATGAATTTCGGTACAAAGATAGATTGGACCTTGGAAAAGGACAGAGTCTACTTTTTACCACGATAACCGGTAGGTATACACGCGGACAGAGCCACGTCCAAAAGCTACACAATAAGCAAGCTTGGAGTGCTATTCACAGTTATGTCCGCTCGTGTGCTCCCTATATCATAAAAAAAGAAAAATATCAGGGTACAGAATAGAATATGGGGTGCCTATATTTCACCCATAAAAATAACTGATATTATATCGTTACCGTAACAAAAGATAAACTACAAAATTCATTCTATCGTCCATGTGTTCATTACAATTCTAAAGAACATATTATAAAAATTAGTTAAGCAAGCCATAAAAAAGTAATTTCACATAATGAAATATTAATTAGTTTTTTAAACAAACAACACTGAGCGGGATCAACTCATGTGTCATTAATTTTTAACTTTTTTGCATGAATGTGGTAGTAAAGTAACTCATAAATATGGATTGGATCAAAATGAGATTTAACAAATGACATGTTCTTTCTGAAAGGCTGATGATGGAAATGATATTGAACAGATAGCGTATCGGTATGCTGCTTCCTAATACGCTGAGTGGGTAGTAGTTTTGAACCCTTCTTGTTTTCCACCTATTGTTGTTGTGTACAATCAAAATATATTCCTAGTTCTAATGACACCGACTGACGCAGACACTGTTTCATTGATTTAACCTCAGCTCTATTTGGGTTTTTCTCAGTAGAGAAGACCGATGTGATATATTTTCACTCATCGATAAAGGACTTCTCACATGTACATTATAACATTCACAACATGGACCAACAACAATTTGCTGAAATAAATTGCAGAACTCTTCAGGTTGAGTGTGCCCGTCAGACAGATCACTGTCCGAATTTCTGCTAGCAAAATACTCTGTCGTAATCGATTTGAGGGCGTCGGTTATTTGCGTTAAAAGCGATACATCCGGTCCCGACAGTCCATTAGCTGTGCGACGATGCGATAAGTATTCCTGTTCTGAGCAAATACTGAGTGCTTTGTACTGGTATACATTTTTTTCAAAATTCTGGGTTAAATATTTTTATAGGCAAAAATGTGCGAAGGTAACTTTTTGACAGAAATTTCTTGATAATATCGTTCGTTTTTAAGCTAAATCAATCCGCTTATTGCTCTCATTTGTAAAGTAGCAAGCATGTGCTATAATATGATTTTTACCTAAAGAAATAATTCTTTTTAAATTCTTAAACTAGTTTTATTGTTTAATCGGCAATTTTAGATCATCTAAGTTAAAATTTTTTTAAACTTTAAACAATCGATAAAATAAGAATACATTGTGTGCGTAAAATATTGTAGATATATCATCGGTGTTCAGTTGTTTCATTGAATTTCTGGTCAAATTATGTCAAAACACAAACAAAAAACTTACCACATCATTCAGAAAATTCCATAAAATGTTATCTTGAACCCAGTAATTCACATTCTTGTTTACAGTTCAATAACTCCAACATTTTCTTAATGAATTTTACAAGGGAGATTTTCTTAGAATTATAAAGAGTTGTAAAGGGAATTTTTGTTTTGACTTAGGTGTTTCTTTAATATGTAAATATTTATTTCTTTCTTCTCTCTTTACCCCTTTCAAGTTTAACATGATTGTTTTTTTTAATTACACTTTCTGCTTTATACTTTCCTTTTGGTGCTCTCTTTTGAGTGACTTTGAACATTGTTCATCGATCTCTTCTTGTTCATTTCAATCCCTTCCGATCCTCTTGGTTTATTTATTTGTAACTACGAGTGACTCCACACTCAATTTCGAGCCCGAAATATCCATTATTTCGCTTGAGGTTAACCAACACGCAGTAATGGTAGACACGGGGCAAAGTGTGTAGCGCCAAAATACTTTAGACTGATTTTACTACCATTTTGGACTTGAATTGAAAGTTCATACTTTTATGACTAGGCTCATTGCCCAAAAACCTTTTTTCATTTTTACGATTTTAAAGGAATTGAAGCCAATATTGTGTAATATTTATTATATATAAGTACCTACTTTTATATTGGTTATAGATTTTTATCAACATACACATATATTTTCGGACATCTAACACACAACGTCATCTAGTCCCAAGCTAAGCAGAGTTTGTGTTGTGGGTAGTACTCATAACACACTGATATAAATACATATATACCTTTTTTTTTGTAAAAACATACATATCATACATAGAAAACACCCAAACTCCGAAACAAATATATGCAGATTATATAAACATTTGGTCCGACCCAGGATTTGAACCCGAGACCTCAAGCACAGCAGTCGCATTCACTACCACTGCGCCACCGAGGCAGTTACCTATACCACGTATGTATGTATGTAATTTTGTACACATAATTGATTTAATACGTTTCATGTTCCCAATGAAATATGTTTGTAAAGTCAATAACGTAAATATAGATGTTTAGATATTGGTAAATGGGGGTACAAGCGCCTTAATAGAAATATAAAACCAATGTTAATCCTGCAGATAGCTCCACTTTGAAATAGTTAAACCTAAATATGAAACAAACAGTATAACATTTGTACTGATGGAAAAACGACCTATAAAATAAATAAACACTTGGCACATTGCAGGAAAAAGTACTTAAATGAAGTGGAAAGTGTTGAAAACAGAAGTCGAAAAGCATGACAATAGTCATTTACATATTTACTTAGGTATATGCAAATGTATGCATATGAACCGTCTAGTCTTGTACTGGTACATTTATCAGCAGTTCAATGCTCTTTTTACCCGACTGCGAAAGGAGGGTTATTTTTTTCGAGTGTATGCATGTATGTATATTTTTTGGCACGCCCTAGAGCCTAAACGGATTGTCTTATTTTTATGTGAGTGGTGTCAATAGATTCGTCTTAGTCGTGAGAGTGACACTGGGTACATCAAAATTAAAAAAAAGGATTTTTGGCGCCAAAAAGTAATATAAAAAAATTAATGTATTCAAAATACATCGAGTGTGGTATCAAAATAAAGATTTTTTTACGGTGATTACGACTATATACATAAAACTTATATGTTTTCACTGTTAGATATTGACGCATTCGGGTTTTTTTTTTAATAATTTGTACTCGTTAAAAATAAGTTAAAAATAAGAATAACTTAAGCCAAAGTTTTCAACCACTAGTTGAAAACTTTGGCTTAAGTTATTCTTATTTTTAACCGACTTCAAAAAAAGGAGGAGGTTCTCAATTCGACTGTATATTTTTTTTATGTTTGTTACCTCATAACTTTCGACTGGGTGAACCGATTTTGATGATTCTTTTTTATTTGATGTGGTCCCATTTCAATTTGGTCCAGTTCTGACATGTCATCCATGAGAAAACCGTATAAGTTTTCAATTTGCATTAAGTATGTGCGCGACAAATTAACGAATAACTCAATATTCCCGTATGGGCCCATTTCAATTTGGTCGTTCTTGAAGTCGGTTTTTTTTGTTAAAATTTTGTATTATTTGAAATAGTTTATCGGATAGACTAAAATTCAATAGTAGAAATGAAAAATATGAATCGTAAATTCAGTAAGGTCTTTATTTTTAAATTTGTTCTTATGAATTAATATGATCCCCTGGATAGCTTTCCAGGTACATTAATCAAGTTTTTTTTTACCGACTTCCAAAAAGTAGGAGGTTCTATGTTCAAACAGATTCTAGGGACCTAGCACAAATTTTAATACTGCTATTTAAATGAATAAAGAATTAGGTATAGGTAATTTATGAAGAACCAGTTTATTTTACGCTTTTAAGTGTTTTTTTGGCAGAGAGTTTTCATTGGATGTTTTTTGGAAGTCGGTGTTTTTTTTTTTTTTTATAAAAAGATTTTTAATATTTCGGACGTCTAACACACAACGCCATCTAGTCCCAAGCTAAGCTTATGGGTATATCATTCAAGCATTTGGTTCGACCCGGGAATCGAACCCGAGACCTCATGCACAGCAGTCGCGTACGCTACCACTACGCCATCGAGGCAGAGAGCATTTCTGATAAAAAATTCAATGAAACGCCAGCAAAAATGTACTTTCATCCAATCTCTTAAAAGTACATATTCGTTAAAATACAGAGATAAAATTTTACATACTAAACGAAATAAAAAACCCACAAAGCATTTCCACGTTTTAACTTTGTGCGGTATTCGTCGCTTTAAATGCAGTGTAATTGTTTTCAACGAGAGACATACGTCCCTGGTGGGTTGCTAACGCAAATAAAAGTATGTAACTGCCAACAAAAAAATATCGCTGGGGAGTATTTTAAAGACATCACGTCTATACTCTGAGACGTCTGGCGTTTCACGTGACATGTGCTGTTATGTTCGGATTATTGAGGCTTATGAGAAGCTATTCGATACATATTTTAAAGCAGATTATTGATTATTAAATTTGGCACAGTTAAAGTTTATACAGGAAGAAGTGCAGAAAGCTAAAAATAATAAAAACAATAATTAAATAAAGTATGGTTCTTCGACTAGTAGTACCTATATATAAAGACACATTTTGCTACTAAAATGTTATTTTATTACAAGAGAACTTTATAAAAAGTAATGTTTAAAAGGGCAATTTAAATATTGCATATGGCAACTAATATAACATCATCCTGATAAAAAAAAAACAAAATAACTCTCTCTGTTTAGTAATTTAATTGCACTACTGTGAAATATGATAACATATTTCTGAAACAAAAATGTATTTCAGCATCATCATCAACAAAAATAAAATAGTGGAATACGTACATGTGATTTTAATTCTAGAATGTATTATAACAAGTTCCATCAAGTGCCGACAAACGAGAGTATAAATTAAAAAAAAAATGTATTTGCAATTCAAAATGTAATATCCTCATATTTGATCAAATGGCAGAATTTGAGCAAAACTCTTCGAACCCATTATATATCACATGGACGGGCAATGTGATATATGATGGCTATACAATATGAAGCGGGATTAATCTGTTATCAGTCAGGTGCATGACGGTGGACATTGTTAATATAATACTGATTGAATAGGATTTGTAGTAGAGTAAGTGAATCTATCATACGTATCGTAAATCTAGGACTTGTTGTAGTACATTGATAAGTACTGTTTTCTGTTTAATTTTACAAGCTTAATAACATAATCTTTAATGGCTTATTGTTTTACCGTGAAATTTAAATCATGTACCACATTGACAGTCGTACGCCTACCTCATTACTTAGATCTGCAGACATTTTGTAGACAATCAATAAGATGACAATTCCTTAATTTTTGTTTTACTTTATTGTTTATCTTTTGTCTTCAGCTCATTACAAAATTAGTAATCCTAACAATAAAACTGTTGTACTTTTAACATTGTATTAAAAGAAATTCCAGAAATGACTGACATCACACTCATTATAAGAAAAACAAATCTAAAACACGTCCCTATCTAAGCGTTCTTTAGAACAAGCATTAAATAGAATAATAGTATTGTAATAGGGAGACTATTAGAGTCAATTCATTTACGATTTCATCCTCGATACAGATGTGATAGAAATCATTAATATTAATATGCGCGCCGTTGAATTACTGGTACGACCAAATCTTCTCAGATTATTAATATTAAGACATATGTAATCGGGTTATTGCGTGAGCTATTATAGATGAATGCGAGGTCCATCTCAACTGTTCCTTGTGTAATAGGATTAGCCATCCATTAATTCGATTTCGTTGATATAGATTCGGCAGAAAGATAAGACCGAAGTAGTTTGGATGGAGATCATTATTGTCAGCTATTTCTACCATCAAGTGTACTTATATTTTCACTGTTTGAGCATTTTTCCTATAACTACTGCTAATACACTTTCTGACGAACAACATAGGTAAATGATTTTTGGGAAATATTGCATTTAAGTTATTTCTGAGTGGCAAATTACATAAGAATCCATTGACATTGAAGTCTACAATAATTTTGGATGTCGTTTTACTAAAACGTGATTGTGAGCTGATTGTGGCTTATTATGTATCTTCAACACAATCACCAAAGCTAATCGTGTATCAACAAATTTGAATCGGTTGGTACAAAACTTGGGTTGCATTGTAAAAAGGAAATATTCCCATTACGATATCAGTGTGATTTACCCCAGTATACCGGCTAATAGAACAGCAGAGAAATCAACTATAACGTAAGTTTGTTACTGGTATCTAGGAATAAGGTCAATTACTTTTGTAGAAATTTTCTATTCTTCTCAGAAATCTTTAAATTGATTACACTATGTTATTCTATCATAAAAAGAAAATTAAAGACACAGAACCGATTGTTTCATTACTTATTGGGTAGAAGCTGTTTTCAACTAAATACCTAATTCTGATCTGTGTTTTAATAGTTTGTTATTACGTTTTACATTCTACTTATACCATTTTCATCAAACTGCCTCGTTGGTCTCGCGGTTGGCGTGTGCGACTGGTGATCATGAGGTCTCGGGTTCGATTCCCGGGTCGGATCTACAAATATTTGTTTCGTAGTTTGGGTGTTTTCTATGTATGATATGTATGCATTTACAAAAAAAAAGTATATATGTATTTGTATCAGTTGTCTAGTACCCATAGCACAAGCTCTGCTTAGCTTGGGACTAGATGGCGTTGTGTGTTAGATGTCCGAAATATTTATTTATTTGTATTTGCTGATTCATGTAAATATCACTCCAATTACACGCCTAACCAAACATCATCTATAATTTGTATATCGACATATTAATCCTCATAGATGTTCTCTAATTATATTACGGGATCTTCTTATACATTACTGTAATTAATTAGCCCACTGTGTATTGGTGGATTAATTCATTCAGACGTATGGTTCAGTTTAGGTATTACTTAATTAGTTCAGTGTATTGAGGAACTTTATTGATTGTCAATCTAAATTTATCCTTATTTCGATTCTGTTTAGGTTAGAAATAATAAATGCTTATTATCCTTTAGTATTAATTGATTAAATCTTTACCAAATAAGTCCATCACTGCAGGACCAGATAGGATTCGCAAACATTAAAGAAAAAAATTCGCCCATTTCATAGGACAGGACATGAAACATACGTTATAATGTTTATATAGCATTCCACACACAAACCGTTCTCTCTTAAACGAATGAATTTCAAAGTCACCCCGAAAATACGACTGACCTACGTCAAAGGAAAGATAAAGCCTTTGACCTGTATAACATAGTTATTTCATGGAACGTTGGAGAATATAGACCAATGAGACAAATAAAACAATTGTTAGAGGCGACGACCTAAATATAACGAGGTTAGACCCTTCGAATCCAGTTAATACTACAAATCTTCATCAAATCTCCATCTACGCACTTCATCTGGGACCCTCATCCCATACATTAATAATCCGTCCTAAGATAGACAGTGTTTTATAAACGTTGTTAGTCTTCTTTGATGTGTAAATATACTTAGGCCTTTAATTACAAGCAATAAAGTTGGTGTGCGATATCCCGTACTTGGGTAATATATTCCGGGTACTATACATCCAAAACTGGACTTACTTTGGAGACACATAAGGTTTGAATTTAAGTAACAAAACATATAATGACAAAAGAGCTGCTAAAGCATGATCCATGGGTAATTTTTATAGACTTGTGTGATCGATTTTGTGTCTTAGTTTATTTCACTTTCTAATTAAACATTAAATCCACACGACATTTCCCGGCAATTTTGAATTTGGAACTGTTCTGTATTCGAATGTGTTTAAATTTTGAATCTTAAAACAGTTGAAAGTATTAGGATTAATGCTATTGTTTAGTCACAGCATCGATTGGAATCTGTCAGGTTACGTACGAAAATGAATCTTTCTAAGGAAAATGGTCGTGCAATAATTTTCTACAACTTTAGAAGAGGCATGACACTTCAGTGTTTTGAAGAGCTAACATCTGTGTTTAGTGATGAAACCCCATGTCTGCGGACTATCGAACGCTGGTATTTAGAATTTCAGCGTAGACATACTAGTGTTAGTGACAAATCTAGCGAAGGACACCCAAAATCCACCTTCACTGAAGATAACATCATTGCTGTGAGACAACATACTTGTATAATGTAAATGAATACATGATGGTACTTTGGTACTTATCTAACAATGTTTCCCAATTTATTAAATACGCACTTGTTATTGTATGAGCACCTTGTCGACTATGATTATTATTAGTTATTAATTTCTTTGATATTGACCTGATGATTTGCTGTGCGGCCTGAGTACGCAGCTCAACTATGGTTGAATAGGTCGATGGCTAATCCATGCGTCTTACTCTATTTTACATTTGTGACATTTATTGATTATTTTATATTTGGACATATTACATCTTTTTAAATTTGACTGTGAGTGAAAGTGCTATTTGGATTTTATTTTCCATAAGTGGACCTCACAATATAACAATACAATGTCACAATATAACAATGTAAAAATCTTGCAGCTATCAGTAAGAACGGCGCATGATTGGTTAGCTCATGGCTGTGCAGCAATGACTCCAAACCTTTTATTTTGTTTTCTTTGGTCGACTTCGTTCTCATTCAAGTCTCTTAGTGAAAAAAATATTGTAAACCGTATTATTATTTTTTAAAAGGAGCAACAATGGAGTTTCTTGCCAGATTCTTCTCCATGAAGGGTAGGCTGCACTTGGAACTGGCGACTAGAATCACTCGAATTTTTAATATTAAATATTGACTATTCATAAGTGCCTGTAAAATAAGTGCCTATATGAATAAAATATTTTTGAGTTTGAGTTTTTTGAGTTTGACAACTAATTCTCGAAGATCGTCATGTGACGTATCGAGAGATAGAGGCTTTATTAGGCATCTCAGGGACAACCATTCAGAAGATCTTGCATGAAGCGCTTGGTGTGAGAAAGCTAGTTTGCCGTTGGATACCGCATCTGCGTTCCGACGATCACAAGGCGGCCCGCGTCAGATGGTGTAAGAAAACTCTGCAAAGGTTCAACCGAGGAGAGTCAAATCACGTCTACGACAACATCAGTGGTGACGAATCTTGGATATATGCCTACGATCCTGATTCCAAACAACAATCTACAATCTAGGTCTTTCAAGACGAGCCAAAGCCGACTCAAGTTCAAAGAAGACGGTGGCCACGTTCGTTGGAAAAACCGGCCATGTTGCGACTATTGCACTTGAAGATCGTAGAACGGTTAACGCAGAGTGGTATACCACAGTTTGTTTACCACAAGTCATCGCTGAACTTTGAAAATCTAACTCAAAGCGACGCATCATCCTGCACTACGACAACGCAAGCTCACACAGCGCTCGTCAAACGATTGAGTATTTGAAGCAGGAAAAAGTAGAAATTCTTGACCATCCTCCATGCAGTCCTGACGTAAGATATGACGATATACGCCCTTATGATTTCTTTACATTTCCTAAAATTAAGAAAAGTCTTCGTGGTCAAAGGCTCCAGTCCGGTGAAGAAGCAGTCGACGCTTTCAAGTCAGCCATTTTTAACACCTTTACACACTAAACACTAACACAACTTTTCCATTCGCTCAAACCAAAGTATTCACATACTTTGAAAAACAATAAAAAGTACTATAAGGTTCTAGTTGTGTTTTTTTCTTCAAACGACAAAACTTAAAGTGCATGCCTCGTAGTCTAACGATAGCAAAGACATTCAACTTTTACGAGTCATCTTTTTCTCATAAATCTCACAAATTCTTCAAAATTCGGTCACTTAACCACGTATTAAAAGCCAAAATGATTAGACTTTTATATTTTGAAAACTAATGCATAATTCATGTGGACCTATTGTAATAACATTTAGACTGAAAGAGAGATTGTTATTTCATTGCTAAATGGCTACGGCTCTTTAAGATAAATCTTCGAATCTGTAGTAACGTGATACCTTCCACATCCAATAAAAAAAATGTAAAAGTAGAAACAGCAAATTAGTAAACAACCTATTTTGCCACCTTAGCGCTACTGAACACCGTTTCCCAAGGTCTTGGCTTGGGCCTGGTGTGGGAATCGGTATTTTTTTCATCCAATGGAAAACATACTCAATGCTATCTTATAAAAATATACCAAACGGTGCAGTAACTATAACCACTAATCCTGAATCGCGCAATTAAATTTCTTGCGCTGATAAGTTTCACCTTTTTTAAACGATTTACAGATTTCAAGAGAAGGAATATCAGTATATACTCAATACAGGAGTAAGTTTAGTAAAATAATAATTGTATAAAAATGACCGAAATTGTGGAAACAAATATTCCTCGCCATTAATCTGAAATGGAAATGAAATACAATAATAACGAAGCCAAAGAAACGTAACATATTATTATGAAGGAAGCGAATGGGTACTTTTCAGGATTTATTGTACGTCATATATATTAAGTTTCACGAACCAACGGGAAGCCGTTACGGAAGCAGTTTCGATAAAGCTGAAAATTATTATTTTTTCCAGAAATTAAGATAATATATTGGGATATACTAAAATGTTATCATATTTTTGTAAATGAATAAAGCATATAACATTCACATATGTATGAATATTTATGTAACATTATTCTCTAACTAACACTCTTCTAAGAAACGTGTGGTATAATATGTTGAAAAGGCTGTCTTTGAGTTTATTGCCTGTTCTTCTCCCTAGGATTTACGCAGGTTAACACGCAGCTAACTTCACGTCAGATTTGGCTTATCTTGATTCAATAATACCTCTAATAATTAATTTAGATATGGGTATCCTCACTCACTCGGTGAAACACAGCGCAAGCGCTGTTTCACACCGGTTTTTTGTGAAGTCGTGGTATCACTCCGGTCGAGCCTCGAGTGGATTATTAAAGCTGTTGATAGGATGTGGCCATTTGGTTGGTTTAGTACAATGTATTTCATGGTTAATGCACGTAGCATTTTGTAGTTATATTTTATTTTCATTTCAATTTTTAAAAATAAAATCGTCCAAATTCAATATGAATTTTAAAGAGCCAATAAAATAGTTTTCTCATAAAATCGAATTTTAAAAACTTTATGTCAGTATAAACTTTATAAGTATTTTACGATTCAAACTGATGAGTGATCATTACTTTTGAAACGAGGTCATTATATATTTCAACTTGCTGTTTTTTGCGGTAACTGGGTTACTTTTATAACAAAATTAAATATGCGTCTCTGATTTCTTCAGAAATCAGTTAATTTGAGAAGTCGTTGACAATACAGACTAGCGAACTGTGATGAATACGATTGTTTCTATTCTTAAGGTGTAAACACAGGGTTTTGAATTAGATAACATGTATTTTACGATATATCTATAGTCGTCAAAGAAGAATCTTAACAAAGAATTTGTGTATGAATATTTTTATTTTATTAATAAACGGTTTAAAAAGAAATGTATTTATTTAGAGCTTTTATCAGTATTTCATGTTTATTGAACACCTATGTATAGGAATGACTAGCTTTTGCATGCGGCTTCGCTAACGCAGACTTTCATCCCCTTACGTTATATAAAGAACCAACGTTCAGCGGATTGGGCCGTGCGTTAATCTTTGGGTATGTCAGTCACCTTTCTCTTTTATATATATAGATAGATAGAAGATAGATAGATAAGTTGATATAAGAGGCTAGGTTCCTGCTCCGAGGGTGATTCCGGTCACCCCGGGATGTACCTCGGCCATGGGATATGGCAGGGGGGACTCCAGAGCCACCGATGTGTTCCTGGAGCTCCTCCCGACTGCCGAGGAAGGCCGCCGCGAGGTTTAGTGTTTAGAACGGTCTTCCTGGAGTCCCACAAACACCCTTCGCCTCTCCACGTAGGGTATAGTGTGAAAAGCATTCCCCGCGTAAAAAGAAACGTTCTACAAATTCCCACAGCCTCTAGAAGTGGTGATTATGGTAATAGACAATGTTTTTTTTAAATAGTAAAGACTCGGTTTCATGTCATAATAATAACAAGTCATAACTTCAACAATTAAAAAGTTTGTTAACGATTTATTTTCTTGTTTTAGTTATGTCCCAAGTTGGCACAAAATATCTAAAAATTTCTTAACACTCTGTGAGAAATAACAAGCGAAATACAGGAAATATTTTCTTCAAGCAGTTTATCTGTAAGCAGAAAAGTCAACAAAATAACTTAGATTACAAAGAAATTCCGAAAACAACGGGCCTCAGGCTGTATCTTTCCATGTACTTTAAAGTACGTTGGAAATGTTCAGATATATATTACCTGGAATGGTAAATTGCGGTAGATTGTTACTGTGGGAACGACGGAATTGGGTTGCGGAATGAGAGTGACAGGAGATTTGTAAAGTGTCGTGTTATATCGACGGTTATAAAGGAAAGTTTTCAAGAAATAATTGTAGGTCTTTATTTAGGTTTTTAGGATTTATCCATTGATTTAATGTTAAAGTTTTGTGTTCAAGACATCAGCTTTCTTTTGAGAGAACAAGGAGACAGACCAGTTTCACAAATGGTAAGTAAATACTAGGTAACAGAGCAATGCTGATTTCTGTACAAACGGGCCGGCTCGACCGGAGCGGTTGCTTTGTCTTCATTCGCAATGAGTATGGTAACCATTACTCATAAATTCTGCTCCTGTTTTCCATCAGGTCGAGTAGATTCACTTTGGTAGGGTTAAACATAAAAAAAGTGACTATGGACATTTGCAATTTAAAACACACTCGTAGTTTCCTCGCTTTGAGTTCCCCTCCCTAGAATTAGTTAAGAGTAGTTAGAATACACAAAAACATTAAAAGAAAAATAAATTACATTTCCTCTCAAAAGACCAGTAACGTTCTTGTGACCCCTGGATAACATGCTTCCACATGTTGGTGATAGTCACTTAACTTTGGTTAACACTGTTTGTTGCATGTCTATTCGTTTTCCTCTATCATCATTATCAGCCTATCGCAGTCCACTGCTGGACATAAGTATCTCTAATACTCTAATAGTAAATAAATTAAATAAAAAATCTTTTTAAAAACAAGCTTTTACTGGAAAGCCTCCAAACGAATCAAACGACTCCAAACTCGATGATGTTGTGACGTTTCCTTACAGAGTTCCTATAGCCACCTTCTAGCTCCAGAATCAGATCAGCTCCATGTCATTACAATATTGTATTGTCACGCTGTATACATATGCTTGCAAAATGTCAGCAAATCGGTTGAAGATATCTGCTTCGAAATTGAGTTGCAAAATTCCACCCGAACATCCAAGCATACATACATATATTGCAAGTTAATAAAAAGCTTGTAAAAAATACGGTCTTGTGCGAGATGACTCAAACTAAATAATATAAATTGAAATTTAGATCGGTTAAGATATAATAAATATCATTGTAATAGATAAAACCCGAGATACTAGATCTAAAATTTATTTAAAAAAAAATGTGAGTCATAAAATTTTCGGAATGAAATCGCTCGACTGTGAACGCATACAGCTAAGTGTTCTATTTTTTGCGGCGGTGTAGGGTCATCAGAGTCACGTGGGAAAGGGGAACATAAGGTTGTCAACAGGTTAAAAATAAAACCAACTTTGCGGTGCCTATAAATAAAGGTCCACGAATGGGATTTTTAAATGATGACGATGGTTTTTAAAAGTTGCTGACTGCTTTTTTAATGTAAATTATTTATTCACATCACCATCCTATAACACTATCTTTACGGAAATGTTGCTCAATGGTGTTTGCTACATTGGATGGAATGATAAACCATCACCACGTTGAAGGATCTCAGTATTTTAGTTTCCTTTCTATAGGACGATATTGTGTCCAAGTATTACATGCAGTCGTCCCTCCTACTTTTCGTTTTTCCCTAAAATCTTCTTTCTTCCTTCTTGCAGTCTGGAAATAACAAGCAAGTAGTTAGCCATAAAAAAAAGCAAACTAAAACTGCTGCAATAACATATTGTTCAGACTCCAAACAAAATTGGGAAATGTTCAGGAAAATATAATAATAATTATTAAATTAATTGTATGTATGATTATATGTATTGGAATCATTCATAGTTATTCGGACTTTTGGTGCTTTGAATGCATTAGAATAAAGCAAATAGAATAGGTAGAATTTAAGACCACTAATTGAAAAAAAAAACATTAATTTTAATAGAATATTGTCAAAACCCTAGTAAGGTGAAGTTTACTAAGATAGATAGATTCAGTATCATTATACTAGTGAAGGACTTACTTTAGAGGCGAGGAATTAATAGCCGATCAATGTCTAAAGTTTTGAAAGTCCCCTAAAATAACACCGGAAATCTAAGTTCTCAGATTAACTAAAGGATCTTATCTTAAACGTCCAAGGGAGATTTGGCCAAATAATATTTCATGAACAAAGTGTTTGTTCATCAAGAAACCTTTACAGATAATACGAATAATATGATTAATAATTTTATCCCTTTGTTTCTTTTGTACTTTGCCATCAAGTCAAGTCCGTCTATCAATTTTACAAGCTTTTTATTAACTTGCAATGTATGTATGTATGTTAGGGTGGAATCTTGCAACTCAATTTTGAAGCTGATATCTTCATCCAATTTTGCAAGCATATGTATACAGCGTGACAATGCAATATTATGATAACGTGGAGCTGATCTGATGCTGGAGCTGGAAGGTGGGCATAGGAACTCTGTAAAGAAACGTCGCAACACCATCGAGTTTGGACTCGTTTGATTCGTCTTTATGAGCACATTCTAATAAAAGCTTGTTTTTAAAAAGATTTTTAATTTAATTTATTTTGAAACTATTTGAAATGATTTTGATTCCGAAGGTGAAATAGCTAACTGTGATTAAATTAGCATAACTTTAGAAGACTAATAGCTATTGTACACTATAACTCTTTTAGTGACATTTCGATCAGCGATACTCAAAATTTTAAGGCACTTTCAACAGGCATAAGAGAGCAAGAAAAATTCAAACTCAGTGTTCTAGAACTACAATAATTTTGTAATTCTATGTCATAGACAGATCCCATTTAAGAAGTCGGTCTTCAAATACTATTAAAAGACTATGTCTACGGTTATACTCGACACTCGTATTTATCACAACCTATGTATTACTGAAATTCGCATCATATATAGCGCATTCATATTATAGCGTAGGTAATATAAGATATCCATACTAATTATAAATCCGAAGTAACTCTGTCGGTCTGCTATGCTTTCTCAGCTAAACCTTTGTGATTTCAATGAATTTTTTTCATGGAGATACTTTGATTCTTGAAGAAGGTGACATACACCCGGGTGGAGCCACAACCAAAAGCTAGTGATAATATAAGTTATGAGAACATCTTAGATACAATTTGGCATTTTATAAGATATAGCATTTTTAGGTAACATACCTATCTAAAGGTAGAATTATTAATCAAATCACTACAGTACTTGAAAAATGATCGACTACAAAAAAATCTTTCCTTCTTATATTATTTAGAGGAATAAAATGTACGGTAGGTATTATTCATCTGTATATTTCGCGGATGCCCGGATACTTTCAAGCCCGTCGAGGGGCGCTTTATTAAGAGGCGAAACGTAATGTGAATACCACTTCAAAAAGTTTTTAATCTAATGAAATATCAGCAATAATAATTCCTTCCGCGACCTGTTTTTAGGGTTCCGTGCCAAAGGCAATAAACGGAACCCTTATAGATTCATCATGTCTGTCTGTGTCTGTCTGTCTGTCCGTCCGTCTGTCTGTCTGTCTGTCCGTCCGTCCGTATGTCACAGCCACTTTATTCCGAAACTATAAGAACTATACTGTTGAAACTTGGTAAGTAGATGTATTCTGTGAACCGCATAAATATTTTTATACAAAAATAAAAAAAAAAACAATAAATTTTGGTGGTTCCCATACATAGAACTGAAACTCAAAATATTTTTTTCATCAAACCCATACGTGTGGGGTATCTATGGATAGGTCTTCGAAAATGATATTGAGGTTTCTATTATCATTTTTTTCTAAACTGAATAGTTTACGCAAGAAACACTTCCAAAGTGGTAAAATGTGTGTGTCCCCCCTCCCCCTGTAACTTCTAAAATAAGAGCATGATAAATCTAAAATAAATATATGATGTACATTACCATGTAAACTTCGACCGAAAATTGGTTTGAACGAAATCTAGTAAGTAGTTTTTTTTTAATACGTCATAAATCGTAAACTGCAATTTACCTTTCAATCAACACAAATATAAATATATATATATATATATATATGTTACTTGCTGCTGCGGAACGCTTCATGGGCGAGTCTATAATCAGTCCAAAGTACGGGTCAAATCCGAGGCTTGCAGTTTCTTAACGAAAAATTTAATATTCACGGAATAAAAACACAGAATATTCTTTACGTATTATGACGAAAAATTCAAAGAACGTAAACTTTTCAAAATATTTAGTGAAAGAAGAACTTTAAAATCAGTCACTTTTTCCTAAATATTACTAAAAATGAATAAGTAATATAAAACAAAAAAGGGAAATTCAACAAACTTCCTTTCTTTCCTTACAAAACAAAGTGAACAGGAAACAAAGTTTCTTCATTCTACATAAAAAAATAACCAACAAACCAGTAATACCTCGGTTTTCCTTTACCAACATTTATGGAAAAATCAAAAGGTCACAATGTATGCTCATTTCAAAAACAGCAGAGCTAACCAAAAAATTTCGCCACATGCAACGTTTTACAAGTTCTTTAAAGAAGGTCCAACAGGGTAGGTGGGGAAATTATTGCCGGACAGAATTAAATTAAATTGCAGGCTTCAATAAAAGTGCCCAGAGGGCCTAACACGGAAAAAACATTTTATATCTCTTGCTTTTTAATTTTACATTCTTATTGCATTCATAACCGTGAGTGGCATCTGCGTAACATGAACATATAAAATAAATAACATGCTTAGAAAATTAAAAGAGTATAGGTGGAGACCCATTCGGGATCCGAATTAAAATAAATTTTAATTAAAGTGAAACATGAAAAGACAATGATAATCTTATTAGATGGTATCTTTTTGTAAGTTGTAGAGGAATAAATAAATAAATAAAATAAATAGATAATATAATAAATATTTCCGACATCTAACACACAACGCCGTCTAGTCCTAAGCTAAGCAGAGCTTGTGTTATGGGTACTAGACAGCTGATTTAACTTATTTACTTTTTAGGGTTCTGTGCCAAAGGCAAAAAACGGAACCCTTATAGATTCGTCATGTCTGTCTGTACGTCTGTCTGTTTGTCTGTCCGTCTGTCTGTCTGTCTGTCCGTCGGTATGTCACAGCAATTTTTTCCGAAACTTATGAACTATAATGGTAAGTAGATGTATTCTGTAAACCGATAAATTCTGATAAATTTTGGGGGTCCCCATACTTAGAGCTGAAACTCAAAAAATTTTTTTTCATCAAACCCATACTTGTGGGGTATCTATGGATAGGTCTTCAAAAATGATATTGAGGTTTCTAGTATCATTTTTGTCTAAACTGAATAGTTTGCGCGAGAGACACTTCCAAAGTGGTAAAATGTGTCCCCCCCCCCTGTAACTTCTAAAATAAGAGAATGACAAAACTAAAACTGAACATTGGTTTGAACGAAATCTAGTAAGTAGTTTTTTTAATACGTCATAAATTGAAAACCGAAAAATATCGATCAAAGTTACAAGGAACTACAAGAACTTTTAGATTACGTTACTTGCTGCTACGGAACCCTTCATGCGCGAGTCCGACTCGCACTTGGCCGCTTTTTTTTAAACGGTTTTATTTAGCTCACCCCGTTTGTTTTTTTATTTATTATTCTTGGGTCAAATTTAGTAATTCAAATTTCACCCTCTTCCTGTCAACCGATTAATCTGAAATTTTGTATACACTTTGGATTTTTTTGTAAATACATGCATATTATACATAATATGTATAATATGCATGTATTTACACCCATATAATAAAGAGGTAGTTTGGAAAAAAGAAGACATTCCCTATGACAAAATGATAGTCTTCGTCAAATAAAAAGACGGAGATTTTTTTAATGGGGAGCTGAGGAAAACTCAGTGAGTTGTTACATTATTATTTCGTGTGGTCAATTTTAACATAACTAAGCATTAGTTGTGTTAAAATTTTGGTTAGAGGCATGCCTTTTTATTTATGTGGCAAGGTGGAAAATTATTTTGTTCTTATTTTCTGCTAGATCTTAGTCTTAGTAGGTGTTTAATAATTTGCTTATTATTGAGAATGTGAATATTTTCGTAGTCGTCTCAATAAAAACCACAAACCTACTTTAAGAAACACTACCTCTCATTTATCTCTCGGAACCTACATTCATATCTGAATAAAACAAAAAATAAATATTTTTACACTCTAATGGATACTTTTCTAGGCTATGCCTATATATTGATACGTAAAACAAATACATTGTACCCCTTTTTTCGAAAATTATGATGGAATTTAGTCATTGATCCAATTCTTATAACACAAGGACAGAAAGGAAAGTACTTTATTTTATTCACGAATATGTAGGGAGGTAAATTTGATAATGTTGGTGAATGCTCATCTCGTTTAGCAGCCAATTTACGCCATTAACAGATAAATGACTTATACAATAATTATTTTAGCAAAATCAATAACTCGATGTTCAAATTTCATGATACCGATGCGATTAAACTAAGTTTATTATTTGCTATCGCTATTAAAACGAACATAGAAAGAATCCCTTATTGATTAACTTGGTCAAAATCGCTGTAATAGTAATTAAAAGAGGGAAAATAAGTTTGTTTAATGAAAATGAAACAATCAGCCTGTTGCAGTCCACTGCTGAACATCTTCTCCCACTCCAGGCGACCCCGCATCCAGCTCCTCCCAGCCATCTTGCACAAATCTTCACTCCACCTTGCTTCACCTGGCACCTGGGTTCCACTTAATAATATTTAAAAGCAGTTATATATAGATTACTTCTGTTAGTCTTCTGCTGTTAGTCCATCTTGTAAATGATTAAGCGATATATTTTTATCCGACTATGGCTAAGCCAAAAGGAAGAGTAATAGTTTTGGCAGTCTATGTATGTTTGTAAGTTCCACCGTACTGCCTAAACTACTGAACTGATTTCAATGAATGAGGTGTCAAGAATATTTCACTAGCTAAGCGAAATATTCAATATATATTGTACTAACTGACCCGGCGAACTTCGTACCGCCATATTTACATATCTATCTTAGCTTCCCACAGGCAGTGTACAGTCGCGGACGAAAAATAGACTTTACCTGTTACCTTATATTTTTTTTCTTTCTAACAAAAAAAGATTGAATAAAATCGGACTGTGTTATTGAATTACAACTAAGTACATATTTTGACTTTCATAACCTCTCTCCAGGAAACCGTGCTGAATTTCGGGATAAAAGTATCCTATGTACCTCGTAGTATGAACTCAAATCTTGCCAAGTTTTATTTGAATCCATTCAGTAGTTTCGGCGTGATGCGCGGCAAAGATACAGACAGACAAAAATGAAAAAAATCACAGTTTTGGCTTCAGTATCGATTATTGAGAGCCCTGCAAAAAAAAAAGATAGATGAGGCGCTTGCGCCGCATCTATCTCTCATCATTTCATCAATGTTTCGTTATGACGTTGTCACGTTAAACTATCGTCCATAAACAGACTTTACAGACAACCGTTTTTTTTTAACTTATTGTTACCTTCGGTTACGCAACACTGAAAATCCAATTAACAAACATCTTAAGTAGTGAAATGCTTTAAATTTATTAAAACTATGAAAGAAAAGGAACTAATAAAGTTACATACAGAAAACAAACAAAGAATTGAATTGAGCTCCATAACAGTACCTCTATTCGACGAACAATGTCTGTGAACGTTATTGTCTGTTGCTATTGACTTATTTGCTCTATCAAAATGGACTCGAAGACCTTATAACTAGTTTACTACTTAAATGAAACTATTATTTTAATCAGTTAATGTTAATTTTAAGTAAAAACTAGCAGATTTAGTGAAAAAACATCGATTAAGATATTTTATTGGCCATATAATGGTTTGGTTCACCCAGCAGCCTGCTGCCAGCAATCAAAAACTAGAACTAATTACCAGCGCATGTGTTTCCCTCCCATTATCTAGGTACTATCTTACCAGGCTGTCATAGTGTGAGTTGCCACACTGCATTGTCTGCATTTGCAGTAAGTGTGGCGGACCTTACTCTTGGATTCTACTCAAGCTTTCCATCAGGCTGAGTGGAAGTGACACTACTGTGTGAATTAGAAGGCCTTTAAATTTAAAAAAAACTAAATGTCATCCCATATAGTAGAGAGCGTGGTGACCGCTCCACTACACCATCCGTGCAGTGAAAATCAAGTACAACAAGTAACTACTCACAGTTTATAGAGTAACTAACTTTTATCGTCTTTAATAAGAATAATACACCATGTTATTTATAACCCTTTCATATAACCCGCTTCTCAAATGTAACACAGGTAATGAGGTCGAATGCACCTCACCAGTTAGCAACCAGCCACTATGACCGGCTACGATAAATCATGGTACGCCGCTACGCCTCGTTACTCTCGCATTTCCTGCCAATCGATATTTACGGGCCTCAGTTACCCTGCTCTAGTAGGTTTGTTATGTATATAGGTATGTATCGAAAGGTGTATGGTGGGTAATGTTTGTAATTAACTGTTAATGGCTACGCACGATTTGTGGAGTTTTCCGAGAGAGTTTGATTAACTAACTAACTCTGGTAAATTAGTTGAGGTTTAGACTTAACTATTTTCTACGCGTGATTTGTTCCTTAATTGAATGTGATATTTACTGGTTATGTAATATAAAAAATTTCATAATTTAAAATACTCTTCGACTCCATTCTTACCATGGGTACTAGAGTTCCCTTGACATCACCATGTATATCCTTTATGCACATTTTTATGTATGTTGAAGAGTGTCAGACATTCATCGTCATATGAAATATTTATTACTATTATTATAACATAATTATTAAATTAGTCATTCGGTGATTTTAACCATCAAATGTCTGATTTTTCTTATCATAACTGACAACAATAAAAATAAATTTGCTTATAATACAGACATATACACACGTTTAATATACATTAAAATACCCTCATGACAACTCCCACACTAGGAATAAATTCTGTGTCGCGGGGGACTTTACAAACATACATGAAACAGACACAAAGAACACCCAGACTCAGAACAACAATCTGTGGATCACAAAAAGTGTGGTCCTACCTGGGATTTGAACCCGTTAAACCACTAGGACAAACGTGCAGTCAACCTCTTTTTGTGTTGGTGTTAAAATAACAAGAACCTTTAATTTACAGTATTTTTTTATTGAACTTCAAAAGGACTCAAATATTCGTATACTGTGAGTAATCAAAAACAGTTAATACCGAAACATTGAAATTGTACGCTCTCTGATTTTCTATAATTACTTTAATACGTGGAGTAACCTCCTTGTAGATACCTCTTTTCAAGCAAATATGACATACAGAAAAGAGCATAACATTTTCATCTATGTCTGTACAAAATTCATACTTTAAAAACTATAAAGAGCTGTTGTTAACAAATAAGATGTTGACTTGGCATGATTTCTAAAGTAAACATGGACAGAACATGCTAGACTGGACAGTAAATTATTTAATTAAAAATATAAAAAACCGATCACTTCAGCTTTATAAGAAAATTAATATGAAGCCAAAATATATGAATTTACATCTGCAATGTTTATTTAACGTAAATAAACTTATTATCTATATATTAATACACGAAGCAAAACCAATCAAAGGGGTACAAACCCTTACGAAAATTATGGAAATTGAGGAGTATGTAATTAAGCACAGTTGAAGTTTATATGAAAGAGAAGTGCAGAAAGCTAAAAAATATATGGGCTGATTTCGACCACTGATATTTTTATAATATTGAATGTCAAGCCGTAACGCTGAAACAACTTACGTACGAAAGCATAGCCTTTGTTAGAGAAATTAAATGAAAGAGCAATTTCAAAGCTATTTAGACTTTGGATTGTGTTTTAATTTGTTGGTTTAATTATATTATTCAGAAAGTAAGTACTTCTATTGTTTGGATTAAAATTATGGCTATCGGAAAGGCAAAGTTTCACAAGTAAAATAATTTGCAATCTCATTATAAGTCAGCGCTCTATAAATTAGATTGAACGGTTCTTGATATTTATACTGTAAGTTTCAAGTTAAATTATAACATTCAAATGCAATTTTGAAGTAGTTACTACGAAATTGCATTTGAATATTTGAATTTTATCAAGTATATGTTAATAAAGCTAAATTTTAGATATACTCACAGTATTTTGGTGCAAGCAAATTTAGGACATGACGTCGACTGTGGTTTATAGCTTGCTCCACTTAAGCCAGAATGTAGATATATATACATATGTTATGTAGGTACGTATGTGAGGTTTGAAATGCAGCACGCTCCAACAAAATGCTAGGAATACTTTAAAAACTGTTACTATTTTAAATGAGTGCGTAAACTATACCTACGAATATCCCATTATATTAAAGTTGATTAAAGAGCTTCTAATTGACGACACTGTGGATTACTTAGTCACACGATCATCACCATTCTTATACCATTTTCTTATTTTATTTTTCCGGAAACCCGTAATTTATAATATCATAAAGGGCTTTCCTTGGTTTCTTTCATAACGGTTTGGAAAGTAAATCATAACGCTAAAGGTGATTTGGGGTATAAATCGCAGATAGAAAGAGTTGAAGAAGTATGAAGGAGATACAGTGGCAAGAGTCTGGATGGATTTATTGTATTATCAATTCCTCCAATTTTTATTTACTTTATTGTGAGTTGCAACATGTGCAAGTGACACGACACTCCATAGGTACTTTTAATCCGAAACCCCACGTATAGTCCTCTTGTATAAAGTCTGGAATGGACTAAGACTACAGTTGCTCGAGGAAATTGGGAAGACCGACATGACATGGACGACATGGACGTCAACTGGCCTTATTGTAACCAGATTTGCCGTAATATTTTATTGAAGTCGATAAGAATCTAAAAACAAATTAATAAACGAGAAAATGTTGGTTTAAATACTTACCTGTAAATACCTTTCACGAATGTTAGAAGTGATATTCTAGAAAAGCCCGACTTTGTCAGGTCTATTACCATAACTAAAAGTTAAAGTAGCACGGGGTGGAATGAGATGGCGCGGTGCGATGTGAGCAGTGGAAACGTATTAGTGCTTCACGTATGTGTATTCCCACTCGCACTTTATAACACCTTCATCTATAACTTCCAAGTCCCGTTTATTATTTATCCTAACGATAGATTCTTTTGTATGTTTGTACTACAAATCGTCATCGCTATTTTCAGTTAAAATTCTGAATTAATTAGAAAAATAGCAAAAGATTTAAAAAAAAACGACTTACAAAAAACATCAAACGAAAACTCTCTGCCAAAAAACACTAAAAAGCGTAAAATATACTGGCTCTTCATAAATTGCTATGTGCCAATTCTTATCTATACCTAATTATTTATTATTATTATTATATAATAATGTGTGCTAGGTACCTAAAATATATTGGAAGTCGGTGCAATTGAAAGAATACGACTAAAGGTAACATTCATAACTAAACTATGATATTTAAAGATTTATCCTCCAACTCCTAACCGTTAAGGAGTTTTACCTTACATCATCAGCTCATCATCATAAAATGATGACCACCAGACGCAAATACCGGTGTAACTGCAGAAAATATGCAAAAAATTAGTATGTGCTTAAAAAAAAGAGGGTTTCCCTCGATTTTCCTGGGATCCCATTATCAGATCCTGATATGGTTGCAATGGGACCATCTCGGGAGCATACCCTTTCGAATATAAAAAATATTTTCTAATCGGTCCAGTAATCGGTGAACATAGATTTAAAAAAAAATACAAACAGTGGAACATAGAACCTCGGTAGTCGGTTAAAAAATATCAATAAATTTTTCAACATTGTATTAAATATAATAGTCATAAAATCATTTTACAATTTAAAATCCCATAAGCAGCACTTATTCTATCGGTTGAGCATTATTCGCCCTTGCTACAAAACTCTACCCTAACAAGGTGTGGGGTTTCAAAAATGGGGCGATCTAATTCTACCTTAAGATGTTTTCTAATCAAGGGATCCCATTCAGTTTCTCAGAGGGCGGTCGTTTTACGAATTAATCTGTCGTGTTTGGGTCGAAACATAAAATATTCGGTGAGAGGTGCCCGCAGAATATTGTATTCTATGTATCAAGTGTTAGGTCTTGCCGGTTTATTTAAAACACGATTTTACAAAGTAATATTAGAGCTTATGTTAGGAAGCAGCTTACGTTTATA
This sequence comes from Diaphora mendica, assembly GCA_949125395.1. Taxonomy (NCBI): domain Eukaryota; kingdom Metazoa; phylum Arthropoda; class Insecta; order Lepidoptera; family Erebidae; genus Diaphora; species Diaphora mendica. The sequence goes on from OX421314.1 coordinate 30,973,552, forward strand.
TAAGTCGCAGCCATGTGTCAATACATTATTATCATTAGGATGTTATCTTTTCGTCTTGTAGTCTATGATCTTTTCTTTGAATACTTTGTACAATTGCTTACTTCACCGTAGTTCGTAACCGAAAAACACTAAACACACGTTGGTATAATGTAAGCATTGAACACGTTACAGCATGAAATTTTGACCATTTTAAAATAAATTAAATGAATCACTATTTTTCTTATGAAAACTTATTGCCATATGGCAAACTATTCTTAAAATACCCCAGCAAATATACTGTAGTTTCATTTGAAAATCCCAGTAGATCCCGTCGTATACCGGTCAGGGTAGAGTACAATGGGGTTTTTGAGGTCACACTCGGTTTCTCTATTAAAAAGGTTCAGTAATGAAGCATTAAGTTAATGGCAGATTAAGCAACTAGAACAATTACTTAGCTACTAAAATAGATTAAGTAGCACAGGGACTAGGTTTATTTCGGAGTCACAGTTTGTGTTACTAGGAAGGTGGAAATTACGTCACAGCTTTGTTTTTAAAGTTCGCATGTATTCAAGAAAAACATAAGAAAATAATAAATTTATTTATTTTTAAAAAAATGAAACATTATTTTAAACTGTGTAATTAATTATGCGTCATTGTATTTAAGCAAATCGCTTATCACCTATATTCTTTTTTAGGCTTATTGCATTTAGATTTTGGATAATATAGTATATACTATGTTGCATAACAATGATAGATTGGTTAGATACTAAATTATTTTCAGAAAATTCCTCGACATATCTTCCGAAGATTTATTTTTCTTCACTTTTTCTTGGTTTTGATCCTGCCACTAAATCATAACTAGTGATAAATGTATGTATGTATACTGTTTTAAGAACTTTCATTTAATGTTTCTATAATTAAAAGTTAACTAAACAAGCGGATTACACATACAACAACAATTAAAAATAATACATGCGAGAAATATTAGATCATTTAATTTAATTTCCTTAATTTACAATTTAATTTACCGTGGGAGAGCCACGCTTCGGCATGAATGGGCCGGCTCGACCGGAGTGATACCACGGCGTTACAGAAAACCGGTGTGAAATAGCGCTTGTGCTGTGTTTCACCGAGTGAGTGAGGATACCGGAGGCCCTATACCCCAACCCCTCCCCACATCCCTTTCCCCCATCCCCCAAAGGTCGACAACGCACTTGTGATGCCTCTGGTGTTGCAGGTGTCTATGGGCGGCGGTAATCGCTTACCATCAGGTGATACGTCTGCTCGTTTGTCACCTATATCATAAAAAAAAAAACTTTAAATGTTGTGTATTATACGAGTATAATAAATAATATTAAAATTGTAAAGCAACAATTATGTATAAGACAACAACATATTTCTATTTATATTGAGCAGAATTGTATAATAACTACCGTTCTGCATTATCTTTTACACATTAGATTGGAACTGTTTGATATTGCAAATGTATATGTCGGAGACAAGAATAAACGAGAACATGAATGACAGATACAGCCAATCTGGACCAAAGCCAAACACTAATCACTACTAAACGGATACGAATCAACTTAAACACCATCAGCAACCCCCCATGAGGGGATTGGGGCAACGCTCACCCCTCCGCGATGCCCTGTGGAATTCGCCACCTAGGCTAGTAATTCCCCCACTGATAATATCGCCTCATACACACAATATAAAACACAGAGATACAATAAATCACAAATCAAATAATAGATATGGTCGTCACGAGATCTGAAGAGAACTGTGTCCTGTTGCCGATCGCGCCGCTTTATATAGAGTGTTCCGTAGTGTTCGATAGTGGCAAATGTTTGTATCACTTTTATTATTTAGATACCCTCACTCCGACATATATAAGTAAGGCGAAACCGGCTTCCGTATAAACTGACAAAAGGACCATTACCTGTATTGTGTGCTAGCCCTTGGCCCCAAATAATAGAGTTTGTTTAGTTTCGCCGATGCTATTATATAAGTTCTGTTGATTAGATTTTAACATAATTGAATGGAACATGGGAGTCTTTCTTTGATATTGACGGTAGACATATTTGTTTACTTGGCTTTAGATCGAATAGAATTCGTCTATTGGTGACAGTGAATCAATGTCTCAGTGAAACAAAGAAATTGAATTAGCTTTCCGTTTTTTTTTTTAATTTTCTTTATCTCTCGTTACATGGTTCATAGTTTAATCAAAGCAGCGACTATGACGCAAAGTTTTCACATGAGTTTATTGATCGTCTAACACATATATATATACATAATTTTTATGTAGTGATAATTGACAACTATTTTTGATTCGACAAAATATCTTTGAGATCTTTGTTCTTATGGAACTTAATACTCCTGAAATGACTACTCTGTTTTATATTAAAAGAAAATGTACTTTTTTAATTTATATTTTCGTTACATTCCATCAAAATATTTAGTATTGAATTTTCGTAATTTTAATAATGTCCGACCCATCATTAAGGATAAAGAAAGATATATCTTAATATATATAAATCTCGTGTCACAATGTTTGTCCTCAATGGACTCCTAAACCACTTAACCGATTATAATAAAATTTGCACACCATGTGCAGTTCGATCCAACTTGAGAGATAGGATAGTTTAAATCTGAAATTATATCACCATTTTTTTTTATTTCACTTTATACGTAGCGAAGCACGTACTGGGCAGCTAGTTGTGATATGGATGTATGGATGGAATAATGAAAATGATAAACAAAAATTCAATAACTATATTTTTTAAGTTTATTTAAGTACGTATAGTGTTTACGTTGTGTAAATGTGTGCTACAAAATTCAGCCACAAATTTTATTTAGCATAAATCAGATGAAGTATATTTAGTTCCCCGTAGACAGGAAACCGTACACGTAAAGGACTAGACCCTAATCACAACAGAAACACAATACACTTTGATCATTTTTGAAGGAGGTGAACATTATACTGGTATTTTGTTTTCCCTGTCAAAATTAATTTGTACGATATTAATCTGTTGAATAATAAGATTAAATCAGCTTACAATTTTATGAAAAACTAGCTGACTCATGACCACTTCGTTGGGCGGTAAACATTTTTTTCTCCGACTTACTTTGCAAATTCAGCTAACACGAAAAAGTCTTTCTTCTTTTCGAGTTATTATATAGCTTATGTCACTCCTAAATAACGTAGCCTTCTATTGGTAACATAATTCGGTTCACTAGATCCAGAGATTACCCCCTACAACGTCACAAACTCACAAACGCACAAACTTTACCTCTTTATCTATACTATAATATTAATATTATAAAGCTGCAGAGTTTGTTTGTTTGTTTGTTTGAACGCGCTAATCTCAGGATCTACAGGTCCGATTTGAAAAATTCTTTCAGTGTTGGATAGTCCATCTATCGAGGAAGGCTATAGGTCATATTTTATTTTCATAAAAAATAGAGATCCGTAAGAAAATTGCGATTTTGTAACCCAAGGTGTGAAATCGAAAACCTATTTTTGCGTGCGCTGCAAAAAGTATTGACAATAGAACAAAATAATGTATTATGGGTTTGTGGGTCCCATTAAGATCCACAAAAAAGTCCGCGAGAGCATATATCTAACTATCATGGTTTAGTCACATCTATACTAATATTATAAAGCTGCAGAGTTTGTTTGTTTGTTTGTTTGTTTGTTTGAACGCGCTAATCTCAGGATCTACAGGTCCGATTTAAAAAATTATTTCAGTGTTGGATAGTCCATCTATCGAGGAAGGCTATAGGCCATATTTTATTTTCATAAAAAATAGAGATCCGTAAGAAAATTGCGATTTTGTAACCCAAGGTGTGAAATCGAAAACCTATTTTTGCGTGCGCTGCAAAAAGTATTGACAATAGAACAAAATAATGTATTACGGGTTTGTGGGTCCCATTAAGATCCACAAAAAAGTCCGCGAGAGCATATATCTAACTATCATGGTTTAGTCACAATAACCGCTTTTGTGTTCAAAAAAATTATTAAATCGTCTGAAGAAAGAAACTACTTTAAATGTGTATCGTAATATTAATCCTTATCTAAATAAAGCATTATGTTATCAAGGGTATTTATCTAGAAGTAAAATACTTTTTGTTTCATCCCATTCGGACATTTCGTTTAGAAGTTATCACGAGTATAAGACGCTAAGAGTTGGTACCTATTATTGAGTTATTTGCCAAAGAGTTATTATCAACATAATACCTAATATTAGTCTTTATCCAAATAAATGTGTTGTTGATTATGAGTATTAGATCTTAGAAAAGTATAATAAATACATCTATACTAATATATAAAGCTGAAGAGTTTTTGTTTGTTTGAACGCGCTAATCTCAGGAACTACTGGTCCAATTTGAAAAAGTTCTTTCAGTGTTAGATAGCCCGTTTATCGAGGAAGTTTATCGAGTTTATCTATATCATCACGCTATGACCAATAGGAGCGGAGTACCAATGAAGAATGTTTAAGAAACGGGGGGCAACTATTACGCTTCGGGCAATAGGAGACGCAAACGACGTTGCGTGGGTCAGCTAGTATTATTATAATAGTGTAATCCTAACTTGCGTTTAATTCAAAGAGGTTTAAGTAAATCCGTTAGTTTAATTTTTAAATTTCTGATTAATAATAATATCTATTTTTAATTGCATAGGTTCATTTCATACACGAGAATAGATCCATTATTTTTAGATAACGTAATGAAATGAAATTAGTTATTGTGCAATTAGGTTGCAAGGACAATTTTGCATTTTAATGTATTTTGAGCAGATGTGTTCAGCTTTTCCTAATTGGACTAGCCCCGAGAAGAAAGGATGAAACTAACTCAGGGATTATCGTCTCATTTAAAGTTTGGAAAATATTTTTAAAATGCAACCATTATGATATGATTCAAAATTATTATAATCGAGAAAGAAAACAATTACAAAAACGATTATCAAATGTGAATTTGTACAAGTATAATATAATTATAAATTATTATCGTCATGTAAAAAAGATATGAATAACCTTGAAAATAAATAGCATGTGTAAATCGAGCAGCTCAATCCCAAGCGGTTTTATCATTGCGATTTTCTGCTATGTTATTACAGTTTGCTACTGAAATCAACACAGTTTTTGACAAATTATAATTTTAGTGCCAACTTTGATTTAAGGATTATGATTATTACTGTATAAATAACAAACACAAACATAACTAAGCCTCTTGGTAACATTTGCTAAGAAAATCAACCGATAACATCTGTATTTGTCAAGTTATAAAACATGCGACCGCAACATTTCTTTTATATGTACTTACATAAATCGTAAAAACCTGATTCTTATTACTCTGAACCCCATTCAAATATCAGTCGTATAACTCGAAGAATAAGATTCATTTTATTTTGTGACCGTTAAATTGTACTTATTCCACGTTTGCTGGACTATGGGTACGACAAAGCTGACCCCGATCTGTCTTGGACTAACACTTTTAATATTATTATTATTCAACTTACATTTCAGGATTTAAATTAACGTCTCAATGATAACAAGAAATAGTTAAACTAAAACCCGACTACGTGAAATCTATCGATAAAATCTATATAGCATATGTCACCTGAGCGAGAGTTAAGTATCTATTTTACACCTCCATCATTTAAAAAGGTTCAGTAGGCCCCTTTTCGGGCCAGCAACGAGAACATTGGGGTCCCCATCTACAAACCGTAGGTGGCCCGAGATACGTCGGGGTTCCAGGGATTTCCTTTCTAGGGTGCACCTGGTACTCCGGCTTCTAGTACCCGAGACGACGTGCGGTTTTTAGTCGGTTCAAGTCCGACATAGCCACCGGCAAGTGGTATCCGGGTTGATTTCCGTACAGAAAAAAAAGAAGGCGCTACGGTGGAACATCCAAATGGACATAGATTGTCAAAACTATTACCATTTCTTTTGGCTTCGTCGAAGTCGGATAAAAAGAACTCGTTAAAAAGATTCAGATTCTTTTCTTTGTAAGATAATCCAGATCGTTCTATCTATTTGTCATAATTTAAGAAACTCTCTTTAGCTGTTACAGAATTGACAGTTTTTTAGGGTTCACTTGCCAAAGGCAAAAAACGGAAGCCTTATAGATTCGTCATGTCTGTCTGTCCGTCTGTCTGTCTGTCTGTCCGTCTGTCTGTCTGTCTATCCGTCCGTATGTCACAGCCACTTTTTTCTGAAACTGTAAGGACTATAATGTTGAAACTTGGTAAATACTTAGATGTATTCTGTGAACCGCATTAAGATTATTACACAAAAATAGAAAAAAAACAATAAATTTTGGGGTTCCTCATACTTGGAACTGAAACTCAAATTTTTTTTTTCCTCAAACTCATACGTGTGTATATATGTGTGCCCCCCCCCTCTGTAACTTCTAAAATAAGAGAATCATAAAACTAAAAAAAATATGAGTATATATATGTCGGAGACACAAGAATAAACGAGAACATGAATCACAGATACAGCAAATCTGGACTATAGCCAAACACTAATCACTACTAAACGGATACGAATTAACTTAAACACCATCAGCAACCCCCCACGAGGGGATTGGGGCAACGCTCACCCCTCCGCGATGCCCTGTGGAATTCGCCACCTAGGCTAGTAATTCCCCCACTGATAAATATCGCCTCATACACACAATATAAAACACAGAGATACAATAAATCACAAATCAAATAATAGATATGGTCGTCGCGAGATCTGAAGAGAACTGTGTCCTGTTGCCGATCGCGCCGCTTTATATAGACTGTTCCGTAGTGTTCGATAGAGGCAAATGTTTGTATCACTTTTATTATTTGGATACCCTCACTCCGACATATATATGTAGTAAGTAGTTTTTTTTTAATACGTCATAAATCGTAAACCGCAAAAAAATAACACTATTATAAAAAACATCGATCAAAGTTACAGCGAACTACAAGAACTTTTATACTATGTTACTAGCTGCTTCGGAACCCTTCATGGGCGAGTCCGACTCGCACTTGGCCGCTTTTTAGGGTTCCGTGCCAAAGGCAAAAAACGGAACCCTTATAGATTCGTCATGTCTGTCTGTCTGTCTGTCCGTCCGTATGTCACAGCCACTTTTTTCCGAAACTATTAGACCTATAATGTTGAAACTTGGTAAGTAGATGTATTCTGTGAACCGCTTTAAGATTTTTACACAAAAATAAAAAAAAACAATAAATTTTGGGGGTCCCGATACTTAGAACTGAAACTCGATAAAATTTTTTTCATCAAACCAATACGTGTGGGGTATCTATGGATAGGTCTTCGAAAATGATATTGAGGTTTCTAATATCATTTTTTTCTAAACTGAATAGGTTGCGCGAGAGACACTTCCAAAGTCGTAAAATGAGTGTCCCCCCCCCCTTTAACTTCTAAAATAAGAGAATGATAAATCTAAAAAAAATATATGATGTACATTACCATGTAAACTTCCAACGAAAATTGGTTTGAACTAAATCTAGTAAGTAGTTTTTTTTATACGTCATAAATCGTAAACTGCAATTTACCTTTCATTCAAGCAACACAAATATAAAAATAAAATAAAAATGATATTATGTTACTTGCTGCCGCGGAACCCTTCATGGGCGAGTCCGACTCGCACTTGGCCGCTTTTTTATAATGGTTGAAGGATATTCATGCCGAGTCTGTTTGAATTTATATTCGTATCTTGTTTATATCTGTTTTTTTTTTGTATGTCATGTTATTTTAATTTAAAAACATTTTAGTTTCGAGAAACATGGTTTTTAATGTTAATTTTGTAATTTTATTTTTATTTTATACTTTATGCACTTTGTACATCGACGGACTTAAAGCCTAAGGCATTCTCTTCAAGAAAACCTTAAGATGGTGTAGAAATTTTGTAGAGAGGTGCACAGGGTTACATATTTGCTGCAAAATACACTTCATACATATATATACAATACACACGTCACAAATACACCTATATTTATATATACACATATTTAGATAATAATCGTATACTATGACAGTTTGATATAAGACGTGCCAATTATCGATTTGATTGTTCTGCCATTTCGTTGATGTTTATGTTGATTTGTAGTGTTTAGTTTAGTGAAATATATGCCAACAATTGTTGAGGGTTTTTAGGTGTTAATGTAATAATAATTTATCATTAAATACTATATTCATAATGACACAGTATTTTACTATCAAAAACCATCACATCATAATATACTTAACAAAGAATACTACAAGTAAACAATTTCCCGATTCAATATACCATATAGTTATATGAAACCTTACATTTATAAAAGAAATCACTGTAATGTAAATATATATTTATAACTGTTGAAAATGCCTAGTCTATCTATATATATAAAAGAGTAAGGTGACTGACTGACTGACATACCCAGAGATCAACGCACAGCCTAAACCGCTTAAGCTAGAATCCTGAAATTTTGCATGTAAGTAAGTAAGCAGTAAGCACGTAAGTAAGCACGTGGGAGAGCCACGCTTCAGCATGAATGGGCCGGCTCGACCGGAGTGATACCACGGAGTGAAATAGTGCTTGCGCTGTATTTCACCGAGTGAGTGAGGATACCGGAGGCCAATACCCCAATCCCCTACCCCTACCTCCCCCCCTAGCCCCAAAAGGCCCGCAATGCACTTGTGACGCTTCTGGTGTTGCAGGTGTCCATGGGCGGCGGTAATCGCTTACCATCAGGCGATACGTCTGCTCGTTTGCCCGCCTATTCCATAAAAAAAAAAAAGTTCTTTATTTAACGTAAGTGAGCACTAAGATAGGAATTTTTGAAAATCCACCCCTAAGGCAGTAAATCAGGGGATGAAAATCTGCGTGAGCGACACCGCGTGTAAAAGCTAGTAATTACATTAAGGTAAACAATAATCATAAATGTCCTAATAAACTTTAACGTATCATTAATTTCCAAATTTCACAATCCAAATTTCTTAAACATCTTAAAATACCCTTGAAATATATAACTCACTGTGGCAATGAATTAAGATTCTACTTTATGTATAAAAAATAACAGCTATTTCAGAAATTAACAAAACAGAAAAAATCACAATGGTCAATTTTACGAGTTGTAACAAAAACAAATTACCTATAATGCAACCATTCAGCAGATATACAATAAAAAGTCAGATAATAATCTAACCCAATCTCACGTACGAAACATTATTTATTGCTGAGGCCTTGGCCTGAAAAGCTAAAAGCATCCTACATTGTATAATATTGGCCTACAGAATCTATCCCCGTGATATTTGGACTTTCTGCAGCACATTAATAATGTAGGCGCGGACATTTCGAGAGCTTCCATTCTGAAATTTTAATACACCCCAAGTTCTTTTTTATTCACGTGGCCCGGATTTATCGGGAACGCTTGTTATTTGTTTTAATAACTTTTTTCACGTGTATTTATGGATTAAGCCTTTTTAAATTTATTTGCCTTTTGACGTGAACAAATTGGAAAAATATAATTAGTTGTATAAGAGACTATGGAACTGAATGCTCGTTTACTGAGTTTTAGTTTTTTGTTTTTTATTACCTTCATAAAAAGTATCATTCAATTTCTAGAACTTTCAGATGTTTTATGTTATTTTTAGAGCTGTCATATAAATTTAAAACTATTCTGCATCCGTACTTAATATTATAAGTTCGAAAGTACCCCTGTCTCCCTTTTACGCTTTCAAGAGTAAATGGTTGCAGAGATTTCAATTATATTTAGCATGGAGATACTTTGATTCTTGAGAAAGAACAAAGGTGTAGCTTAAACCGTTTTAAGTGACATAACGGCTTTACAGACGACTTTTCAGAGCATGTTACGTGGGTAAATAAGATCCAATTTCTCAGTTTTGAGTGAGTAGCAGATGTTCAAAAGTTTGTGTTAATTACCATCTCACCATTACAAATACCGTTAGAAAGGAATTTCTACATCATGTAGATTATTGGCAACGGGTTGAGAACACGGAGCGTCACCACATCTATTCATTCCACGGATATCAAGAGGTGAGGAAGGCAGCAAATTTAAAATAATAATAATAAATATTTGGACATCTAACATACAGCGCCATCTAGTCCCAAGCTAAGCAGAGCTTGTGTTACGGGTACTAGACAACTGATATAAATACATATACTTTTTTTTTTTGTAAATACATACATAATATACATAGAAAACACCCAAACTCCAAAACAAATATTTGCAGATGATACAAATATTTGGTCCGACCCGGGAATCGAACCCGAGGCTTCAAGCACAGCAGTCACACGCTACCACTACGCCACCTAAAATTAAATTTCGCAGACAAAAAAACATAACATGAAAGAGAAGGAAACTATTAAATTAGGCTAAAACCTAACCTTCTAAGGAGAGTTCTTTGTCAAGCAGTGGACTGTTATATTATTATTACATGTATAAATCTAAACATAAAATCAGATTAATTTTGTAAGCTACGAAAGCTGATTTTCTGAAATATCAATTTAATTCTCTCTGTATAGTCATGTGCTAACTACGGTTTTATACGAAGAAAATTATACCAAAACAGCAAAATAATTTTTAAAGAGAAAGTTAATATATTTTTATTTTAAGCTCTCTTCAATTACAAAGTGTAATACTAAACTAAGAAATTTACCGGGAAAATAATAATAAAGCATAAGATGTTTAAGATTATCGTATATTCTCTTTTCAATTTGATGTAAAAATATTGGAGTTCTCTGAAATGAATAAAGTCTATTAAATATCATTACGCCCAAACCAAAAAGGGGCACAAAAAGATATAAATAATAAGGATTACATACAAAGATTTTATATTTAGTTCAAATATGTACTCAAATATAAAAACTATATTTTCATCCCACCATCTCGGAAAAAGTATTTTTGCCCTTCGATGTCTGAGTGCAAAAGCCGTTTTTATCCGCAAGAGGATAAAGTAAAATTGAATTTAGAAAATCGTGTTCACTAAGTTTGTGAAGTCAAAACATCATTAAACCTATTTACTTCTACCTCCATGGTGCCAAATTTATCATACAATTTGTTTAATTTGTTAAAAAGTCAGACTCGGAACCTTCTTGGTGTACTTTTTTTTTATTTGCTTTGCCAGCGCCATTTTCTTTTCACGTCGTTTAGAAATTTCCTCGCTGAGGTGGGATGAAAAGTTACGTGTTGCACTCGAGTGCATTTTTTTGTTACCTCGTGCTCTTTTGATTCCCTCGCTAACGCTCAGGATTCTAATTTTAGATTTTAGAATTCTTCGCTTGCTCGGTCATTAAAATTGAGCACGCGGTTAAAAAGCAACTTTGCATTCTTGTATAGCAAATAACTATTATTTAATACTAGGAATTAAACAATTGCCAGTTATTCAAATAAATAAAACATATTGTCATGATTATCCGTGTTAAAATAATTATAAATTCGAAAGTAACTTTGTCTCTCAGCCTCTAACGCTTTCACGGCTTGAACCGTTGGTGGTGGTGCACCGAATTCAATAAAATTTATCAAGGAGACACTTTAATTCTTGAAGAAGTACGTAGGCTTCTTTTTACCGCGATAACCGACATACACACAGCCGGAGCTGTAGAAAGAAACGATTAGTTTATATTGTGTATTTCTTTTATCAACGTAACTGGTGAATCCAAAAAATACACTTAATTAAAGATTAAAATTAATATACTTTTTGTACATATTAACCAAGTCCTTCCAAATTCAACTGCAACTAGAGACATTTAAATCGAAATACATTTGATTAACAATGCAAACGTTAATACTGTCCGACTCGATTAATGATTCGATACAACTCAATACAGAGTAATGGACTTTCAGCCGACTGAGAGATCGGACATATATTATTGGTCATGTAAGGGCGAGTTAATAATGGGTCGACGTAAAAGTGAAATAGTGGCCGAGTAGAAAGGTATATTTTTATATTTCGGCTATTTACTAGCTGGCTTTTATATTTGATGGCCACCAAATAATAATAATAATCGTAATCGTAAGAGCCTGGCGACATGCTGGATAGATTACAAGAAGGCTTATGACTCCGTTCCTCATACATGGCTTTTAAGGGTGCTGGAGTTGTATAAAATTGATACAACTCTGTGCACTTTCTTGAAGTCGTGTATGGGGCAATGGAGAACAGTACTTCGCTATCCAGGATGTCGGCAGTCTACGATGAACGACGTACTTATAAAGATCGAGCGGGGCATCTTTCAAGGTGACAGTCTGAGTCCCTTGTGGTTTTGTCTAGCTTTGAACCCTCTCAGCACTCTATTAGAGGGTTCAGGGTTAGGCTATAGGTTGCAGAAAGATGATCAAGTTATATCTCACCTCCTTTATATGGATGATTTGAAACTGCTTGCCCCCACTAAATTACAATTGACAGCGTTACTAAAGGTCACTGAAAACTTTAGTAATTCTATCAAGATGGAATTTGGTGTAGACAAGTGTGCAGTCATGTATGTAAAGAAGGGAGTGATTGTGGAATCTGAAGGAGTAGAGCTTTCAGATTCCACAAAACTTCGATCTCTTTCTGCCACCGAAACCTACAGGTATCTAGGTTTTTCGCAGGCCTTGGGAATACCAGAATCTGTCGTGAAACAAACGTTGCGGGAACGTTTCTTTGGCCGCCTGAAAAAAGTAATTAAAAGTCTTTTATCAGGCGGTAACAAAGGGCGGGCCTACAATAGTTGGGTCATGCCGGTTCTGATGTATTCCTTTGGTATAGTTAGATGGACTCAGACTGAATTAGATGCCTTTGACAGGAGAGTCCGTACATTGCTGACTTCATTCCGAATGCATCACCCACGTTCATCGGTTATGAGGTTGTATATCCCGCGAAAGTTTGGGGGTCGTGGTCTATTAAATATCAAGACCCTACACAATCGCGAGATATACAATCTTAGAGAATATTTTCTCCAAACTGATGTGGGCGTGCATCGCAATGTAGTTGCAATGGATACCGGACTGACTCCGCTCGCTTTGGCTAAAGAGAATTGGCGCAAACCTGTAGTACTTGGTACTGATGATCGCAAGGAGGTATGGAAGGGCAAAGAACTTCATGGTCGATTTTATCGGGCCCTAAATGGGCCTGATATAGATTTTAAAGCATCTACGTCCTGGCTACGGTATGGTGATCTCTTCGGAGAAACCGAAGGTTTTGTCTGTGCGATTATGGATGAAGTTATCATGACGAATAACTATCGGAAGTATATCCTGAAGGATGGTACGGTCGACATCTGTCGAGCATGTCACCGTCCTGGAGAATCTATTAGGCATATTATTTCTGGTTGTTCTCGGCTTGCTAACGGCGAATATTTACACAGGCACAACCAAGTAGCCATGATCGTACATCAGCAACTTGCCCTGAAATACAAACTTGTGAGTTCAGAGGTGCCATATTACAGGTATGTGCCCGACCCAGTTCTCGAGAATGGTCGTGCTACATTATATTGGGATCGATCTGTTATCACAGACAGGACTATTGTTGCCAATAAGCCTGATATTGTGGTGATAGATCGATTAGAGCGCCGCGCAATGATTGTCGAAATTGCCGTTCCTCATGACGAGAATCTCGTGAAAGTCGAAAAAGAAAAACAAATGAAATATTTGGATTTATCTCACGAGATTGTCGATATGTGGAATTAGGATTCGGTGATCATTGTTCCGATAGTCGTATCTGCTCACGGATTGATAGCCAAGAGCCTCGACCAACATCTTAGGAGGCTCACGTTAGGGAGCTGGATCAAGGGTCTGATGCAGAAGGCAGTCCTCCTTGACACGGCTCGAATTGTGAGGAGGTTCCTGTCTCTGGAGCCCTAACCACCGGTTTCTTGGTCCCGTTACCCGAAGTCGGTGGTCTACTATTATTTATATTTTTAAATGTATTTGTTTTTATATGTATATTTAAAAATGTAAATAATATGTTGTAGAATAAGTTAAATAAAGAGAATAATAATAAATTAAGCTAGCAACACTGAAAGCACAACATGGAATTTTGCACACATATTTTTCAATAATTAATTTTCTCTATTTATAACATTTTGGAGTAATAGAAAGCAACCAAAACAAGTTTTTATATATATTAAAAATGGATTATTTGCATCGAAGCCGGATTAAATCATAAAACAGGCGTTTTACAAGAAAAATATTATTGTGTAAGACTTGACGTTTTGAACGTCATGTCACAACAATTTACAATATTAAGAAATTCCGAATATGCTAACAAGGGCTAGACGTAGAGCACAGTTATCACCCCCGGACTCGTCGCCCCGCTCCGCCATACCACTCACGGAAACAATAGTTGAAGTTTCAGCTGTTGAAGTGGCGTCGAGCTCATCTTCCAGCGACGAGTTTTTCTCTCCGCCGACGTCGCCAACACCTGTACGTCGGCAGGTGAGAGGCCGGCCACCGACCAGCTTGGGATCCCGAGGACCACTGACCTCGAACAGGGCCCCCGCTGCCGGTGGTGATGTGCGCCGCATGAAGTGGACACATTCTATAAATGAGAATATCATGCGGGCATATTTTCGGGCTACAGAGCTGGGAACCAACCTTACAGCGTACCGTGTTCGACTAGTCTCTCTGTTTCAGGACCTTGAGCCAGCCGTTAACGTATCCGCACAACGATTGTCGGATCAAGTACGAGCTATACAGCGCTGTCACCTGCTGGATGATGCCGTACTTGAGAGGATACGCTCGGACGTACGGAATACTTTGACTGTCCCTTCTTCGTCACATGCTGTACATGTGGTAGCTAATACGCAACAATTACCATACAATGAAGATGTTGATGAACAAGTGGAGAGTGAAATTATATCCGTAAATACCCAATGTAATGATAGGATAAGGAGTGCTTTGGAGGATGCGATTCAGGAGTACCGGTATGTTAACTTTAATAACAGACCCCGGTTGCCCCGTTTGCCCATACATAGACGCAATTTAGCATTGGTGGGTGCCCTGAATTCGTCATTACCGGATTATTTTGGTAATAGCGAGGATCTTAGTGATACACATTCTATTTTGTACTGTGCGGCTATGGCAGTTTGTCGAGTAGCTGGTGTTAAATTTGTTGAACAAAGCACTACTCGACCCAAAAACGCTGTGCCAGCTTGGCAGTACAGAATAGAACGTCGTATTGCTGAGACCAGGACACTCATCGGTAAATTAATTGCATTTAAATTAGGTAATACGCGGCCAAGAGTAATGCGCTTTGTGAAACAGGCATTCTTGGGGACTACCATCAGTCCTCAACAGTACATGTCGAGTGTCACGGAGCGCATTGACTTCTTGAAGCAGAAAGTTTATGCATGGGCAAATAGGATAAGACGGTACAAAAAACGAGGGGACCGTTTCAATCAGAATCGTATTTTCCAAAGAAATGAGAAGTGGGTGTATCGAAAATGGGAGGCACCGAGTCCATGTGAGCGTGATGGGCACTTGCCAGATGAAAATGCCACAAATACATTTTGGCGTAACATTTGGTCGGTGCCTGTCACTCACACAGATGGTGATTGGATGCGGGATGTCAGACGCTCATGTGAGTCTATAACATCTATGGAACCAGTTGTCATTGATGAAGATGATGTAAGTTGTGCAGTCCGTTCATTGCCGAATTGGAAATCACCTGGTCCAGACGGTCTGCACAACTTTTGGCTTAAATGGTTCCGAAGCTCACATGCGTGTCTGGCATCTCAATTCCAGGCAGCATTGGACTCGGGGTCATTACCACAATTTTTAACCACTGGTATAACCCACTTACTCTATAAATCTGGTAGTGCCATGGATCCCAAAAATTTTAGACCCATTACATGTTTACCAACCATGTATAAACTTCTGACATCTATTCTGAGACTAAAAATTTCTACACATATTAATGATAATTTGATAATTTCCGTTTCTCAGAATGGATGTAGAAGTGGATCCCGTGGCACTAAAGAGCTCCTTATCATTGACATGACCATTAGCCAACAAGTACGTCGTAATCGTAAGAGTCTGGCGACATGTTGGATAGATTACAAGAAGGCCTATGACTCGGTTCCACATACATGGCTTTTGAAGGTGCTGGAGTTGTATAAAATTGATACAACTCTGTGCACTTTCTTAAAGTCGTGTATGGGGCAGTGGAGAACAGTACTTCGCTATCCTGGATGTCGGCAGACTACGGTAAACGACGTACTTATAAATATTGAGCAGGGTATCTTTCAAGGTGACAGTCTGAGTCCCTTGTGGTTTTGCCTGGCTTTGAATCCTCTAAGTACTCTATTGGAGGGTTCAGGGTTAGGCTATAGGTTGCAGAAAGATGATCGAGTTATATCTCACTTTTTTTATATGGATGATTTGAAACTATTTGCCCCCACTAAATTACAATTGACAGCGTTACTAAGGGTTACGGAAAACTTCAGTAATTCTATCAAAATAGAGTTTGGTGTGGATAAGTGTGCAGTCATGTATGTAAAGAAAGGTGTGATTGTGGAATCTGAAGGTATAGAGCTTTCAGATTCCACAAGACTCAGATCTCTGTCTGCAACCGAAACCTACAAGTATCTAGGTTTTTCACAGTCCTTAGGAATACCAGAATCTAACATGAAACAGTCGTTGCGGGAACGCTTCTTTGGCCGCCTGAAAAAAGTACTTAAAGTCTTTTATCAGGCGGTAACAAGGTGCGAGCCTACAATGGTTAGGTCATGCCGGTTCTGATGTATTCCTTTGGTATACTTAGATGGACTCAGACCGAATTAGATGCCCTAGACAGGAGAGTCCGTACATTGCTGACTGCATTCCGAATGCATCACCCACGTTCATCGGTTATGAGGTTGTATATCCCGCGAAAGTACGGGGGTCGTGGTCTATTAAATATCAAGACCCTACACAATCGCGAGGTATACAATCTTAGAGAATATTTTCTTCATACTGATGTGGGAATGCATCGCAGTGTAGTTGCAGTGGATACCGGACTCACTCCGCTCGCTTTGGCTAAAGAGAATTGGCGCAAACCTGTAGTACTTGGTACTGATGATCGCAGGGAGGTATGGAAGGGCAAAGAACTTCATGGTCGATTTTATCGGGCCCTAAATGGGCCTGATATAGATTTTAAAGCATCTACGTCCTGGCTACAGTATGGTGATCTGTTCGGAGAAACCGAAGGTTTTGTCTGTGCGATTATGGATGAAGTTATCATGACGAATAACTATTGGAAGTATATCCTGAAGGACGGTACGGTCGACATCTGTCGGGCATGTCACCGTCCTGGAGAATCTATCAGGCATATTATTTCTGGTTGTTCTCGTCTTGCTAACGGCGAGTATTTGCATAGGCACAACCAAGTTGCCAGGATCGTACATCAACAACTTGCCCTGAAATACAAACTTGTGAGTTCAGAGGTGCCATACTACAGGTATGTGCCCGACCCAGTTCTCGAGAATGGTCATGCTACGTTATATTGGGATCGATCTATTATCACGGACAGGACTATTGTTGCCAATAAGCCTGATATTGTGGTGATAGATCGATTAGAGCGCCGCGCAATGATTGTCGATATCGCCGTTCCTCATGACGAGAATCTCGTGAAAGGCGAAAAAGAAAAACAAATAAAATATTTGGATTTATCTCACGAGATTGTCGATATGTGGAATGTGGATTCGGTGATCATTGTTCCGATAATCGTATCTGCTCACGGATTGATAGCCAAGAGCCTCGACCAACATCTTAAGAGGCTCACGTTGGAGGGCTGGATCAAGGGTCTGATGCAGAAGGCAGTCCTTCTTGACACGGCTCGTATTGTGAGGAGGTTCCTGTCTCTGGAGCCCTAACCACCGGTTTCTTGGTCCCTGTACCCGAATCCGGTGGTCTACTATTTTTTATATTTTTAAATGTATTTGTTTTCATATGTATATTTAAAAATGTAAATAATATGTATATATAAATGTAATAAAGAGAATAATAATAGTAAATATTGCGGACATTTTAACACACAACGCCATCTAGTCCCAAGCTAAGCAGAGCTTGTGTTATGGGTACTAGACAACTGATACAAATACATATATACTTTTTTTTTTTTGTAAAACATACATATTATACATAGAAAACACCCAAACTCCGAAACAAATATTTGTAGATCATACAAACATTTGGTCCGACCCAGGAATCGAACCCGAGACCTCATGAACAGCAGTCGTACACGCCAACCGCGAGACCAACGAGGCAGTCTAAATAGCAATGTGTATAGATTTATAAACATATATCTCGTACTACACTATTAATTAACCATTATTGTTAGGCGATATATATATACAGACCAGATGTTAGACTCTAAGCTTCTTGATCTAAGCTTCGAATTCTGAAAATTAGAACTGTTAACATGCCTTTCAACAACTAGTGTTCTATGAGTAAGTAAGAGAACTTATTTTCAGTCGAGTAATGTATGATTGTAAGACATACATACATAAGAGGTTTATTTTTTATCAAAGAGCTGCATCTACTGCATAAAGTTAGTCCAAAATAAAAGTAGCCTTAGTTACTCCTTATATCATCAACTATCTGCCAGTGAATGTCCCGTCAAAATCAGTAAAGCCATTTCAGAGATTAGCCGGAACAAACAGACAAATAGATGGACATTAAAACAAAAAAAATATTAAATTAAATTAATTAAATGAAGTATCTTGTATACTTTCATATGCATTTAGAGAAAAAACAGTTAATTTTGAATCACAAACATACTTTAATTTTATTTTCATCCCCCCTACTCGGAAAGAGTATTTTTGACCTTCGATATCTCAGTGCAAAAGCCGTTTTTATCCGCTAGAGGATAAAGTAAATTGAATTTAGAACATCGTGTGCACTGAGTTCGTGAATTCGATATAAAACTAAACTGAAATAAAAGCACGCAGTTAAAAAGCAACTTTGCACTCTTGTATAACAAATAACTATTATTTGTACAGAATCATGATTTTAATACCAAAACTTTATTTTTAGAAAAGTAAACTTAATAAGTCTAAAACCGTACTTCAAATTACAAGTTACCGAAATAACTAACTCTGTATTATGTACAACATACTAGACTGGTTCGTAGTGAAGTGTAATTTCAAGTCCCTATCAAGAATTCAGACCACGCCATTATACCTTACGAGGTAGTGTAAGCCGTGTCAGTAGCCCTGTCCCTGCTGACCCAGTACTACCGGATATATTGCCGTATTAACAAGGGGTGAATTTATTAGTACTGATCACGCAACCCACACATTTGCAGCGATGTTATTTAGTTCATGTTTTTATGTTGTCTATTGATATCGAGTGCGCAAATGTTGTAATTAAACTAGCTGACAAGATGAACTTCGTACCGCCATA
This sequence comes from Diaphora mendica, assembly GCA_949125395.1. Lineage (NCBI taxonomy): Eukaryota > Metazoa > Arthropoda > Insecta > Lepidoptera > Erebidae > Diaphora > Diaphora mendica. Next base: position 30,992,891 of record OX421314.1, read on the forward strand.
TTAACCCCCGACGCAAAATATTATACTAAGAGACATATATATTAGACAATAAGGAACTAGAAAATAAGTTAAATAGAATAAGATTATAGATAAAGTTAAGTATAACGTTAAGAAACCTGTCAGACTAAATTAAAAACTTAATATATATAAATCTCGTGTCACAATGTTTGTCCTCAATGGACTCCTAAACCACTTAACCGATTATAATAAAATTTGCACACCATGTGCAGTTCGATCCAACTTGAGAGATAGGATAGTTTAAATCTCAAATTATATCACAATTTTTGTTATTTCACTTTATACGTAGCGAAGCACGTACTGGGCCGCTAGTATGTAATAAAATAGAAATTAAGCAATGTAAATAGAAATAAGTAGCTTAAGTAGAAATAAGCAGATGTAAAAGAAAAAACCTTAGCAGCATACTTTTAATCCCCCAAGTATTAGAAATAAGACAAACATTAAATTAGGGTAAGCAGATCATTTCGTGTAGACTAGGATAGATGTGGGAATTCCACCCACCAAAAGACTAAAAGTGATGAATATAGAAAGAAACAGGAATTACGAGAGGCATAATTGATAGAACTAGAATGATAAAGAGAAACAGATAAGCAAAGGCTCCGATTATGTTGGAGGTAGGTTCGATATAAAAAAAAAGCGGCCAAGTGCGAGTCGGACTCGTCCATGAAAGGTTCCGCAGCAGCAAGTAACATAATATAATTTATATTTTATATTTCTACATTTGTGTTGATGAATGAAAGGTAAATTGCAGTTCACGATTAATGACGTATTAAAAAAAACTACTTACTAGATTTCGTTCAAACCAATTTTCGTTGGAAGTTTGCATGGTAATGTACGTCATATATTTTTTTTAGATTTATCATTCTCTTATTTTAGAAGTTAGAGGGGGGGGGGGGGACACACATTTTACCACTTTGGAAGTGTCTCTCGCTCAAAATATTCTGTTTAGAAAAAAATTATGTTAGAAACCTCAATATCATTTTTGAAGACCTATCTATAGATACCCCACACGTATGGGTTGGATAAAAAATTTTTTTTTGAGTTTCAGTTCTAAGTATGGGGACCCCCAAAATTAATTGCTTTTTTTCTATTTTTGTGTGAAAATCTTAATGCGGTTCACAGAATACATCTACCTACCAACTTTCAACATTAAAGGTCTTATAGTTTCGGAATAAAGTGGCCGTGACATACGGACGGACAGACAGACAGACATGACGAATCTATAAGGGTTCCGAGTTTTGCTTGGCACGGAACCCTAAAAAAACACATTTTCTCCTCATAAACTTATAGACTTTATGTACAGCCCTTAGGATCATAATTTTTAATGAAAAATGTAAAGCCTTATTATTTAAAACTTTTGAAGCCTTATGTGAGCCGGGCACGACATTATGTCATAAGATTAGGCGCACGATGTACAGTCGGCTCTTGAAAAGTTTTAATGCAAAATATTATTTGCGAGTACTTACTCTGATTATTTTGTTCCCGTGTTTGTTTCTATGGAAAATGAAGTTGGAAAATAACTTTGTAAATGTCGTATAATGTAGCAACGTACGGCACATTTTGCAATATTATTACTGGGAAGGTACCATGTTTTAACATTATAATATATACGCTTTATCGTTGCTGGTGTTTCTATTTCATTAATTATGATTTACATACGCTACACTAATATTAGTTATCTACTAATTTTAATTGCACGATTCTTCTAGAGTTGAATAACTTACTTATTAAAGATGTCTGTTAACTAAACAATAGTATGTTACAATCGTTAGGAGAATTAAGGAAAAATGTTAGGGAAAACGAAAAATTATTGTTGTGTCTGGCACCGACTACAGTAGTTATTTTTATTTTAAGTGGTAACACTAGCATTTGTTTCAAGTGTCAACACTAGTATTAGTTCCTATAATAAAAGTCATGAACAATAAATAATCGATCCCTTTATTTCTCACCGTTTGAGACACCACGTTAGACGTTTTATTTTAATCCTTCACCGCGGTCAAAATCGTTATATATATCAGCTCGTAACAATTATTCCTTTTGAGAGACGTAGACAGCACGTAGTGAGGTAGCGCTGTTCGGATCATTAGGTTAAATATATGTAAAGTTTGTATTTTAAAAACAGCATCTTATAACCACTAAAATGATTTAATACGAAAAAGCTAAATAGGTACACAAAAATACCAATTTACCCTTGATAAAAGCATGATTATCATCTGAATAAGATTTAGGATTAATCGGTACAGGGCCATAAAAGCGTAACAAACGGACAGATAGAGTTACTTTCGATTTATTATTAGTATGGAATATATTATATAGATAGAGAACGACATAAATATAACGAGGACTCAATAGGCATTTTGCTTAAATATTTACTTCTATTTGTTTGAAGTTTGTCGGATATATTTACAGCAATATATTACCTTAATTTGTTTCTGATAGCATATTATGTAATGTATTGACGACAGATATCATTTCAATGTTTGATTTGTTTTTATTAATGTTTCTGTTTATTTGTTATTCTTTATTTGAACGTTGGCGTACTGACTGCATGGATGGTGTATTGGTTTAATCGGTCGACACGCCATTTTCTACGGCGCTGAGTATTGTAAATTCAAACCCCACATGGTAAAACACTTTCTGTGATCCACGAATTGATGTTCTTAGTCTGGGTGATCTTTGTGTCCGTTTTATGAATGTTTTTAAAGTCCCCCGCGACACAGGATTTATGCTTTATCCGGGAGTTGTCTATTGACAAAATTTTAACAAAAACAGACTTCAAGTTTCTACTCGATTTCTCTTGGATGCAATCATCAGATCTTAATTTCCTTATATTGGTACCATTGTTGGGACATCTCCTTTCCAATAAAAAAATAATCATCAAAATCGGTTCATAAACGACGAAGTTATCCGCGAACACACATAAAATAATCACAAATTTTAACAAAAAGAAACCGACTTCAATCTGGACCAAATTTAAATGGGACCATACGGAAATATTGAGCTATTCGTTAATTTGTCGCGCACATACTTAATGCAAATTGAAGACTTATATGGATTTCTCATGGATGACATGTCAGAACTGGACCAAATTTAAACGGGACCATATGGGAAGCACCAGCTTTCAAATAAAAAAGAATCATCAAAATCGATTCACCCAGTCGAAAGTTATGAGGTAACAAACATAAAAAAAAAACAATCGAATTGAGAACCTCCTCTTTTTTTTGAAGTCGGTTAAAAAACATATTATATACGGTCGAATTGAGAACCTCCTCCTTTTTTGAAGTCGGTTAAAAATAAGAGAAAACGCTTAAAATGTGAAACACGGTTGCGTGATCATATTTTAATAGCCAAAATACTTTGTAAGTCCAGCTTTACAACATGTATGTAAGGTAATATTCAACAGAAAGGTTAGCGTCATTCATTTGTAATCACTATACCGACTGTCATAAAAGGATATTTCATTTAATAACTGCTCATTCTAAAACTGAATACGTACGTGCCAACCCTAGTATCGCGTGACTGTCATAAAGCCACTGTACAGTTTAATTATTTCATTCAAAATATAAGGAATAAAGCTATCATTAAATGTTGAACACGATCCACCCTGGGGTGTGATAACCTTTCAAGTAGCGATAACTTTGAAAATCTACTTATAACTATGACTGTACTAATTAATTTTCTTGGAAGTGATTTTGTCGTGTCGGTAGCAGTTGAGTAGGTACTTTATAGCCCCTGGATAATTACTTTTTGTTAAACTAAATGAATTTAAAAGATTAGAAGGGGAATGAGAATAGTTCTTGATTAAGGTTGGTGGTTGAAATTTTAAAAAAGACTTACAAATAGTGTTTTATTTTAAGTTCATTTACATTTTAGTGGAAATGAATGAATGTTTAAAGGTAGTAGAGCCACGCTGATTTCAGCACGTTGGGCCGGCTCGACCGGGGCGGTACTATCCTCGCACAGAAAATCTACGTAAAATGACAGCATTCGTGCTGTCGTGTTTCGTTGGTGAGTGCGAGATCGGAGGCCCAAATAGTGGGCCCAAAAAGGTGCAGAAGCATCACTAGCCCGCCATGGTGTGGGTCGCCATACTGCATTGTCTGCATTCGCAGTGAGTATGGTGACCACCACTCTTGGATTCTGCTTATGCTTTCCATCAGGCAGAGTAGAGTCATTTCGGCGGGCCATACATAAAAAAAATGTTCAGTTGAATTTTAATATGATACTGGAATATAGGTACATATTCCATTTGGAATGAAACGAAACTTAAGGTTCAAAAAAGGTAAGGTAAAATATCGCAAAGTCAATTCTAATAAAAGTACCTAGACTTTTATTAGATAGACTTTGCGATATTTTTATATTTTAAATATATATTATTATTGTTATCTCAACATAATGCATTTCAATTACCTGGAAGTTCAGGTTTCAAATTTATTTGATTTACCAGATAGTAGATGCAGAAGACCATTGACGCAGAAGCATCACTAGGCCGCCATAGTGTGGGTCACCATGCTGCATTGTTGCATTGTCAGCATTCGCAATGAGTATGGTGACCACAACTCTTGAATTCCTGAATGAAACGATAAGGGTTTCCGGATGAGTGTGTTGGAACAGTTAGAAATATCAAAATCTTATATATAAAAATTAATTGCTGTTCGTTTGTCTCGCCAAAACTCGAGAACGGCTGGGCCGATTTAGCTGATTTTGGTTTTGAAATGTATGTCGTAGTCCAGGAAAGGTTTAAACGGTGAAAAATTAAAAATAACTTGAAAATCCAAATGCCACGTGTACGAAGTAACGGGCACAGCTAGTATAACAATAATAATGCATATACACTGTTGAATGACCAAACAAACTTAATTCGATCACCACTTCTAAGTATGATTGCGGGTAGTTCGGCACAGATGTCGTTGTGACATTGTATCGATCGTGATTATAGCGTCATCGAAACGGTATATAAAGGGCCGACAGCGGTGCGCTAGCGCGCATTCGAGCTCAAACGCTCGACGAGTCAACATCTCCTGAGGATGCCCCGTGGAGGGGCGAAACACGTGTCGAGTATAGGTTTGGTTGCATGGCATGCTAATTATTTCTCACTTGTTTTGTATGTGTACATATGCATGACGGTGGGATTTGTGCCCTGCTTTCAGACCTGGATATTTGTCTCGCGGAATTAAAGCTAAATATATTTCATAGCATTTAATGTCATGGATTTCCGCAAAGTAACGCCTGATTCCATAACTTATCTTGAATTCTGCTTATGCTTTCCATCAGGCAGAGTAGAGTCATTTTGGCAGGGTCATACATAAAAATATATAAATTATGTGTGGCACTCGGGGAATGCCGCTGTAAAGCTATTGCATAGCATCTTTATTTACAAAAGCAAAATAATATCAGATATTATAAGATGCGTTTGAAAATAATTACAAATTACTCAGATAAGTTAATTTTATTGCCATACCTATATATGCTGTGTAATGTTTATTTTAGTTAAGTACGAAACCTATGTGCGCCTACCTTACAAGATTTCTACACCACTCTAAGGTTGACTGATAGAGAATGCCCTAGGCATTAAGTCCGCCGATGTACAAAAGTGCATAAAGTTATAAATGAATAAATAAGTAAATTTTTGATAGTTTTGATACCAACTTTCTGACTTATATCCTAACTGATCACATTCGTCAATTCTTGACTCCCAGTTTTATTTTACAGGTAGAGATAAAATTTAAACCCTGGATACACAAAAACCCAATTAACTTTTTCTATCCGAAGTAGTTGCCAAAAATTTAATTAAACCATGTCACGTTGCTAAGCTTCTTTTACACTTGCAATGAATTGCTCCTTTGAAATTTTTGTGAAAATAACAGCATACCACGATCTGTTGAGTTTCGTGGAATAATTTAGATATTCTGTTGTGTATTTACAGCTTTTCAGGGAACCTTTATCAACAAATAAAAACATGACACATTTCAAAGGGAGAATCAAACAAAAATGTTTTCTTTTTCGTTGGTAATTGAGCTGAAAATTGACTTTTATAGTTCGAATAACAGATAAACGTTTCATTATTCTATTTTATTGCCTCACAATTGTTATTATTTTTGTTGGTATTACTTCTTGATGCTATTATTTGTAATTTTATGGTATCGAAATAAAAACATCAAATTCGATTCGACAGCAATTAGTAACCAACACCTAACACTCTGTAATAAAAACAGTAAGAAAACTGTTGCCACTCGACAGAATCTATAAGTAGATACCTTCCTCCTGCCATGTTCCTTTTCTGGTTTCACCTCTCTTTTAAAATACACTTAACGAGCTTTAAGTGTATTTTAAAAGACTTAAAAAAAATTCTCAAAATCAAGTTATTATCATTATAAAAACGTGATCGACAATATAATATTGAGAAATATCAATTTACAATCCTTTCTTATATTATAAATTCGAAAGTAACTCTGTCTGTCTGTTACGGTTTTAAGGCTAAACCACTGAAGCTATTTTAATGAATTTTAGTATAGAGGTAGATTAGATCTTGGAGAAGGACATAGGCTACTTGTTGTTACGGTAACTGACGTACAAGAGCTAGTCAGAATATAAAATACTTGTTTATCTAAAAGCAATAGTATCTAAAATGTTTAGTTTTTCTTTTGTATTTATTTTATAAAAACAGTGGAAAATTTACCTAGAATACGTTAAACTTTTTTACTTATTCCCTTATCATGTTGTGGCCTAGAACCGTCATTGAGAGCCCGACATGTTAGACAAAAAGCGTTCAACTTCTTTGGATTTTCGTTTCGAACGATTGGCAGACGTGACGGCTATAGGTTTATTTATTCTAGACTATTTATATAAATACAAATTGCTTTTAAGAAATTGTCTAGGCTTTAGTTTTCTATACTTTTATTTAAATGTATAAGCTGTCGTAAAGTGATCAAAAGGATTTTTTTCCAGTGAATCAACTTAAGTATGTTAAGAAAAAAAAATATTAACTTGATAATTTTTAAAGACGATCGGTTGGTTTGTAGTGGTGTATAGCGTTGATTTGTATGTTATTGGGACAAGTGAATTCAAACATTGACTAAATCGATTTTTTACATACATATATGAGCCTGCAAAAGTGACTCTACTCTACTTGATGGTAAGCATGAGCAGAATCCAAGAGTAGTGGTCACCATACTCATTGCGAAAGGCAACAATGCAGCATGGTGACCCACACTATGGCGACCTATTGAGATGCTTCTGCATCATTGGGCCTCCGGTTTCACACTCACCAACGAAACTCGACAGCATGCATGCTGTGATTTTAGTTTGTTGAGAAATTTAAATACTATTCAATATTAGGCCAAAAACAAGGCGGGTAAATATATAATGTAATAGAATCGGTACTAATTAGGGTTCCGTAGCCAAATGGCCAAAAACCGGAACCTTTATGCATTCACCATGTCTGTATGTCTGTCCGACCGTATGGCATAGCCACTTTTTCCGAAACTATAAGAACTACTTTTAACTGCCTCGTTGGTCTCGCGGTTGCCGTGTGCGACTGCTGATCATGAGGTCTCGGGTTCGATTCCCGGGTCGGACCAAATGTTTGTATGATCTACAAATATTTGTTTCGGAGTTTGGGTGTTTTCTATGTATAATATGTATGTATTTACAAAAAAAAGTATATATGTATTTGTATCAGTTGTCTAGTACCCATAACACAAGCTCTGCTTAGCTTGGGACTAGATGGCGTTGTGTGTTAGTTGTCCGAAATATTTATTTATTTATTTTAAAAAAAAAATGATAATCGTGAATTCACTAACTATACTGTTAAAACTTAGTAAGTAGATGTATTCTGTGAACCGCATTAAGATTTTTACAAAAAAATAGAAAAAAATCAATAAATTTTGGGTGTTCCCAATACTTAGAACTGAAACTCAAAAATTTTTTTTCATCAAACCCAGCGCGTATCTATGGATAGGTCTTCAAAAATGATATTGAGGTTTCTAGTATCATTTTTTTCTAAACTGAATAGTTTGCGCGAGAGACACTTCCAAAGTGGTAAAATGTGTCCCCCCCCCCTGTAACTTCTAAAATAAGAGAATGATAAAACTGAAAAAAATATTCGGTGACAGTTTTACCATGTAAATTTCCACCGAAAATTGGTTTGAACGAGATCTAGTAAGTAGTTTTTTTAATACGTCATAAATCGTATACCGCAATTTACCTTTCATTCAATCAACTCAAATATAAAAATAAAATAAAACTTGTACATACCTACAGGTTTGTATGGATATTCGGTGCGCGAGTCCGTCTCGCACTTGGCCGGTTTTTTATTTATATGTTAGGAAAAGATTAGTATCATATTTATACATATAAATACTTGTTAAATAACGGCTTAATAACATATTTTTAAAGTAAGAATTTCGACCAAGATTGATCGCATTTTTTCGGATTTTTCGGATTCATAATTAAGCATTGTGCACACAACAATATTGGAGTATCTACTGAAAAAATAGAATCGTGTATTATATGTTTCTGAAAAAATCTTTTGCACATCTAGTTGGATGGATTTGTATTCAGGTCGTTATATAACTTACGTACATCTTCACAGGACGTCAGCTGTGGTTAGAAATAGAATTAAGTGATTATAATTTGAATTAAACAAAAGTAACTTTACTATTACTTTAATGGAATAGGTACTCGGAGTTCATTATTATTCTCTTATATAGAATGTGATTATTATTTATAGTAGAACACGATTATTATTAAAGGGATTTCTGGCTTATTGGTAACCACGTAAGTTGCAATTTTGCAAAACACATTGCATTCCACACTAATTTCATAAATACGAAAGTAAAGCTTTCTACCTGTTACACTTTCACGGCTGCACCGATTTCAATCGAATTTGTCGCAGAAATACTTTGATACTTAAAGAAAGACAGAGGCTACTATTTACTGCGATGGCCGACATGCACAAGGGCGGAGCCCAGGGTAAAAGCTACTTCTTAATATATTGAGATCTTTCCGTCTCTAGGAGAGAAAAGCCCTGCGTAATGCGTAAATAATGCATAAACAAAAATATTTATACTCCATTTTAAACAAATACGATCAAAACAACAGTGCACTAAATCTATTTATTAGTGTTTAATAAATGCGTGTATGTCGGTTATCGCGGCAAATAGTAGCCTATGTGTTATTCTGATTTATAAGCTAGATTAGTGTAGAGTTTCATCCAAATCTGTTCAGTAGTTTTTGCATGAAAGAACAACAAAAATCCATCCATACTTACAAACTTTCGCGTTTATAATATTAGTAGGATAGATAGATAGATAGTCTTTATTTGTATAACATGGTGTACATACATTGCATGCAAGATATCAATAAATTATAATAGTTTCAGTCATGTTTGGCCGCATTTATCGGAATACAAATTTGTTTATCATTTAACCATACATTATCGAAATTAGCAGAATTGTATATAATGTCAAGATAATGTAAAGATAGTGTAAATAATGTCAATAATATTAAATGTCACTATCAAACGTCAAACAATAATAGTAGCATCTACTTAGGTACCTAGTTATGTCAAATCAAGTTTATCATTTAAAAAGTCACTTATATTGTAATAGGCCTTTCCAACAAGAAATGCTTTAACTTTTTGTTTAAATGCTTGGCTGTCCAGAATTTTCCAACTGTTAGGGAATTTGTTATAAACAATTGGAGCCATGCAAATAACACTCCTGCGCATAAATGTAGTCCTAGACGTATGCAGACAAAGTTTATTTTTATCGCGCCTATTTCGAGGAACAACATCTGCCATCCGCGGAAACAGGTTTGGATTCGTTTTAACAAATAAAGCCGTTTCTAATATATAAAGAGACGGTAGTGTAAGAATCTTATAGCATATGAAACATATAGGATCTAGGTAGATATTATAAAGCAATCTCAACCTTATGTAAAAAAAGTCTTTATGAAATTTTAGGGGTTCGCTGAATTTCGCCCTGTCGTAGGACAAAAGTCAAATCAATAAAATAAGACATTCAAAACTATCAGGCTACCTCAAGAACCATATAATTAAATGTTATCCAAGAAATTAAATGCTTGTTTGAAAATTAGGTTGGTTTGGATGTGTCTGCAGCAGATGACTTTGAATCGACAACTCCTAAAGTTTCAAGACTTTGGTCAAACTTTTAATTAAATCGATAAATCGTTCTTACATTGTCAAATAAGTTTTATGGTATGATATATGTATTAAAGGTTAACTGTTTGATTAGTATTCGATAGCAGTTAAAAATGTTTGTCTAAATTGTTGGATTGTGCAAACTTCATTACCTTATTATACTTGGACTGTTACTAAGAAAGCATTTAACGTTTAGATTAGATCTTTTATATAGTTGTTTATCAAGGTAGTAGAGACACACTAATTTCAGCAGGAACGGGCCGGCTCGACAGGAGCGGTACTAGCCTCTCACAAAAGGCTTCACTAAAATGACAGCATTCGTGCTGACGTGTTACTTTGGCGAGTAAGAGACTGGAGATCCAATGATGCAGAAGCATCTCAATAAGCCGCCGTTGTGTGTGTCACCATGCACCACTCTTGGATTCTGCTCATGCTTTCCATCAGGTAGAGTAGAGTCACTGTGGCACTTTGATATTGTCAAAGAATACTAGCGTTCAACAGTCCGCAGAAATTGGGCTTCATCACTGAACACAGATGTTAGCTCTTCAAAACACTGAAGCCGTGTCAGGCCTCTTCTAAAGTGGTAGAAAATTATTGCACGAACATTTTCCTTAGAGAGATTTATTTTCGTACGTTACCTGACAGATTCCAATCGACGCTGTGACTAAACAATATCAATAATCCTAATACTTTCAACTGTTTTGAGATTCAAGATTTAAAGACATTCGAATCTAGAACAGTTCCAAATTCAAGATCCTCGAGTCGCGACCTTCATGCATCAGCATTTTTTTTTACGCTACATTGTCATCACATTCCATGTTTCTTCGTCAGCAAAATCATTCTGCTGCTCACGACAAGGTTCGTCGTAATCTAGCAATTAGGGCATAGATATTACTCCGATTGTTCGTAATAACGCGTCAGTTTTCTTCTGCAGACCTTTGCTTGTCTGATGTTTGGCACGTATTTCCCAGCAGTAAAATAGCACATAGCATTACCGCAGACCATACCTTTTTATTCGCGAGCTGTGCTCTTTTATTAAGGCATAATGGTTTTCTGGTTTCTTGTCGGCTTTATCCATTGGCTCGTTGTATGATAACCAAGAATATCAAGCTCGGATTCAAGAAATTCACACTTTATCAAGATTAATTGTGATTCCATATTCATTCAGGCGCTTAATTTTCACTTCCAGGTGCTTCTGTAGTCTGATAGCTGCACTATACGTTTGTCCTTATGCGGCAACATACTAATACTGGCCCTCGTATTGACCAAAACCTCGGAACCACTTTGTCGGTAGGTAATTATGAGGCGGTTAGAGGGGAATATAGTGCAGATTCTATAAAGACCCAATATATGACGCGATGGCGAACGTGACCTCGCTCTTGATTGCCTGCGACCGTGAAACTGCCATTTGTTTAACTCTGCTATACTGATTTTGCAATTTTGCACTTAGCGACGTAATCTTTAACTGCATGCTTGCTATTTGCGTGGTGAGCTTCGTGATGACACTGATATTGTTTAATAGTTGGATTACTGACGATGATTTTGAATGGTTAAATACCTTGTCCTCCGATGGTGAGCGACGATAGCCTCCATTTGCGTGAGCCATTTTGCTTGAACTCCGGCTTTTGCAGTACTGCCAGCTCCAAACAGCGACATCCTGACGATAGTCCTTTCCGCAATGCTGCTATTCAAGTTCACTATATTTTCTCCTTCAAAAGGTGCGATTAGTTGCTCCTTTTTTCTTGTTCAATTGTCGGGATCGTTTTTTCTTTTTTCAGTCACTGCCACACACACAGCCGTTTCGCTACCATACCGTCACGAAGGGGAAACGAATGCCTTTTGTGTTTACAAATATCTAGTTTCTGAAGTAATGTGTTATACGAATATTTAGTTTCTGAAGTGACGAAACAGCCAAGCCATACATTTTCACTGATATGTAGAGTTTATGAAGTTAGGGTTGGTAGAGTTAGGGCGTGTAGATTCAGAACCCTGGCTCTACATGAGATCTGATATCTTTTTCACAGGGTGAACCGTATGCAGTCGTCTTGGCAACATTTTACATGAAAATATTTTTGGTGGGATTTCATTTCTTTGTAAGTTGCTTAAGGCAGTTTTTTTCTGTTTTTGGAGTGTATTTCTCGTACATCTTCTTTCTTCTCTCAAAAAGTCCGTGTGCCAAAAATAATACCTCTAGCATAAAAATTTGTGAAAGTCTCATACAAACTTCCACCCCCAAATTTGGGAGTTTGGGGGTAAAAGTAATAGGTTAAAGATTTTTTTGTTGTTTGTATACTAAACTTAATTTACATACCAAAATTTCAGCTTTCTAGCACTTCAGGAAGTACCCTAACAGTTTTGATGATCATCAGTGTGTCAGTGACGAAATCGGTGTTTTTTAGGTATCAATAAAATGTAAGGTATTAAAGCTATGTAATTGAAACTTTGTAGGTTTAATTAATCTATTGGTAACACCATATCCTGAGAATTTGAACGATCTGGTATATCGGGAACCAAAGTTATGAGGGTTCAAAAAACGACGAAACACTTCGAGAAAAAGTAGGTAGTGCCCTTGCGCTTCGCTTGGCTCGTCTTGGCGGGGGCACGACCGTGCCCCCAGATATAGCAATCTATATAGGAATACATGACTCGCGAGATGAAAAAACTGTAAGTATAACGTAAAGCTCACTTATAACGATCTTATGAAGAAAAGTTCTTGTTCAGAAAACGTAGAATTAGGTTTAGGTTGATCGTTCACACCTAATTTCCCTTTGACTCAAACATTTTCATGGCCAAAGCTTAAAAATAAAAAGTGAAAGGGAAAGATCCAGAAAGCAATTTATCCACGTTGAAATTTTATAAACTACGTACTTCAATCGGTACTGCATGATTGGCCTAGTGGTTTAGCGGTCACCTCGCCGTTTCCTACTTCGCCAAGTGTCGTGGGTTCAAATCCCACGTAGGACAAACACTTTGTGTGATCCACAAATTGTTGTTCTGAGTCTGGGTGTTCTTTGTGTCCGTTTCATGTATGTTTGTAAAGTCCTCCGCCACACAGGATTTATTCCTAGTGCGGGAGTTGTCTTTTTAAATAAGTAAATAAAAAAAAATACATAAGAAAATATTTATTTTAGTTGACGTTTAGAATACAGAGCGTTCCAAAAAATAAGAATAAAAACATAAATAATTTTGAAAATCATGACCCTTCTTTTAGTGCAGTCGATACAAATCTCATTTTAGAAATCGTTTTTTACTGACTACACTTGAAGCATTTTGCTGTAGTAGATTTAGTTTCACTTGTAATGTGATAAATTTAGATCAAAAGGTTTCTTTTGTTCAAAGCAATCTAGAATACGTACTTACGCGTTAGTAAGCAATTTCTTTTGACGTATATTAGGTAAATATTCGGGTACGTTTCCAGTATCACATTAAAGGTTATTTTGGAGGAATGTACTCGGTGTTGTAACGGTAATATGACCTTTCGTATACTATTTATAGGTTCCTTACATTAATCGTTTTCATCATCGTTTTTTTTTTCAAATTACTAAGAAAATATTATAATGTGTACGTGACAAGTTTCTACATTACATGATGAGTAATGTTTGTTTGTTATATTGTAATTGAACTTTAAGCTATTTATTATGTTTTATCATAGATACATAGTACAATGGTAAGTGTTGACGTAAAAAATATGTATTTTGTTTTTTTAGTTAATACATAACGTTTAGAAAACGTATTACCCAAACTACTTTCTGCACATTATTTTTCTCACTCACACCTGCATAAATCGTAAGATCTCTCGCTCGCACGCACCGCATTAACCTTAAAGAAAAATTTTTGGCGTGGTACTTTTAGAATTGCGGCCTAGCGGCTCGCAACTAAGTTTTTTGTACAATTTTTTTTTGAAACCCTACATTGTTACACCTCGTTGGATAGCTGATTAAACGTAGATTTTTTAAGAACATCTGCAAAAGAGGCGCCGTAATAAAAAAAAATCCATTCAAGAAAAATCAACATTCAATTATATTTTTTTTTAGTTGTTATCGTCTACAACGACTTTTTATTCATTTTACGTATAATATTGGTTATTAAGGGTCATAAAGCGTCTTATTTTACATGTGAAAATCTAATAATAGTAACAATTAGACTTACACATTTCTAAATATCTAAGCTGACAGCGGAAAATATTTTTTTTTGTAAAAAACAATTAAATTCAAATATCTCAAAAACGGTTAGATTTAGGGTAAGGTGTTTCATAGTGCAATCAGTCAGTAACGATGTAAACTACACGTCCTTAACGGGAATAGGTCGACTTAACCAATAACCCTGTATAACTAAATCTTTGAGAATTTCTTATGGCCAGGCTTGACTGAATTCTGTAACACAGTTTATATCTGTAACACAGTTTATACTATCACAGACACTGACGTTCACTCTATCTCTATGAAATTAAAACATATGTACTTAGTGTTAAGCTTATATGTATGACTGAGATAGAAACAAATTGTATGGATTTTTGTTAATAAACTTTATTATTATTATTATAATTTAGCAGTATATTAGGCTGAAGGGAAAGTAAGATTTAATTGACTACAAACACAACTCCGTGCTGTTTGATGAGGTTTATTAAAATACTAGCAGAATTTACATACGTCGTTAAATGAATGAGCTAGCTCACGTGCTAACCGTACTAGGAACCATCGAGCCAAAGATAATGATATTAACCGTATTAAACAGAGCTGCCTCTGTTTATAGATAGTCGTACCTAAGACTGGATCAAACTAAAGAAGAATTGGAGTTGCCGTAAGTTTAAATAAAATATATCTAAAATATTATTGTAACAAGTGATTAATTTAAAAAGTATTTTTTTGAAAAAAAGGTTTTATTACTTGTTAATAAAAAATAGCTTTAAGCCATTTCATTTGATACGCATATTGGGTGGGTTGTTTAGAAATATGTACGCCGCCATTTTGTTACGGCGGCCATTTTAGATTAATAATAATACTGATTATATATAATTGCATTGTCATCAGAACTAAAGGTATATTTCAAATTTAAGCTCAATCGGAAATCGGGTAATCAAATTTAAGTTGCAAGACTTGATTACAGACAAACATCGGGACAGGTGAAACTAAATAAACGCTTGTAAAAAACGTGACGTCCGCTAAGAACGGATATGACAACAGGTTCTGATTAAAGAAATCTGTATGTATTATTACTCTAATATGTATGAATTATTTTATGCTGTAGATTTGAAATTTAGCAAATATATACTATTTTTGTGATACATGTCTTTTATGAACTGGTTTTCCGGCAACCGGATTCTAAATATCTAAAAGGTCCATAAAATCCTAGTTTGTGGTATAAGATGTGATCCTGAAATGTGTCAATAAAATGCTCGTGCTAATATTACTCTAAATGAGATGTGCTATAAGCTCATTTTATAATAGCAATGGAATAAATGCTCTAAAGAATTAATTGCATTTCATGACTATACGTGACATATTCATGTAATAGTTAAAAATCTGCCCCCTTAGCGAGGATGCAAGTGTTTCACGTCGAATTTGACTGCACGGTTGAACTAGTGGTTTAAGCGGTCGCCACGCCGCGCCGCTTTTCACGGCGCCAAGTATTGTGGGTTCAAATCCAACAAGGGACAACACTTTGTGTGATCCACAAATTGTAGTTCTGAGTCTAGGTGTTCTTTGAGTCCGTTTCATGAATGATTGTAAAGTGCCGCGAGACTCAGGATGTGTATTTATAATGTGGGAGTTGTCTTTTATAATAAAAGAAAAAAAAGTAAAAATATTTAGTATGTATATGTTATGTAGTCTTTTTGCAATCCCTAAGGCTATTATTAGTTTATATTTTCGCCACGTTGACGTCATTGTTATACACTATTTTTTTATTATCGTTTTCGTTTGTTGAATATTAACTTGGCTAGGAAGACCGAATTAAAACAAAAACGCTGACAAAAAATGCGGCGTTGATTACTGAGGCTCAAGCTTTGACAAAATGGGTCACATGCACACACGTGTTCATATAATATGTTCACTATTTCACTATTCATTCATTATATTAATAACCTGTCCTAGATAGATGCCAAGGGTGGTGTAATCAGTTCACTGGCAGGTATATTAATAACCTTTAAGACTTCGAGACAAAATACCACATTTTTTACATTAGATTTTAATCTCAAGCTAGTTTAAATCACATGTATGTATGATATATACCGACATACCTCTTCCTATCATTGTCTCCTCTTGACGAAACTATTTTGAAAACACTCCATGATACAATTTGATTATTACTAAAGTGTCCGGATGATGCCAATAGCTTGCCATTTAGATGGGGTTAACGCTTCAGTGATATAATATATTGTTTCTAAATACTATACTATGTACACGTAGATTATACATATCTTAAACCAACTTTAGACAAGAAATTCGCTAACATTTTTTGTACCAAATTATGAAGGGTTCTCGACAATATTTTTTTTTGGCGTATAATATTTCAAAATTAATGTTAATATTTTGAACATCTAACACACAACACCATCTAGTCCCAAACTAAGCAGAGCTTGTTTTATGGGTACTAGACAACTGATATGAATACATAATATATACCTTTTTTTGTAGAGACACACATATTGTATCTAGAAAATACCCAAATTCCGAGACAAATATTAGCACGTATATACAAACATTTGGTCCGAACCGGGAATCGAACCTCAAGCACAGCGACAGTCAAGATTGATTTATTATTATGTATCTTCATTCTTCATGTATTATAAATAGTTTATCCATTTACTAATCTATCTACAAGTATACTGCTCTAAATAGAGATTTGATATTCTATTCATGAAACAATGTGTGGCACTCGCATTATGTACTAACAAGTCACTATAGTACGGCCTAAGTCCATCAACTTCTAAATGTTAGTAGCGTTTATACGACAGCTCGAGCGTGCCGGCTAAGCCTTGAAGCGACTGCACACATGTAAATCCGGTTTGATACGTTTATGCCATTTGCAGTACGATATTTTACATTAGGTAATTATTTCATATTGTTTGTATATTTTTGTTTTATTTTGCGTAATACGACAAAGACAACACTAATAAAGTTACGTGATCTGCAATTTTAAGTTTAATTGGTTATATTAGATTAGGTTTTTGTCTTATTTATTATTGTGAATTATCTTATTTATTATGGAATTATTTTTATGAATTGGGGGGCAAACGGGCAGACGTATCACCTGGTGGTAAGTGATTACCGATGCCCATGGACACCCGCAACACTAGAGGCGTGTGTGATGCGTGTCACGCGTGTGCCTTTGTTGAGGAATGGGAAGGGGAGAGGGGTTGGGGTATGGGCCTCCGGTGAAACACAGCGCAAGCGCTATTTCACACCGTTTTTCTGTGAGTCCGTAGTATCACTCCGGTTGAGTGACATGATTGGGCCGATCATGTCACTCAACGACTCAACGAAATGTGGCTCTCCCACGGTCTTTGCACCTACCGCATCATATTTCTACAACACCTGAAGGTTGACTGGGAGAGAATGTCTAATGGCATTAAGTCCGCCGCCAATAAGTTAATAAATAAACTAAAATAAAGAAATAAAATTCTAACATGTAGTTTTTCTTTGAAGATTTTTGAACAAAAAGACTTTGTTGAGGTATAATACAGATCTTTTTATGGTCCTTTTAACTTACCCTTAAAACTGTTTTCAAATAAAAAGAACCAAAGAAATATTTGTTGAAATATTTTACATGTTCCTATAGTCTCTCAAAATTTTCTAAGCCAGGTATTTTAACCTTTGCATTATTTTGATTACCGAAAAAAATAAAAATAGCTTTTTGACAAACAGAAGCACAAAAGGAAAGCTTTTTTTTTCTTAAATTATACAAATAATAAACAAAAATACATGACATCGTATGAAGTTAAGCAATGATGGCGCTCCAAAATAGCCGTTATAATATGCAACACTAAAATGACTTTGTGTATGTTGAAAAAAAACGTAATATTCTCCGTATATTACTGATAATGAATATTTTCATGATGAAACTCTTAAAAAACTCGTAGTTAGAAAATCTGACCCGACCGTTATTCAGATTTAAACTGTAAAATCAACAACCAATATATATAATAAAACATGTGAACGTGAAACGGCTCTAGATTAGTATATCAAGTAGTGTGTTAAAAGGATTTTAAACCGGATGAAAAAAAAAGTGTATAAATTCCCTAAGTTTTACTGTTAGGGTCCCGAGCCCGCAATTTCCTGTAACAGAACCTCGTCGACGCGAGCGCTTCCTGTTGCAATGCACAATAGGTTGTGGTTTTAATTTAAAAGCAATTTTTACTGACATAACTTAGCCAGCATTGGAGAGCGCATATTGCAATGCCGAGGGACTTTCATTTTGCAGTAAAGGGAGTATTATGGTAATGCTCTTTCGTTTTCAACTGTAATGAGAACTAGGATTTATTTGGTTAAATTTTTAGTAGCTTGTGCTGTTATGAATAACGTTTGATGTGTTTTCATTTAAAATGGTGATATTACAGGGGTTGTATTTATTAACATTCAAAGGATTTTCGTAACATCACGTATAAGACGTATAATACGTACATTGACAGACTGTAGTGACCGACTACGAGAATTTAAAATAATGAGCTTGGAGAAGAGGGGGTGGATAAGCGACTTGTGTGATCTACACAAAATTATCAACGGTTCTTTGGACTGTGAACTTGCTGAGAAAATAAATCTTAAGATACCGTCTCGATCTGTGCGTATTCCACAACTCTAACTTTAACAATAATGTGTCTCAGAACGGTCCAATCTCAAGAATGTGCACTAGTTACAACCAAATATGCTCCAACTTATTTAGCGAATTTAAAACCTTTATAATTAAGGAAAACATCTGAACAATAGAATATATAGTCAGATGTGTGGTATCTTTTCCAATGAAGCATTACAACATTGAGTGCTGTTTACGGTTGTAATTGGACTTCAGACCTACATATTGTAAACTGCAATTTATAGTTTTTGTTTTTGGTTTGTTGTCTGTTTCTGTACCTAATAAATAAAATAAAATAAAAACACTAAAGAATAAAGTGGGTTTTGCAGGTAACATGTAAAATAAATAGTATAAATAATTTTTTTCTACGGAAATAAGTTTTTTTATTGGTATGTATCTATGTATGTATATATGTATATATGATATGGTTATTTATTATTATTAATAGTAGTAATCGGTAGCTGAGTTGTTGCGGACGTATTCAATTTCTCCGGAGAAAACGATTATTAGAAGATTGAAAAGTGAGTGAAAAGTATTTTTTTATTTGGCTGAGATTGTGCTTACAGATCGTTATTCGTATATTTGCCAATCTAAAATTATCCTGCTTTCGAAGCAATCGTTATGATACCTCTATCTAAAAACTCTTTATCCACAAATCCACACGTGCCTGTACATAAAATGATTAATTCTAGTACTTTATAGTGTAATCCTTGATTGATTGAGCATTTTGTTGTATTAAGAATGTAAAAACATTAAGAACCGTAATTTTTAGAATGGTGTTAAACATGATTCAATATTCATAAAAGACGTGATCAGTTATTAGCCTTCGTGGCTTATTAATAAATTAATTAATACTCTGCTTTTAGACGATAATTGTTTTTTTTTGTTTTTTTTTTTAACAAATAGACTATGACTTCTACTTTTTAAAGTATGACTAAGAATTAACTTGTCAAGTAAAAGTTTTAATAATATCTAATTAGGCTTTCCTGAACTGTTTAAAAGTTAGAATGTTCTAGTTATAATTTAATTGGACATTATGATACATCAAATAAGTAAATGTTTAATACACCAGCATTGGTATAATTAATACTAAGACAACGCTTTCGTCCATAATATTTGAGTAATCTAATTAAGATGTTGAGTCCAGCCTTGACACATCGGATTTGTGACAGCTGATGGTTGCAGCCTCTCCGAATACTCATCAGTCAGCTTATGCGTCAGTTGGTCTAAGAGGCTGTCATGTCATTTCTCCAGGCGATTCTCTGTGACAGCTGTTATTGCCGCTATGATGGAGTGCTCTGTCATCACTTACAAACTCGATTTTTCCGACATATTCTATTTAAACTTTTATTTATTTTGGTTCGTGGTTCGTATATATAATAATCGGCGCGAGAACTTCTATTGCGCGGTTCAGGATTGGTAGTTACTCCGTGTTGTGCGTTACTTCGTAGTTCAGTGTATCTTCGGTAGATGGCGCTGTGATATGTTTTCTTGTTGCGCTGTATGTGGAAGTCGCTACAAAAGCAAGGTTTCTTTTAGAATATCTTAAGAGTTAAGCGAGACAAAGAACCATTGACGTTTGAAATTAATTCTGGCTTAAAACTCTGTCTAGCATTTGTAAAGAAAAGTGTACTATTTCACTAAATGTAGGCAGAGGCGTCCCGGTTTCCATCTTATCTTGCCTCAACCATTCTATACATATAAAACAATTAGAATTCTCTAAGTAAGGCGGATTCTTTGTAAAGAACATGAATGGTGCCATTTCGAGGGCCCTTTGAAAACAGTGACCTTGCCAGTTGAAAAGGATGTCTTCTAAGTGGTATTTAAGTTTTACGCAACAAAATTAAGTGATCATTACACACCACAATAATCCTGTCATGATAGTTTTTCTATCTTTATACAATTTGGTTGCCTAATGGAAATTCTAGAACGTAAGAAATTCAAGGAAACAAATTGACTTTATCCAAACGTTACGTATGGTTAGCTACTAACGTTATAAGTGAGTCATGATATGTTTACATATTGATCAGGACACAAAGAATGGGATAAATTTTGTACCAAAAGCAATACGTAAGACTCTGGGTGGAACAACCTTATAACAATATTTCAGACATGACCAAATATAATTTTGGTTCGGTTTCGTAAGCGGCCCTAACTCGGGTACCGGCAGTTTAAAACCTGATAATAGAAGGCAATAAATTGGCGAACCACAAATACCATGTATTGATTTTGTTTGTACGTAAAGCCCGGGCTTAAACTCACTTTAATTTGGATCAGAGGGTAGCGGGAAGTATAAAAGAATAATCTACCACTTATGTATTTCAAAATTATAATAATAATTGGTTAATGAAGTTATATTAATTGTGGTGAATGATTTTACAATACTTATAATACTATTCAATTTTCTGATGTGGTCAGAAGAAGTACGACTATGACCTTATGTATAACTTGTTAACTTTTAACCAGGATATAAAAAGCCGCGTAACAAAGATCACGTCTCGAATGAGAATAAATAAATAAATAATAAATAAATAATATCATCAATGGTAAGCAAACACTAGTCAGGTTTTTAAAAGAGACGATTATTCTAGAGTATGTTTCGTTTTTTCTTTTCAGGGCTCGTCCAGTTAAGAAAAGCCGAATTCATTTGCTCAAAAAAAGGTTTAACTTTCAAAATTGTTCCTGTAACCTAATTGCCTACGACCTTAAGTCCGCCTTTGCAACATCTGTGCATGAAGTTTGAATAAATAAAGAAACTAAATAAATTTATTGCAAAATAAAATATTTCATATCATTTTAGTGAAAAATACTTTTTGGACGAGTCCACATTGAAAGTGGCCTATATCTCGTACTAGATGTCCCATAATGAAAATGAATAAAATTAAATGTACTAACGTTTGTTCTAAAAATAACTGTTAGCCTCGTATAGTAACCCTGCAATCACTTAATATTATGTAGTATTGTTACTACTACCTGTTTTATGAAATACTAGCTTTTGCCGATAGCTCTGCGCGCGTATATGTCTGTTATCAGGGTACAGACAAGCCTATGTCTTTCCTCAAGAATCAAAGTTATTGAAATCAGTGCAGCATTTTAGCCGACAGACAGGCAGAGCTACTTCGGAATTTATGACGTAGTATCACGTTATACTAAATACTTTTTTAAGAATAGGTATATATTTATAGTTTATAAATAATGTATGGTAATAAGGTCTCCTCATACCCCCGTGATTATACAACCACCTAGATGTCTTATTTGACCTCGAGATCGTCCCGGGATTATTTTTTATCGCCTTTTTATAGCCCGATAAACAAGGACAATCTAAAATGTTCTCAGAATTGAACATTTTGTAAGAAATATTTTAAGAGTATATTAGGGCTTTATTCTTTGAATAAAATAACCATCAAAAATGATATTATATCATAAGGTTTATTATCGTGCGTAAACTTTGGATGCTAATTAAAAGAAAGTTTATTTTACTGAAGTTATATAAATCTTGGTTAATCCTATAAGATTATAAAGGTGAAGATTATAAAAGGTAGTAGAGCCACGCTGATTTCAGCACGAACGGGCCGGCTCGACCGGGGCGGTACTACCCTCGCACATAAAATCAACGTAAAATGACAGCATTCGTGCTGTCGTGTTTCGTTGGTGAGTGCGAGACCGGAGGCCCAAATAGTCTAGTCACCAAGTTCCATACTTGTTGACTAGACTAAAAGATGCAGCAGCATCACTAGGCCGCCATGGTGTGGGTCACCATGCTGCATTGTTGCATTCGCAATGAGTATGGTGGCCACCACTCGTGGATTCTGCTTATGCTTCACATCAGGCAGAGTAGAGTCATTTTGGCGGCCCATACATAAAAAAAAAAAAAAAAAAAATATGTTCAAAAGCTAGTCACGTTTTTTAAACTTTTTTTCTTATTTGTCAATTGTGTACATGGACCTGTAATTACAAAATACCTATGATATGATAACCAGGTTAATAATAAATAAATATCTGTAGGTAAAGATTTATAATTATATTTTACCTATGCAAAACACAAAACCAACTGGTCCGTTCTTTAATAAAATGAAGTATATGACATAAAACGGTACTAATTAGTTCGGTCGGGACAAAAATTGATTTTGAGTTTTTCGGATTATAGAAATGCTTCATAACAGCTCGGAGTTTGGAAGTTGGGGTCTTAGTCCTCGTACCCCGGAGAGCACGTAAGGCCGTCGTCGGCCGTGTCGATAACCATCCGAGTGCACATTTTTTTTAATAAACTCCCGCATTACGAATAAACATCCTGTGTCACGGGGGACTTTACAGACATATATGAAACGGACACAATTAACACCCAAACTCAGAACAACAATTTGTAGATCACACAAAGTGTTGTCCCTTGTAGGATTTGAACCCACAATACTTGGCGAATTGGCAAGCGGCGTGGCGACCGCCTGAACCACTAGGCCAACCGTGCAGTTTGTATATTTGTTTGAATCTTTGAAACGGATGAATTTTTTGCTGTTAGATAGCTGATGATATAAGGAGTTTATCCCTTTTTGTTGTTGTACGGGCTCAGCTAGTCAACAATAACAGATGACCAGGTTTCATACGTGACTTAGCCTGCTTTTGAGGTTGTTTTTTTATGGAGTAGGGGGCAAACGAGCATACGTATGGCCTGATGGTGATCGTAGTAAGAACTAATCCTTTTCCTTCATCAAAGATTTCTGACTATCAACATGTCAAATTCAAAGAAGAATTTCATGCCTACAACAATTCCACTTAAAGTTACATAACATAGCTAATGTAACTTTAAGTAGACTGTTACTTAAACAAGAAAAAGGCATAAAAGGTAATATCCGCTAACGTTGGCCTAGCATTCAATAAAACCATATTTCCAATGGGAAAATTGTAAGCTCGTGAATAAGGAAATAGTACCGTTCTCTTGCCTTGTTTAGACGTAAGCTGTTTTCCGGAAGGTTTACATGAAAACGGAACTAACACCGACAGTAACTGAACTGGCTATTTAATATTAAAAATACTATGAATATATAAATAAATAAATATTTTCGGAGATCTAACACACAACGCCATCTAGTCCCAAACTAAGCAGCTTGTAGTATGGGTACTAGACAACTGCTGATTAAAACATACATGTTATACATAAGAAAGACCCAAACTCCGAAACAAATAGGTATTTGTAGATCATACAAACATTTGATCCGACTCAGGAATCGAGCCCGAGACCTCATGCACGGCAGCCGCGTATGCTACCACTGCGTTAACGAGACAAACAACTATATTCAGTACTATAACTATACTGTCTTTACAAAGTTTTTACTGACTTAATAATTTATACATAATAATACGTATGTATGTTACGTTATGTATTCTTTAACTTCATCTCTAGAAATAGCTGTGTTGTAGATCTTAGTTTCATATTGACTGCATATTTTTCGTTTAAATAGTCCATTCATTGTTTCCTGTTTCAAAAAGATTTTTTGAGTCTGTATCCTCTTGCTCCATGTATAAATTAAAAAAGAAATATTCCCGAAATGACCGCATACTTGTATGATCCTGTGATAGTAAACGTCATAGTTCAATTTAACTTTCTATCTGAAATCAAATTAAGAAATCTCCAAAAGAAAGAAACATCTTGTAAAAACAAACATGGTACAAGATGTTTCTGGATAAATCAGGCTGATATAACTATATTCGAAACCCATAAAAGGGAATAACATATATTTATTTTACATATACACACGCACACGTACACACACCCACACACACACACACACACACACATTAACACACACACACACGAGCGCGCAGATGGCACTTACGAAATAACAGCGGCAAGTCCAATTTTGTCGACCGGTAGTACTTTTTAGTTTCAACCGGACATAAAATACATAAAAATCCTACATATATATTTAATTTCTAAATACATTCATAATAATATTAATTTACACCAAGGCCACATAAATGATCGTGCTCATAATACCATAGTTTAGTCCTCAAACTTGCTCGCGAGTTCTAATTCGGAAATCAGGATTGCAAACACTACATCAACAGGTAGGACCAAAGAATTAATTTGGACATGTAATATGACATTCTGATTAGTTCCATTACTTTGATGATATTGACACTGTTATCCACTTCCATTCAAAAATTCCACATTGCCTATCCCCTCCCACACTAAAAGTCCACACAAATCTCTAACCCTGGTGTCCCTAGTCAGGAAACTATTTCTTAGGGAGAGGACATTTTACGACCTATGTTTGCATGTCTAGCTTTACGTCTGTTTATCTCTTACGTATTTATTGCCCAAATAACTCAGGGTGTGGCTATCGGGAAGGGTAAACACATAAGTTTGGTTAGATATGTGGGTAAAAGAAAAATGGTTTGAGAATCGTGGATTGCGAACGTGAGAGGGTTCGGTGAACAAAGCGCATGGTCTCGTTAAAACTTTTTCTAAGGATTGTTTAGTTTTTAATAGTCTGTTAACTTATTAATTTACAGCAAACTATGAAAACAAACCTTGGAAGTTAATTTTAAACTTAAACTTTTAAACTTTAATTGATTTATTTTATAAATTTGTATTTAGAAAGTTGTTTGAATGATAAAATCATTATTTAGTATCTTAGGGATGATCCTATATTATCAAAAGTCGCATTTATCATTTAAACTTTTTTTTTAACCGACTTCCAAAAAGGAGGAGGTTCTATGTTCCACTGTATGTATTTTTTTTATTTTTTTTTTTTATGTATGTTACCCGATTACTCCGTCAGTTGTGGACCGATTTTGAAATTTTTTTTTGTATTCGACAGGGTATGCTTCCGTGGTGGTCCCATTGCCAGCATATCAGGATCTGATGATGGGATCCCAGGGAAATCGAGGGAAACCCTCATTTTTTATAGGCACATACTATGTTTTTCGTATATTTTCTGAAGTTACACCGGTATTTGCGTCTGGTAGTCATCATTTTATGATGATGAGCTGATGACGTAAGGTACCACTCCTTAACGGTTAGGAGTTGGAGGATAAATCTTTAAATATCATATGTATATAAGTTACCTTTAGTCGTATTCTTACAAATTATTTAGGTAAGCTGATGATGGAAGGTGGAAGGTACAACTCCTCAACGGTTAGGAGTTGGAGAATAATTCTTTCAATTTCATACGTATCTGAAGACCTTCAGTCGTAAACTTTCAAGCTATTTAGGTAAGCTGATGATAGAAGATTAAACTCTTCAACAGTTAGGGATTTGAGGATGATTTTAATATTACACGTACCTTAATTTGTATTCTTGATGATGAAATTTGATGAAATAGTTCAACTTACTACTTACCTACGATTGTTTGCACTAAAAACTGTAAAATAAAAACTTTTTATAAAAAAAAAACCGACTTCCAAAAACATCCAACGAAAACTCTCTGTCAAAAAACACTTAAAAGCGTAAAATAAACTGGTTCTTCATAAATTGCCTATACCTAATTCTTTATTCATTTAAATAGTAGTATTATAATGGGTGCTAGGTAGGTACCTAAAATCTGTTTGAAGTCGGTGCTAAGCCAAAAAGAATACAAACGAATAATTACAAAAGTCTAAGCAATAGTCACTTGGCACCGACTTCAAACTGATTTTAGGTACCTACCTAGCACCCATTATAATACTACTATTTAAATGGATAAAGAATTAGGTATAGGCAATTTATGAAGAACCAGTTTATTTTACGCTTTTAAGTGTTTTTTGACAGAGAGTTTTCGTTGGATGTTTTTGGAAGTCGGTTTTTTTTTTATAATTTAAATTTAAAGTGATTGTTTTTGTAGTCAACGTCCTTGTATGTAATTTTAAGAGTTTTTTGGGATCACATTTTAAAATCAAAAGAAACAAATATTTTTCGCGACTACTAAAACTTCTAGTTATATGTACTATATTTTACTTAGAGAATATTACTACAGCTAATAAATATTAGATCTAGTAATTAAATTTGGTTTTAAAAACACTTTGTTTATCAATCATGTATTATCAAGTATTAATCCACTTATACTCAATAAGTAGTAAAATATAAAGTGTAAGGCTAAATCCTACGCATGATAAAATACGTCTTTGTTGCAATATATTGTGACAACTTGTCAAAACTCAATATTCAAAGTACAATAACTTTTCGTCGTTTCAAATTTTACGACCCGAATAGAGATATAAAATTACGATCTAAGTTTATTTGAAAATCTCAGTACGCAAGCATCTATTAAATTCTGTATGCAGTACAAAATTCTTTCCTTAAACATTTTAAATATACTCGTATTCAAGGTCTGATTGATAGCCAGTTGATCACAATACTGATTCCCATTTAAAATAAGTAACAGTGTGTAGAGTACCAACGAATTTCGTTTTTTGTCTGAATGAAGTTCATCTATATTCTATAGTATACATTAATAAGTAATCCATAAACATATTTATCAGCATCCGATTGCCATAGTAAAGATTTTGTTGGGTTGTTTGGTGGTTTATAAACGAAGTAATTTCTGATACACATTTGTAAACTAAATGTCGAACTCATTTTCCTAGCTTTAATTATTCCTAAGATTATTTGGGGCCGACTTTTTCACGGAGCGACTGATGTAGGTCCTCCGTAACCACTTGTATATATATATTTAGATGTTATTATCGGGGCCTCTGATATAAGGCTATCCTTGTAAACTTTGGTAGACTTGAACATTTGTTGTCCTATAGTATTGTCTTACAATTGCTTAGAAATTCCCAATTACTTAAAAGGTAACAATAGTATTATAGGACGAACACACAAACATAAAGCACAGTTAGTTTTATGTCTAGTGCCAGAGGTATCAGATCTTTTTGTGAATTTTCTTTGGCACAAACAGTGAGCCTTGTGTTTTCCAAAGATAAATTTGAAAACTAAAATTATTTACTGTACAACTGTCTTAGTTGAAGGTAGTTCTATTATTATAATTGTATTAGTTAGTATATTGTATGATTCAATATGTCAATACACAATAGCTTATTCATTAAACAAATTTCGTTTGTTACAGAAAACCCAGTAAATGCTGTACAAGATTCCAATAAATAGACAAAATGGTCGACTTATAGCAGTCAGCGACCGCGGACAGTTGCTAGGACGTTGGCGTTGGAAGCAGAAAGATGATAATACTGATGATCCTTCAATTCATCACCCTTCCAGTACTGACGTCCAGGCTTGTCAGGGGCGAAACAACAATGGACGAGAAACAACCACAAGCACTCATCAGTTCCAGAGTAGTCAGAACCAAAAATGGGGATCTCAGAGGTTTCATAGTAACACCAGAATCAAGGTTCTTAGAACCTGTTGAGGTATTTAGAGGAGTTCCATATGCTTCTCCACCAGTTGGGTCTTTGAGATTTATGCCTCCTGTGTCTGGAGCACAATGGCCAGGTGTGAAGATCACAGAAGAGTTCAGTCCAGTATGTCCTCAAGTACTGCCAGATATAAGGAATGAGACAGCGGTATTGAAGCGAATATCAAAAGGACGGTTAGACTACTTGAAAAGGATTCTGCCATTTCTAACAAACCAGTCTGAAGATTGTCTGTACTTGAATATTTACGCTCCAGCTCAAGGTGAGTGTATTTTATTTTCGTATAATTTAAAAGTATTCTTACATGGAGTGTGAATAAGGGCATACACTTTTATTTTGTCAAAAACTGATTGGAACCTTCCAGGTTTTAAGATGGTAATGTATGTATAAACACATATAATAATATGCCTTGCTTATTTTTTACTATCTTAAATGTAATTTTTTCTTATTTTTTTATAGATTTTATCAATATCTTGCTATTATTGATGTGTCATCAATACAGATTACACGATGATTATAGTCTTTTTATTAAAATTTATATAGCCTATGACACTCCGGTCAATATTACGAATCTATTGACACCACATTTATATAGCCTATGACACCCCGGTCGACTATTAACACCACGTTCATTAACATTTATATAGCCTATGACACCCCGGTTAACTATTGACACCACGTTCATCAAAATTTATACAGCCTATGACACCCCGGTCAATATTACGAATCTATTGACACCACATTTATATAGCCTATGACACCCCGGTCGACTATTAACACCACGTTCATTAACATTTATATAGCCTATGACACCCCGGTCAACTATTGACACCACGTTCATCAAAATTTATATAGCCTATGGCACTCCGGTCAATATTACGAATCTATTGACACCACATTTATATAGCCTATGACACCCCGGTCGACTATTAACACCACGTTCATTAACATTTATATAGCCTATGACACCCCGGTCAACTATTGACACCACGTTCATCAAAATTTATATAGCCTATGACACCCCGGTCAATATTACATATCTATTGACATCACATTCTTTAAAATTTTTATAGCCTATGATACCCCGGTCAATATTACGAATCTATTGACTATTTACACGAATCGTCATAAATAACTCGGTATAACATTTTAATATTTCATTTTGATGATATATTATATATAGCCTTTAGCTTTCCTCCATGATTGGGCTATCTTACACTGAAATAATTTGTCAAATCGGTCCAGTACCTATTTCTAGAAATTAGCACGTTCAACCAAACAAATAAACCAACTCTTCAGCTTTATAATATCAGTATGGATGAAGCAGTGGATACATTAATAGTAAATTGTTAACAAGTAATAATTTAATGATGTCAAACACTGTACGGTGAATTAATTTTCAAAAGATTGATAGTCTTCTTGATAGATGACCGCATTTAGGTTGTCAGTAGTTGAACATGAAAATAAATTGGACGACCGCTGTTTGTATTGAAAAAAATGGAATGTCTTTTTTGTGAATTCTACAGATGTGACTAATTGGGGCGTGAATGGTCGTAATTATGTTACATTTCACAGTGGATTTTTGTTTTAGTAACTGAGATTGAATAGTACATATGGATAAAAACCTTTAAAAATGATTTGCAGTTATAAATTCGACTATATAATATATACTATTTGTAGAAAATAAAGCATTTTTAATAATTTATCATGATGATGGTATTCTCTTAGCGGATATCGGCCACGGCGGCCAGTTTCAACGGAGACCAGCCAAATACGCAGGAGATATTATAGTGCACAAGTGTGTGTGCAAACACAGGTGCACTGTCTGTTCCCTCACTCTCATAATCCGATGGGACGATTCTCCGACACGACCGGAGATTCATTACATTTTTTTTTTATGATAGGTACTATCGATGAATTTATTTATTTAGAAACGATTTGTCTGTCTCAAGATTTTCTCTAAGAGATTGCTTTTTTAGTATTAAGTCGTTGTACATTTTTTTTGTTTTAAAGACAACCCCGCATTAGGAATAAATGATCACACAAAATGTTGTCCAATGCAGGGTTTGAACCTACAACACTCAGCGCGGTATAAAATGGCGTGGGGACCGCTTAAACCACTGCGCCATCCGTGCAATCGCTAATATTCCTAAACTTAACAGGTTCTTGTAAAAAAATGTACAATAAAGTTCATTCAACTTGCTAATAAACCACTCGTACGCTGACGCCTCTATAGCTCTTGTAGAGTAGGTATGTTGCACACATTTTATAAACAAATATTAGCTGACTCGACGAACTTCGTACCGCCATAATTTTCTTTAATTTTTTTATCCGTAATCTTTGATTTTCTTCTATACAAACCTTGTCCTAATAATAACAAACATATAGAAAAAAGAATTATTTAATTTGGTGCAGGCGATTGCAAAGGCGTACATACATTTCGGGGATCCATTTTCATATAATAATATAATACATTAGGCATCTTCAGTCCCACAAGTCTAATATTTTTTGACAGGTACATTAGTCAGTATGAGTATTGAGTATGTCAAGACCGCGAAACCTCTTTATTCCAATTCGAAAACAAATCCGAGGATACACGATCGTGCCAAAAACAGCAACTATTTTTTTTACTTTTTTAAACCGGTTTGGTTCAATAAACCGACCCCAAATACGAGACAGAATAATGGCACAAACGTACCCCAAAAAAAGGGTGCCTTCCTCTTGCATATTACAAGAGGGCTTGTGTCCCTTGCATTTAGCCAAAGAGCGTCTAACACAGGCTTTTGTTATAAACATGCACTCTTTATATACCTACCTACAGTGTATTTGTTTTCGTCTATGTTTTAACAGGAATTTTTAATTTGCAAAGCTGACTTTGAATCCGAAAAAAAATTTCTATTTAAAAATTGCTTCCTACCTTTAATTAGAATTGTATAGATATTGAAACATAACTCAATCACTGCTTACGTATGTGTTAGTCTAGTTCATTTATAATAGTTTACATTTTAAATTTCCATCAACACATTTTTTTCTAACGTTTAAAACATAGTTACCCATATTATATACGAGTAAGATTGAATTAATATTTATATATTGTAACAGAGTTTACAATTATCACTAATTCACGTTACCTTTAAAATATACTAATACATTTAGTATATTTTAAAGGTAACGTGAATTAGTACATTGTAGCTATAATGTTCATCTAATAATAATATAAAAATTGGTGTGACACATACCAAAGTGCAAAATCACATTTCTCATTCCCATTTCTGCCAGCCAGAATGAATACTCGTTTATCAATTTCATTTCATTGTGAACTTTGAGCGAACACTGTTTTACGTATTTTTGAATAAGATTTAAAATTATTTCTCATATAATTTGGTTCATACGTTTCATAAAAAAAATATCATACTTAAACCGTAAAACACAAAATGAAATTACAAATATTGCCGAAACTATATTCATTACAACAATGTAACCATTGACCATGAAGGAAACTATAAAATTTATTATAGATTCACTATTATAATTTTTTTTTGTTAAAAGTTTTAAAATAATTTATTAATTAGTTGCAAGTTTTATTTCCAAATAAAAAAAAAATACTAATAATCACAAATTTATTCAGCATTCATGAAATCCAATTTCCAATTCCAAATATACTATAAACTGAATTTTAAAAAGGCGTCTTTAATTAAAATTCTTCCCCATCGTCCTTT
The DNA here is from genome assembly GCA_949125395.1 of Diaphora mendica. Taxonomy (NCBI): domain Eukaryota; kingdom Metazoa; phylum Arthropoda; class Insecta; order Lepidoptera; family Erebidae; genus Diaphora; species Diaphora mendica. The sequence continues at coordinate 31,024,925 of OX421314.1, forward strand.
TCTCATTTTATAGAATAGATGAATAGGATGAAATTTTAAATTCTCAGATATATTTTGATATTTTTATTATTATTTTTACGGGAATTAACGCGATCACTATTTCAAGGTACTACATACCTCTGTTTTGCCTGACGTTTCGACCAGGTTGCACTGGCCGTGGTCACAGGCTGACTGGCTCAGCGGCGCACGCCCTCCGTCGTCGAATCCGTGAAGTCGAAGGTTCTTCATCCACCCGCACATTTTCGATATTATTGATAAAATTGTTTCGCCATGTACCGTCGCATACCACACTAACAGGGTCCCTATTCTGTAAGCAAACCGATGTGTTCCTATTCTGGTGTTTATCCGACTGCGCAGAAAAGCGAGGTGGTATGTTTTTTAACACTGGATTACCACCATAAACATACCACCTCGCTTTTCTGCGCAGTCGGATATTTATTTTTTTCTTTCTAGCAAAAAAAGAATGAATGAAATCGGACTATGTGTTATTGAATTACAACTAACTAAGTACATATTTTGACTTTCATCCCCAGCTTTAGGAAATCGTGCTGAATTTCGGAATAAAAAGTATCCTGTGTCCTACCTCGTAGTATGAACTCAAATCATGCTAAGTTTCATTTGAATCCATTCAGTAGTTTCGTCGTGATGCGCGGCCAAGATACAGACAGACAGACCTACAGACAGCTGTCTCCTGACAGACAGACAAAAATATAAAAAATTACAGTTTTGGCTTCAGTATCGATTATAAAGAACCCTCCAAAATAATTTTCAAAATATCTTTAATGTACAGAATTGGACCTGTTACACTTTTATTAAAAGTAATAGATAAAGAGCACTGCGTATTTTTTGTGTTTTATACGCCGCTATATTGTTTATCCGATACTCGTTGTCAAAGATACACAAAAAGATATAGAGCCCATTTCATCTAGAAAAACGGCTTCCGAGGAATGAAAAATTACTTTCAAGTGAACGAAAGAGCTAGTGTTTAATAACAATAAAGGTAAAATCCATGTAAAATATTCATAAAAAAAAGATTTTGTATCAAACCACAATTCTTCTGGAAATAAGTTGACAAATTTACGTATGGCTTCCCATTGTAGGTAACCCCTGTTTCCCTATTTAATTATTATAAATGACGTTCGTGCGACATGCTTAAATGTTCTATCTTAGTTACGCTTCATTTCACTAATGAGACTCAAGACTATTTGAGTAGCATATGTGGTACTTCGTGGATTTAGATGACTTGATATTATTAAGCATCGCGTTCTAACATGTTCTGCCTTGTTATCTTGAATAAAATAATCATATTTTTATTTTATTTAGAAGCAGCTATAGTTTTTTTCAATGCTTGATGTTATATGAAGGGCTAGAACTCACCGGTGAGCTAATATTGTGGAGTTGTAAGAATCTAATCCGCGCGCAAACTTTGATTGCGCGATGCAAGATTAGTCTTTATATCGTTGTGAAATGTCTTCAACAGAAACAATTGTTTTATACGTTTCTAATTGTATAAGGAACTAACTATAAGAAGAAGTAAAAGATAATATAGTAGAATCAACTTCATACGGTGTAAAGCAAACAAGCTATGAATCTCGAATGAAACTCGAGTCGATCTGCCTCATTTGTGCCCGACATACTGCAAGACTTTGTTTTATAATTCTGGCATCAAATTTTGCTCTTAATTAGTTACTAATACGATATAGCATCACAATTGACAATGTATCATCCAATCATTAAAAGGTATTCCTTTATTTCTTTTTCTTTCAATATATAAACTCCAACCAACCACTCGTATCTCTCAATTTCTTCCTGTAAGAAAAAAATAATAAAGTATGAAGTAGGTTATGAAAAAAATGTGTTGACGGGTATGCGAGGCGAATTTATACGGTTAGGATTGATTTTTACCCTCAAAGTGATCCATCAACTGATAACCTGATAGTATGTGATACATATAACAACTTATTTACCAACAACGTCCTCCTTTTTACAGGGGAATTTCTAAATACAGTTACTTTAGATATCGAAAATATTGGCAACAGTTCAGTTAATCTACTAAATCAATAGCTGAATAAATTAAATTGAAAAGCTTTTTAAAAACAAGCTTTTACTGGAATTCCTCGAGACAAATTAAACGAGTCCGAACTCGATGATGTTGCGATGTTTCTTTACAGAGTTCCTATGGCCACCTTCCAGCTCCAGCATCAGATCAGCTCCATGTCATTATAATATTGTATTGTCACGCTGTTGCTGTTGAAGATATCTGCTTCAAAATTGAGTTGCAAGATTCTACCCGAACATACAAGCATTTATACATACAGAGCAAGTTAATAAAAAGCTTGTAAAAAAAGTAATGCTTTAAAATATAATCAGACATCCACAGACGGATTGCATTTTTGAAGAAAAGTGGCTAACCAATCATTACATTGTGAATGAATATCTCTTCCCATATATACCTGAAACTAAAAACTCTCTGCCAAAAAAACACCAGTTTATTTTACGCTTTTAAGTGTTTTTTTGGCAGAGAGTTTTCGTTGGATGTTTTTTTGAAAGTCGTTTTTTTTTTTTTAAGTTTTTATTTTTCAGTTTTTAGTGCAATCAATCGTAGGTCAGTAGTAAGTTGAACTATTTCATCAAATTTCATCATCAAGAATACAAATTAAGGTCTATACGTACGTGTAATATTAAAATCATCCTCTAATCCCTAACTGTTGAAGAGTTTAATCTTCTATCATCAGCTCACCTAAATAACTTGAAAGTATACGACTGAAGGTCTTTAGATACGTATGAAATTGAAAGAATTATCCTCCAACTCCTAACCGTTGAGGAGTTGTACCTTCCACCTTCCATCATCAGCGTACCTAAATAATTTGAAATAATACGACTAAAGGAAACATATATATACATATGATATTTAAAGATTTATCCTCCAACTCCTAACCGTTAAGGAGTTGTACCTTACATCATCAGCTCATCATCATAAAATGATGACTACCAGATGCAAATACCGGTGTACCTTCAGAAAATATACGAAAAACATAGTATGTGCCTATAAAAAATGAGGGTTTCCCTCGATTTCCCTGGGATCCCATCATCAGATCCTGATATGCTGGCAATGGGACCACCTCCGAAGCATACGCTTTCGAATACAAAAAAAAATTCAAAATCGGTCCACAACTGACGGAGTAATCGGTGAACATACATATAAAAATATATACATACAGTGGAACATAGAACCTCCTCCTTCTTGGAAGTCGGTTAAAAAGTTAAAAATATCACTCAACTGTCATTCAGAATAAAATGGGGGGAGGGGTACACTGTTAAGTTTCTGGGTACACAAGTAAGTACACTTTCTTATAGAATAAGGGGCAAACGAGCAGTCGTATCGCCTGATGGTAAGCGATTACCGCAGTCCATGGACACCCGCAACACCAGAGGCGTCACTAGTGGGGGAAGGATTGGAGGAAGAGATGGGGGAGGATTCAGGGTATGGACCTCCGGTATCTTCACTCACTCGGTGAAACACAGCGCAAACGCTGTTTCACACCGATTTTCTGTGAGGCCATGGTATCGCTCCGGTCGAGCCAGCCCATGCGTGCCGAAGCGTGGCTCTCCCACGGTAGTGTTGTTTCTTACGACACCCATACGATGAATAGGGTGATGAACACACTGGATTCTTAATCCGTCACAAGTCGGACAATCTCTTTTAATCTATACTTATAATCTATACTAATGTGGCGACCTCCACATATAGCGCAAACAGCAACATGCTACAGCGTCATCGACCAAAGATACACCGAACTACGGCGTGACGTCACGACACGGAGTACACAACAGTACCAATCCTGAATCGCGCAGTGAAAAGTTCTCGCGCCGATTAGTATATATACAACTTCCCAACATTAACCGATAAGGGCAGTTGGCCCGCCAGGCATGATCACCTCGCCTGGTCGGAGGATCCTCCCTTTGTGTTGGAGGAACACGATCACCCGTTCCTCCACTGTGGAGGAACGGGTGATCGTGAACGGGTGGCGGGCCAACTGCCCTTATCGGTTAATGTTGGGAAGTTGTATATATACTAATCGGCGCGAGAACTTTTCACTGCGCGATTCAGGATTGGTACTGTTGTGTACTCCGTGTCGTGACATCACGCCGTAGTTCGGTGTATCTTTGGTCGATGACGCTGTAGCATGTTGCTGTTTGCGCTATATGTGGAGGTCGCCACACTTATAATAAAAATGTAACAGGTCAAATTCTGTACATTAAAGATATTTTGAAAATTTTTTTTGGAGCGGTCTCTATTATCGATACTCTCTCTGTAATTTTTTTCATTTTTGTCTGTCTGTCTGTCTGTCCGTCTGTCTGTCTGTCTGTCTGTCTGTATCTTGGCGCGCATCACGCCGAAACTACTGAATGTATTCAAATGAAACTTGGCATGATTTGAGTTCATACTACGAGGTAGGACATACTTATATGATACTTTTTATCCCGAAATTCAGCACGGTTTCCTGGAGAGAGGGGATGAAAGTCTAAATATGTACTTAGTTATAATTCAATAACACATAGTCCGATTTCAGTCATTCTTTTTTTGCTAGCAAGAAAAAAAAAAGATAACGGGAAAAGTCTTTTTTTTTGTTTTGACTGTACACTGCCTGTAGGAAGATGAGACAGATATGTAAATATGGCGGTAAGAAGTTCGCCGGGTCAGCTAGTATTTAATAATACTCGTACGCAGAATATATATGAGATACATAAAATATTATTAAAGTGAGGAAGATTGAGACACGACACATTTGCCAGTGTTCTTTGATCTCGTAAGTAAAGGAAGGCTTACTTAATTATATCATCATTCCTCTCAGCCGTGGGAAGTACTGTTAAAAGGTGGTTTACAGAAATAATTTTCATTACGTTATATTAACTACAGAAGGTTTACAACATCTTTGCATATAACGTCTTAATGTACTTACATTAAAATAGAAATGTACGGGATTGCTACCATGTACCTTTTTGTTTGTGAGTATCCGATATTTCGGCACTGTTGCAAGCGCCATGATCACGGAGTAACTGAAGATCTTGCGGGTGGGATGTTATTGGCAGACATATCGGTCTACCCTCTTTCGCAGTCTTTTACTACGATCGCCCCCGGTACCAATACAATAACATCCCGGTACAATAACATCCCACCCGCAAGATCTTCAGTTACTCCGTGATCATGGCGCTTGCAACAGTGCCGAAATATCGGATACTCACAAACAAAAAGGTACATGGTAGCAATCCCGTAGATTTCTATTTTAATGTTAATGACCATGAAAGTTTAAAACAATATATTGTACTTACATTAGCCAAGAAACGTCAAAGATTGGGTAGCACAAAAGATACACTTAAGTAAAAAAAAGTGTCGCTTTTTTCAGTAGGCATGCCTAATTATAGTCTTCCAGTGGCCGAAAATCTTTTTTTTTTACCATTTTGCACTCTTCCTCTGTGTAAACTTCAACTAGCTGTACCAAATTTCATACTTCTGGGGGTACAATATTATTGCTTCGAATATTATAGATTTATTTATAAGCTATGTGCATCTTTTAATTTTCAATCTCTATTATTGAAATATGTTATTCATTCATTCAAATTTTAATGGGACCAAATGCGAATAGAACCTAACACATGATGTATCCAAAAAAATCAGTGTCGTTAAAAAAACTTCTCATTTTAAGAGTCGAATTAAAAATCTACAATATATAAAAATACTACCTGACCCACGCAACCTCGTTTGCGTCTCATTTTGCCCGTAGCGTGATAATTTCCCTCGTTTTTTAAACATTCTTCATTGGTACTCCGCTCCTATTGCTCTTGGCATGATGATATATAGCCTATAGCCTTCCTTAATAAATAATTTTTCTAATTGGACCAGTACTTCCTGAGATTAGCGCGTTCAAACAAACAAACTCTTCAGCTTTATAATATTATATAGTATAGATAACATTAAAGAAGTAAAAAAAAAACAATCTGTGACGTCATTACACTCTAGTAAATTCAAACGTGAAACAATGCAAAAACATCATCATTTGTTACCAAACAGGAGTCGTTTAATTGCCTTGTATTATGAAAGTTTCATTTGGGAGTTTCGAAATGCTTTTCGTTTTTAGCTGAAAACATACGTTTCATTTTAGAATATTCTATTTCAAATTATAATTGTATCAGTATTACAAATTTTAAACCCAATGTAATGTTTTAAATATATTTATAGGGATATAAATATATCAAATATTAATTAAAATTGTAGTAATATTAAATTATATTATAATTTTTACTTGTAACTTTACATATCTTACAAAAACTCATCGGACCCCAAACTAGACATAGCCTGTAATGAAGTTACTAGACTGTTAATAAATAATACTTACAAATTTCTAAGTACATAGCTAGTAGATAAATATATACATTGTTTTATATCTAGATGTAGACACAGAAAAAATTAGTGTACTCATTCATGATCATCATACCGTGCGAGAGCCACGCTTCGGCATGAATGGGCCGGCTCGACCGGAGTGATACCACGGCCTCACAGAAAACCGGTATTAAATAGTGCGCTCGGTGAAACCACCGAGTGAGTGAGAATACCCGAGGCTCATATCCCAACCTTACCTATCTCCCCCACCCTCACCCTCCATCCCCCAAAGGCCGGTAACGCATTTGTGATGCCTCTGGTGTTACGGGTGTCCATGGGCGGCGGTGATCGCTTGACAGCAGGCGATACGTCTGCTCGTTTGCCCGCCTATTCAAAAAAAAATACAATTATTTTACTTGGTTCAGAATCATATCTTAGTAGTCAGCATTATTAACAACAGCAAACTTTCTGCCTCACACAACAAAACTGTTGAGTGAACTGTCGCCTGCGGTATTCCCGGATCTATACGACCTTCAAACTTATAAGAAAAGAGCGTATTCCTTTTTAAAAGGCCGGCAATGCACTTGTAACAGCCACTGGTGTTGGCCTCCATGGGTGACGGTAATCGCATACCATCAGGCATCCGTCTGTTCGTTTGCCCTCTATCCCATAAAATAATAAATGAAAAAAAGAATAGGCGGCTCTCTTCTCTTCAGGCTACTGCAGCGACAGTCCTACATCCCTCGCATTTCCATCTTTCTCATCCGAATTTAAATGAATTTTGTTGGGCAATATTTGATAGAAGACAAGCAGATTATAGATACATAAAATATAACTTCAATACTAAAAGATAAGACGTAAAATGCAACAAACAAAAAAGTATCAAAGTCAATAAAATCATTACTGAATTCCGACATGTTCACATGAGGAAAACAAAACATTACTTACAAATCCATCTTTACGATTGCCGATACCCACTTGATTCGCGACGCAATGTATTTGGAATAATCTTTTTTTCTTTCTATTTGAGTTGCCGTATATTTACTCATATTATGTGATATCAGATTTGGTTTGAGCAAATGCTTTCTACATTTTGAAAGGGTTTATTCGATACTGTGTTAGAGATACTGAGAGTGAAACTAAAATGTCATGCTACAGAAAATGTGGACGTCTTAATAAGACTGCCTCGGTGGCGCAGTGGTAGAGTATGCGATTGCTGTGCTTGAGGTCTCGGGTTCGATTCCCGGGTCGGACCAAATGTTTGTAGGATCTGCAAATATTTGTTTTAGAGTATGGGTGTTTACTATTTATAATATGTATGCGTTTACAAAAAAAAAATATAATATGTATTTATATCACTTGTCTAATACTTATAGTACAAGCTCCGCTTAGTTTGAGACTAGATGGCGTTGTGTGTTAGATGTCCGAAATATTTATTAAAACGCGTGTTGTTTATTAAAACAAAAATGAAAGACGCGTGTTTGCATGTTATACATAATTATATAGTACCTGGATGACCGGTTTTTTTTATTGGTAAATTTTCTAAAAATAAATCCTAGCTAGATCAATTTATCGCCCCCAAAACCGCGTACAAAATTTCATGACAATCGTTGGAGCCGTTTCCGAGATTCAGATAATAAATATATTTATATACATACAAGAATTGCTCGTTTAAAGGTATTAGATTGTTTATATATCGTACGTATACAGCATGGTGTGAGTCACCAGTCAGTCAGAGCATTTACAATGAATTTAGTGACCACCACTCACACATACACACACGAACATTAACACGAACATTTTTATCTAGACTCTGCCGAAGCAATGACGTTTCATCGCTTGCGCCTCGCTGTCAAATCAGCACCCGTACTATTGACCGTTCCGACATATTATATAGCGTGTGTTATGTGTAAAATTTAATGTAATAACGTAAAAGGGACATCTCAATGATTAACTTTATGCAAGTTCGGAAACAGCTTGTGATACATTGTTTCAATTTAGCCTCACACGTTACGACTGTTTTGATATTTACTGCACATATTAAACTAGCAGATTGCTTAATCAGCAGCATATAATTAATGCCTAGACTATTTTCACAGAAGAAAATAATAATAGTAGGTACTACGTACACGAAGTTAATGGAAAATAAAAATCAGTTCCTTTTCCAAAAAGATCCCAAATCACGACTACACATAGTTTTTACAAGCTTTTATTTTTAGTTTCACCCGTCCCGATGTTTGTCTGTCATCAAATCTTGGAAGTTAAATTTGATTCACTTCCCCATTTCTAATTGTACTGAAATTTGAAATATACCTTTAGTTCTGATGACAATGCAATTATAGATAATCAGTATTATTATTAATCCAAAATGGCCGCCATAACAAAATGGCGGCGTACAGATTTCTAAACAACCCACCCAATATGGGTATCAAATGAAAGTGGTTAAAATTATTTTTTATTAACAAGTAATAAAAGCTTGTTTACAAAAAAAAACACTTGTTGTTGATAACGGGTTTTATCGCTCGTGGTCACGGGCAGACTACTCATGACCACGAGCGGTATAACCCGTTCGAAACGTCGGGATCCTAACCTTTTAAATATTCTTTATCGCAAACAAGTCCTGCTATACGACCTAAACTAGATCACAAATCTTCAACCTTTACATTTAATACAAAAAAATGCGAAATCAAATACCAACGTCAAACAAAACGCTTGACAAGTCCGAGTCCAATATTTTATTACAAATATTTTTAGATCATCAACTGTATACAGCAGAATGTATACAATTGTGACCCAAATACGAATTTATTGCAACAAAACTCCCGGCTTTGATTTATATCCCCCATCAAAGTTACGCAGTTGTATTGACTTACAACTCGACAATTTTGTGGTATTCGTTAGGATCTGTGACAGCAAAAATGGTCAAGTGTATGTCAAGCCATGCGTAGTGATGCGTTCCGTGGTTTATGCTATCTGTATTGAAATACATTTTCATCTGTTAAAAAATATTTCAAATGATATTTTCTGAGTAGGTACATTTAAACTGTCTTAAAGAGACAAAACTAACTTTGCTGTTTTTTTCTTCTAAGTTAGTTAAATACATTACTGTCTGGTTGGTTTTTCATATTGTTCTTGACTGACTTGAGTATTAAAATTTATAATGCACCAAAGATATGTTTTTGTATACAGAATTAGATAAAAGGTATCGAAACTAAGCTACAGACAAACAGACATACACATAAACAAAATGTTTAAGATAGAATATGAATTCCCAAATAAAAAAAAATGTCTGCTTTGCAAATAGGCGCTGGCGAAAAAAGTCTATAACAGAATTTATTTATTTAAAACATATCGCAAATGTTGTACAAAGGCGGACTTAATGGTATGAGGCTTTCTCTTTTAATCAACCTTTAGGTGAAGAAGAAATCTGATGCGGTAGACAAACCTGATATATATATTTATAATATATATGTCGGAGACACAAGAATAAACGAGAACATGAATGACAGATACAGCCAATCTGGACCAAAGCCAAACACTAATCACTACTAAACGGATACGAATTAACTTAAACATCATCAGCAACCCCCCATGAGGGGATTGGAGCAACGCTCACCCCTCCGCGATGCCCTGTGGAATTCGCCACCTAGGCTAGTAATTCCCCCACTGATAAATATCGCCTCATACACACAATATAAAACACAGAGATACAATAAATCACAAATCAAATAATAGATATGGTCGTCGCGAGATCTGAAGAGAAACTGTGTCCTGTTGCCGATCGCGCCGCTTTATATAGAGTGTTCCGTAGTGTTCGATAGTGGCAAATGTTTGTATCACTTATTATTTGGATACCCTCACTCCGACACGGCCGTCCTGACGTATTACACGTCCTCGTGTGATGTTGAAGGCATCATCATCATTATCCGCAGAAAAGAAAGATTTTTGTGTTCGGCCACTCCTGACCAAGGACATTGGGTACATTATTACATTTTATCTTCTGTGGAACAACTTCATTTAGGACATTCTCATAAAATAGGCTTTTCGTTATCAAATCTGAATGCTAATAGACTTCTCGCTACATACTAAATTAATAACACCAGTAAGTAGTATCGCAACAGTCACCTCACCGTTTATCGCGTTACACATTTTTGGATTATTATTATTAACAATATCTACATGGCCTCTTATTCTACCAATTTCACTTTTCAATGGCCACCTCGCCTTTCAGTGGCCACCTCGCCTTTCAATGGCCACCTCGCCTTTCAATGGCCACCTCGCCTTTCAATGGCCACCTCGCCTTTCAATGGCCACCTCGCCTTTCAATGGCCACCTCGCCTTTCAATGGCCACCTCGCCTTTCAATGGCCACCTCGCCTTTCAGTGGCCACCTCGCCAAAAACTTAACTTACTTACTTTTAACAAAACTTAACTAAACTTTAACAACCACCACGCTGTTAGGATATCTCATAGTCTCATTATAGAGACTACTCGCCACACAATTACAACGCAATTTCATTCCATTGCATCAGCATTAATTAACCCTTGATTATCATCATCAATAGGGACTTGATCTACGGGGATTTTCCTCACTATTATCAATGCCAGACAAATCTACCTCCTCGGGTATATCACTTAAAGGAAACTCTCGTATACGAACGCAAGCGCATTTGTAGATTCTGTTACTAGTTAAAGATTTCAAAGTATAACGATCGCCATCGAGCAACTCTACAATTTTAAACGGTCCTTTATACTTAGGATTTAACTTTGTCTAATTTCTTTCTTAACTTTGAATCAAAACTAAGTTACCGAGATCAAACTTTACTAATTTACACTTTCCCTATGAAATGTCACATACGTGTACACACAGTATCTCTCTCACTCTACCATATCTGACCTCACTGTCTATTCTGTCTCAATAAAACAGTACACTACTGAACAGCAAAAGAAAACAGTAACATCATTATTAAAATCAAAACAACATGAAATAAGAACTTTAGTAATTGACTACTGCTGCAAATTCTCAAAGCAATCAAAATAAATAGTATCGTAGGTCATCCCTGTGACCACCACAAGTGTAACAGTTAGTTATCCCTTGTGACTCCCACACGTGTATCTGCCAACTACATAGACATGCCAGCTACAATCACCCGCTGCTGGTGAGATAGCTGACACCAAATAGAAGTCCGACCAGTTTTTTTTATCTTTACTGAAAATATTGACATTTCATCACAAAATAAAAAAAACGGTAATTATAATTCGAGTCACAACTATCTCAAATTGGTCAAAATAATAATTAAAAAAATGTTAATAGCTACAATCAAAGATGAATCCGCCTCAAACTAAAAATCACATCACAATCATAAATTTAAAATTGAATAAATAAAAAAACCCCTTATGCAGCATCAGGTCGAAGTTATCAATTACACAATTGTCATTTAACGATTATACTGGCACGTTTTGCAGACATTCGGTTTTTCTTCCCCACTTTCACCCTCACAACCTTCAAATGACTCAACCGACTCACAGCATGTGCAAAACGGGTAATTCAATCCACCTCCATCACAGATAATCTGCTATGATATAATACTACACTATACTTCCGAAATCGTCTACCTTTGTACCGATGTCACCAATAGAAACGATCTTATTATTTTAAGAACAAAATTATTTTCGAAAACTGCAAATGAAAACCTTAATGCAAACAGATTCTCATTCTTCTCTTTAAATAATTATGTCGTTTGAAATACAGTAATCGTGTACTACATGAAACAATAACCGCAATGAATAAATCTGGATTAAAACTGTTCATAGAATTTCGATGTTACAATAAGTGCGGGCACTACCTACCCTCAATAATGTTACTGCACAATATTGTCCATTTTCGAATCAAAATCACTTTTACTTATTCCACTATTTTATTTTTGTTTAAACAAAAATCAACAATCAATCAAACAATCGAGAGTATAAATTACACAATATTGTCGTTTGCCTAGAAATTCATCTGACTGAACTTATCTTATTAAAGAGCACTCAGCACAAAATAAAAATAGTATGACTCACCGAATTGTTGGAGTTGTCCGTACATACCGGTTACTTCCCAGTTACCGATGCGTTGCTTTTACTACCGCACGCTGCCGCTGTTGTAGGCCGCACGTCTCATAAACCGTTCGTACGCGAAAAGGCTATACCGACACTTTGACACTATGTGAGCGTTCTCGCTTACAAAAATTTAACAATTGACACCTCGTACGATTTTCGAGCGGAGGGTAGTTTGACCGCTCGCCGCGACTGACGATCCGTTACACTCTCAAACATTGTGGGCAAATGAGATTCAAATCCCACTTCTGATGTCGGAGACACAAGAATAAACGAGAACATGAATGACAGATACAGCCAATCTGGACCAAAGCCAAACACTAATCACTACTAAACGGATACGAATTAACTTAAACATCATCAGCAACCCCCCCATGAGGGGATTGGAGCAACGCTCACCCCTCCGCGATGCCCTGTGGAATTCGCCACCTAGGCTAGTAATTCCCCCACTGATAAATATCGCCTCATACACACAATATAAAACACAGAGATACAATAAATCACAAATCAAATAATAGATATGGTCGTCGCGAGATCTGAAGAGAAACTGTGTCCTGTTGCCGATCGCGCCGCTTTATATAGAGTGTTCCGTAGTGTTCGATAGTGGCAAATGTTTGTATCACTTATTATTTGGATACCCTCACTCCGACATATATATCATAAATATATACGTATATATATATATAACGACTGCCTCGTTGGTCTCGCGGTTGGCGTGTGCGACTGCTGATCATGAGGTCTCGGGTTCGATTCCCGGGTCGGACCAAATGTTTGTATGATCTACAAATATTTGTTTCGGAGTTTGGGTGTTTTCTATGTATAATATGTATGTATTTACAAAAAAAAAAAGTATATATGTATTTGTATCAGTTGTCTAGTACCCATAACACAAGCTCTGCTTAGCTTGGGACTAGACGGCGTTGTGTGTTAGATGTCCGAAAATATTTATATTGAATTTGACAAAGTTCATAATAATTCTGGCAATAGGAGATGAGCCTACAAGAGATGAATTTACGGTTACACTAATAATTCGTAAGGATAAACTAAATGTAGTAAAGAAAGTCTTATCTATGGAAGTAGTAGAGGACGAACAAACAAATCTATATTTTATAATAAAAATGTAATAGGTCCAATTCTGTTCATTAATGATATTTTGAAATTTTGAAGCCTAAGCTTTGATTTTTTTCATTTCTGTCTGTCGGTCTATATCTTGGCCGCGCATCACGCCGAAACTACTGAATGGATTCAAATGCAACTTGGCATGATTTGAGTTAATACTACGAGGTAGGACATAGGATACTTTTTATCCCGATGTTCAGCACGGTTTCCTCGGGAGGGGGGGGGGGGGGTGAAAGTCAAAATATGTACATAGTTGTAATTCAATAAGACATGGTCCGATTTCATTCATTCTTTTTTTGCTAGAAAGAACAATATTAAAGATAACGGGAAAAGTCTATTTTTTTGTCCGCGACTGTACACTGCCTATGGGAAGCTGAGATAGATATGTAAATATGGCGGTACGCCATCGCTGGGTCAGCTAGTAATATATATGATTGTATAGGTAATACTAAATTGAGTTTCTTTAAGGTTTTTGCTGATACCGTAAATATTATCGATCATAATCCTCGTCAAACCCGATTTTGCCTAAACATGACCTAAATGAATTTCCTCTAGATCGTTAACACTGAATGTATATACGACAGTATGTACCAACATATCCATCGTACCCTCATTACCGGGCAGATTTGCAAGATAGCCTGGTGAGCCCCCAACCAGTGTTTATGAAACTCCGAAATGTAACGGTCTAAGTAACAAACTTTATAGTCTGAATAATATGTTAATTGTTTTAACTGTAGTTGTTGCAAAATAAACGGAGTAATTCTCATAATAACAAAACCCATTCTATTAATATATTAATGTAGTATCAACTCTGATTATAACATTAATTACAGACATAAAGATATTTCAAATCCTATTTAATATTGTAGTCACAAATGTGAGTTTGTTTCTTTAATAAGCTTTCAAGCTATAAATTTTCGTGATTAAATCCTACATAATATATATCAGTAAATACATATTGTAAACACTCAAGCTTGAGTCCAATAGGTTAGGCAAAGGCGTATTAAACACTCACATTTTGGTCATCATCAGCCTATCGCAGTTCACAGCTGGACATTGGCCTCTCCAATTGCACGCCACTTGGTTCAGTCCTCGGCTGCTCGCATCCGTCTTGCGCAGATCATCACTTCACCTGCCTGACGACCTATACTACGTTTGCCGAGATGCGAGACATTTTGATCACTTGAACACAAAAATTTAAGATCGCTCGACAAGCTAGTGACGATTTTAGGAACCAAATAGTCAAAACAATATGTGGTCATCGTTGAAAAAATCTTTTTACAAACAAAAAGCATTCTGAAATATGTCAACAATCAATTACAATTTATAATACATTTATTCTAAATGTAAAATAGAACAGATTAACTTCCTTCGCTTGAACCACACATATTATTCCGAACAAAAACTTGATTTATCCTTTTCTTCCCGATCCATCATGACTGAGATAAGGCGAAGTAGGGGAGAGGAGAGATATCTCGAATCTTCGTTGGAAATTCCCGTCGAATCCGATAGACAGCTATTCTTTTTTTCTTATTTCCACCCGACAATTTGAATGGAAAGATGGGAGATAGTGTGCGGTATTGTTATTCCTGGTGAGTTTTTAAATGCGGTATTCTTTTGTCAATTGTTGTGCTTTGTAGAAATATAGAAAGGCGAGAATTTGGTATGTAAAAATATATTTCAAGATTCATTTCACAACACATCTTATGTTCATTGTTTTACCCGAATTCCCAAACCAACATATCCTAGTAAGTAACCTTTTATACCAAATGCTTAGTTATTATAGTCTCTTCCTGAATGCCCCCTCGGTAAAACGCCTACGTTCAAATTTAGTTCAAAAGCATAACTCATTTCCAAGTATTCCCAACATGCCCCACATTCGTCACTTGCGATTAAATGTGTCATTTCCTCACAAGCAAAAATAGTTCTTATACCATTACCCCAAAGTCTAAAATAACTAACAGTAGGTAAATTAAAAACTAACAAAAGAAATTCAAAGTGGGAATAAAGAAGAATTAAATTAGGTCATTTGTACAAAAGTGTTACATAATTATGTTACAGATCTTCAACAAGGCGAGGCAAATTATATTCTTAGAAGATTGTAATAAAGAATTTTTAAATAAAAGTCGTGTGGGTCGTAAGTAAATCGCGCAATTATTCAAAAATTAAAATGGTTGAAAGCCTATATAATAAACTAGCTTTTGCACGCAGCTTCGCTCACGCAGTTTTTCATCCCCTGATTTACCCCCTTAGACGTGGAGTTTAGTAAAATCCGTTCTTAACGGAAGTCTACACCCTATAAGGAACCTACCTGCTAAATTTCAACATTGTAGGTGTTATAGTTTCTGAGATTTCGTGATTAATAAGTGAGTGGTATTTCGCTTTTATGTATATAGATATTGTGGGGTATGATAAATTTTATAGATATTAGTGATGATACTAAAATCTTGAGTAAATTGTTCATGGATAAAAATAAAAGGCATACACAGTTCTTTTTTTAGTTTGGAAATTCTTATATTACATGAGCTAAAAGGATTTATTTGTTAAGACGAACAAATAAGTCAACTTGAATAATTAAGATTTTCAAAGCATCTCGCAAAATATTTGTGCTAGATCTTGAAATTGATCAATCCAACTAAATGCAATGAATAGCAAATTAATAATGTTATAATGGAAATAAATTGTACTTTTTTTAGCTTCGGGATGTCAGCTGTTGGTTATAAATCTCTCCTAAAGACGTCCACGAAAAGAAGCTTTACAAACGCTTTTACACTATCTGTTACACTAAGGCGTGTCTCCTGCGGCTAAAATTAACAAAACAAATTAACAAAACTTGTTAACTAAATATGTTAGCGAAAAGTCGCAGGAGACGGACTTTTAAACGAACATCAAACACGATTACACGAAAAGCAAAAATCTTTTATGTACTCGACAAAATGACTTGTACACTTACTTACTTTTGTAGTATATGAATATGAATAATATAAGTATTAATGTTAGTTCAGTTCAGCTTCATTATACGAGAAGTTTACGCTGGGATGTTTTCAGTCCGCTTTGGATAACATGTTTGCTTGTTAAAATTAACAAAACAGTTAGGCCACGCCCATATTTTGATGAATATTTGACGTTTGGTGTTTAAAAACATTAAACAGGGTCGCAGGAGACCCGGCTTAGTCACTGTTTCATTTATTTGAAAACAGTTACATATCAGTTTCCGATTCGTATTTGCTATCTGGCATTTTCTTTTGGTTTTTCTATTTTTGGTTATAAAGGTTGAGAGCGTTGTTCACACAATTATATACCAATAACCATTTTCCTGTAACCAATGTCAATGTTCATCTGATTAGTCTGGTTAGTATTTGAACGAATTCGACCGATGCCTATGATAGACACTTTACTTTTTTTATGGAATAGGGGGCAAACGAGCAGACGGAATCGTCTGATAATACTTACGATTGTACTTTATTTTTGCATAATTTATATATTACTTTTTTTTTTTTTTTTTTTTTCAGCGTGGTAACCTAACTAAATTATCTGATATTTATTATTCGTTTCAATTCTCGTTTACTTTTTGCAAAGTCCATAAATTTATTGGTCGAAAATATTCAGTAACTTAGTGGTAGATCATAACGTATTCTATTCGTTATTTTTTCCATTACAACACTTTTATTCATATCAGTCATATTGGGTGAGAATTTTGCCATCGCCTCAGCATCCATTACTGCTATCATCACCACATTTATTGGTTTCAAGACGGTCATAAAAGTAATGTATGGTACAACATTTCTTGTCAGTCCTTCTGTTTCGGTATAACGTATTAGTTCAGTTATGACCTCGCCTATATTGCTCTCTTGGATAACTTTGGTGATTATCTGTTATCGTTCTTTCTCCATTGTTGATTAAGTGGTATTTGTTTCGAGGGTTCTTGTCATGGTAGATAAATATATTAATATGTACGTATCTCGCTCCACGAAGTGTTTCTTCTCCATTGTCTGTGGAATAACGGTTTTGTTTCACTTGATATATTGTTATGTTATAGAACTAATTTATTAATTGTTGATTAAACTTCTTGTTATAGCTTCACGATTATTTAAGTTACAACTGTTATGATTAGAGTATTATACCGATTTTTAGATTAATAGGTGTATTATTATTATTAGCTTGTTCTAAGGAGGGGGCAAACGAGCAAACAGATGGTAAGTGACTACTAACGTCTAGGGACCTACAACTCAAGCGTCACTTGTTACTCTTTGATTCCCATACCAGAGTTTGAAGAACAAGACGGGAGAGCCAGCTCTGGTAACCATATTCACTTCATGAAAAGTGGTGAAGTGATTGTTAGCATAAATTTTCTGTGAACCGTGTATTTGTGCTATAGCGTGGTACTGTCGCGCTAGTATTACCTAAATTTACAATAAATTTAAAATGACCATTTGATATAATATCCACGTATCTTCCAGCAGGTGTAAGAGACGCAGTTGCGCGGTATCCAGTTCTGGTTTTCGTCCACGGAGAAAGCTACGAGTGGAGTTCGGGAAATCCTTATGATGGTACCGTGCTTGCGTCACATGCGGGCCTGGTAGTGGTGACTATCAACTATAGGCTAGGAATTCTTGGTGAGTTTGTGGAAATAGAATATTTAATATAGAGATAATGCATGCTGTATGATTTATTCATAAGGTTTATATAAAAAATTTTAGAATCGCGTTTAATGCAAATAATCTGCCATATTGTAATTACGCTAAACTGTAAAGTTTAGCGTCATTCTTGGCATCATAGAAACCGCCAACTGCAATTTCCATTGTGCCGAAGTTTATGAAAATAAATTAACTTATAATTATTAAGTGTTGAGTTTGAGATGAATTACAAACTTTTGTTTAACTAAATTTCAGCTTGTATAAACTGTTGATAGAATTATATTTAATGAGATTTTTTAAATATAAATCTATACTTATAATAAAAATATAACAGGTCCAATTCTGTACATTAAAGATATTTTGAAATTTTTTTTGGAGGGCTCTCTATAATCGATCCTGAAGCCAAAACTGTGTTTTTTATTTCATTTTTGTCTGTCTGTCTGTATCTTGGCCACGCATCACGCCGAAACTACTGAATGGATTCAAATGAAACTTTTCATGATTTGACTTCATACTACGAGGTAGGACATAGGATACTTTTTATCACGAAATTCAGCACGGTTTCCTGGAGAGAGGGGATGAAAGTCAAAATATGTACTTAGTTGTAATTCGATAACACAGTCTGATTCTATTCATTCTTTTTTAGCTAGAAAGAAAAAAATAAAAGATAATGGAAAAAGTATTTTTTTGTCCGCGACTGTACACTGCCTGTGGGAAGCTGAGACAGATATGTAAATATGGCGGTACAAAGTTCGCCGGGTCAACTAGTAAGACATATAAATTAAATTTTCAGTTTAACAGAAGATGCTTCCATAGACACTGAATTTAAATAGATGTTTATTTGAAAACCAAACTAAAACTATAAATCTTTAAATGTATCGCACGTAATGTGATACCACTTATAGAAAACCAATTTAAAAGTGTAAAAAAAATTTTTTTTTTTTACCGAGTGCCAAATCTTCCTTCTAGTTTTAGGGAACTCTAGACATTTTACATTAATTAAAAACCATAAAGAAACCAAATAGAATCAGAAAACCAGTTCTTGCAAATATTTTATTACCTAGCTTTCTGTATTTCGTTTGATTCATTTAGCTATCTCTAAGGAATAGCTTTTTTAGACTATTATATAGTGCTTCTGCATACCTCAGATAATATGTATCATATATTTTATGTTGACCGATAAAGTAGGTACCTTAGGCGCGAACACGTAATAACTATATTAAAAAGCATATATTTTTACAAGCTTTTTATTAACTTGCAATGTACGTATGTGTGTTCGGGTGGAATCTTGCATCTTAATTTCGAAGTAGATATATCTTTAACCGATTTTGCTAAAATTTGGCAAGAATATGTATACAGCGTGACAATAAAATATTATAATGGCATGGAGCTGATCTGATTCTGGAGCTTGAAGGTGGCCATAGTAACTCTGTAAAGAAACGTCGCAACACCCCATCGAGTTTGAACGTTTGATTCATCTCGAGGCATTCAAATGTTTGTATGATCTGCAAATATTTGTTTCGGAGTTTAGGTGTTATCTATGTATAATATGTATGTATTTACAAAAAAAGCATATATGTATTCATATCAGTTGTCTAGTACCCTTAGCACAAGCTCTGCTTAGCTTGGGACTAGATAGCGTTGTGTGTTAGATGTCCGAAATATTTATTTTTTATTTAATTTTTATAAGAAATTCGAAAGTATCTCTATTTGCCTGTATCTTTTACGGTTAAACCGCTGCACTGATATAAAAGAAATTTGACATGGAGATACTTTGATTCTCGAAAAGGATACGATAAGGATATATGCTACTTTTTACCCGACTACGGCAAAGCCAAAGGAGGGTTATGATTTTGACAGGCTATGTATGTATGTATGTTCATTTGTTCCCTCATAGCTCCTCAACTACTTATTAGAACTGGACAAATGAGATATCGTTAGAAGGGTCTTGATTGTCTGCTGGTTATAGGCTATATGACGTGTCGCTGAATCTAATGTGGCGCCGACATAAAGTAATGAATTAAAACAATAATTTGAGATAAATATGCGGTGTTTGGTATCATTGGAAAGGGCGTTACTTGTACATTTCAAATATATATATATATTATATATGAATAATGACATTGTAGTTGGGTTTTAGATTTTACTTTTTTTTTAACTGTTATAACCAACAAAGACGCGTGTGGAGCCGCAGGCAAAGCTGATTGAATTAACATTACATTTATTGAATTTGAACTGGTAGAAAAGAAAGAATAAAAATAACCTGGATACAAAAAGTACAAAAAAAGCGTAAACAATAATATGATGATGAATGAAATAAAATATGAAAAATTATGACCTAATTACAACAATGAATTGGTAGCAAAATAAAATTGAAATGAAACAAAAAACGCTACAATTTTACTGTAAGTCCAAACAGATGAGGGTTCGTCCAATTATGAAGGCTTTATGCTAAAAATCCAATTTGATCCAAAAATAATGTGGGTTTGTTTTCTGAACATTTTATTTTACATGTTTTAATCTCCTCTTGTAATTAAAACAAACACAGTGCCTTACTTATTCTAGTTTCAAAATTTTAATATTTCTAAATTAATTTTTACGTAAACGATAGTACATTACAACCCTTTCTACTTTTCCCCTCTTCTTCTATAAATCTTATAATCACTGGTAAAGCACAAAGTACAATTTGACTTATTTACTGATCTGAAAGGAGTTGTTTTGCCTAATTCTTTTAAGGTGATTCTCCAGATTAAGTTTTGTAATGTTTAAACAATGTTTACATTTTCAATTCTATTTTCAAGTTACTGATCGAGAATTAGGAATGATACATACCTAAGAGCATGATGTTACAATATCTCAGCTTACTTTACATTACTTCTTCAAATAAGTATTCTGTCTAATTCAAAGTAAATTATAATGATGAATATTTTTATTTATTTATTTACAAAAACCCTTATACAAGAATTTAAACTTCTTCAAACAACTATTATTCAGGCACAACTGACAGTTGAACTCTATATGAATGAGTTTTTAGGATTTAACTTGTGTTATGAGGTTCTGGTAATAAACTTATGTTCTTCGGATTAATTAATTTTTGCTTAAGCATTTTTATTATTAACTGACTGACCTTGGAAATATTTCAACGATGTCGTTTGAAATTTGTGGATTGGTTAAGAATTAAGCACTGAAGTATAATTAACGATAAATCCAATTTAAGTACCAAACCCAGATTAATCTGGCAAGGAATATGAAAAAAACCACACATAAATTTTCATTAAAGCAATTATTTGTCTTTGTGATTAAAATGAGGATTTCACTACTCAGAAGATTGCGGACAAATGTGTTTGAATAATAAGTAGGGTAAAGTGCTACCTTATGGTCAGCCAAGGGATTGGAGTTTCTATAGCAGGACACTCTTACCCTCTTATGTTGACCATCACGGTTGTGTATTGGGAACGTGGCATCTTCAGATTCCGATCTTAGAGGTTTAGTTTCCGACTGAATTACGGTCCTATAAATACAGCGAATTTTTAGAAACTACTATTGTTTGGTCGAAGTTCGAGTAGTTATTATACAAGTAAATAAAATTGGAGTGTCTGTTAGAAATTTAAAATTAGTAGGAAGTATTATATACGGTATGCACTTCAAATAATCA
Organism: Diaphora mendica; assembly: GCA_949125395.1. Lineage (NCBI taxonomy): Eukaryota > Metazoa > Arthropoda > Insecta > Lepidoptera > Erebidae > Diaphora > Diaphora mendica. The sequence goes on from OX421314.1 coordinate 31,046,816, forward strand.
TTTTATTTTTATATTTGGATGTCTATCTGTTGGTTATGGATAATTTTTGGAACGTAGACCGATTTCGACAGGGTTTTCACTGGGCATGAAGTTTATGTTATAAGGAGTACTTACTTACTTAGGCTACTGTTATTTGAAGAACAAAAAACATGAAAATAATAATTTAGAACAAAATTAAAACCAATGAAATAGTGACATATCCGATTGAAAAGCGACAAACCCCGCGGGTAACTCCGCGGAGCGCAGTTAGTCGCTAATAAAATTTAAAAAAAAGAAATATAAGTTGAATAAAGATTTTTAGATAAACTTTTCAAACCAATATTCTTCAATAAGTATGATAAATAAGTAGCTTTTTTGCAAGCTACTAGTAATCTAAATCAACATATATTACAATACTTATGGTTGGTTCAATGTGGGCGTCGTAAATCGATTTAGTTAAACAGTCAGAAATTATTTCCCACGCTCCTTTTAATTACAGACCTCGCAAATTGTTTATTAAACGATTGAAACGAGACTTAAACGCCATTTATAATTGTACTAAATATATCCTTATTGTTGTTGAATATACTACAGGGTTTTATAAACACATTTAAGAACCCTTAGGTCTTTTTTTGACGCGTAGAATGCTTTTTGCACCATACCCTTCGTGGGAGAGACACACGAAGGGCGTGTGTTGGACTCCCGACAAGTCGGTCTACCCACTAAACCCCGCGGCGGCCTACCTCGGCAGTCGTGAGGAGCTGAGCTCCGGGAACGTATCAATCATCATATCAAGTTTTTTTTTATTTATAAGTAATAATAGTTTTATTTTTAACTGACTTCAAAAAAAGGAGGAGGTTTCTCAATTCGACCGTATATATATATTTTTTTTTATGTGTGTTCGGGGATAACTTCGTCGTTTATGAACTGATTTTGATGATTCTTTTTTTAATGGAAAGTAGATGTCCCGGTGGTACCATGATAAGGAAGCTAGGATCTGATGATGGAATCCCAGAGAAATCGAGGGTAACCCTCATTTTTTTCAGGCACGTACTATGTTTTTCGTATATTTTCTGAAGCTACGCCGGTATTTGCGTCTGGTAGTCATCAGTTAATGATGATGAGCTGATGATGAAAGGTAAAACTCCTTAACGGTTAGGAGTTGGAAGATAAATCTTTAAATGTCATTTGTATGTATGTTACCTTTAGTCGTATTCTTTCAAGTTATTTTGGTAAGCTGATGATGGAAGGTACAACTCCTCAACGGTTAGGAGTTGGAGGATAATTCTTTCAATTTCATACGTATCTATATACCTTTAGTTGTATACTTTTAAGTTATTTAGGTGAGCTGATGTCACAGGCGCTATGATGACTAACCCCTTAATGTATTTTGCTTTAAGTAACTCGCCTGCTTCTATTTCATCACGACATTTAAGCTTGGATACGATTCCTATTGCCCCGTAGACCACGTTCTCGGTATCAGAAATCTTGCATCTCAGCATAATTTTGGAAACTGATCATACTCAGTTTTAATACGTGTTCAAACCACTAAAGTTATTCGCATCAGCAGAAATTATATGAAATAGTTCAACTTACTGATAACCTATGATTGTTTGCACTAAAAAAACTTTTTATAAAAAAAAAAAACCGACTTCCAAAAAACCATCCGACGAAAACTCCCTGCCAAAAAACACTAAAAAGCGTAAAATAAACTGGCTCTTCATAAATTGCTGTGTGCCAATTCTTTCGAGACGTCCATCAACGACGTCGCGTCAGCCCGCGCGTGTCTGCTCGCTTGGGTTGTTTTATGCTAGCTATCCGGCAGCGGCGAGTGCGGTACTTCCTATTACATTTTGGCTTGGCGCCGACTTCAAACAGATTTTAGGTACCTAGCATACACAATAATACTACTATTTAAATGAATAAAGAATTAGGTATAGACAAGAATTGGCACACAGCAATTTATGAAGAGCCAGTTTATTTTACGCTTTTTAGTGTTTTTTGGCAGGGAGTTTTCGTCGGATGGTTTTTTGGAAGTCGGTTTTTTTTTTTATAAAAAGTTTTTTAAATTAATCACTTGTTACCTATGTCATGAAGTTCTTACTTCGAACTTACTGCATTTATTTATTTATTTTATTTTACAACTTTATGCACTTGTGTACATCGGTGGACTTAATGCCCAGGGCATTCTCTACCAGTCAACCTTTGAGGGGTGTAGAGATCTGGTAAGGTAGGTGCATCGAGGTTACAGCTGTATTCAGCAACAGGTATAGATGCAATTAACATGAACTAACCAAAATAAAAATGCATATAAATAATATACATACATACACAATACATAAATACATATTCTTTATAATCGTACACTGTAGAAAGTAGACTATAAGGAGGAGTACTGTCGAATAAGTTATTTTGCCCTCTGTAGAAGATGATTATGCACGCTCTTTAAATGTGTAACGGTTAGTGGACATCCTGATTTCGAGTGGGAGCGCATTCCATAGCAGCACTGCTTGGACAAAGAAGGAGGCGTTTACGATATCGGTGTTGTGGGAAGGGCACAGGAGAAGCTTATTCGTAGAACGTAGATTTCTCTCGTGATTAGAGGACGGGAAATCGTGATTAGAGCCTTTCTGATTACTATGAACATAGTTATCGTGCAACTCGACATAATTAGTCCTTCTTCACCAAACTAACTTCCTGATAAAAACTTACTAAAACTTTACTCCTCAGTTATTCTTAAATCTTGTCGAACACGCACCGACGTTTTGCTGAGCTGACGAACTGCTACAGATGAATTTGCAGATTCAGAGACACTTCTTCTATTGGAATACGATAGCTGTTACATAAGTAAACCTAAGAAGGAGAGATTAGGAGGGATTTATAATAAATTTGATAGAATAATCTCTTTCAATTTACAATTATTATGCGACGTGTTTTTCTTTGCTATCTAATGGTGCGTATACCCGTATACCAATCTATATATATAAAAGCGAAATACCACTCACTTATTAATCACGAAATCTCAGAAACTATAACACCTTCAAACTTGAAATTTAGCAGGTAGGTTCCTTATAGAGTGTAGACATACGCTAAGAACGGATTTTACGAAACTCCACCCCTAAGGGGGTAAAACGGGGGTTTGACGTTTGTATGAAAATCCTATGTTTTTGAAGTAAGAGACTTGAAATTTAAAATTTATGCTCTATAGATGGTGTGGAGGTGTAGTAATAATGTATCTTCAGAAATCAACCCCCTTTTGGGGTTAAAACGGGGGATGGTAGTTTTGACGCAAACGAGGTTGCGTGGGTCAGCTAGTATTATCTATACACTTAAAATTACGTGTAAAATTTAGAATACCGCGCCCATTAAATATTTAAGTTCAAGCGGGTTTGATGTCTATATCAAAGGAATATACCATTTTAAAATCAATGATTATAGCATACGTATTCACATGCGAATACGTTTTCAATTATTCAAAATGAAAAACGAAAACCAAAATTAACATTCCTTTGGAAATTCTTTGTGAGGTTATTTTCATGTAACTTTGCAAGACGTCTTATTAAATAGTTTATAATTATGAAGTAAGAGAATTTAATAAAGCTCATTTGTTTTGAAAATTAGATTAGTTTGATAATATGATTCCTTTAACAGAATAATGTCGGAAGTTATTAAATCAAAAACTTTACTAATTTAGTTTTGAATCATTAATAATATTACCGCTTCAAAATTTTAGGGTTCACTTCTGATGGGTTCAATAACAATTTTCTGTACAAATACTTGGTACCTACTTTTTATCTTATTTTTTTTTTATTTTTTTTTTAAAAAGACAACTCCCGCATTAGGAATAAATATCCTGTGTCGCGGGGGACTTTACAGACATACATGAAACGGACACAATTAACACCCAAACTCAGAACAACAATTTGTGGATCACACAAAGTATTGTCCCGTGTAGGATTGGAACCCACAACACTTGGCGAATTGGCAAGCGGCGTGGCGACCGCCTAAACCACTAGGCCAACCGTGCAGTCAATGCAGTATAAGTATAATGTACAAAGGGCGGCCTAATTGCCACAAGTAATTTCTTCCAGGCAACCTTAGGATGGATAAAAATGTATCGGAGAGACATTAGTTGGCGATGTGGTAGTTTTGAAGATATACTGCCTCGTTGGTCTAGCGTTTAGCGTAAGCGACTGCTGATCAAGAAGTCTCGGGTTCGATTCAAAGGTCGGACTCTGGGGCTTTTCTTACAAGAAATTCTCGGAGATCACGTTAAGCCGTCGGTCCTGGTTATCATGAACATCTATGGCAATCTTTATTGGGAAGTCAGTGCCCTTAAATATACTGACAACTTCGAATTCAGTTCACCCTCACGGTTGCGGAGGTTGTAGAAACTGATATTCAGATAAAATCGGTTGAACTAGTAGCCACTATTTTAATTAAAGTTACACCTGACCGGTTTCGCCGTATGGCATCCTCAAAGGTTAACTTAGTTAAAATAGTGGAATAAGTACAAGTGAGTTTCATTCTATAATGTACTTATACCTTTCGTAGTATAAGAAAGTATAAACGCGCTAGATAAATATTACAGCAGGAAGTGAGCTACATGAAATTATTTCCTGAAACTGGAAAAGCCCGGACTACCATAAATCCTAAGATTTACCACAAAAACATATAACTTAATAAATCCTAATGGTAAAAGTCCGAACAGTTCTATGATTATAGTGAATTTCAAACTTATACTACCATACATGACTGCATCGGTGGCACAGTGGTAGCGTATTCGAATGCCTTGCTTGAGGTCTCGGGTTCGATTCCCGGGTCGGACCAAATGTTTGTATGATCTGCAAATATTTGTTTCGGAGTTTTTTTTTTTATATTTCGGACATCTAACACACAGCGCCATCTAGTCCCAAGCTAAGCAGAGCTTGTGTTATGGATACTAGACAACTGATATAAATACACATATACTTTTTTTTTGTAAATACATACATATTATACATAGAAAACAACCAAATTCCTAAACAAATATTTGTAGATCATACAAACATTTGGTCCGACCCGGGAATCGAAACCGAGACCTCAAGCACAGCAGTCACATAAGCTACCACTACGCCACCGAGGCAGTAAAGTTTGGGTGTTTCATATGTATAATATGGTATATATTTATAAAAAATAATATATATGTAGGTATTTATATCAGTTGTCTAGTACCCATAACACAAACTCTGCTTAGCTTGGAACTAGACAGTGTTGTGTGTTAGATGTCCAAAATATTTCCTAGGTAGTAGAGCCACGCTGATTTCAGCACGAACGGGCCGGCTCCACCAGGACGGTACTACCCTCGCACAGAAGACCAACGTAAAATGACAGCGATCGTGCTATCGTGTTTCGTTGGTGAGTGTGAGACCGGAGACCCAATGATGCAAAAGCATCACTGGGCCGCCATAGTGTGGGTCACCATGCTGCATTGTTGCATTGTCTGCATTCGCAGTGAGTATAGTGACCACCACTCTTGGATTCTGCTTATGCTTTCCATCGGGCAGAGTGGAGTCGTTTTGGCGGGCCCATATATAAAACAAAAAACATTTATATTTTATACTAAACATAGTGTTACACAACCAGATTTTAAAATAACCTGAATCAGAGTATGTCAGGTGACGTCACAGTAAAAAGACCACAAGACGTATTACATTTCGAACATAACAAAGCAAGAACACTTCAACGACCATTTAATTCCTGGAAATCATGCCTCTGAAGGATAATATTCCACTTAGTAAGACAAAACCGCTTTATTCGAATACTATTAGTTTTAGTTAGCTAGTTAAGATTGTCACGTAGTGAGTTTTAAGAGTACAGAGTTTTCTTCTGTACGAGTCGTAGCAAACGACGTTTTTCGTCTACAGCCAGAGCTGCACCGCGTCACCGATGAAGCGCCAGTCCACGTAGCCCTCAAGGAGCCGAGCCGCTGGGACCACCGGCTACCACAACAGGCACGTTTATACCCAGCGCGAGACCCATTTTTGTTAACTCTGGGACGAATTACCCAGGACCCTAATATTGTTATACTGCCGAAGCAAAATTTTATCTTTAATAAAATACTGTAACATAATTTCTAGCTTTTATTTATATTTATACCTAAAAAGGTTACACAGTCAGAATCACTAACCGCCACACCATATGGCCTATCACTATTCATTATAATATAAAACTCTATCTAAAATAAAAAAATAATTATCTTTACTAGTCATTAAATGCAAATAAAGACCATTGTTTCACGCTTCATGAAAACACCGATGTTGCTATAAAATTGTTGCATGACATGCAATTTATGCTACAGAGGGGTATACTGATTAAAAGTTTTCAGTTTAAATTGACTTTTAATGTTACATTGTTCGTTCAATCTGTTTTATTGCATCGAGCACGAAATTGACTGGTAAAAATGCTTAAAAACAGCATTCAAAATTTTAACAAACAAAAAACCGACTTCAAGAACAACCAAATTGAATTGGGTCCACACGGGAAGCACCAGTTTTCAAATAAAAAAAGAATCATCGAAATCAGTCGGCGTGATATTGAGTTATTCGTCAATTTGTCGCGCACATACTTAATGCAAATTGAAGATTTATATGATTATCTCATGGATGACATGTCAGAACTGCACCAAATTAAAATGGGACCACATGAGAAGCACCAGCTTTTAAATAAAAAAAGAATCATCTTAATCGGTTCACCCAGTCGAAAGTTATGAGGTAACAAACATAAAAATTAAAAAAAATACAGTCGAATTGAGAACCTCCTCCTTTTTATGAAGTCGGTTGAAAACAGCATACACAAAATAACGTAGAGGGGGCTTATTGCACAAATGGAAGAAGTTGACCGGAATAATACCACGACCTCGCAGAAAAATGATTTTGAATAATTCATTGGTTACCTTGAAATTAGTGAGTGTAGTAACCCAAGTTCAAGCTTCCGTCATCCTGATACTGGGAGAAAACTTAATGGGCAATAAAGAAAATGTTTTTCTTTCTTATATCTTCACTTATTATACCTAAGCTGCAGATGTGCTCCAACAGTGGTAGTTGCTTACCGTTAGGTGATCCGTCTGCTTCTTTGCCCTCTTTACCATAAAAATGTTTTGTGCACTAGAAGTTGCATATGGATGTTCAGGCATAAAAGTTTCAAAAGACATAAAACGCAAAGTCTGTTACTGTAATTACGTTTATTTATTTCACTTTTTTGCGGACAGAAGTTTAAGCCGACGGTCCCGTTTGCCATAATTATTTACATCGGTGGCAATCATTGTAACATAAAAAAAATTATAAGACAAAACTGACTTCAAGAACTGGACCAATTTGAAAAGGAACCACACGTAAAGCATTAACTTTTAAACCAAAAAAAGGAATTTTCAAAATCGGTCCACAATCGACGGAGTAATCAGTGTACAAACATAAAAAAACCGATGATATTGAGAATCTCCTCCTTTTGGAAGTCGGTTAAAAGGAATCATCACAATCGGTTCACCCAGTCGAAAGTTCTAAGGTAACAAACATAAAAAATACAGTGGAATTGAGAACCATCTCCTTTTTTGAAGTCAGTTAAAAAATCCCACAACAGTCTTTTCACAGAACTACGAAATCCTCTAGGACTTGGGTTGTGGAGTTCTAATAATAGAAATCAAAGTTCAGCGGCATTATAATGGACTTAAGATTGACCCAACCTAGTTTGAGAATTTGGTCGAAGGAATTACTGAAAATTTGCCGGATTTACCGGATTTTGGAACAGTGAACATGCAATAACTCAAACCTCTCAGCTAAGCCATAAACATAATCCGACTGGAACTAGAGCGGAACAAAAGCATTTTAAAACTGAGAGGAATAGGTGCACATTCTCCGTAAATTATTTTTCATGCCTTGATCTCTGTTAAAGGCTTGCTGACCCTCGCAACTTCATTTGCGTATCTTTTCAATTACGCTCGGTTCCTATTGGTCTAAGCGTGATGTTAACTATTCTCGGTTCAATAGTTTTGAAGTTCAACGTATGCAACAAAGTGACACGTAAATCATAAATAATAGATTATGTAGTGGGAATTAAAATTGTGTACTTAAGTCAAAAGATTCGCAAAAATTATCAGTATACGGATTATGTAGGTATCAGCAAGTCCTTAGATCTCATTGCTGTAATAATGAATATATTATAATGATCGTAAAATCGATTCCACAACGAATCAAATTAAAATATTCTGTAGGCGTATAATGTATTTATAGACTTAGAGTTAATATAGTTTAAGGGCCTTACCCTGACTAGTTAGCATAAGATAATGAAAACAGTTGTTATTACAAACTTGATATTAAACATTTGAGAGAACAAACATAAAACTAATTCAATATCTAGGATTAGTACCAATATCAGTGTACAGCCTATCAGCTTGTTTGCATTGTATCCATAATAATATACATACAATTGTATTACAGTATTAGTATTTCTTACTTTAATAGACCGGTAATTTTCGAATTATAATTTAATGAATTTAAACTAAATAATAAAAATATAATAAATTTAATAGTACAGTTGTTATTAAACTGACAAACATATAAGGTCTTTCACAAAACATAAGAAAGACGTTCCGGCTTTTTTCTCTTCATTACGGTATAGGACGATAAACGAATAAATAGCTCGGCTATTGGTAAGATTCGAGCGCCATCCTTTGAAACCTCTTGCCCAAAATACGGAGGAGCAGGCTTGGGACTCTCGTAATCTCACTCACTTGATAAAAAGCAATGTAAGAATAGTTTCAAACCAATATTCTGTGAGGTAGTATCAATCTGGTCGAACCGGCATATTTTTGCCGAAAACTGGTTCTTCCACGGCTATATCCTAAGGATAAATATACAATTCAATTTAATATTTGTCATTGATTTTAATGTTTTTTTTTACTATGAATTGGCTTCATAAAGAAACCATAACCGCTGTTGGAACGTTGGAAACTTAATACAGTTTTTTTTATTCTCTGTTTAAATTTTCAACTTGGTACTTAGTGGTACGTCTCGGCCACTATTGCTACATGACATGCAATAACTTATTTAATTTTTCCGTCCTGATGTGAACTTTATGTTCAACCTTGCTAAGTTTACCTTCCAATGAATGAGAAATATTTCATGTAGAACAGAACTATTTCATGTAATAGCACAATTTAGATTCTATTTTCATCTCTTTTTATTTTAACAGTAGATGCAGCTGACGCGTCTCGTAAATTAGTACCTACTAGAAGCACAGTGAACATACTGCGGTCGTCACTTTTGTTTAATAGAGAACCTCACAAAGGGAAGCCTGCTACATAGTTGACAAAATTTTCTACTTTGTGCTAAAATAACTTAGACGGTTGGCCGTGGCAGTAGTGTTTGCCTGGATTATATAAACCGCCAGGAAGTCTTATGTAATGCTTGAACGCAAAGGAGATGTAATGAGGTTGTTGTGTTGGAATTTAAATATTAAATCTTCACATTTTTAAGCTATTGCATAGCCTTTATCGCTGGCTTTGAGGCCTTTGAGCGCGGCGACCGAATCAATAAATTCCGTAACGTAACGAAAATAATACCTGACACCCGAAGCTCACAGGATCGAAACGAGCTGCTCCGAAATCGGACGAATACGGAAGCAGCTATTTGTGATAAAGTATATATGTGTAGGTGTATAGGTCAAATCAATCAAATCCCGAAAAATGGCACAGCGACATCTATTGAGTACAAGGTTAAACAAAAGATACAATTCGTATGACTATTTTTGTTGTTGCTTGATTTCATACTTAACAGATAAGCGATATTTTACAAGCTAAATGTTTAAAAAAGGACAGCATAAACAAAAAATATATAAATAATTATAATTGCAAAGTTGATAAAGAATGCTATGCAATAGCTTTACCGTGGCAGTCCCCGAGTGCCGCACGTATTTTTTTTTATGTTATGAGGGGCAAACGTAGACGGGTCACGGTGTTATGTGCTTATAGTTTAGTCTGCAACTGAAGAGTCAAGATAACTGTGTTGCCACCCTTGTAGTCTCTTGTCTCATCATTATTAGCCCGTTGTAGTCCATGGTTGGGAATAATCAGGATCAACTTGAATTTGGTAATCTCACTCATTTCATTAACAACCCATAATGTCCCACTGCTGGGCTCGGGTCTCCTCTCAGGAGAGGGTTAAGGCCATATGTCCCCACACTGGCCGGGCCGTTTGGGGACTGGCAAGACAACGTTGTGGCTACGTAATCTTGCCGTTGGGTGTTTTTAAGCCGACCAAAAGCCTCCAAATAAGCTTCACGACTGTTATCCTATGATAAAAATCGGGACCGACTGTTTAACGTGACCTCCAAATCACGGATGCTCATGGTATAATGCCACCAGCATTAACCCATCAGGTACCGACCTCATCGTCGTTGCTTACCCTCGGTAATTGTTTCTAAACACCAGCTATGAACACCTCTCTCATTTGGTGAATAGCAATAAAGGAATTAATACTAGTTTTGTGTTACTTTGTGGTATCTTACCATTCTACCTAGCTTTCTTCTACGAAGACATCATTTCACAGAAGGAGGCGGGGCGAAGAGGGCTTCGGAGGATGGGTATCGTGGGTCCGTATGGGTCGGTGCGTAATAATACTGGGAACATAATATTTCTAGTGTAGGTACTATCGACGACTCTTCTAAAACTAAAACAGATTTTTCCTTAATCTCATCATACTAGTTAAATTGTTTTTTTATATCGTAGCATCATTATGGTGCATATGAAATCCAGAGCTTGAAAATGACGTTTCCACCTTTAGTGTGTATAATATTCTAATTGCTTTTACTGTATGTCCAGGTTGGAGAGATAAGATATCCTAATGTGCTCCATAGTAAATTTTATTGGTGGAGTAGACCCATTAACTCTTCAGGTCACAATATTAAAGGCATACAACTCTTTTTACTATAGGATAATATAAAATCATAATATAAAAAGAAAACATTATTTGAGGTTTGAACATATACCGTCATTTTAATTAATATCAACTTGATAGCCTCAAAAATAACAAAAGGCCAAACTGACCAAACTGTCAATCAGCTGGGTTGACAACTAGATTTAGTGCTGCCATCACAAATTAAAAATTTCTACTAACTCACTATTGCGTCCCGTTTCGCACAATTCTAATTTAATAACATGGATCAACAATTTCAATTATTGTTTGAAAAAATGAAGTCAGAAATGGAGAAACAGACAAACGAACTAAAGGAATCTCTTACGAAGAATATAATGGATCGGTTGGAAGAAAAACTTACTCCTATGATAGAAGAAAATACACAATTAAAACAAAAAATTTCTAACCTGGAAATAGAGATTGAATATTTGAGGAAAGAAAAGAAAAGTAACAACATAATAATTTATGGGGTAAAAGAATGCGAAAAAACGGCATTAGAGCTATTTAAAAACATTAAGGATATTTTCAAAAGAGACTTGAATATATCTGTGGATGAAAACGAGGTAAACAGACTTTATCGTTTAGGAAAAAAACAAATTGAGAACAAACACAGACCTGTGCTTTTTGCATTTACAAATGGTTGGAAAAAAGACGAAATTATGAAGAATAAAAAGAATTTGAAGGGAATTTACATATCTGAAGACTATTCTAAGGAAGTTATAGAAAAAAGAAAGGCCTTAATACCACAGCTACTAGAAGAGAAAAAAAAGGGAAATATTGCGTTTTTGAAATATGATAAAATAGTAGTCAAGGGACCTAATAATGATAAAAGGAAAAGAGAGCTTTCTACTTCCCCACAGTCAATGTCAACTAATAAACCTGAAAAGCAACCAAAGGTAAGCTCTACTAAAACAAACAGGACAAATGCCTTTGATTTGATGAGAAACCGATCAAGCTCTCTTACTGATACCGCTACACATAAAAATAAATAGCAACTAACAACCGGCAAACGGATAATCCAACTAAATTATGAAAACAGAACAAGAAAAATAACAGAATCTCCCCCAACCCGACTGGTCCTCGTGGGGGAAAAAGACCAAAACCCTCCAACAAAACAAGATGAAAATTGTGAAAATAGGGATAAAAAATCAAAAATCTATCTTGCAGCCCTCAATGTACTTACACTTAAAAACGAGGAAAATCTTACAGAACTGACGCATGCTTTAAAACAGATCAAATGGGACATCGTAGGCCTAAGCGAGGTAAGACGAATGGGAGAAAGAATTATTTCCCATCCAGAATTCCTTCTGTATCATATCGGAACGACCCCAGGTTCTTATGGGGTTGGTTTTATTATTAAAAAAGATATCGAAAATTATGTAGAGAGCTTTATAGGAATATCAGAGCGCATAGCAGTGATGAATCTTAAGCTACCAGGGTACAAGGATTCATGGTCTATCGTACAAGTATATTCGCCTACGGAACAATCTGATACAGTATCAATAGACTCATTCTACCTAGAGCTAAATAAAACAATCCAAGACCACACCCACAAAAACCTTGTTGTGATAGAAGACTTCAATGGGCAGATTGGAGAACGACAACCAGAAGAAAACACAGTCCTGGGACCATTTGTTTATGGAAGAAAGACTAGAAGCAAAAACGGAGACAAGCTTGTAAACTTTGCACAAGAAAATTGCTTGAAAATTTTAAATACGATGTTCAAGAAGAAAGAAAGTAGGATGTGGACCTGGATATCTCCTGACGGGAGAACAAAGAATGAAATAGATTTCATTATGAGTAATAAAATCAAATACTTCTCAAATATTCAAGTTATAAGCAAATTTAACTTTAACACCAACCATCGAATGATCCGAGCAGAACTAATGACAACACCGCCAAAAAACCCAAGACCAGAAAATAATATGGTAAACACAAAACCTTCAAAATACCAAGTAGCTCAAATAGCCAATTCTATAGCGTCAAAACTTATGAATTATAAAAACGAGATCATAAATATGGAGGTGCAAGAAAAATACAACTGGTTAGAAGGAACAATTAAAACATCTATTCATCAAGGCAATGACAGCAAAGACATATCTAACAAGTGGATGACTGCCAAAACCATTGAACTACTAAATAAAAGAGCTGACCTAATCAAAGGAGAAAATACAAATGAAAACCGAAAGCAAATAGCTAAATTCAGCAAAGAAATAAAAGAAAGTGTTAGGAAAGATAGAATTCAAAAAAGAATGGAGACAATAGAGAGACACATTTTACAGACAGGAGGAATAAAAAAGGCATATAAGGAATTAACTAATAAAAAGGACTGGATCGTACAGATGAATGATAGAAATGGACTGAAAGAAAACCGAAGGCTAGGAATATTAGGAATTGCTACATCATACTACAAAGAACTCTATGAAAGTACAAAAGTAGAAAAAGAGATAGAATTGTTAGGAACCTCGTCCGTACCCAGCATCATGCAAGAAGAAATAGAATATGCTATAAATACTCAAAGAAACAATAAAGCTCCAGGACCCGACGGAATAAGCAATGAAATACTTAAACAAGCGAAACAGACACTAACATCCGTTCTTGGAGGAATCTTCAATGATATCGTAATCACAGAAAAGATCCCACAGCAATGGACTCAATCTGTTATAATTCTTCTTTACAAAAAGGGGGATCCGCATGACATCGGAAACTACCGGCCCACAAGTATAATGTCCAACCTGTACAAAGTATTTGCAAAGATAATTCTTAAACGAATAGAAGGACAACTCGACGAACATCAGCCAATAGAACAGGCAGGATTTAGAACAAACTACTCAGTACTTGATCATATCCATGCAGTTAGACAAATCATACAGAAATATGCAGAATATCAACTAATATACTATCTGGCATTTGTTGACTATAGCAAGGCATTCGACTCGTTAATACATTCAAACATATGGGAGGCGTTAAGAGAACAAGGTATAGAACAAAAATATATAAGACTGATTAGAAATGTCTTCCAAAACAGCTCGGCTTGTATTCAACTAGAAAAAAAAGGAGATTTATTTATGATACATAAAGGGGTAAGACAAGGAGATCCTCTTTCTCCAAAACTGTTTTCCGCAGTTTTGGAAATGATTTTCAGAAAATTTGAATGGGAAAATTTGGGCTTAAATATTGATGGCCGCCCACTGACACACCTAAGATTTGCCGATGATATTGTGCTATTCGCAAAAACGCCAGAGGACTTAAACAGAATGTTAAACGAACTTGCATCGGAAAGTGAAAAAGCAGGACTAAAATTAAATCCGGAAAAAACAAAAGTAATGACGAATGGACATAAAAGCTGTATAAATGTAGGCGGATCACAAATTAGTTATGTGGAAGAATATATATATCTCGGACAGCTGATATCACCTAAAGATAACACAAACAGGGAAATCGAAAGAAGGATAGCAAACGGTTGGAAGAGGTACTGGAGCCTAAGAGAAGTGATGAAAGATAAAAACTTACAACTAACCACAAAGAGCAAATTATTCAATGTCTGCATCTTACCAATTTTAACGTATGGTAGCCAAACATGGCCCTTAACAAAAAATACAACGAATAAAATTGCAACTTGTCAACGAGCAATGGAGAGGAGCATGCTAGGAGTAAAGAGGGGAGATAGAATCAGGAATATCAGCATTAGGAAAAAGACCAAGATACAAGACGTAACCTTAAAAATAAAAAGGCTAAAATGGAAGTGGTCGGGCCACATGATCAGAGGAAAGGACAAATGGAGCAAAATAGTTACACAATGGTATCCAAGGGAAGGTATAAGAAAAGAGGTAGACAACAAAAAAGATGGGATGACGATATCAGGCAAGTTGCAGGTACAACATGGAGTAGAGTGGCAAGAGAGAGACGAGAATGGAAAAGGTTGGAGGAGGCCTTTGCCAACTGGCAAACGGACTTACAACACGTTAAGAAACACCAAATACGAGCATAATGTTAATTAAGTAATGATGTATTAGTACAATAGTTTATGAAGCATGTATTTTAAGTCCGAATAAAAGGCTTTATTATTATTATTATATATGTGTAGGTGTATAGGTCAAATCAATCAAATCCCGAAAAATGGCACAGCGACATCTATTGAGTACAAGGTTAAACAAAAGATACAATTCGTATGACTATTTTTGTTGTTGCTTGATTTCATACTTAACAGATAAGCGATATTTTACAAGCTAAATCTTTAAAAAAGGACAGCATAAACAAAAAATATATAAATAATTATAATTGCCAAGTTGATAAAGAATGCTATGCAATAGCTTTACCGTGGCAGTCCCCGAGTGCCGCACGTATTTTTTTTTATGTTATGAGGGGCAAACGTAGACGGGTCACGGTGTTATGTGCTTATAGTTTAGTCTGCAACTGAAGAGTCAAGATAACTGCGTTGCCACCCTTGTAGTCTCTTGTCTCATCATTATTAGCCCGTTGTAGTCCATGGTTGGGAATAATCAGGATCAACTTGAATTTGGTAATCTCACTCATTTCATTAACAACCCATAATGTCCCACTGCTGGGCTCGGGTCTCCTCTCAGGAGAGGGTTAAGGCCATATGTCCCCACACTGGCCGGGCCGGTTGGGGACTGGCAAGACAACGTTGTGGCTACGTAATCTTGCCGTTGGGTGTTTTTAAGCCGACCAAAAGCCTCCAAATAAGCTTCACGACTGTTATCCTATGATAAAAATCGGGACCGACTGTTTAACGTGACCTCCAAATCACGGATGCTCATGGTATAATGCCACCAGCATTAACCCATCAGGTACCGACCTCATCGTCGTTGCTTACCCTCGGTAATTGTTTCTAAACACCAGCTATGAACACCTCTCTCATTTGGTGAATAGCAATAAAGGTATTAATACTAGTTTTGTGTTACTTTGTGGTATCTTACCATTCTACCTAGCTTTCTTCTACGAAGACATCATTTCACAGAAGGAGGCGGGGCGAAGAGGGCTTCGGAGGATGGGTATCGTGGGTCCGTATGGGTCGGTGCGTAATAATACTGGGAACATAATATTTCTAGTGTAGGTACTATCGACGACTCTTCTAATTAAAACAGATTTTTCCTTAATCTCATCATACTAGTTAAATTGTTTTTTATATCGTAGCATCATTATGGTGCATATGAAATCCAGAGCTTGAAAATGACGTTTCCACCTTTAGTGTGTATAATATTCTAATTGGTTTTACTGTATGTCCAGGTTGGAGAGATAAGATATCCTAATGTGCTCCATAGTAAATTTTATTGGTGGAGTAGACCCATTAACTCTTCAGGTCACAATATTAAAGGCATACAACTCTTTTTACTATAGGATAATATAAAATCCTAATTAACTGTTCCACCTCTTTACATATTGAATGAGTCTAGCGGTGACAGGGATCTCTTATCTAATTTAAAGATATGATTATAAAGATTGGACATTTATACTAAATACATACGCTTAGAAATATAATCTGAGTGTTCCTAAATCTGAATTCCAGCCTTACAAATACCCTTTTTAACAATATTATCTTCGCTTAGCTAATTTCAGCCCTAAACGCCGCAAAACTCCATTCTGTAAAAGCGGAATTCATTCCGACCTCGATAAACGTTCACATAATTGTTTGAGTTTAACTCAAATGTTACGGTTATCGTTCCTACGCAGATTTTATGACGAAGACGTTGTAAACAGCGAACAACTTCTGTTTCGTGTAATAGACTTGAAAGTTTAAGTTTCACGGAACACTACGTATAAACTTAATACGTCTAGTGATGGCGTGATGCTAGATAATAGTTTGCACCAAGTTTCAGAGATTAGTTCCCGACTAATAATTTAATCTGTAGAAGTTTGATATACTACGCCATACGCACGGTTATTTTACGGATAAAATTAAATGTTGTTTCACAGCACAGGCTTTGGAGAAAAATGTCATCCAGAATTAGGAACACTTCATTGTTTATGACTTTAACGAATCACTTTTTATGTTATCTTGCTAAAGATATATTTTAATTGCATGACTATATTATGTGAATACATGAATTATTTTCTTGTATACAAACCTTGTCCTAACAATCACGATCACAAAAGAAATATCCAATTTGATGTATTCGATCGAAATTTATGCGTGTACATACATTTCAGCGATTCATTTTTATTTATATAGATATGGATTAATAGGATTCTTGTGCTTGTATGCTGAAATGATTTAATAGATTACAGGCGAATCCACGGCCGTGAATGTATCATAAACAATCTAGTAAACGATAATCTGTTCAATAAAAGTCTAATTCAGCTAGTTTGCTCTTCGTGGTGTCAAAACCACGAAGAGCAAATAAAAATGGATATTCTGGCTCCTCATCATGCTAGTAATAATTTTGGAGCTTTTTGGAAGCATACAAAGAGGTTGAACAGTAGGCCGGGCCTCCCTGTGTCCGTCAATGGAGAGAGCGATCCAACACGTATTGCTGACCTCTTTAGGGATCATTTCAGGGTGACCTCACAGCTGGGTCCGTCTCTGTCAGTGCCGGATGCTTTGGACCGGCGTGATCTGAGTATCAGATTCTCGGCGAAGGAAATTAAACATGTTATAAGTAAAATGTCCAAAGGAAAATCTCCTGGTCATGATGGTCTAAGCATTGAACACCTTAAATATGCGGGCCCACATCTACCTAGTGTGTTAGCAATGTTTTTTAATCTTTGTGTCAGTCATTCTTATTTGCCTAAAGAGATGACGAAAACTATCGTTGTACCTATTGTTAAGAATAAAACGGGTGACATTGCGGATCGAAATAATTATAGACCCATCTCCTTGGCCACTGTGGTAGCAAAAGTGCTTGACAGTCTATTTCGGACACAGCTTAATAAATACATCAAGTTGCATGAGAATCAGTTCGGTTTTCGACCGGGCTTGTCTACAGAAAGCGCCATACTGTCACTGAAATAGGCTGTCAGGTATTACAATGACAGGAAAACGCCTGTATACGCGTGCTTCCTCGACCTATCAAAGGCGTTTGATCTGGTTTCCTACGATATTCTTTGGATGAAGTGTAAAAAAGAGGGAGTACCTCAAGAGCTGATTAACACTCTCAGGTATTGGTATGGAGACCAGATCAATCAGGTTCGATGGGCGGGGGTAGTGTGTGAACCGTATGGATTGGAGTGTGGAGTGAGACAGGGGGGGTTGAGTTCACCTATCCTCTTCAATCTTTACATCAACGAACTGATCGAGACACTCAGCAGGGAGCGCGTTGGCTGTTACATTGACGGAATATGTATTGTATTAACAACATCAGCTATGCTGATGATATGGCTCTGCTGAGTGCCTCGATCTGTGGTCTCAGACGACTGATTGCCATCTGTCAAGAATTTGCACAGCGTCACGGATTAGCTTATAATGTAAAGAAGAGCGAAATCATGGTCTTTGGGGCCGGCGATCGATGCTCGACAGTTATTCCTCCAGTCAAACTCTATGAGACATCATTAACGAGAGTACACAAGTTTAAATACCTCGGGCATTTATTGACCGCCGACCTTAGAGATGATGAGGACATTGAACGGGAGCGGAGGGCGCTGTCCGTCAGAGCTAACATGCTGGCTCGCAGGTTTGCACGTTGTGCCTTACCAGTTAAAATAACTTTGTTCCGTGCATACTGCACCTCTTTTTACACGTGCAGCCTCTGGGCTAACTATACTCAAGGAGCGTACAGCGCTCTTCGTGTTCAATACAATAACGCGTTCCGGGTCCTAGTGGGGCTGCCCCGGTATTGCAGCGCATCAGGGATGTTTAACATAGTCTTAAGAATGATTGTTACTAACACTATGAGTCATGTTGCTTGATTAAATAAATATATTATTATTATATATTATTATTATTATAATAAAGCAAAATATAATAATGTACAATTCTGATCTGAATTAATTAACTCATTTTTTATGTCCAGTAGTGGAATATTAAAATGAAGACTGTTTTAAAATGCATTCCACATTATTTACAAAATTAGTTGTTTCCATTAATCGGAAAGTGTTTTTTCTTGGCTATTGTGTGTGCTAGTAGTATCGAAGTGTTAGTGTGTGTGTGTTATCGAAGTGATTTAACTTAGATTAGTTAACTAAAATGTACTTATATTCGTATGTTTATTGTTAACTACAAAATATATCAATTTAGAAAATCAAATACCTAATATTTAAATGTTTTTGGACTGTGTTGCATGACTTAAGGTATCTTAATTAAAATTTTTAGAAAATATTATCTGGCCTCTTGACTAAACACGACTTCTTGTTTCAGTAGATTAAGTTTAAATTTTTTGCTACAGGTTTTCTGAACCCGCGCTCAGACGACTTCCCTCGATCCCCTGCGAACTACGGCCTCATGGACCAGATCGCAGCTCTGCATTGGATCAAAGAGAATGTGGCAGCTTTCGGTGGGGACCCCACCAACGTGACTTTAATGGGTCATGGGACCGGAGCTGCTTGTGTGCATTTCTTATTGACTTCCTTGGCTGTGCCAGAAGGTGAGCCTTTGAAATGTTATATTGACTAGCTAAATCGTGAGACAAAAATTAGTGTAAACAATTTTGTTTTCTACAAATCTTCAGATTATCAATAGAGTTACTAAGCAGAGCATTGGTATCAACATTATATAATTTCAACTATCATAAAAAAATAACAAAAAAAACATCGAAAATAAATGGTTGAATTTTCATAATACAATAATGTTTTCCTAGCCGATAACGGCCACGGTGGCCAGTCTCAACGGAGACCAGCCAACTACGCAAGAGATATTATAGTGCACAAGTGTGTGCGCAAACACAGGTGCACTCTATGTTCCCTCTCTCTCATAATCCGATGGGACGGTTAACCGACACGACTGGGGAGAGATCAGGCGCAGGACAGACAGCTTTACGTGCTCTCCGAGGCGCGGGGGTTCAGACCCGAACTTCCAAACTCAGAGCTGTTATTAGGTATTTCTATAATCAGAACAAGTAAAATGTTAACAAAAACCGACTTCAAGGTTCGACTCGATTTCTCTTAGATGCCATTATCAGATCTTAGTGTCCTTATCATGGTACCACCGTTGGGATATCCCCTTTCCATTAAAAAAAGGGTTAATCATAATCGGTTCATAAACGACGAAGCTATCTGCGAACACACATAAAATAAAAAATAAATATATACGGTTGAATTGAGAACTGAGGCTCCATTTTTTAAGTCGATTAAAAACTCAATAACACTTTTGGCCCTTCCATTGATTCGAACCTGAGACCGAGTTTTTTTTTTCATAATATAGTTTTACTTAATATGATAACAATAATGCTGGCTATAATAACTACCAAAGAATGGTACCCATATCACTTATTGTAGCCAGCATTATTGTATTATTATGTATGGCTAATAGTTATTAGCCATCTACACCGGACTGATACTGTATAATCTTTCTATAGATGAATAATAAACTATAGCAGACACAGGTACTAGTAAAGCCTACAACTAACAAACCTTTATAGGCCATCCAAACAGCAAGCTAGTTTTCGATAAGCTACCGAAACATATATTCCCAAACATTATCCCTAAAATATTTACACAACCATCAACGGAACACGATGCTGGCAAAACTTTGGCACTATCCTTCAGGAGATACTGCACATTGAATCCCCATTAACCTCACAGTCTCATGCATAAGCGCTGTGTAAGACGTTTGGCACCGAACTAACGTTAATAGCACTTTGGTACGGCACTTTTGCGTGTCATGTTTTGAAGTGTTTGCTCTTCTTGAAATTTCAAGTAAAACGACCGATGAATTTTAGTTTAAATATGTGATAGGGCTTGTTTTCCACTAATCGGTATTGCATAGATTTGAAAATAACATGTCCCCACTTTATATGTACTTCACTCAACTCTATTCATTAATAGACACTATATTTCTATTTATGAAATAATAATAATAATATAGGCACGAAATGGAGTTCACAAGAATAAAACGTTAACATTTTAATGTCTGATATTGGAGAACATTGCGAGTGAAACAAAAGCTTGTTAAAACCAAAACAGTAATAATAATTATACATCTCTACTTTCATGTTTAGTTCAAAGAGATTAAAAAAACTTTCAGTAAACATTAATGAGTTGTAATTATAGATTAGATACACCAATCATTTTAACCGACTTCCAAAAAGGAGGAGGTTCTATGTTCCACTGTATGTTTTTTTTTTTTTTGTTTTTTTTTTTTTGATAAAATAACAGTGGCACTTGAAAATTTAATGACCACGACCGAATTCCCACTGCTATCCTACAAAGATTATAAACGCGAATGTTTGTAAGTATGAATGGATGGATGGATGGATGTTTGTTACTCTTTCACGCAAAAACTACTAACGGATTTGGATGAGACTTTACAGTCATATAGCTTATACATCAGAATAACACATAGGCTACTATTTGCCGCGATAACCGACATATACGCGGGCGGAGCCGCGGGCAACAACAAGTGTTGAATAATTTATCTATGCCATGTATTTATAACTCAAGCAATATTGTGGGCAACAGCTTGCACACTGTTTACCTTTCATGTAATATTAACACTATTGTACCTGAATATCTGACTTTTGAAAATAGTGGTCTTGAGTTTCTTTGCCAGTATTCTTCTCATAAGGCTCTACGCATTTTGGAAACTGGAAGCTATGGATCGACACAAGCATGCAGTGGATTTTGGTGTTTTCACTTAGTTTACCTAGACAATATTGCGTAATACAAGCAGATGCTGTGGTGTCTTTTTGAGTCGATCTATGATTTTTAACTGTAGCTTCGATTTAACGTTCATAAATGTCACTTAGTGTCTTAATCGAATAATTGATTTTGAATTTGAATTTGTGTATGCGTTAAAACCGTTACAATTACTTATTTTTGTCACAATTGTTAAGATTAAATCTCAAGGAATTCAAACAGCGGTACTGAAAATCAAGCCTACTGGCATTAGACTTAAGTCAGATTTTACATTAAAACTTCAACGATATTTGATACATCTAGTAAAGGACTCATTCCTACAGTTTTGTCTATATTATGTATGGATTTTAAATTACATTAGTATGTTTATCAACAGTCTAGTTTTTACAGCATAGACTCGACTCATATTGTATATAATTATCTTTAAGAATAATCTCAACGAAAAATAGTACATAAAAATGTATCATCTTAAAATCCACCGCATAGAATAAACTGCTAAATTTTCCCGCAACAATACACTTTAGTTGACTACCGCTATGTATTGCTCTGTAAGCTGCTCCACTCAGCAATATAAGTGGTACTTTTACTAGTCATCCTGTGTAAACTTAAGTTGTTTGAACAATATTTGTGTACTACAATACTTACCGTATTATATTAGGTTGGATGATTCGCTTTATATAAGGGAGATTAGTAACAGTGGTCACAAAATTAAAAATGTTTTTGGGTATACGTTATCTTTAAAGTGGTATATATACCTTATTTATTTACTGCATTTAGAGAATTTAATTATTTGAGTTATGGAATCAGGCGTTACTTTGCGGAAATCCATGACATTAAATGCTATGAAATATATTTAGCTTTAATTCCGCGAGACAAATATCCAGGTCTGAAAGCAGCACACAAATCCCACCGTCATGCATACTCACATGCACATATGGGTATCATGCATATGCACACATACAAAACAAGTGAGAAATAATTAGCATGCCATGTAACCAAACCTATACTCGACACGTGTTTCGCCCCTCCACGGGGCATCCTCAGGAGATGTTGACTCGTCGAGCGTTTGAGCTCGAATGAGCTAGTTTTAGTATTTATTTATAGTGGTAGTAATGGGTAAGTAAGAAAAATAAATCGAACCCAATAAATTGGTGATATCAGATCTTCGAATTTAAAGATTTTTCTATCGAAAAGTAGGTAAAATTAATGGTTTGGTACGCAAATTTTTTATAATATGTCGCCAAGATTTCATCTTTCTATTCAGTTGTAATCTTGGAGAATTTAACAGCAGAACGAATATGTTTTCTTGGACTGTCTTGTACTAACTTAGTCTTTAACATTTTTTTCATCAGATGAGGTACAAAACACATACCTATTTAGAAATGACAAAGTACGAGAGAATAGTGACTGCCTCGTTGGTCTCGCGGTTGGCGTGTGCGACTGCTGATCATGAGGTCTCGGGTTCGATTCCCGGGTCGGATCAAATGTTTGTATGATCTGCAAATATTTGTTTCGGAGTTTGGGTGTTAGCTATGTATAATATATATGTATTTACAAGTCTATTACTCTTAGCACAAGCTCTGCTTAACTTGGGACTAGATGGCGTTGTGAGTTAGATGTCCGAAATAGTTAAATATATATTTAATTTTAAGAGCATAGAAGCAAACTGAGAGCTTATTGTGTTTTCAACTGAGAGTATCTTCTATAATATTAACTACGTCTATACGCTATCATCAATGTATATTAGTTAAGGTAGAACCCTGTGAACAAAACTGTAGCGAGTCAAAGTTGTGACCCAGTTATAATTTAGTTATCGACGACTCTCAACCTAACTTTCTCATCAGAAACTAAGTGGGTTAATGTCGCGTTTAGTTGAAGCTTAAAATTAAACTCAATATGTACTTGTAAATGTTGAAAGCTCCATGCGTAATCCTATGTTTTCCATAGCTTATTATTTACTATAATTATTGTATTAATGAAACTTAGTTTATTATTGATATTAATGGAAGTTAGGATAATGTATACAGTATAGGAAAAAGACTCAAGTTAATTAAAACTTGAGTTTTTGTTAACTTGTTTTTAGGTTCTAAGTTTGGTTTTTATTCTGAAGATAAAGGAAATATTTTAATGATAATTATGTTACAAATATTTTGATGAATGCTTATCATAGTTAGCTCAAGGTTGCTCATGTTTGAATAAAATTAGAAAATTTTGCAAAAAAAACAGACTTAGAAGAACTATACCAAAAATTCGGTTCACCCATTCTAAAATGCTGAGGTAAAAACATTTTAAAAATACAGTCGAATTGAGAACCTCCTTCTTTTTTTGAAGTCGGTTAAACATACCAAACAGCCGCACCTTATTTGACATGCTCATATTGATACAAGCCTTAATTTTTTGCTAAGATGTTTAATATAATGTTCGGAATTCCATTACTCCAGTTACTAGTCGCCGTTGTCTCTTCACAAA
This sequence comes from Diaphora mendica, assembly GCA_949125395.1. Lineage (NCBI taxonomy): Eukaryota > Metazoa > Arthropoda > Insecta > Lepidoptera > Erebidae > Diaphora > Diaphora mendica. Next base: position 31,070,962 of record OX421314.1, read on the forward strand.
TCTATAAAGTCATATCTCGCCATAACTTAAGTTTAATTTTAGTAGGGTCTAGGAACCTTTTAAATATTTACATATTCTATATCAAGAACTTTACAGAATTATGAACGCAATACGAATATGCAAACAAAAAGCAATCACACCAAACGAGTGCATTATAGGAAGTTTTGAAATCTTATTTGCGATATAGATTAAGAAAAACAATGGTATGTAGATCTAATTTACAAACTTTGTAAATGTAGATGCAGACATGTTATGTACAATATTAGGATTTTGAACTTTTTTGCAAAACAAGACCAGAAAATTATGGGAAACATTTCAATAAGGTAGCTACGGCAAAAATAGAAATATCAATATGGGATTTCACAAACTTTTCAGCTGTCATGCCAGATTAACTAATAAACATAGCGTATGTATTATGACTTTTATAATATACATGTATGTTCAAGCAAAGCAAGCTCTCAAACTGTAAGAGGACTATGTAATGCTAAGTTAAATCAATCACAATAGTAAACTATTACAATATGGAAGATGCAATATTTTTATTTTTGCTTTCTTTTGAATAAATTTTATGTAGAATAGACCACGAGTATAATAAAAAATTATAATACTTTAATTTATTGCCAAATATTGCAGTTTTAAACTGACAGTTTCAAGTTCGGGCGCAAACGGCGCACAATTTCGATGACGTCATCTGTGTATGTCACTGGCCGTGTTTGTTCGTCGATTGCTCGTGCTGGCTTTCGTAGTTCCTTAAAGTTAAGAATCTCGTGATATTTTTTTAAATAGATAGATGCACAAGCCACTATAAATGTGTACTACACATCATCACTTCGAAACGCCACTAATATTCCGAAAAAAGCCGCGACCACAGCAATAGGGCAACCAGCAGCATTTTTACAGCCTCCTGCCAGCCGCGGGCTCGCCCGCGTCTATTTCGGTTACCGGTAGAAAGACAGACAGAGTTACTTTCGAATTTATAATATTAGTATGGATGAACGGCTATATGGATATTAAGATTATGTTTTGACAGAAGTTTTTTTAATTTTATTGTTAAACTACTTGAGTCTTCCCTATTTGATGTAGTAGTACTTAAACATGTAAACCAACGTATAGAAATTTGTACGTAACAACCATACGTATAAACACCATTGGCTTGACACATTATTAAATATCATTACTAAATCTACGACCCATTGAAATGATGAGCTGTATAGCGAACTTATATAGATGATTAAAGACACGGTGATACAAGTAGTATAGTTACTTGTAGGTGAGATGTATAACACGAAGGATTGTAGCGACTGTAGTATATTTATTGTCAGGAGCTCAAGGCTCCTGTATACTCTTGGTGTTACATGGTAACGTGTGTCGGGAGTAAGGCACTAAGTAAGTAAGTGTGTACATACTAACAGCATTTATATGCAATACCATTCATATACTCACGTCTCATCTCGACGCGATAAGGAATGTCTGAATCTACGTGATCGATAAATATATGCTGACATCTGCTGGTCAGGCTTATCTATGTATAATTTCTATTAATTAAACAGTATGACTATATAGCAATCTATATAGGAATAAGCTGCTAAAGCAATTTTAAATATCAATAAATAGCAGAACAAAGCCGTTGCTTCCGAGGCCACAACATACGGAAGTAATTTTGAGTTCAGCACCCGCCCAAGGCTCGCGCGGCATACTTGATGAAGGGAACAAAACAATTTGGCAGGCCAAACTTTGAAAACTAAAACAATTTTTACACTCCACGCGGTTTAATATTACAACTATTTTACGTTGCCAACATTTTTAGATTGACTTTTGAAACTTAGTGTAAAATAAAAGCTCGTAATTTTTAGTTTATTTTGTTATGGAAACATTTTAAATATGATAATTTTAATTGAATATAATACTGTAGTATACAGCAAACGATGTCGAATTTCAACCATTTTGAATATATTATTTTATTTCATAAGTAATATCAAAGACCGAAATACACCACCGTATCGTGTAGTCATTTTATTGTATAATATTTAGAGCACATGAGCACTTGTAATTCTTTAGATGCAGGCTTTAGTAGTGGATGGTAGTTATATGCTTATAAATGATTCACATATTCAAATACTCCTATTAGATAAAATGTGTGTGTATAATAATTATAATGACCTGTCGCCGTACACTGCTAAACGAAGGTCTCTCCTAAGGAACGCAAACTATTCTATCGCGGTCTTGCTCAGTCACCAGCCACTTTCTTCAAATGGTCAGTCCATCGTACTACATGGCGCCCTACACTACATTTGCCTAATCGTGGTTTCCACTCCAGCACATTTTGGCTCCAGTGACCATCGCTTTATCTGGAGACATGACAAGCCCATTTCCACTTCAGTGTACTGATTCTCCGTGCAATGTCGGTCTAGTTCTCGGTCAATATTAATTAAAATCATTTATACATGCGCCATTTCTTCCTTTCTGTTTATTCCGATCCCATTTTGTTACGAGCGACAATGAAGTTACGCCAAAAACGAAACGCAAGAATACTAGTCAATACAATTGAAGAGACACCTGAGGAAATTCGGTCATGCTGCAGATAAAAGTTGCACAATCCGGCCATTGTTAGCGAAAATATTGTTAAATTCATCTCGAAAAAAATACTGTTCATTGAATTTCAAATTACGAGGATACGAGCTATTTGGTTATTCAGATATTCATGCATCTCTTTTGTTCGTAAATGCCTATCTGTATACTTAATATGCTTTATGAATTATGGGTAAACTTTTACTATCCTTTATAAATATTGATTTATTTATTTTTATTTTGCCTTTCTTAATTATTGTTTGTATTTTCAAATAAATCAACTAAATTAGGAAGTTTAGTTGATTTGCAACTTTTATTTAAAGTAATAACTCTACGCGTATTGATAGTTGCAGTTGTTAACATGTGCTCTTGAAGTATATGAATCTATTATCATCGTCCAATGGGTTTTCTTCTTAAATATTCCTTTATCACTTTCAAAATTTTGTTTAGGGAATAAGCCATATATTAACGAAATTATAGTCATACTAGTTGTTGCCCGCGGCTCCTCCCGCGTATATGTCGGTTATCGTGGCAAAAAGTAGCCTATGTATTATTCTGATGTATAAGCTATTTTACTGTGAAGTTTCATCCAAATCCGTTCAGTAGTTTTTCAGTCAAAGAGTAACAAACATCCATCCATCCATCTATACTTACAAAATTTCGCGTTTATAATAATAGTATAGACAAGTTGTTGCCCGCGGCTCTACCCGCATGTATGTCGGTTATCGCGGCAAAAAGTAGCCTATGTATTATTCTGATGTAAAAGCTATATTACTGTAAAGTTTCATCTAAATCCCTTCAGTAGTTTTTCAGTGAAAGAGTAACAAACATCCATCCTTCCATCCATACTTACAAACTTTCGCGTTTATAATATTAGTAGGGTTCTTTTAATCGAAGTCCATCCATGTTTGCTTTGGTCGTCATTTACCTTGTGTATACGAATTGGTAGTATACATTTTACACCACTGTTAACAGTAAAAAAAATAGATAACAATCGTATCCTAAAGAGTATGATATTCATCTTAAGTAGTGAACATATTATAATTCCTAGGTCTAGAATTTCCCAAATATTTTATTCAGCCTAAAGAGACAAAAAATAATGAATCTAATCCCATACCATTGTTCTCTGAGAATGTGCGATATTAAACCAAATTTCGCTCTTTATTTCGTACTACGTAAGAAAAAATATGTAACAATTTAAACTCTGCGTCAGCTGGCTGTAAAACAACGGACTGTTTCATATGATTTAGCTTTAGTCTCTGACTAAGGCAGTTAAAAGTACGCATTGTTTGATTAGATGAATCTTAGAATACCTACCTACCTAAAAGTCCAGAAAAAAGACATTATTTTTTCATGAACATTAGTTTTGAAATTCTCAGTTTTACACAGCAAACAAACTATAAACAAGATAGGTTTTCAACCGACTTCAAAAAGGAGGAGGTTCTCAATTCAACTGTATTTTTTTTTTATGTTTGTTACCTCATAACTTTCGGCTGGGTGAACCGATTTTGATGATTCTTTTTTTATTTGAAAGCTGGTGTTTCCCGAATGGTCCCATTTAAATTTGGTCCAGTTCTGACATGTCATCCATGAGAAATCCATATAAGTCTTCAATTTGCATTATGTATGTACGCGACAAATTAACGAATAACTCAATATTCCCCTATGGTCCCATTTAAATTTGGTCCAGATTGAAGTCGGTTTTTCTTTTTGTTAAAATTTGTGATTATTCATTCATAGAAACTACTATGGAATATCTGATTACGTATAACATTGTCGATAGAACTATGCCTTGAGCTATAACTTGATGGCCTAGTGATTTAATAGTCACCACACCGTTTCCTACTTCGCCAAGTGTCGTGGGTTCAAATCCCACGTAGGACAACACTTTGTGTTTGCCACAAATTGTTGTTCTGAGTCTGGGTGTTCTTTGTGTCCGTTTCATGTATGTTTGTAAAGTCCCCCGCGACACAGGATTTATTCCTAGTGCGGGAGTTGTCTTTAAAAAAAAGGGGGGATTAATTAAATGTCATTAATTCAGAGTGTACATAATTCGAGCGCAAGCTCATGGAATACATTTTGTAAGGCAAACTAAAAAGAAACGTCTTAATCCATATTATACATTTCAAAATCTTTAGTTTTTTTTTAAAATTTTATGGATTCCCTGGTCTTTTTAACTTGAATATGTTTGATGTGCAATATATATCTGTATTTCGATAAATGATTAAGGTATAAATTTCATATTCCTTGGATTTTAACGATTTCATGTTGTACTTTAGCAAAAATCACATATTGACTTATTAATTGCCGTGTACCTTACTATATTTAATTCTTTTAATCATACTAATATTATAAACGTGAAAGTTGGATGGATAGATGGATGTTTGTTGCTCTTTCACGCAAAAACTACTGAACGGATTTGGATGAATCTTTACAGTAATATAGCTTATACATCAGAATAACACATAGGCTACTATTTACCGCGATAACCGACATACACGCGGGCAGAGCCGCAAACAAAAAGTAGTCTATAATAATAATGCGTTTTAAAATATATAAACTTACATTAAATACTCTGATAATATTCAAACAAAAACCTATGAAACAAACAATAGATGAAAATAGTAGTCGCTTAGAGAGTCTAATACCGTCCTACAAGTTAACAATAGCGATGTACATAGTATTCGTAACAGAGTATTATTATGTAGATGTTCACATTATCTGTGGATGACAGGCGGTCGCAAGGTTAGAGTGGTACTAGCTACTAGTAACGCTATCTGTGTTACGATAGCTGAAACTGTTACTGTGTCGCCTGTATCATACTAGTGCAATTTAGTAGGGACGTGACTACGAGAATATCAGGTTATTCTGGTAAAGTTCCTTACTTATTATTGGCACATCATAGGGCATTTTATAGAAAAATATAACAATATACGTTTCTACTCACCCTTTTATATATGCTTACATATTATTAAATACTCATATTTTGTCAAATATATTTTTTACTACTTCATAAGCTGTCAATATTTTTTCTAATAATTGAAGATAAATTAAATAAATAAGTATTTAAATAAATAAACATTTCGGACATCTAACACACAACGCCATCTAGTCCCATGCTAAGCAGAGCTTGTGTTATGGGTACTAGACAACTGATACAAATACATATATTCTTTTTTTTGTAAATACATACATATTATACATAGAAAACACCCAAACTCCGAAACAAATATTTGTAGATCATACAAACATTTGGTCCGACCCAGGAATCAAACCCGAGACCTCAAGATCAGCAGTCGCACACGTCAACCGCGAGACCAACGAGGCAGTCCCAAATTACACCCAGATACAGCTCAAATCATCATTCGGGTTACAAAATATTTGTTCATCATTATTCATCAACAACCCATAACGTCCCACTGCTGGGCTCGGGTCTCCTCTCAGGAGAGGGTTAAGGCCATACGTCCCCACGCTGGCCAAGAGCAGGTTGGGGACTGGCAAGACAACGTTGTGGCTACATTATCTTGTCGTTGGATGTTTTTAAGCCGCCCAAAGGCCTCCAACTAAGCTTCACGACCGTTATCATATGATAACAACCAGGACCGACTGCTTAACGTGACCTCTGAATCACGGAGACGCTCATGGTAACATGCCACTAGCGGTCACCCATCCAGGTACTGACCGCGCCGTCGTTGCTTACCCTCGGTGATTGTTTCTGATGACTGAGCGCAACTGGGCTATGAGCGGAAATATTTGTACTCTGTAAGAACTCACGAATTCAGCAGTCAGAATCGCTATCCACTACAGTAGACAAATAGGCTCGTGCAGAACCGTATATTCTAGCATTGTATAAAAATGGATTGCCATATGAACCTATAGCCTTTTACTAGCAATAAATAATGAATGAATAGAAAGCAATCAGAGCATTAATTATGATGGTGTAGAAATTTAAAAAGTGGTTATAAAAGCTATTCATTGGACGAGCGACTGAGCGTGGTTTTTGTTCAGAGTCAACATGAATAAAATATTGATCTTTGATTTCTGTTATCTAATAACTAACTATAGCTTTTTTTTAAAATAATTTCTACATGATTGTTTTTAATGAAATAACTTCTCTTAGCCTTATGATTAACATTATTGTTGCACTTTAAAGCTATTGCAGAGCTTTTATCGCGAGCTTTGAGGACTTTGAGCGTGGCGACCGAATCAAGATATTCCGTAACGTAACGTATAATATCATTGTGGTTGGTTCATTTTATGTTATGTTGCTATTAAGTGGTAACTGGATAGTGACGTCAAATCGAGCCACTCTCGGAATGCGAGATCTTGTTACCTTAGACCAGGGGTCACCAAATGGCGGACCGCGGTCCGGATCCGGACCGCCAACCTATCTTGTGCGGACCTTGTTGAATTTCATTTTTTCCGCGCTATCTTTGCTACCTTCGACTCACCAACGAATGACGCGGAGCGCAAGATCAGCAAACTGTTGCGTTAATTAAAGGCTCGAATATAAAACGACATTATGAGACCAAACACAAATCATTTGCCGCCAATTTTCCACTTGGCAGTAACCTGCGTAAATCAAAAATTGCAAGTTAATAAGCTTGACAATAGTCAAGCTACGTATCTTCAACTCAAATCATGAGTCGTTCAATGACTGAGCAGGAAAAATGTGGTGAGGCTTCTTTACGTATTTCTTGGATTCTAGCTAAGCTATATATAGCATATGAAACCATTCACCGATGCTGGCATAGTCAAGGAATGCATGCTGGAGGCAGGCAATGTTTTGTTTGACAACAGAAAAGACGTTGTTGAAACTATTCGACGGATTCCGTTATCTGCGAGTACTAACTCAAGAAACCCACACGTTTTGGCAGAAGAAAATCATTGTGATGTGAAAGTGCAGTTAAATAATTCCGACTACTATGCCTTGGCTATGGATGAATCATGTGACATTACTGATAAAGCACAACTGGTTATTTTTGTACGCTTCTTGGACAAAATGAGAGAAACTTTTGTTGAAGAGCTATTGGTTATTTTACCGTTAACTGGAAGAACAAAAGGAGAAGACATGGTCGAAGCGATGATGGATTATTTCGTTAAAAATGAGATAGACTTAAAAAAGCTTTTATCAGTAACTACCGACGGTGCACCAGCGATGGTTGTGTCCAAAAAAGGATTAGTTCACCTACTGAGCACCAATGCAAAATGTAATGAAAACTTGATTTCCTATCACTGTATCATTCATCAAACTGTGCTTTGCTGCAGACTCAATCCTAATCTTGAGAGAATAATGCAAGGAGTGATGAAAATAATAAACTTTCCTCGTGCAAAATCAGCACTGAGACATCGTGAATTGAAAATACTTCTTTACGAAGTGGACGCTCAATATGACGATCTGTTGCTGCATAATAATGTGAGATGGTTAAGCAAAGGCAGTGCTTTACAACGATTCTTCACCATTTTAGAAGACTTAAAGACATTTCTTTTCAACATTGATCAGACATCAGCAAACCCCCACTTAAGTTTTTTTAGCGATAAAGAAAACGTAACTTAACATCGCTTTCCTATCAGATATTTTTAAACACATCAATGATCTGAACCTTAAACTTCAAGGCAAAGAAAAGCTTGTATGGGAGCTCCTGGCAGAAGTAAAAAGCTTTTTACGAAAACTCGATCTTTTCAACATCGATGTTAATAACGAACGCCTGCACTTTCCTAATTTAAAAAAAATCAGCAGTGACAACGAGCTTGACGTCGGTCAATACAACACGTTCTTTATGAATCTTAAATCAGAATTTGAAAACAGATTCGCAGAATTAAAAAAAAATGAGAATGTCGTCGACATCCTCAGTAACATTTACTCTCTGCATCCTGGTGATGAATGGAGCAATGAAGCTGCAAATGTTTTCGGGAGTAATAAAGCTGCTGTTCAAATGGAAATGATCGATTTCCAAGAATGAATTTCAAGAATTTCATGAGTTTTGGATAAAATTTGTTTGTCCTAATTAATATTCAGAATTTAAAAAAAAAGGCCTTGAAACTTCTCACTTTGTTTGGGTAAACATATGTTTGTGAAGCAGCATAAAATAATGTTCCGAAACATATTCTTTTTAATTATTCAATAATAATGTATCTACATACATTTATATAGTACAGTTTAGGGTGGTTTTTTTCTTTCCGGACCGCGACGATCATGTTATTTAAAAAAAGGACCTCTAATGAAAGTAATTGGTGACCCCTGCCTTAGACCATGAATATGTCAACAGCCGGCCGCGCAGGCGTATTGAAATACGTCAAGGAAGATTTTTTGCCTTGGACACGAAGATTTGTTATGTCATAAATGTATAAAATTATTCATGGTAGCCATACAACTACTGCGTAAATGAAAAATAAATAAATAATTATAATTGCATAAGTTGATAAAAAATGCTGTGCAATAGCTTTATCGCGGCAGTCCCCGAGTGCCACACGTCTTTTTTTTCTATAGGAGTTTAAAGATGGAGATTTTATTTTAACTACTTTTTCATAATTCTAAATTTCACCATTAATAATGTATCTCGTAAAAACTATGTATTGCTATGTTTTTTTATAAATCGAATCGGTTTACATTATTTTATACTTCTAAAAGTCTAGATACGGTGATTACAGCTAAACGTTGATCGATCAGTTGGTGTTGATTGTCCAGTCAGTTCTTATTATATTCTCTAAAGGGTTCTGATGCTTTTCTATCCTATAGATTCTTTTAAAGATGAAAAAGAAGGAAGAAGGTAAATTGGATTAACTATTTAGGACTAGTGACTTGACGCTCAAGTAGATAATATTACCAATCGGGGATGGGGAATTAAGGATTAGGTTGCGGCAGCTTGAAAGACTAAGTACCATAACTATATTTCTGCTGCACGGTTGGCCTAGTTGTTTAAGTGGTCGCCACGCCGCTTTCTACTGCACCATGTGTTGTGGGTTCAAATCCTACACGGGACAACACTTTGTGTGATCCACAAAATGTTGTTCTGAGTCTGGGTGTTCTTTGTGTCCGTTTCATGTATGTGTGTAAAGTCTCCCGCGAAACAGGATGTATTTCGAAATGCGAGAGTTGTCTTTAAAAAAAAATAGTATAATTTTACAAACCACTATGACATAAATGCTATTATTCGACCTAATAAACTTAAATGTCTTCTCAGTAGATTAGGACACTGTAAGACTATTTTGTATGTTATGAAGCTATCGAAGTAATCAAACTGACAAACATATGTAACGATTAAACAGAAACCAGACAGTTCGGATTTTTGGTAATTATATAAAGCTGAAGAGTTTGTTTGTGTGTTTGAACGCGCTAATCTCAGGAACCGCGGGTCCGATTTAAAAAATTCTTTCAGTGTTGGATAGTACCTTTATCGAGGAAGGCTATAGGCTATATATCATCACGCTAAGACTGATAGGAGCTGAATACTAAAGAAGAATGTTATAAAAACGGGGATTTTTTTTACGCTACGGGCATTAAGTGACGTAAACGACGTTGCGTGGGTCAGCTAGTGCCCCATACATCTGTATAAACATCTTTTTCTTACTATTGGCCTCTCTTTTCTGAATGTGCTTCTTTTTTTTTTTTTTTTATATTTGGCCCGCCAAAATGACTCTACTCTGCCTGATGGAAAGCATAAGCAGAATCCAAGAGTGGTGGTCACCATGCTCACTGCGAATGCAGACAATGCAGCATGGTGACCCACACCATGGCGGCCTAGTGATGCTACTGCATCTTTTAGTCTAGTCAACAAGTATGGAACTTGTTGACTAGACTAATTGGGCCTCCGGTCTCGCACTCACCAACGAAACACGACAGCATGCTGTCATTTTGCGTTGATTTTCTGTGCGATGGTAGTACCGCCCCGGTCGAGCCGGCCCGTACGTGCTGAAATCAGCGTGGCTCTACTACCTTCAAAAGTACTACCTTCAGTAAACTACCTATTTTCTCAATCTTTAAATTAACTGATTGACGGTAATAGATTTTTCCCGTATGATAAAAGTGTTAATACACCTTTGGCTACCTCTTTTTGGGTGCAAGTGTGAATGTATAGATGCATGTGTCATTTATAAAAAAATATCACGAAATATACTAAATTGGCTGATATAAAGCGCATTTCCTCAGTGGTAAACACGCGCGATATTTCATCAGTTTGATAAGTGAGTATAAATTCCTTCCTTAATGGAATATTTCTAACACATATCATAAGAAGTTTAAACGTGCTGTGAATTGATGTACAAAATTTTTATATCAAGACATAACTGAATTACTTTTATGATAGGATTATATTTTGAAATCAAATAAAAAAATCAATATGAAATAATATATTAGGAGACCAAACATTATGAGATAGTAAAAAAGTGGCCAAGTATGAGTCGGACTCGCCCATGAAGGGTTCCGCAGCAGCAAGTAACATAATATAATTTTTATTTTATTTTTGTATTTGTGTTGATTGAATGAAAGGTAAATTGCAGTTTATGATTTATGACGTATTAAAAAAAAATACTTACTAGATTTCGTTCAAACCAATTTTCGGTGGAAGTTTGCATAGTAATGTACATCATTATATTTTTTTAGTTTTATCATTCTCTTATTTTAGAAGTTACACATTTGACCACTTTGGAAGTGTCTCTCGCGCAAACTATTCAGTTTAGAAAAAAGTGATATTAGAAACCTCAATATCTTTTTGGAACACCTGTCCATAGATACCACACACGTATGTGTTTGATGAAAAAAAAAAATTAATTTCATTTCTAAGTATGGGGACCACCAAAATTTATGTTTTTTTCTACTTTTGTGTGAAAATCTTAATGCAATTCGAAGAATATATCTAGTTACCAAGTTTCAACATTATAGTTCTTATAGTTTCGGAAAAAAGTGGCTGTGACATACGGACGGATAGACAGACGGACAGACAGACAGACAGACATGACGAATCTATAAGGGTTCCGTTTTTTGCCTTTGGCACGGAACCCTAAAAAGGATTATCATTATTAGCTTCAATTTCATAAAAAGACGAGTAAAAATAGAACAAAAAAATTCGACTCATCGTCTATCGAAACAAATTCAAGTAACTTTCAACTGACCTAGTTGAATGCTATAAAAAAAAACTTCGTTTAAAAAAACCGACTTCAAAAACTAAAAAGTATAAAATAACTTCATTTGTATGTGCTACCTATTCATAGATTTGAAGTCAGTGCCAAGCCAATGGAATAGTAGGTACCACACTCGCTATATTTCGAGACGAACGTCAACGACGCTTCGGTTGTTTTGTTCAACGCGAAGAGCAGCTATCCCGCTCAAGGTCACGCACGGCGACTGCGGTACCTACTATTACATTTTGGCTTGGCACCGACTTCAAACCTATGAATAGGTAGCACATACAAATGAAGTTATTTTATACTTTTTAGTTTTTGAAGTCTTTTTTTTTAATTTTCGCTTTTTAGTCTTTCTCAAGTCTCTCATCATCATTTCATTTAAAATTTAATGATGTCTACAGAATATGAAGGTATGTAGACAATTGCTCGTAACTTCATTGCAGGCGCTCACGTAAATTTGAGGGTTTCCTTCGATTTCCTTAGGATCCCATCATCAGTTCCTGATATGGTGGCCATGGGACCACATGGGGAGCATACCCTTTCGAATACAAAAAGAATTTTCAAAATCGGTCCACAATTGACGGAGTAATCGATGTACATACATAATAAAAAAAATAAAAAATAAAAATACCGATGAAATTGAGAACCTCCTCCTTTTGGAGGTCGGTTAAAAATTAAATAATATATACACCCCTATTCATTCACAGGGATTGTATGGGGACACGCTCTATTTTATTTTTCATACGAAATATTTCTTATCAGCCGTGATATGTTCACATCGATATAGGATTAGAAGACATGACGTATTACCTGCGATGAATGTAATATGTGGGCTTCAGAAAAATGGATAGCTGTTTTCTTCAAACATATTTTAGCGCAAAGAAATTAGGTGCTAAATCTTGAAAGCAAATATTCTAATTGAACAGTGAAGCAGAGATTTGTAAAAGTATTGTTGTAAATTTCAACACACTCGAAATCAGGATGTCAACTAGTCGTTTCTCATTCAAAAAGAACGTCAAGAACTACCTCTTGACGCGATGGCAGGTAACCAATAAATAAAATACAATCTAGTACCTAGTCACAGTGTACGAATGTAAAGTTTATGTAATGGTGTGTATATTATATGTAACTATATATGTATATATAGGTATCCATATTTCTTTATGTATATGTGTGTAGTTGTATTATATGACTGCCTCGTTGGTCTCGCGGTTGGCGTGTGCGACTGCTGATCATGAGGTCTCGGGTTCAATTCCCGGGTCGGACCAAATGTTTGTATGATCTACAAATATTTGTTTCGGAGTTTGGGTGTTTTCTATGTATAATATGTATGTATTTACAAAAAAAAAGTATGTATGTATTTGTATCAGTTGTCTAGTACCCATAACACAAGCTCTGCTTAGCTTGGGACTAGACGGCGTTGTGTGTTAGATGTCCGAAATATTTATTTAATTATTTATTTATATTAGTTTATGTCATTATTGACAAAATTATTACCTCTGACTACCACCACAGTGCACCTACCTTACGAAAATTTCTATATCACCCAAAGGTTGGCTGGTAGAGAATGCCTTGGGCATTAAGCCCGCCGATGTACATGTGTGCATGAAGTTTAAAAAAAAAAAAAAAACTGTGCTACGATGGCTCAAAATGAAGAACTTCAATCAGTATGTCTTACCTGTTTAATAACTATTTCTACTTGGTATTTAGTAAATAACTATTTAGTATCTAATTACAGTGCCGAGATGTGGACACTAATGGTAAAGTTAGTCCATTAAGTAAAAGTCGCTCAGCGTATTATGGAGTAATCTATGCTTGAAGTTTCTTCGAAAGGTATACATTCCTAATTAGGTCATTCGACAAAGATCGAAAGTTACTGACTTGGCTTGAAATGGCAAAGGGATCGATGACCGTACAAGAGTTGAGATTGTGTGTCTGAAAACGAAAGATAGGACGACCTCAGCCAAACGAATTGACAATATAGGTGTAAAAGACGGACGACCGTATACTATGGCAGTAACTGTTATAGGCTAATTGATTGATACAATAAACACATGCCACTGTTCAAATTCAGACTTTTTAAATATTTTGTTTCATTTCATCACATGAAAAAGTATTGTATTGACACTTAGGGCTCCCACACATAACTGCGATTCGATGCGGCGTGAAGTTCTTGCGGTGCATTCGTGTCAGCTCGCAGATATTTGCGATGCATTGCGAATTCGCAGTTATGTATTCCCACACATAACTGCGAATTCGCAACGCATCGCCACACTACGATACGTCAAAATATGAATTGGGCTTCTATAGTTAATTGTAGCCAATATATCTGTTCTTCTTCGACATATTTATACATTAAGGATTCCAATTATAATTCGTTTCCATGTGCATTATTTTACTAAAAAGTGATACAAGGAATGTTTTTCGCGACGATTTCGGCCACGGCGGCTAGTCTCGACGGAGACCAGCCAACTACGCAGGAAATATTTCAGTGCACAAGTGTGTATACAAACACACGTGTACTCTCTGTTCCCTTACTCTCACAATCTGATGCTATCCGACACGACCCGGGAGAGGACAGGCGCAGGACCGACGGCTTTACGTGTTGACCAAGGTCCGGGGATTAAGACCCCAACTTCCAAACTCCGGGCTGTTATTAAGCATTTCTATAATCAGAAAAACTCAATAACACTTTATAGCCTGACTCGGAAATCGAACGCGAGATCTCTTGTATTACGTATCACGTAATAATATTAGGTTATCAGATCATTAAATCTAGATAGGTACTTAAGAACAATTTAGTAACATAACACCAACAAATACCCCATTCACGAGTAATAAAATAAGTTTAAATGTACCGTTTTAATCAGAACTTTGCAATTAGAAGGGTATACACATTTTAATTACGAAAGTTAACTAACATAAAAACTTTGACCCATAAAATATAAGTAGGTAAATCGGTCGGTTAGTATCGGATGTATTCTAAATACATCTTTTATAACACAAATTAATGGCATATAGATATATACGTATATATATATATATATACATCATTATAATCATTAACAGCCTTTAATAGTCAATTGGTGAACATAATAATTATATCTCTCTTTAGAAAAATGAGTTTTTGTTTTTCTGTCCGTCTATTTGTTCCGGCTATATTCTGGAACGGCTGGACCGATTTTGTCGGAACTTTCACTGATAGGTAGCTGATGATATAAGGAGTAACTGAGTAGCTGTTGATGTCGTACCGCGGGTAACAATGCGGGGCTGAGCTAGTAGGGTATATTAAGACATACCTACCTATGAATTGAAGGGTGTATAATGGCATAATAACAGCTTTTCAATTATTGTACATGATACTGATATACCTACATGTTTTTTTTTGTCATTCTGTCATTTTCCCCTCTCAACACAATAAACGTCGTTTTGTCCTGCGCGTCCTATACTTGACTGATAGAACCAGTCGTTGTAGCTTTTGTCTAACGAAACAATACACTATATAAAATAATGTTTTTTAAATTTATTTTCTACTTTAATTATAACACAGAGGTAGTAGAGCCACGCTGATTTCAGCACGAACGGGCCGGCTCGACCGGGGCGGTACTACCCTCGCACAGAAAATCAACGTAAAATGACAGCAGCAGTGCTGTCGTGTTTCGTTGGTGAGTGCGAGACCGGAGGCCCAATTAGTCTAGTCAACAAGTTTCATACTTGTTGACTGGACTAAAAGATGCAGTAGCATCAGTAGGCCGCCATAGTGTGGGTCGCCATACTGCACTGTCTGCATTCGCAATGAGTATGGTGACCACCACTCTTGGATTCTGCTTATGTTTTCCATCAGGCAGAGTAGAGTCATTTTGGCGGGCCAAACATAAAAAAAAAAAAAAAAAAAAATAACGGTTACAACAATTAAAATACAGAAAAGACATACACCGACATAAAAAAATAGTTTTATCTACATCATTTTATCAGTTTATTTTCTATCTGCAATATAAGGCACAGATTACAATGTTTAAATAGATACAAGGCATACTATGTTGCAATATAATTAAATTTTATAATCTGAACGAATTACAAATAAATGCTATAAGCAGGCACTTTAGGTTTTGTTAGCTAGACAAAGAGAACTTCTTTCATTTTAGCTTTGTTATTTACACAACAACACTACAATATTTATCAGTACAAGCTATTGAAAGAGAAAAAATTAGGATGTAATTCTCCAGTACCATTTTTATTATGATTAATTATAAACCTACATGATACAGTTACAAAGGTACTACAACTACTCATGAATATTTAAAGACAATGTTTTACTCATTTTCTTGAAATAAGATCCTGTATATTTTCCTACATATATTTTCCTCTTAGCAATCAACAAAGTCAAACTAAAACCATTCACATTAGAAGCAAAAATATATACTACAGACGAAGAATAGACTGCGGAAATAAGCAAGAACTTCAATTTAGCGTATGCAACGCTCAAGTCCATGCAATTTTCACTGAATGGGTACCATTCATCTTATTTTACAGAGACCGACCTATATACGAGTACTTAAAATATGTAGCTATCTTAGACCAGCCAATGCTTTTGTCCGTAGGATCAAATTCAGTTGTAGTTGAATGATGACTATCATTTTTGCGTGACGTCTATTCTGAGAAAGCACCTAAGCGGAGGATAAGGGAAATAGATAGATTTTAGAACTCTCTGGGTTTGTAGAATTAAGCTAGGCTTTAGGGCCCGTTCACACAGACCGGCTCAGAGAGGAGAGCAGGTTTTTATCACATTGGAAACAGAGGTTTAAGTAATTAAGTAGTAAGGTTTATTTTTGCATGTGCACTTCTTTTGTCATCAAGAATGCTTGGACGCACTTAGTGTGAAATAATAAGAGGAGCCGACCGGCGCCGATTGCGTACTTTTTCTCGCTCGCGCAGCCGATCGGCTCTGATTCTCTTCCACAGCCGGTCTATGTGAAATAGTTGGTGGCTCCGCTCCGGCCAATTCCAAGCGTATACGATCCGGTCTGTGTGAAAAGAAAAATGCGATCCGATGCTCTCCGAGCCGGTCTGTGTGAACGGACCCTTATGGTATGAAATATGTTATAGAGCTGTCATTATGATCATTATTCTGTCCATCTATCAAATCTATTTAAGGTTGGTGAGTGTAAAATTGTAAAATCATTTGGTTAGTTTCTTTTATTATATTATATTCAACTGCCTGAAGTAAAACCCGGCTAGGAATATTATTATCGTTGTAAGAGAGTATAAAGGTATAATAGTGTTTTAGGGTAAGAATTATATTATAATTTTCGGAACGAAGTTCCTTATCGCGCATTGCGATAGGGGGCTAGACGGAAAAAATGTAACGACACTTTTCGCGCCAAAAGTTGTAACGACACTTTTAATATTGAGTTGACGTCATAGTGCTGGATACTCAACGTTAAATATAACAAACTGATTGCGAACGTCCATACCATGCTGAATACACCGGTTCTCGTCCGATCACCGAAGTTAAGCAACTTTGGGCGTTGTTAGTACTTGGTTGGGTGACCGCCTAGGAATACCACGTGATGTTGGCTTTTTGCATTTATTTACAGAAAATATATTGTTTTATAGTATGTGCCTGTTGCCCGCGGCTCCGCCCGCGTGTATGTCGATTATCGCGACAAATAGTAGCCTATGAATGTGTTATTCTGTTGTATAAGCTATATTACTGTAAAGTTTCATCCAAATCCGTCCAGCAGTTTTTGCGTGAAGAAGTAACAAACATACACACAAACTTTCGCCTTTATGTATTAGTGTGATTTTGTAAAGTTAGATTATTTCTAAAATAATTTGAGTATTTTATGAGCAAATTTATTAGTAGTAGCATGTCATATATATATGAACTTCGTTCCATCCGGGTGTCCCTTGACTCCTCTCAAGTTTTTTTTTATTTGACTTAGAGTGCAAACAAGTAGACGGGTCACTTGATAATAAGTGACCACCTCCGATCGTCCGTAATTTATTTAAAATGTGTTTCAATTTAGGTATTTATTTGTATTATTGTAATGTATGTATGTTACACGCTTTTGTGGTTTGAGATCAGATGGCCGTATAAGCAATATGTCAAGATAATTAATAATAATAGTTTAATGATTCATTAATACTATTAACTTAAATATAACAATCAAATGCTAAGATGTTAACGAGTCAAAGATATTTTTATTATTGATTTTAACTGACTCCAAAAAAGGAGGAGGTTTTCAATTCGAGTGTATTTTTTTATGTTTGCTACTTCAGAACTTTTTACTGGGAGAACCAATTTTGATAATTATTTTTTTTATTTGAAAGCTGGTGCTTCCCGTGTGGCTTCATTTTAATTTGGTCCAGTTCTTGAAGTCGGTTTCTTTTTGCTAAAATTTTTAACATGTTCTAGTCAGTCATATTATACACATAGAATTTATTTAAAATCTATTTTAACATCAATGTGAAATAGTAATACGGTAAAACGTAAATTCTGTACAAATACTACATCGAATAATGACTAAGACAATATTGGTATGGGAAATTGTAAATGTGACAATTCATTCTGTGCAACACAATAGCTGTACAACTGTATCGACGACCCTTCTATGTGTTACACAATCAAGATGGTACAAACAATTGCGCGGTTCTCCTATTGTGTAGCTTTTCAATAGAATGTAAATACTTCCCATGTCAGGTGATCCTATTTTGAATAGTAATCTACCGTGCCCTACCTAACTGAATTTAGGGACAATACGTAAACACATTTAAAAAAAACTATTGTTGCTGTTTAAATTTCGATAAATAGGAAATTAATATGGGTCGTATTCATTTCTATCCAGGTGTTTCGATATGTACTTAGCCTTACCGCCAGATACCACTATCGAAGAGAAAAATTTATCTATCGTGTAGACGACTACTGTCAAATTTCAGTCGAATCGGACTCGTAGTTTTGTTTAGACCGCGTGTGGAAGCAGACGTGTCCGCGGATTTATAAAAATGGAAAAAGAGCAATATTGGTCAGTGATTCGATTCTTGTTTTTGGAAGGGAAATCGCGCAGCGTAATCAAAGATCGCTGGAATGCTGTGTACAGCATCTGCCATCTCCTTCGCGACCATCGAAAATTAGTTTAAGGAGTTTCAACGTGGTCGCACGTCGGTTTTTGATGAGCGGACCCTGGTGCTCCGAAAACGGCTACCACGGAGGATAACGTGACAAAAATTTACGATCTCGTATTGGCAGTCCGTCGATTGTAGGTGCGCGAGATTGCTCAGACAGTAGGCATCTCAAAAAACCGCGTGAGTCATATCCTGCATGAAATTTTGGGCATGAGAACCCACTCCGGACAACAAGCGCAACCGTGAGACTTCAGAGCAGTGTTAGACGCTGTTAAAGCGCAATCCGAAGAAGTTTCTGCTTCGTTTCGTGACCGTCGACGAATATGGATTCATTGGTTCATACAAGAGACCAAGAAATAGTCGAAACAGTTGATTTCAACGAGCGTACATGCGAACGTGATCCGAAGAAGCTACAGTTTTCTAGGATTCACAAGGTGTGATCTACATCGATCACCTAGAGAAGTGTAGGACGATCTCAGGGCTCTACTATGCCGAATTATTGGGCCGACTCAATGCCGAATCGCAGAAAAACAACCCCATTGTCAAAGAAAAAAATGCTCTTCTACCAAACTTGAAAAAGTCACTCGCCGGGCAGAAATTTGAGTCGAATGAAGAAGGTCATCGCCGCCACTAAGGCTTACTTTGCAGACCTCGAGAAATCGTATTTTTCAGACGACTTCATCTCCTCCACGAAGGGTATGGTGCGAAAAGCATTCCCCGCATAAAAAGGTCTTTTAAATATTTAATTTATATATAAATGTATCATACTTACTCACAAGGGTCTTTACTATACAGAATAAAAGTTTTTTTTACGAATTTCATAGAGCACTCACAAAAGTACGAAAATTATGTTTAAATTTAAAATTCAATTGATTTTACGACCCTGTTACCTTAACGTTCAAAAGCGTTGGGTTCATAACAATATACTACATGTTTAAACATAACTTAGAAAACGTTTTCCCCGCTTCAGAACACAAAATGTAAAAATGTCGAGCAAGCAAATAAGAAGTGGGTACAATCTGTTTTTGTGAAACATTTTGCCGAGATTCGTTAATTTAATGGCAAATTGGTTGAAAATGCTTTTGAGGTTATATTTAATTTGAAGAAAACTGTTTTATAAGTTACTACCAATTTACTAACATCAAAATTTCACATCTCATTAATACAAATACATAAAATTTGAAGTATCTGTTTGTAATTTTAAATTGTTTTAAATATTTAAAATGTCTGTTTTTTCCGGCTAATCTCCTGAATGACTGGCCCGATTTTGACGGGATTTTTAGCTTATGTTATAGGGAAAAACTAAGGCTATAAAAACTAGCTAATAAATATTTTATTACAATATAAAAACCAATGAAATAGTGATCAACATCCAATACAAAACAATGTATAAAAGTAAGTAGTACTCATAATTGAGTACAAATGGACCAGTTCGCACAGAATGATACAAAGTTCTCATTGTAAGGCATTTTTTTGCTAATTACCGAATGAGGTTATCAGAGTCATAACTGATTCTAAAGTTGTTCAAACATCGGCAATGCACTTTGAGCTCCCCAAAATGGCCGACGGTAGTCAGTCACTACATTAACTATTGTGTTCGCTTACGTTTTCCTCTGATTTTAATTGTTTTATTAGACAACAACCAAATACTACACATTTTTTTTTATAATTTGGCTGCCAAAATGAATCTGCTCAGCCTGATGGAAAGCATGAGTAGAATCCAAGAATGGTGATCACCATCCTCATTGTGAATGCGAACAATGCAGCATGGTGACCCACACTATGGCGGCCTGGTGAGACGACCCAATTAAAGGACCCGGGATAATATAACCTATGTAACTTTACATCGAAACTAAGTTTGGTATATTTGTTTTTCCTAGTTTTTTAGGTTTTTTCTCCATATAAAAATTTTCATATTACATAATTTTAATCACCTTAAATTCGAGACAGGTTTAGAGACGAATATATTCTGCAAGTCATCAGTAATATCTCCGCTCACCATTTTAGCATGTAATACTCAGTGAAACAGACAGTACAAACTATTTAGTGTTGACAAGTGAAGCGTATTACTACACTGAACAAGATTTCCCTAGCGAGTGCTTCGGCTTAAAACGTTGACGCTTAGTTGTTCAACGTTCGAGATGCTGATGGGAGAACAGGTTTAAGTGGCCTCGAGAACATTTTGTTATACTTTGGTTGTTTATTCTCTAAATGATTTTATTATTTGGAAAGTAATAAGTCACTTTCTTCATTGACAACCCCTAACGTCCCACTTCCGGGCTCGGGTCTCCTCTCAGGAGAGGGTTAAGGCCATACGTCCCCACGCTGGCCAAGTGCGGGTTGGGGACTGGCAAGAGAACGTTGTGGCTACATAAATCTTGCCGTTGGATGTTTTTAAGCCCCCCAAAGGCCTCCAACTAAGCTTCACGACTGTTATCCTACGATAACAACCGGGACCGACTACTTAACGTGACCTCCGAATCACGGAAACGCTCACCGGTCAGGTGTAAAGATAAATTAAAATAGTGGAATAAGTACAAGTGAGTTTGATTCTAGAATGTAATTTTTAGTTTAGTTTAGGTATATTTCGAATCAGTATTAGCACCAATATTGAACATGGTGGGAAAAAAAATACTACTATTTACTTACTTGTAAATGTCTTAGCCAGAATTTATTTATAATTAAACTGTTTATAACTGAATTAACGACTCATTGTGACAAATTTATTGATATGCATTTCAAAAAATTTTTTTTTGTTGTTTCAGGTCTCCTTTTCCATAGAGCTGTCCTCATGTCAGGGTCGGGACTGAGTCCGTGGTCGTTGGTCGCTGACCCAAGTAAATACGCAGCCATAGTCGCTACGCACGCCAATTGTTCACCAGGTAAGGTTTAAAAACAAAATAAATATTTTTTGACGTGATAATGTCATATAAATCGATGAACGCCGGCTGCACGCACGAAAAAGCATGACTCATTGTCACGTTCCGCTTAAGCCGAGCGTGCAAGCGATAGAGCGGCACGATCGGCCTAAGCGTTCCGCTTGTAATGCATATTTTTGAACAATGTTTTCTTATGACGTTATCACGCAAAATTATCGTCCGTAAACCGACTTTACAGACAATCAGTTTTTTTAATTCAAAGTTATTAAATTATTGTTTACACATTATTTATTAAGGTCACAAATATTTATTTACTAAACATACTTTCGAAGAAGAGACTCACCCCTGGCAGTAGACTATTGAAGCTTGTTAATATGATTTATATGTATAGGTGCTCATAGCCTATTTGCACTCGGAGATTAGAAACAATCACCGAGGGTAAGCAACGACGGCGCGGTCAGTACCTGGATGTGTGACCGCTAGTGGCAAGTTACCAATAGCGTCTCCGTGATTCGGAGGTCACGTTAAGCAGTCGGTCCCGGTTGTTATCATATGATAACAGTCGTGAAGCTTAGTTGGAGGCCTTTGGGCGGCCTAAAAACATCCAACGGTAAGATCACGTAGCCACAACGTTGTCTTGCCAGTCCCCAACCCACAGAGTACAATGTATATATTCCCCAACTCGCACTCGTCCAGCGTGGGGACGTATGGGTTGTTGATGATGATAATATGATTCATTTATAACAATCACCAAAATTTAGATCAAAATCTAACGAATTTAAGTATAATCTGTCTGATTGCAAACAATAATAGTAAATTAAACTCAAACTTATGTGTTAAGTAAACTATGAGGAAATAGTGAAACAGTAAATTCAACGCGGAAGCCTCACTAATAGGATAAGCTCATGTGTCTTATTGTAGAGAGTGTGTTAGACAAAGAACGCTTTGATCCATGAAATGAACAGTATGAAGTGCAATATACGCGGGCCATCTGAAAATAGATATGGTAGTAAGCAATACTAAGATGAAGATGACATTAAAATAATTCAAAATGTTTTTTGGATTTAATTGTGTTTTCTTTTCTTAGTTCATATTGTGGCATGCTTAGGCCTATTTGAAGCTCGACTGTATTAACACTACGATCTTGCAGGAGACCGCTGTTAACCATTTTCTTAAATAGTATATCCTAAATCTTCTTTCTATTAAGTGCTTTTTAGAAATTAAGACGTTAAATTAATCACTTTTATTCAGCCTAAAATTATTGTTATATTTATTAATCAATCATTCCTAATTGAAAACTAGTCAATTTGATATAATGACTAGACTATGTGTCTCAGTACCGAATGTCAGTTTGATCCGTTCAATCATTTTCACATGTTAGAGTAATGTAAAAAAAGCGGCAGAGTGCGAGTGGGACTCGCCCATGAAGGGTTCCGTAGCAGCAAGTAACATAATATAAAAGTTCTTGTAGTTCGTTGTAACGTTGATCGATGTTTTAATAATAGTGTATTTTTGCGGTTTACGATTTATGACGTATTAAAAAAACTACTTTCTAGATCTCGTTAAAGCCAATTTTCGATGGAAGTTTGCATGGCAATGTACATCATATATATTTTTTAGTTTTAATATTCTCTTATTTTAGAAGTTACAGGGGGGAACCACATTTTACCACTTTGGAAGTGACTCTCGCGCAAACTATTCAGTTTAGAAAGAAATGATATTAGAAATCTCAATATCATTTTTGAATATTTATCCATAGATCCAAACGTATGGGTTTTTGTGTTGAATGTATTTTTGTGTAAAAAGCTTAATGCAGTTCACAGAATACATCTACTTACCAAGTTTCAACAGCATAGTTCTTATAGTTTCAGTAAAAAGTGGCTGTGACATACGGACGGACAGACAGACAGACGAATCTATAAGGGTTCCGTTTTTTTTCCATTTGGCAACGGAACCCTAAAAACCCTATAGTAGTAGTGTATTTCTATAACAAAAATTAATCACAAATAACTGTAGTTGGAAACGAGTTTATTTTGAACACGGTATGAATATTCAGCCACCCTTGGTCAACACGGACAGTTACAAATGGATTTCTACCACAATTATTCATTTTGTTACTGTTCATATTTCTGCATTTGTTATGTAACACATAGTGCATTTATACACATTTGTATTTGTAGTAAAAGTATCACAACGTAATATTACAATTTATTTATAAAAAATAACACTGTCCCTCTAAATCAATTTTTTAACCGACTTCAAAAAAAGGAGGAGGTTCTCAATTCGACTGTTTTTTTAAAATGTTTGTTACCTTATAACTTTCGACTGGGTTAACCGATTTTGTGGATTCTTTTTTTGTTTGAAAGCTGGTGCTTTCCGTGTTGTCCCATTTAAATTTGGTCCAGATTAAAGTCGGTTTTTTTTGTTAAAATTGGCATATTATTTTGTGAGATAATCTACCTATTTGGGATTATAAGGTCTGGTTTTATAAAGAAACCTACCTACCTAAAATGGATACTAAAAAGAGTCTCCTTTCTTTGGCATTAATACAACTAAGTACTTAATTACAATATTACAATCTTATAGTAGTAGTATAACATCTAGATCAAAAGAGATCTTATTTCAAGAAATAAAACACAATACAATAAATTATTTCCTAGCACTAATAGAAAACTTATAAAGCTTTTCCTCTACAGAATTAACACCACCGGCATTACTAAGATGTTTACGGGAGCGTCCGATAGAGGCGCTCATGTCTGCACCTATTCCAGTACCTGACTTTGCGTATGCCTTCGGTCCTAGTGTCGATGGTGTTGTTATAGGTAAGTTGAAATGTTTTCATAATATAAATTAATAGTTGAAATATTTGCATCCAATAGGATGGGTTTAATTAAAATTTACAAATAAGGTGTAGTATTTAAAATGTGTAAGTTAAGGGTCCGCTCACACAGACCGGCTCGGAGAGGAGAGCAGATTTTTATCACGTTGTAAACAGAGTTTTGATTAATTATGGTAAGGTTTATTTTTCTTTTGTCATTCAGAATGCTTGAAAGCGCTTCGTGTAAAATAACAAGAGGAGCCGATCGGCTCCGATTGCGTACTCTTTCTCGCTCGCGCTCGCGCAGAATTCTTCCAGCCGGTGAAATAGTTGGCGGCTCCGCTCCAGCCAATTCCATGCGTATGCGATCCGGTCTGTGTGAAAAGAAAAAAGCGGGCCGATGCTCTTCGAGCCGGTCTGTGTGAACGAATCCTTATAGAAAAGGTTTTGAGTCCTTAAAATATCGCCGCTCCAACTGTTGCATAAGGTCTAGTAGAGAGACAGGGTCAAGAAAAAAAACACACCAAAATACCCTCACGACTTATTTCCGTCCGGTGTAGCCACAGGCGATAGAAATGAAAGCCGTCTTACGCGATCCTGACGTACAGTTCTTTCTTTTTTCTATATTCAGCAGGATAAGAAAATCAACTCTGATATTCAGCAAAAGCAATCTATACTTATAATAAAAATGTAACAGGTCCAATTCTGTACATTGAAGATATTTAGAAAAATTTTTTTGGAGGGCTCTCTATAATCGATGCTGAAGCAAAAACTGTAATTTTTTAATTTTTGTCTGTCTGTCCGTCTGTTTGTCTGTATCTTGGCCGCACATCACGCTGAAATACTGAATGGATTCAAATGAATCTTGACATGATTTGAGTTCATACTACGAGGTAGGACATGGGATACTTTTATCTCGAATCGATTAAAAGTCCAAATATGTACTTAGTTGTAATTCAATAACACATAGTCCGATTTCTTTCATTCTTTTTTTGCTATAAAGAAAAAAAAACGGAAAAAGCCTTTTTATTTGTCCGCGACTGTACACTGCCTGTGGGAAGCTGAGACAGATATGTAAATATGGCGGTACGAAGTTCGCCGGGTCAGCTAGTCATAGATATAATCAGTTGTTGACTGTTTATTTTATTTGTAGCAAATCGAATCAAAACTAATTTTAATCCTCAAAAGAGGTCAAATTATTGGCAATTATTGTATAGGCAAAAATGTTTGTCAATCGGTACAAAGAAAAGTGTAGGCTGAGCGTTATCCATTATAGTCGTAAATATTCTCAACAAACAGGAAAAAACACATGTAATATGTTTATTTATGCCATTAGAACGTTTCGGCAATAATAATATATTAGAAAGTATTGTTATTATGTAAAAGGAACATGGATATGTATTTAAATTTGAGTGTGATTAAATTTCGTAATTTTTTTAATTTCCTATCGTTGACCAGCATAATTATAACTTTCTTTAAATGGACTATTAATATCATGAATCGATTGTACAATCCTACTTAATATTATAAACGCGAAAGATTGTAAGTATGGATGGATGGATGGATGTTTGTTATTCTTTCACGCAAAATCTACCGAACGGATTTGGATGAAACTTTACAGTAATATAGCTTATACATCAGAATAATACATAGGCTACTATTTGCCGCGATAACCGACATATACGCGGGCGGAGCCGCGGACAACAACTAGTATAGTATTATCTATACAGTGTTATAGTGTTACTGATTTCTATTGTAGTTTATGATATAAATGTATTAAAAACATTTCTCCAATTTATAAATTTATTGAAAATTTCACGTATTTTTTTATTTTATAAAAACTTATTTTAATCAAAATAACTTTCATTCCAGACTGCAAATTTAGTAGTTTACAAAAAAAAATTGTATCAATTATTTTAAACTTATTTGCATCCTTTTATTTACAGTGCTCCTTTTACCCCCTATTAAAATAACATTCAAAAGTTTTAGTAAGACTCAAAATACCCCACTTATTAGATACAATAATTAACAATATTCTTTCTCCAAGCTTGATTTGATCAACCAATTAAGGTTACGAAATTAAAATATACTCTCAAATACCACAGCTATTGAAGCAGTATCTTAGCGCAACTATTATCTTATTATAATCAAGAGCCCACATAATTTGAGGTTGATATCTTAGCTATGCCATAATTAATATTCACTTAGAGAGTCCTTATCTGGCTTCCGTAACCCAATTAGCAGGAATACCGTTTACCTGAGACTACGCATCAGGATAAACCAACTAAAGTTAGGTTATAACCACAATGGCGTGTTTATACATGCCAATATCTATATTGGTTTATTTAATTATGGTTTTAAGTATAGTAAAGAATTTTTATTTCTTTGTTTATGCATGATTATCTCCGGAACTGTTGTATATAAAATTGAATAGTGTTTCTTGCCAAATAATGTTGTCTAAAAACTTCATGTTACGACTCGAAATAGTGAATGTGTTTTAAAATCAAAAGCCGTTGCTTGAATTATTAGTATAGTAGCATTAGTGGAACTACTGCTATAAGATACTTTTTTTTTTAACTTAACAAATAAATTTTCGGACATCTAACACATGCCACCATCCAGTCCCAAGCTAAGCAAAGCTTGTGTTATGGGTACTAGACAACTGATATTAATACATAATATACTTTTTTTTGTAAATACATACATATTATACATAGAAAACACCCAAACTCCGAAACAAATATTTGTAGATCATACAAACATTTGGTCCGACCCGGGAATTGAACCCGAGACCTCATGATCAGCAGTCGCACACGCCAACCGCGAGACCAACGAGGCAGTCATATAATACAACTACACACATATACATAAAGAAATATGGATACCTATATATACATATATAGTTACATATAATATACACACCATTACATAAACTTTACATTCGTACACTGTGACTAGGTACTAGATTGTATTTTATTTATTGATTACCTGCCATCGCGTCAAGAGATAGTTCTTGACGTTCTTTTTGAATGAGAAACGACTAGTTGACAACCTGATTTCGAGTGTGACGAAATTTACAACAATACTTTTACAACATTTGCAGATCATACAAATATTTGCTCCGACTCGGGAATCGAACCCGAGATCAAGCACACCATTCGCTTACGCTACCACTTGCGCCACTGAGGCAGTTGAGTAGTTGCAGATAGTTTAAGTATTAAAATGTATCAAATTTTATTAGTGGTATGTGCAAATATAAACAGTGACATTTGTCTGTCAATATCTTAACTTTGCTATAGGACTGTCAATATTATTCAGTCTTGCAAATCCATATGAACACAAAAAACGAGAACGAACAAAAATTCCAATATTTGGCCATAACTAGCCGACCCACGCAACCTCGTTTGCGTCTCCTATTGCCCGTAGCGTGATAACTTTTAAATTTTTGAAACTTTTTTCATTGTTGCTCCACTCCTTTTGGTCGTAGAGTAATTATATATAGCCTATAGCCTTCCTCGATAAATGTACTATCCAACACTGAAAGAATTTTTCAAATCTGACCAGCGGTTCCTGAGATTAGCGCGTTCAAACAAACAACCTCTTCAGCTTTATAATATTAGTATAGCAGTATAGATAAAGATTGGCCAAATGAAAAGAGAGAAAATAAAACTGAAATAAAAACACATTTCTAAATTCTCTAGAGAACCCTAAACTCTTGTAAATAAAGTATAACTTATTTCAACAACTCTTAGTTAGTGCGCAATTTGATTGGCAAACACCCAAATAGTTTATCAATATAACTCGGTCCTTGGGGAAAAATACAAGAAAAGCAATTACATAAAGATTTTCAGATATTCCCGTTGCTTGATTGTATTAGTGGTACTTGAAAAGTTTATCTGATATTACTCGGAATAGCACGAGATTTAGTTCATTCACCTCTGATAGTTAAAACAAGAGTAGGTACTATAATAACTTAACCCGTAACTTCAGACTTTCAAAGTAAAATAAATATTTTGGACATCTAACACACAACGCAATCTAGTCCCAAGCTAAGCAGAGCTTGTATTATGTGTACTAGACAACTGATATACATATATAGTTTTTTTTTGTAAATACATACTATTTATACATAGAAAACACCCAAACTCCGAAACAAATATTTGTTGATCATACAAACATTTGATCCGACCCGGGAATCGAACCCGAGACCTCAAGCACAGCAGTCGCATACGCTACCACTGCGCCACCGAGGCTGTTAGTAAAGAAAAGTGATGTTCATGATCTTAAAATAATTTCTCAATATAACCTGAGCAACAAAAGCATTTAGTATTTTGGACTAGAGGTTAGATAAGGATTATAATTATAATTTAAGAATTATTTTAAATACAAAGGAAACTACTTTATAGGGAGTTGATTGTGTAAATAGTATTTCGATATCCCTAAAACCAACAATAATTTCCAAGCAAAGGCAAAACCTATTTCAGATTTCAATTAATCTTCTGTTGATTTGATTAACATTTTCAATATTTAATAAACCAATAGTGTTTCATCCGAGCAATTCTGAATATTAGGTCAGCTGATATAATTTCTACCCACTCATTATTTATTTCTTTGGGTAATCCGGCACGTAATCTGATTAAAGAAGATGATATATCGAATAAGAGTAATACCCAAGATATATTTATCTTCCTAGCCTTCATTATTCCCAATATTATTTTGGGGTCGGCTACTAGTTCAACTGATTTTACCTGAATATTAGTTTTTCCACGAAGCGTCTTGCATCTGATCTCCGAAACCCCGAGGGCGAACTCAATTCGAAGGTTGAACTAGTTGTCAGTATATTTGAGGACACCGACTTCTCAATAACTATTGTCATAGTTGTTCATGACAACTGGGACAGAACGGCTTAACGTGTTCTCCGAGACACGGGCGAGAAACACCATCATCTTTCATACTTCGGGATGCTATTAAGAATTTCTTGTAAGAAAAACTTAACAGCAGGTCAACCCGGGAATCGAACTCAAACCTCTTGATCAGCAGTTGCTTAAGCTAACCACTAGACTAATGAAGCAGTCTTACATTTCTCTGTTATCCTCTATTTACTCAGGGTTTGCTGGAAGAAAACTCAATTTTGGATTAAGCACGCCTTTGTACATGACACTTCCTTGTATTTCTTTTATATTTAAATCTTCTATGACAATAAAGGATAAATACAAATACAGTATCGAGTAATGTCGTTGTAATGAGCGAACAAAACAAATATTGAATGAAGTAACTATTTCTAAGTTACACTGTATTCTGCTAAGATAGCGTACTTCATTAACACATCCTGGTATATAAGAAGTATTTTCAACTTGAGACAATCCGAGAACAAAAATCCCTGACTTTTGTTTTTATTAATGATGCAATGCGAAGAGCAAATAATACTTGTCCTCCGGATTGGGCGTCAGCGTGCAAAAATGCCCAAGCAACAAACTGTGCTAACTGAAAACGTTGACGGTCTCAATGTTGAGATGAGAAAAGTTCTTGGAGACAATTTAATAACAACGGGTGGAAGGAATGTCGATGTGGAAACAACGAACATTGGCACGACAGATTTGTCTGTAGTGTCTGCTATGGTTGATGAAATACTTGTGTTTCGTGTTGTTACTGTAGCTACTACAGACGATATTTATTTTTGTAGCTCTTTTTGTGAAGCTTATTGTGTTTGAATTACAGCAACGGGAATATTTTTGGTTTAAATATGTTTTTGGTGCAAAATACCGTGTCAAATAATATAAAACAATAAAATATATAGTAGAAGTCTGGATGAGAATCAAATTTCAAAAATATTTTTATCTTGAAGTATATATCAGATTTTAGTCCAGGTTTAAATATAAGCAATGAATACATATGCGTGTCACAGCTGTCGGTAGTGAGTCCACTGGGTCCCTTGAGTACCAGGCGGCTAGTCGGTACCTGATAGCTAGTTAGCATGCGTAATTCTATCGAGTGACGTAAGTCGGGCTTTGACCTTTTTATACACGGCAATTATAGCAAATGGAGCCCGAGGTATAACGATTAAGCACATGTTAGTGTGTGAACTAATTACTAATACACGAATTAATGTGTGTTTGCTGTAGACTTATAAATATTAAATCTGAGCCTTTTATTTTACTCTTTTTTTGTATAAATCAGTACGAAATACCTATAAAAAAGAGTATCTGATTTTCAACAAATTTTAAAATGATAGTGTTACAAACTAATTAGACCAGTGACGATAAGTTTTAAAACCAAAAAAATTAATAGTAGAATGAAACCCATTAGAAAAAGAGGGGAATATTATAAAAATGATAGGAAAAATAATTTACGGGCGATCTGAGGTCGGGAAGGGGATAGGGGAAGGTTTTAAGGGTAAAAAACGGTTTTTCTCGATTTCCGGCAAAACTAAAAGTCCTATGGAAAAAAGTCAAATGGCAAAGTTGTAGATATATTTATATATATATTATATTTATTTAATATTTATACATAATTAGATTTTTTATGATTTAAATGTAATAAGCATTAAATAAATCAACTTTTTATTTGAAACAAATTGCAGGAATCACATTTTTTTGATGAAATTATTTATAACGATTAAATATTTTTTTTCGAATTCGTGTTTTTTTTCGATTTTTTGCATTTTCTGAGAAGATTTACTATGGTAACATATATATATATTTTTTCACCATCAGAAAGTAGAGATTTCAACGAATAGAAAACATACCAACATTTTGAATAAAGCTGATATTTTGACGGGTGAATTTTCAATTGAATATTAGGATGCTTTTTCGATATTAAATCAATATAAGGTGAAAAAATAAATATTTCTAATCAAATAAATTACAGCGTATTTGGGACATAAAAAGGTAAGTTTTTACCAAATTTCGTGAAAAAAAAAGAAAATTGTAAAATATAGAAATATAAAACCAAAAACGTGGTTTTTTGAATTTTTCACATAAATTTTGAGGTTATGTGATAAAAGTGTAAATACAAAAGTTTACATCTTTTTATTACCTACAACTTTGCTATTTGACTTTTTTCCATAGGACTTTTAGTTTTGCGGGAAATCGAGAAAAACCGTTTTTTACCCTTAAAACCTCCCCCCCATCCCCTTCCCGACCTCAGATCGCCCGTAAATTATTTTTTCTTTCATTTTTATAATATTCTCCTCCTTTTCTAATGGGTTTCATCCTACTATTTTTTTTTTCACTTTTTATAATTTTCAAAGGCTTCTGCACTGGTCTAAATAGCAAGTGGTGCATTTCCCCTCATCAAATTTCGAGATCTCACTTAAGATACCCTAAATGTTTTTGAACATCCCCAAAGTCAACTCTAGAAAATACATTCAACAGTTCTTTTAACTCTAGGACCTGACGATTTTTAGTATTTACCTAGTAATGTGTACGTGTATGTATGTATATCTAACATTGTTCTAGTGCACCTTCCTTACTAAAGTTTCTCAGTAAAAAATGCACAAACATTGAGGTCCTCTTCTACCAATTATGCTTTATGTTTTTTCCAGTCTC